>PVJD01000065.1:0-600000 GCA_004026545.1 Mormoops blainvillei
CAAAACCAGTTCATCTTTCAAGAGACCTACAACAGAAAATTGTCTTCTACATTCATGAGTCATTTGAAACATGGCTACATTTCCCAAAGGGTTAGTTCTGCAGTCGTTACCTAAGAAATATTTCATAGAAGTCAGGGAGAAACTGGACTCAGCTTTAAGTTCATGCATGTTTACAAATTAAACACAACCATAACTGGTCAGTTTTATGAGCAAGCAAAGAGGAGTGGCATGGCTGGGCTGAATATTCTTAACCCTCAAACAACAAACAAACCTTCAAATATTGTCACTTACTATTACACGATACACACCAAAGACACTACATCACAGCTGCCTAAATTAATTTTGAGATATAGGAATGTCCATGGAATGTTACAAAATGGATGCAGGTAACAGGAAAGATAAAAATAAATTTCACTAACATTCCAGTTGTTCTGGAAAGCAAATGTCTCCTCGGCTACTGTTTCTTCAGGCTTTTGCTGGGTTCATTGGATTCCAGAAAGCCTCTGTCCCAACTCCCCCCAGAGTGGAGCTGGCACCAGTTAGAAACAGAGAACTGCCGGGCAGCACATATCAAATATCAATTCCATCTTAAAATTTAAAACAAATTTACATGCTCATTTTCCCACCACTAGCCAGCCATAAATACTTCTTTCTATGTTTTTAGTTATTTTCATCTCACTAGAAATGCCTGAAAAAATTAAGGTCTGTAAAGAGGGATGAAGGATCTTTCCACGTCTCTCATTATCTTTGGTTTCAGGCAATCTGTAATCTTTGTAAATTGCTAACAACTACAGAGGCATTTATAAATATCAGTAGGAATAAGGTAAACAAAGCCCAGCCAACATTTACACTCATGTTACCAACGTCGAGACTGGGAATTAATAAAATTCACAGATTAACTATGTACGCACCAACACAAACCAGATTCACCTTCCACGTGCCAGATGCTTGGCGACAAATTAATTTCTCCTCTTTGTGGATATGAACAAACATGTTTGTATGGCAGCAGCTTACCTCTCTCTTCTTGGTACTGCACATGCAAAAGTAAACACTCAAGTAATACTACGATTCAAAAGCAATCATTTAGGGAACACTTTACTTCAGCAAGATTAGATGATAAAATAAAATCCTTTAAGTCTTAACATAAAATTCAAGATAAAAATTAAAGGTAGTTTGTGATGATTTTCACAGGAGAGTTATAGATTATAATAAACTTTTTCAGAACATGCAGATATATTACTAAGCAGTCAACTGGAGTTTTCAAAACACTATTTTAAAATACATGTTCTATTATCATAAAGGACTGAGAACTTTTCAATATTTAAAACTGAATCCAAAATACTGTTCCTAAGGAAGAGAATAGGAAAAACAATATAAATGGCCCTTTCTGCCTACATGGGCCCTTCCACTGGGCAGCACGGAAATGGACGAAACGCTGGGCTACGTTGTCACACACACAAGGGTCTAATCCAGGTGCACGCAGGTGATTTAACAGGTTTTCTGTTTTCTTTGAGACTTTTATGCATTCAACAAATGTTTATTGAAAGCTTACTCTGAGCCCGATTCTACATTACAAGATGAAAATACAATGAGACAGGTAAGGTTATTGATTTCATGAAGATTATCTTCTAGAGGAAAAGACGGATATTTGAACAAGTAATTGCAATCCTGAAGAGCATTTTGAAAAGAGAAGGATGGGCACTGTGGGAGCATATGACAAGGACACCTAGGCTAAAAGGTTAGGAGTCACTGTCTGAGGAACTGACATGTAAGCTAAACATCTTAGGGATCTGTGGGAGAAAGCTAAGGAGATTATAAGAAAAAGCATTCTAAGCAAAGGCAAATAAGAGAGGGCAAGACACTGGGGGACTATGGCGTGCTTGAGGAGCTGGCGAAGTCCAGTGTGTCTGGACTGGGGAGAGAAGGGAGAGGACGGGGCAAGAGTGAGGCTATCTCCTAGGGCGAGGGCCAGATCTAGGAGGGACCCACAAACTGTACTGCAGGAATGTGAACTTTGTTCTAAAGACAAAGGGAAGGCATCCAAGGACATAAGGAGTGAAGACACAATGAGATTTGTAATTTTAAAGCTAAACCCAGATGCAGAGCATATAGTGGAGGAGGTAAATGTGGGCGGATACAGGGACATTAATTAGGGAACTATTGATTACCCAGGTGGGGGATGGGTCAGCTTGTGGTAGAAGCTGAAGAAACAAGTAGATAAATCTCTGAGAGATTTAGGGAAAAGCAGTTATAATGTATAAGAAAGTATATATAGAAGTTATAAGGAAACAAGAGAGAAAGAGATTCTCCAACTATCAATGTAAGCCATGTATTATCCCGTGAGTAAGAGATGTAAATGTGACAAGGTATATGAAATAACCCCCATGGTACCTAGGCAATAATAGAAACTCAAAAAAAATGAAGATGGCTATTTTCAGATTGAAATCAAATTTTATTCTTCTCACAAGTGATGCAAGTTGGATTTTTTTTTTTCTGGCTCTATCCCTAGATCTTTGAACTCTTCCATTGTGTACAAAGACTGCAGCTCCCCAGTGCAGATGGAAATCAATGTGGCAAGTGTTACACTGTTCTGCCACTATGAAAAGATAGCCTATAGCAAGTCCTCAGGTTATGAATTACCTGCCTTTACATACTGGCAAGTTTTTCTTGGACAACTCATAAAAAATAATGTTAGAATATACCTCAATCGGTTTTCTAAGATTTCTAATTTAAGTTTGTGAAGACAATGAAAGTCATATTTGCATTCTTTTCCAGGAAGTCTATTTTTACTGCTGTGGGTTAAGCCCTCATGCTGAAACCCTTTGAAGCTGAATAAAATCTTGAGGCACTGCACACTTTTCACCCCACAGTGTCCAAGACAGAGTCCCGGGGATTTCCAAAGCTGAGGTTAGGACCCTATGCAATGTACAAGCAGACTGAGGGTGCGGTTCTACCTCTGGTCACGTGTTGACCTCCCTGAGAGCAGGGTACGGAAGGATAATGCCCAGACAGGATTTTAAAGTCCTATTTCTTCAACGAGAGAAATAGACCACCACCACCAAGGAGGAATGTAACCTTATTATACTGCATAATAGCACACATACATCACACTTTATATTTATAAGGACAGTTCTAAAAAGGGACAGGAGCTGAACAAGCACTTTTTAGGTTTATAGGACCTGCAGATTATTATGCAAAATTATAATTTTCTCTCTGAGTATCCTATTGTACCATACAGTGGAGTCCTATCTTGGTCAGCAATTATTAAGTCAATGGGGAAAAAATCACACAGAGAAAAAGTTATTCTTGAGCATTCTTTAAACCACCCACCAGAACAGTGTACATGGTTTTAGACCTATTTCACCATCTTGCAATAAGCCTCACATGGTCAGCTTTTCTTCCAATGTTGAAACAAATTGCTGTTCCTTTACTGAAGAAATCAGGTGAAACACCAGGCCTGCATTTAGTGGCTTAATTTGTAAAACTGTAGTTTTGTCTGTTTTCTGCTTTTATTTTATTCAAGTAAATGTTTGTGTAACTTAAAGCAATAGTACTTCACTGCATACAAAAGAAAATTACCTTTTTGTTGATTTTCAAAATTGACATTTCGATAAAATCCCACTCTGTTGAAATTTCCTAGAGCAATTTCAACAAGTGCATTATCTAATTTAATGAGTAAATTAACTAAACTCTTTTTTCCATATCATTAAAAATAATAAAATGGCATTAACCATTATTTGTTTAATTAATGAACTGAAATGTTAAATGTACATAAAAATATTTAAGATTTTCCTCCCCTTTTTTCAGTATAATATGTACATAAATCCAAACTGATCCCATTCTAGTTCTAGCTACAGGTTCCCTTCTAAATCTTTCCCTTAAAATCATTTAAGGATTTCCCTTAAAATCATTTAAGGATTCCCTTAAAATCATTTAATTTTAGCACTAAAAGACAAGTTCAAGATTATCTACCAGGTCAAGTACTTTCCATTTGTCCCTCCAGATCCACGCTCCATGCCCCACCCTTCCCCACTCTACTCTCTGCCTCTATCGGGAAAGCTCTATGGATCATGTCAACAGGCCCCCTTACCCTCAGACTTCCTGTTGGGATCAGGGAAAGGGAATCCCTGTCTGTAAAAGTGTAGAAGGAAGGACAATGAGGCCAGAGCTTATTCCCCTGGCTCCCTCCTGTGCAGCTGGCCCCAGACACAAGTCATGGTTTCTTCAAGGTGTCCTCTCTGCCAGACTTTCTCTGTTTGGGTGTTAGATGTGCCTTCTCCTATCATCTCTTTGGACCGAAGGTGGTCCCAGCTCAGCTAATACTACCCAGTTCTCATACCTTTATAAACAAACACTCCTTGAAATATTCTAATGCTTAGTGTGCTGTTTGCTTTCTCTTTGAATTCTATATAATAAAATTTAAGTTTATAGACAAAGAAACTCAGTCTGAGAAAAGTTAAATGGTAAGCCCAAGGCCACACAACTGCTTAGCCAGTCAGTGAATGCTGGAGTGAGAATAAATCAGTTGCCTGTAACAGAAACTTCTCTGAAATGAATGAAACAAGAAGGAGGAGATGTTCATGGGATCATGTAGCTGGGAAGGTCAATGAAAGTGGTTTTGAACGTGGGTAGATATAGAAGCTTGACCTTTGTCATCAGGAATGTCTCTTCATCCCTCTGTTTTTCTCCGTGGCGACTTTGTTCTCAGGCAGACTGTTCCCACATGAGAGAACAAAACACTACTACAAACTGCAAGACTGCTCTTCTCAGCAACTGTAGCAAAAGTCCCTTAGATCATATAATTAAACTGACGTTATTCACATACCCACCCATGAAGTAATCACAGTAAATTCTGATTGGTCGGATTAAGACAAATGGCCGTCCCTGGAGTTGAATAATAGGGTCCACCCCACCCAAAAAGCATGGACTCCAGTGCAGAATAGATGATTCTCGAAAGAAAATTATTTTTTAACCTAGAGGAAGTTTCCCCAAGAGTAGAAGTAAAGGATCGCTGCACAGGCAGAACCAACAGGTATCTGGTACGCAGACGCAAGAGCGGAATCCGTTATCTGAACCCCCTTCAGACTACGTTGCACCATGAACGCGTATTTAGATCAAGGAAGAGTGACCTAATCTGAACCTGGTTTCATGGAAGCTAAGGAAAATTACTGAGCCACAAATACCAATGACCGACATTAGTAAGGCAGTTACGAGTTACACATCATTTTTACATACATTATCTCATTTTACTCAGCTCTTCCAGATTATGAATTGCAAATTCATTGCCTACAGCATTTTTCAAGGTCAGATAAATGTTTGTGAATTTCAAGGCTCCGAAGATTATTTCTAAATATTTCCATTGTACTCACAAGTTGTTAAGAAACTACAGTGTAAACATTTGAGAAAAACTCATGGTTGTCGATTTTATTGTGTTAAAAATCTCTGTGGAAATCCAGCCAGAGACCCATCAAGATAGATTTCTGGGCCAAAGGCCAAAGTTCCTGGGTCGGTCATGTCTTATTTTCTGCAATCTGCATTTTCCCAAGGACCCAGAGGTCACCCTAATGCTAAAAATACAGTCTCCCCGCCCACTTTGAAAACAACTTGACCAAGACTTTTACCATAATATTGCAAGAGAGCGTGAATGTGTGTGCTCATTTACCCAGAAGTTTGTGGTAAATATAAAAATCTCAAACAAATGATCAAGATATCAAGGCTGGCAAACCTTTGTGATGGCTTTGAAGCAAACTGTGGGTTTTCTCCGGTGAAGCTTAGTGGTCAGAAAATACATAAAGAAGACCCTATCGGGAAGTATTTGATAAGGCAGGGAATAGTAACAACTCTTGTCACTAAATTTAGAGTGGAAATTAGAACTTGACTCATAGATTGGAAGGAAAGGCCAAGCATACTAAATAAATTAGTTGTGTCCTTCCTTAATTAGATAAAAAATATTTGACAAAAATAATATATTGCAAAGGTTATTGCTATCAATAATGCTTTTTATTTTTTTATCAAGAAAGGACAAAAAGATTCTTATATACATATATTTTTTTTTCAGAGATTTTTAAAATCTCTGAGTAAGGACAACAGATGGCTCTGAAAGGTTACCAGACTCAGCAATTGAGAGTCCCATCATGTGATACTTTAACATGTGCCTTTCTAAAAAGTGATGACAACCATTGATCAAACTCAATCAGGAGTCATGAGGTCAGTAATCCCCAGGACAGAGTTTATTTGGTGCTGCTAGTTAGAAAAACTGAATTGATATATCTGTCAAATCTCAAAAATATTTTCATAGCACTTGACATGAGAGGCAAGTGAAAATACCTTTTTTCTGGAGGAAATGTCTGAGAGAACTGGGGATGAATAGGATGTGAGGATAAAAAAGGAGTGAAAGCTACCTTTAAAATCCTGAGTTTCTATCTGTGTCTTCACTCAACAATGCTTAAAGACCTGGTTTCTTTTCTACCAATTGCAAAATTGTAGGAAAGAAAGAAACCTACATCTGTCTGCCTTCTAAACCAATCAGCTGCTGAGCAGTATAATTAGGACGCATTTTAAAAGATGCAATTTTCTTCTGTAAAGAGTTCAGAGGCAGCCCTGGTGAGGTTCAGCGAACTGAGCGCTGGCCTGTGAACCAAAGGGTCACCGGATCGATTCCCAGTCAGGGCACATACCTGGGTTGCAGACCAGTTCCCAAGTCGGGGGACGTGCAAGAGGCAACCACACACTGATATTTCTCTCCCTCTCTCCCTTTCTCCCTCTCTCCCTCCCTTCCCATCTGTCTAAAAATAAGTAAATTTAAAAAAAAAATTTTAATTAGAATTAAAAAAAAAAAAGTTCAGAGGCACCCATAGTCTATAAGGTGTATCTGAGCGACTTATCTAAAAGTGAATTCAAAGGAACCTGATCCAAATAGTTAATGCATTTTTGGAGTTTAAGTTGAAGAGAAATGAAGTTTTGGGAACTAAGTTTCAGTCACAGATGAGTTGGGTTCAGAATCAGTTTAGACAAATGTCTGAGTGCATCGTATGTGGTCAATTTGGAGACTCCCCATTTTCTAAATAGATGGCCATTGTAGAATCTATTAAAATCCACAATTCAAATAGTTTTCTCCTCAGCCTGTCATGCAAACTTTGACATGTTAACACAGTATTGGAAAAAAAAAAAGGTTACAAACATACAAGGAGATCCCTTAGAGACTGAGCGGCAAATAAGACCTATTGTTACAGGAGGACTAATAAGGACTTGCCTAAATTTGACATGACATCAAACAGGTTAAGGCAAAGTTAAGACACATATCAGATCTCAGGACTGAATCCCTGGGCCTCTCTTTTTGAGCATTACATCCTGAACATGGACCTCCGCCGTATTACAGTTCATTATCACTATTTCAGGAAAGAACAGAAAGGAAAAATGAAGAGTTGTCAGGAGAGTTGATTTTATATGATCCTTCCATCACAATATGGTGAATATTTCATTTCCAGCAAATCAAATACTGTATGCATGATAAGGTGTCAACTAAGCATTGATAAAATACACTAGTCTCCATGCACAAATGTACATATAAGAATACAGGTTCTAATATAATCATGAGTATATTCAACAAGTAAAAAAAAGTCTTATACCTCAAAGCTTGTATAATATAAAGATGTAAAGATTATTAAAGATAGTTATATAATTGAGGATATAATTATATGGTGCCTAGGAGAGTGGCAGTGAAAGGGCCCTCAACAAATATTGTAAAGCAATGGAAAATAACCAATCACTACAAAGAAATTGTCAGGGAATCAAAGAATCTAAAGTCTTAATCCACATTATCTCTGTGTTTCTTATTTTGTATTCTCCCCTGAAATGCTACTCCTCCAATAAAGAGTAAATAATTTGTATTCCAAAATCATGGGATGGAAATAAGTTTTCCACTCTTGTAACCTAAGTGTACAAGATTATCACAGGTGCAGGAAATTAATAAGCAGATTGCCCTACACCCAGAGTCCTTGGGGACCTGTCACAAAGCAGTAAAGAGACATTTGAGATCTCAGCTCAGTTATAAATAGAATTAAGCAGAGAAAACTTATGCACCCTGTTCTCATTTTCTCCTTTTTCTTTTGAAATTGAGAACACACATAGGAGTCACTTTGAAGTTAGGGCTGCCTGAATATGATATTATTGATTTCCATAACATGTTTTTGCTCTGCAATGCGGATGTGCATTTTTCAAACATATTAAGCAAGGCTTTGATCTGATTTGTTCCACCAGAACACCGTGTAGAGGCTGAAAACCATTTCTATATAAGGGTTTGAGTGCTGAGGGGAAGATTGCTCTAGCTTGAAAGAGGTTGGAAATATCCCATCTGAAAGCTCTTTTCAGTCCTCTTCAGCCTAAACATTTTACTGAGGGGGTCAAAGGTCACCAACTGTCAAAACAAAACCAAAATTATACAGTGCTCCTGCAAAGAAGCTAAGCAGAGTGGAAATTCAGAGTTCACCAACGGGACTCCTTCATGCAGCATGTAACAAACAGTAAAAATGTTTTTAAAAAGTAACAGTAGGATTCTTTTAAATCCTACCGATTTTTACAACTTGTCCGATAAGTTTAAAACACCACCTCTTAGGTATCAATGTAGAGACTGAATTGAACTATTCTATAAAGGGGAGTGCGGGGGCGGGGTGAGGGGGCAATCCAAACTTTGAACTGTCAGAGCCACTAGCCTGCACACTCCAAAGCACCAGATGGTTTCATAAACCTGAAGGTTCATAAATCTTCCTTTAAAGTTTCCAATTTCAAAAAGAGATTGTTTTCTTTTTGGGTTTGTGGAGTAGGGAAAATTTTTGCCATTGGGTATCTGACCCACAAAACCCTAATAGCCTTTTAAGTTTTCTTGCTCTATAGACTGAAGACAGCCCAGGGCAGAGACAAAGGGAACAAGCCAAACAGGACGTCATCCACCAGCCAACTCACCGTAGAGAGAATCCCTGAGCTCCAGCTCCCCAACCCTGACTGTCACATCACAGCTTCAGAAATTCCTGAGTTTAAACTTTCAGAGACTGAGCTATCGTCTCATCCTTCAGCCAGGAACTTTACAAATAATTTTGACTTTTTTAAAACACAACACAGTTTCCCGCTTTCTTTTGTTTTTTAATAATTCTTTATTTTTTTCAATCACAGTTGACGTACAATATTATATTAGTTTCAGGTGTACACATGGCGATTAGATGTTTACATAATGTACAAGGTGATCTCTTTGATAGGCCTAGTACCCATCTGACACCATACATAGCGATGACAATATTATCGACTATATGTCCTATGCTGTACGTACATCCCCATGACTGTTCTTATACCTGGCAGTTTGTACCTCTTAACCTATTCCCCTTTTTCACCCATCCTCCCAAACCCCCCTCCCACCTGGCAACCATTGAAATGTTCTGTGTATTTGTGTGTTTCAGCTTTGTTTGTTTGTTTATTTTGTTTTTTAGATTCCACATATAAGTGAAATCATATGGTATTTGTCTTTTCTCTGTCTTATTTCACTTGGTATAATACCTTCTAGGTCTGTCTATGTTGTACCGGATGGCAAGATTTCATTTTTTATGACTGAGTGATATTCCACTCCAGATACATACCATTTCTCCTCTGTCTATTTGTCTATTGATGGACACTTAGGTTACTTCCTTATGTTGGCCATTGTAAATAATGCAGCAATGAGCATAAGGATGCATATGTCTTTTTGAATTAGTGTCAAGGGTTTCTTTGTTTTCTCATGATAAAACATTTTTGCTCTCATTTTTTATTGACCTTATTGGAGTGATACTGGTTAAAAAGATTATACAGGTTTCAGGTGCACAATTCTACAGCACATCACCTACCCACTAGATTGTGTGTTCACCAACCAGGTCAACTCTCCCAGCCACCAACATTTATCACCCCTATACCTTCCTCCACCTCCACCCACCCCACTCCACCAGGCAATAACCACACTGTTGTCCCCGGCCATGAATGTTTTCCCTTTTTTTTTTTCATTTTTGCTCAATCACCCTACGTCCCAGTAGCCCCTGCCTCTGAACAGCTGTCGGCCTACTCTCTATCTGTGATTCTGTCTCTATTTTGTTTGTTAGTTCAGTTTGTTCACTAGATTCCACACATGAGTGAAATCACATAGTACTTGCCTTTGACTGGCTTATTTCAGTTAGCATAATACTCTTCAGGCCCATCCATGCTGTTACAAAAGATAAGATTTCCTTCTTTTATACAACCAAGTAGTATTTCATTGTGTAATTATACCACAACTTTTTTATCCACTCATCTACTGATGGTCACTTGGGCTGCTTCCAAATTTTGGCTATTGTAAATAATGCTGCAATGAGAAAAAGGAGTGCATATATTCTTTTGAATTAGTGTTTCAGGTTTCTTTGGATAAATCCCCAGAAGTCCAATAGCTGGGTCATAAGGCAGCTTCATTTTTACTCTTTGGAGGGAACTCCATACTGCCTTCCACAGTGGCTGCACCAGTCCGCACTGCCACCACAGTGCTTGAGGGTTCCCCTTTCTCCACATCCTCTCCAGCACTTGTCGTTTGTTGATTTATTGATGATAGTCACTCTGACAGATGTGAAGTGATATCTCATTGTGGCTTTAATTTGCATTTCTCTGATGATTAGTGATATTAAACACCTTTCCATATGTCTATTGGCCATCTGTTAGTCCTTTTTGGAGAAGTGTCTGTTCAGGTCCTTTGCCCATTTTTTAATAAGATTGTTTGGTTTTTTGGTGTTGAGTTTTATAAGTTCTTTACAAATTTGGATATTAACCCCTTAACAGATATATCATTGGTGAATATGTTCTCCCATTCAACAGGTTGTCTTTTTGTCCTGTTGGTAATTTCCTTCACTGGGCAAAATTTTTTTAGTTTGATATATCCCATTTCTTTATTTTTTCTTCAGTTTCCCTTGCCCAAGGAAATATATTGGAAAAAATATTGTACAAGAAATATCCAAGACTTTACTGCCTGTGTTTTCTTGTAGGAATTTTATAGTTTTTTAACTTACATTTAAGTCTTTTTCCATTTTGAGTTATTTTTGTGTGTGGTGTAATTGGTCTTCTAGTTTCTTTCTTTCTTTTCTTTTTTTTTTTTTTTGCATGTACCTCTTCAATTTTTCCAACACCATTTATTGAGAGCACTCTCATACTCCCTTGTATGCTCTTGCCTTTTTTGTCAAATATTAATTGGCCAGAAAGTTGTGGGTTTATTTCTGAGCTCTCTGTTCTATGCCATTGACTATACGCCTGTGCTTCAGTAATTCCAGGTTGTTTTGACTGCTATGCCTTTGTAGCATAGCTTGATACCCAGTATTACGATCCCTCCAACTTTGTTCTTCTTAAGACTGCTGAGGCTGTTCAGGGGCTTTTTTGGTTCCATTTAAATTTTTAAAATATTTGTTCTAGATCTGTGAAATACTCCATTGATATTTTAATAGGAATTGTGTTGAATCTATGGATTGTTCTGGGTAGTATGGACATTTTAATAACTTTCTATGTCCCAATCCATGAACACAGTATATGCTTCCACTTATTTGTATATTTCTCAATTTCTTTCTTCAATACTGTATAATTGTCTGAGCACAGGTCTTTTGCCTCTGTGTTCAAATTTATTCCTAGGTACCTTATTTTTTGTTGTTGAATAGTAAATGGGTTTTTTTTTAATTTTTCCTTTTGATAGTTCATTATTCTTGTTAAAATGCCACACATTTTTTAATATTAATTTTGTACCCTGCTACTAGTAGTTTTTGGTGGATTCTTTAGGATTTTCTATGTACAATTTCATGTTATCTGCAAATAATGACAGCTTTGCTTCTTCTTTTCTAATTTGGATGCCTTTTATTTCTTCTTTTTGTCTGATTTCTTTGACTGGTACTTCCAGTACTGCATTGAATAAGAGTGGTGAAAGCAGGCTTTCTTGTTCCCACCCTTAAAGGAAACTTTTAGTTTTAAAGGAAGCTCTTTTAGTTTTTGCCCTTTGAGGATGATATTGTCTGTGGGTTTGTCATAAATGGCCTCTATTACACTGAGGCATGATCCCTCAATTCCCACCCATCATAAATGAGTGCTGGGTTTTATCAAATGCATTTTTGCATCTATCATGTGATATTTACCCTTCATTTTTATTAAGATTTTATTTATTTTTAGAGAGAGGGGAAAGGAGGGAGCAAGAGAGAGAGAGAAATATCAATGTGTGGTTGCCTCTTGTGCCTACTGGGGACCTGGTCCACAACCCAGGCATGTGCCCTGACTGGGAATCAAACCGACGACCCTTTCGTTCACAGACCAGCACTCAATCCACTAAGCCATACCAGCCAGGGCTATCCTTCATTTTTAAAGTGCGGTGTATCACATTTATGGATTTGCAAATATTGTAACAAACTTGCATCACCAGAAAAATCCCACTTGTTCATGGTCTATGATACTGGATCCAGTTTGCACATATTTTGTTGAGAATTGTAGCATCTATGTTTGTCATGGATATTGGTCTATATATAATTTTTTTTTTCTTTGTAGTATCTTTTTATGGTTTTGCAATTAGGTTAATGCTGGCCTCATAAAAAGAGCTTGGAAGTCTTCCCACCTCTTAAATTTTTTGGAATAGTTTGAGAAGGATAGGTGTTAGTTCTCCTTTGAATGTTTAATAAAATTCACCTGTGAAGCCATCTGACCTAGGACTTTTGTTTGCTGACAGATTTTTTTTTTAATCATTGCTTCAATTTAATTAGTAGTAATTGATCTATTCAGGTTTTCTGATCCCTCCTGCTTCAGTTTTGGAAGATTGTATGTTTCCAGAAATTTATCTATTTCACCCAGGTTGTCCAATGTTTTGGCATATATGGGGGAACCCCCCACCCAAAAAAAAACAGGAATTATCTTCTGGAAGGCAGACCCCTTGTAGTACAGGCTTCCCCCACTAGGTGAGTGTTCTAAGAACCCATCTGTATCAGAGTACCAGATGGCATTGTTGTGAGAGGCTGCGTTCAACTTCGGCGAATTTTTTGGAAGACTCTTTCAATGGGTTTGCCCATTTCATGATGGGGGGATTTACAAGCACACTTGCTCACACCATGCTGAGTGTTCAGCAGTTTTTGACCAAAAACTGTCATGACCCCCATGCCTCACCCTCCCTATCCACCCGATCTCTCCCTGAGTGGCTTGTTTTTGGTTCCCTGGATGAAAAAGTCCTTAAAGGAAAACGTTTTGCCAATGTGGAGGAGCTCAAACAAAAAAATAGCAGAAGCACTAAAAGGCATCAAAATCAAAAGTCCAAAAACTGTTTCGAGCAGGGGGAAAAAGGTCTCGATAGGTGTATTGCACCAAATGGAGAGTACTTTCAAGGTGACTGAAGTTTAAACATGTAAGAATTAATATACAGTTTTTTATAAATAAGTTCCAGGGGGTTTGGGGTCCCCTCTGGTGGTTATTCATAATATTTTCTTACAATCCTTTCTATTTCTGTGATGTCAGTTGTTATTTCTCCTCTTTCACTTCTAATTTTATTTATTTGGGTTCTCTCTTTTTTCTTGATGACTCTGGTTAAAGGTTTGTCAATCTTGTTTATCTTTTAAATGTACCAGCTCTTGGATTAATTGATCTTTTGTATTGTTTTCTCAGACTCTATTTCATTTATTTCTGCTCTGGTTTTTATTATTTCCTTCTACTTACTCTAGGCTTTGTTTTTCTTTTTCTAGTTCTTTTAGGTGTAGGTTTAAATTGTTTGTTTGAGATTTTTCTTGCTTCTTGAGGTAGACCTGTAATGTTATGAACTTCCCTCTCAGGACTACTTTTGCTGTGTCCCACAGATTTTGGGTTGTGTGTGCTCAACTTTTTGTGTTTCCAGGTAATTTTTTATTTCTTCTTTGACCTCATTGCTAAGCTACTCATTGTTTAATAACATGGTATTTAGCCTTCATGTGTTTGAATATTTTTCAGGGTTTTTTGGTAATTGATTTCTACTTTTATACCATTATAGTCAGAGAAGATGCTTGATATGATTTCAATCTTCTTGACTTTGTTAAGACCTATTTTGTGTCCTAACATGTGGTCTATCTTTGAGAATATTCCATGGGCACTTGAGAAGAGTGTATATCCTACTGCTTTGGGATAAGATGTTCTGTAAATATCAATTAAATCTATCTGATCCAGTGTGTCACTTAAGATCACTGTTGCCTTGTTGATTTTTTCATCTGGAAGAGCTATCCATTGTTGATGACAGTGGCATTAAAATCCCCCACTATGACTGTATTGTTGTCACTTTCTCCCTTAATGCCCACCACGATTTTCCTTATATATTTAAGTTCTCCTATGTTGGATGCATATATGTTTACAAGAGTTATGTACTCTTGTTGGATCAAGTCCTTCAGTATTATGCAGCAACCTTCTTTGTCACTTGTTATGGTCTTTTTTTTTTTTAAGTCTAATTTGTCAGATACAAATATCACTACACCAGCTTTTTTTGTTTCCATTTGCATGGAATATTTTTTCCATCTGTTTCCTTTCAGTCTGTGTGCATGTTCTGTTCTTAAGTGGGTGCCTTGTAGACAGCATAAATATGGGCCTTGTTTTCTTATCTGTTAAGCTACCCTATGTCTTTACATTGAAGCATTTAATCTGTTTACATTTAAGCCCATTATTGATAGGTATTTATTTATTTATTGCCATTTTATTTTTTATATTTATGTTCCTTTCTCTATATATTTCTTTTATTTTTTTCTTTTCTTCTCTCTCCCTCCTCCTACCTCCCCTTTCTGTTCCCTCCTCCTCTCCCTCATCCTCTTCTCCCCTTGTCCTCCTGCTCTTCCTCTTACTTCTTCTTCTTCTCCTTCTCTTTCAAGTGGTCCCTTTACCATTTTTTTACAATACTGGTTTGGTGTTAATGAAGTCCTTTAGCTTTTCTTTTTTTTTCCTGGTCTGGGAAACTCTTTATTTCACCTTCAATTTTAAATCACAGTCTTGCTGGATGGAGTAGTCTTGGCTGTAAGTCCTTGCTTTTCATCACTTTTGATATTTCAAGCCAGTCCCTTCTGGCTTGAAGTGTTTCTGCTGAGAAATCAGCTGACAGGCTTCTGGGAGCTCTCTCACAGAAAGCTAACTGCTTTTCTCTTGCTGCTTTTCAGGTGAATGTGGGTACTCTTGATGTTGTCTCAGAGGTTCCTTAAATTTTCCTCAATTTTTTGGGGGGGGATTTTTTTTTTCTGTTCTGATTGGATGTTTTCTGCTACTCAGTCTTCCAAATTGCTGATGCAGTCCTCTGCTTCATCCAATCTACTATTGATTCCCTCTAACATAATCTTCATTTCAATTATTGTATTCTTTATTTCTGACTGGTTCATTTTTATGTTTTTATCTCATCTTTTGTTTCCTATCTCTTTTTTAAAGTTCTCAGGGACTTCATTGAGCATCCTTATAAATGAGTGTTTTGAACTCTGTATATGGTAGATTGCTTGTCTCCATTTTATTTACTTGTCCTATTCTTTTATTTGGGACATGTTTCATTGTCTCTTCATTTTGGCCAATTCCTTGTGTTTGTTTCTATTAAGTGGAGCTGCTAATTTGTAATATGCCTTACATAATTAGTGCCCACTGGGGGGCCCAGTGGTGCAGTCTCCCTCATCATCCGAGTCATGTGCTTCAGGTGTGTCCCTTATATGGGGTTTTTGTCCCCTCCTGTTGTAGTTTAGCCTTGATTGCTATTGGCACATCAGTGGGGGTGACTGACCCTCAAGCTCATGGTCAGCTTGAGAACTGTCTGCGACTATAGCAAAGAAGCTGATATGCAGTGGCTGTGCCCATGGAGCAGAACTCACTTTAACTGGGCTCTGGTTCCTGCCAACTCAGCCCTTTGGGTGTGTTGTTTCTGGAACAGGTTGGGTCCTGCTCTGGTGTGGTGTCAAACTAGCCACTGAGAATGTTGGATCTGGGACCTCTTGGGAGGATCTATGATGCAGGTCAAGTTCAGCTACTACCTTTGCTCTGCCCAGGACCACCTCATATGAGCTTCAAATTGATATGCATGTGGTTGCCACTTATGCTGGGTCTGGTGGTGCCTGGGAGAGGTTAAGCTGTGAACCACGGCTGCCTGTCGCTAATGCGAGGCTAGGGGCCACTTAGCAAGAGGTACAAGGCCTGCTGAGCCCAGGTGGTACTCTTTGGGGGGTGGTGAACTTTACAGATATTTCAGGAAAGCCAGGACAGGCCATTTGTATGGAAAAGTCACTAGAAATGGCTTGGGTGGGCCCACAAGTTGAGTCAGGTGAGGTCTCAGGGAATCACCAGGGCAGGTCAAACAGTGTTAGCCAGGTTGATGGAGACTCAGATACGGCGCCTGCCTGTGCATGCAGGGGGAGGTCTCTGCAAAGGAACAAAGGCTTCTGCTAAGTACTTCTGCCTGGGAGAAATCTGCCTCTCCAGTCTTCATCTTCAAGCCAGGCAATTCAGTTCCTCTTCGTATGTTCCTCACACTTTTCAAGCTGCTGTTCCAGCGCTGGAGCTCAGAGCCGGTGAGTCTGTCGGCAAGTAAGTCCACGCATGGACGCTTTAAGAGGAATGCCTGGTGCTCCAGACATTCTCTGTCTCCCTCAGCTGCAATCCCCGCTGGTCTTTACGGTCAGAAGTTATGGGAACTTCTGTTCCTGGCACTGGAACCCTGAGCTGGGGGGCCCATTGTGGAGCTGGGGCCCCTCATTCCTCAGGGGTGACCGCTCAGCCAAAATATTTCTCCTGATTTTTAACTACCTCATGTAGCTGTGGGACCAGCACATTCCACATCTCCTTCCCTCCTACCAGTCTCCATGAGGCTTCTTCTTTATGACTTGTAGGACTTCTGTTCATCTAGACTTCAGACAGGTCTCAAAGATGGTTGTTCTATGGTTTAGTTGTAATTTGACATGGTCATGGGAAAAGGTGACCACAGCATTTACCTACCCTGCTACCTTGAGAGGAAGTCTCCTTCAGAGGTGCTCACAGGAGGAAAAATAGAAATGGAAAAATGCTTTTTCTGAGTTCTACCTGAATGCAGGTAACTTCAACTTTTGGGGAGGCAACTTCATCCCCAAGCTCTTAATATACAAATATGTTTCAGCTCTTTGAACTGCTCACCCAGTGGGAGATGGAACAGACGGAAAGGGGGCAAGATCAAAGAAAGATCAGTAGATGCAGACATGTGGATACTTGCAATGTGAATACAGGCATGTTTCATTCATAAAAGTCTGTGTGCACACCCAGTGTGTGTGACATTTATGTACCAGCTTGGTCACAATGGGATTTCATATCCATTTGACCAGCAAGAGTCTGCAAACAATAAGGGGTTTTGATTTCAATATAAACATTAGCAAATCAGAAAAGCGAAACTGTTCTGGATAGATACATCTCTTATATAGCTTGGCAACTGAAATATATGCACATTGCATTATATTAACCCCTCATATCCATTTCCTGTTCTGTCTGAACCTTTGGTTCATATTAGCATAATTTCACCCTCCCCCCAAATTTCTTCCTTTCTGGTCTAACTGTATGAAGACCTGTTCTCCTTATTTATCACAACATTCTTAGAGGGTCCAAATAAAAGAGACATGGATATAAAAGTGCTTTTTAAACTATGAAGCTTTATAATACTTTCAATTATCATTATTAATTTATATCTTGAAATATACAAAAGATAGAGTAGACAGTCAAACGTATGAGAAATGTTAAATGCTTAAGATAGCTTACCTTAAAGAAAATTAGATCTATCGTCCTTTAATAACTATGTTAAATATATTAGGGATTATTAGACTAAGAAGGTTTTTTAACTCCGTAAAAAAACAGGAAAAAAATGTTATGGGGTGACTTCAAGCTTCAAGGTATGTATCATAAGAAATTCCAACAGTCTGGTTTGAGTCCTAGGATGGATGAATCATTAATGGCGACTGTGGTCAGACTTCCCAGGAATTGCGTAAGTTGCAGAATGGTCACCATCTGATGTGGTTCACACATTGTAACAAAGCAAAAAAAGAAATGAACGATTAGGTCGCCTTAATCATTCTTTTTCAGCTTCAGAAAGGTCAAAGTATTCTTTTTTTTTTATAAAAACTTTTTTTCAAAGTCTCTGCGATGTTAATATAAACATAAACATTGAAAAAAGGAAATCTACTAAGTGTAAATTAGTTTAAATTTCATCTATCTGCCAATAAATAATAAAAATATTTTAAAATAAAATGGGTACTATGTAATCAATGGAAATTTTACCAGCGGCCATTTCGGATGAGGTTTCCGAGTATAAGGGCACGCCAAGGGATTCAAAATTGCACCACAGAGGTAGTAATAGGAAAAGAAGAACAAGTTTCCCTGTTTTACTTTGTATCCTCCCCTGTGAACATTAGGTATCCAGAAAAAAGTAATATAACCTTCATTGACTGGTCTTCACGAACATTCTCATAGCCCTTTCAGTATTTTATGTATGTGTATTTTATGCATTTCTTTGTATTTATATTTACATAATTTTTTAAAGAAAATGAAAGGGGAAATTTAAAATTCTCTCCTGATTTCAAGGTTTTGTGGTGTGGTATTTTCACTTCTCTCATTCAGATTTTACACTGAAAATAAGAGAATTAAGGTAACAAGAAATCTAAATTGGAGACCTTCATGCAGTGGAAAGTGGGATTCTAACTTTCATTTCCATGTCAATAGCTTTATGGGGGTGTGCTCTGTGTGTGCCTGAGTTAGTGGCATGCATGTATGTGCATACGAATTCCACCACTGCTCAAGCACCCTGAAAAATTTCATACACTACCCATTCAGTCCTTTACAGGAGGAGCCCAGCATAGAAAACAGAATTCCTTTCTTAACATGAGCTCAGCCTTTTTAATTTCCTCAAAAATACAAGTGCAAAGTGGGGTAGAATTTACTCCACACAAACTGTTTAAAATCATAAGGGACTTTGGCTCCTCTGGGGTCCGGGCACCCAGTTTTATACCAGTGACTACTTTTATGGAGACTGGCCTGTTGTTTAATCCTAAAAGGGATGGCACTTACAAATATATTAGAAAAGCAAAATACAGGATCCTCCTAAAACTGAAATGGGTTGCTAAGGGACTTTCCATTCACCTCTAACTACTTACACATTAACACCATTGCTTAAATAGTTCTTTGCTTTAACCACCCAATAACTTCTTGATTCTGCTCCTCTCAAAAGATGCTTCCCAATACAAGATATTTTTCCTTCATGAACAACAATGCAAATATATCAGATGTTACAAATAGTGAATAATAGGCAGAGTAAGAGGTGTTCTTTTTTTTATTGTGGTATAATTGACAAGTAAAATTATAAGATATTTAAAATGCATAACATGATGATTTGATATACATATACATTGTAAAAGGACTTCCCTTTTCACCTAGTTAATTACTACATTTATCACCTCACATATTTCCTAGTTATTTATTTTTTGGTGACAATATTTAGCGTCCATTCTCTTAGAAAATTTCAATTATAAAATGCGATCTTACCGGTTTCAGTCACCACTCACGCACATCATACGTTAGCCATCAGGTCCTATTCACCTCATCCCTGAGAACTGGTTCCCTCTGCCTCTCCCTGCATCTCCCACCCTGGCCCTTAACAATCACATTCTACTGTTTCTATGAGTTTGATTTTTTAATTTTCATTTCTATTTACTTATTATTTTGGGTCTTTTACTTTTAGGTTCCACATACAAATGATACCATGAAATATTCGTCTTTCTCTCTCTGGCTTATTTTGCTAAGCCTGATGCCCTCAAGGTTCACCAAATATTGCCACAATTGGCAGAATTTCCTTCTTTTTTATGGCTCAATAATATTACATGGTGTAGACAGATAGATAGAAGTGGATATAGATATAAAAATAGACATAGATACCACATTTTCTTTATCGATTCATCTGTTGACAGACATCTAGTTTGTTTCCATGCCTGCTCTTATATGTAATGCTGCAGTGCACATGAGAGTACACACATCTCGCTGAGGTAACAGTTTTGTTTTCTGTGAATAGATACCCAGATGTGGAGTTGCTGGGTCCTATAATTCTATTTTTAATTTATCGAGCAACTGCCATAATGGGTTTTCACAGTGGCTGCACCAATTCGCATTTCCACCAACAGTGCACAAAAGCTCCCTTTTCTCCACACTTTCACCAACACTTAGTTGTTGTTTCTTTTGATAACAGCCATTCTAACAGGTATGAGGTGTTATCTCATTTATCATTTTAATTTGCATTTCCCTGATGATTAGTGATGTTGAGCATCTTTTCATCTACTTGTTTGCCATTTGTGTGTCTTTGGAAAAATGTCTATCAGTAAAGTTTCAGGATACAAAATCAATATGCAAATATCAATGGTATATCTATATACCATCAACAAACTATCAGAAAGAAATTAAAAAAAAACAATTCTATTTACAATAGCATCAAAAAGAATAAAAAACAGGAATAAATTTAACCAAGGAAGTAAAAAATCTGTACACTGAAAACTATAAGACATTGTGAAACAAATAAAGACACAAATAAAAGGACAGATATTCCATGCCTGTGGACTGAAAAAATTAATAGTTACTATGTCTCTATTACCTAAAGACATTACAGATTCAGTTTAATTCCTTTCAAATTCAAATGGCATCTCTCAGAGAAAGAGTAAAAACAATCTTAAAATTTGTATAAAAACACAAAAGACACTAAATAGCCCAAGGAATCTTGAGAAACAATAACAGAGCTGGAGACATCATACTTCTTGATTTCAAACTATATTACCAAGCTATAGTAATCAAAACAGTATGTTATTAGCATTAACACAGACACATAAATCAACAGAACAGAGAGTCCAGAACTAAATGCATGTGTATGTAGTCAACTAGTTTACAACAAAGAAGGCAAGAATACTCAATGGGGAAAGAATAGTCTCTTCATTAAATGGTACTGGGAAAACTGGATAGTCATATGCAAAAGAATGAAAATGGACCCTATGTGATACCATATGCAAAAAATCAACTAAAAAAATTGGTTAAAAACTTGAACATAAGACCTGACACCATAAAACTTCTAAAGGAAAGTAAGGAGAAACTTCTTTGACACTGGTCTTGGCAGATCTTTTAGATTTGACACCAAAAACAAAGGCAATGAAAGAAAAATAAACAAGTGGGACTATATCAAACTAAAAAGCACAGCAACAAAAACGATGAACAAATGAAAAGACAACCTATGGAACAGGAGAAAATATTTGCAAACCACATACACGATAAGGCGTTAATATCCAAAATATGCAAGGAACATATACAACTAACTAGCAAAAAACCAAACGGCTCAATTTTTATAATAGGGAAAGGAAGAGTACGAGTTTTAATAAATCTGAAGATTAGACTTCAGATGATAGTCATGGCAAGATGTTCCTTCTAGAGCAACTAAGGCCTTCATGTCTCTCCAGCCCCACTCTTTCTTTTATGTCCACCCATCTGGGTGGTGATTGTAGTCCATGGTGCACATCCTATTGCAATCATCCAACAGTGAACTATAGCATCAGCCTCAGAACAGCCCTAATGGACACTAACTAATATTCACATATTTATTAATGAAGCATGTGAAAGGCAAGGTGAGTGCCACAGTTTAACAACCTATTGTTCTTTAAATTCTATTTCAAAACTGAACCATACTGACCTGAAAAAACATTAATAATATGGGGTAGAAAATCATTTATGGAAATGGTAGCATTAATGGATTAGGAAGGAAATTTATTATTAATGCTGCGTTTTTATTTCTTTTAATTCTCTGGTATATCAGGTTAATGATGTATTACGAAAATTAATACCAATTAGAGGCACATGGTACTGAAATTACGGTGGGTAGAGAAAAACAAAGACAGACTATGAAAAGCAAAAATGGAAGTACAGAAAATCAGCAACGGGATCAAAATAAGATGTGGCATAGCCTAGAGACAAAGCAAATTTCTCAAAGTTGCTTGAGAAGCTGAGAACAAGCAAAAGAAAAGAGCCAGCTTAAGTTGTATACCAGAAACTGCACCAGAAAGAAAGTTAAGTTCATAAAAATATGATGAAGCTAAAAGCCAAAATTTAGGCCGGTAAGAAAGCCTAGTAGGGTATGCAAGTACAAAATGATCTGAAAAGTAAATCATCAAGACACTCAGTAGTCTGATCAAAGGAACAAGAGAAACAAACTGGAAAGACAAAATCCAAAGGCTAAGAGGTGTGGGGATGATGGGATGGGGTAGAGGTCGGAGGAGATAAAGGGGGGAAAAATGGGACAACTGCAATAGCATACTCAATAAAATAAACCACAAAAAAGTACAAAGGCTTGTGCAAATAGTTTGAACCAGAGGATGCTCAGGAGTAAAAGCTTGGGACTTGGCGGACCAGGGAATGAAAGAAGCCTCAGCAGCAGGAGCAAAGACTGTGATGCAGCCCTCGTATCTATGCATTTCCAGGAACTACCCCAGTTTTAATGCCTGGACACCATAGCACTTAAAAATGTAAGCAGGCAGAGATTAAATCCTGCAATGGCACTTAGCTCACAATAGTGTTTGTCAGTTTACTTTTCTCATTAAAGTGTAAAGGTAATGCATACTTATCCGGTGATTACTGAGTTCTTCAGTTTATAATCAGGATGACCCTTGGAAAACCTCTTTGGTGACATATTAGATATTTGGATATGTCATTTGGTCATAAAAATAACATTTTAATGGAACACAATAATACATTTGTTCATCTACACTTGAATGATTACACTAGGATTTAGAACATTCCACTATACTTTTTGGCACATATAAAATGTAATTTAGATAATGTCACAAGTACTATGTAAAGATTAAATGTATATTTATATTTATGCACAATAACTATATATCCACAGAATTATATATAAACAAATATCTATGTTATATCAAATATTATCCCCTTTTGCTGGCCACAATAAGTTCCTAGTATTTTGGGAGATACAGTCGCATTTCTACTTTTTGAGAGCCATTTCTTCCATTTTCATCACCAAAATATAAATAACAATTTTGTTTTTAGATACCATGCCCATTTCCAACTGACGAAGAATGGAGAAAATCTAGCAAGTTCTTCTATCTCACCCTTAATTTAATTACCACTCTTTTGATAAATGGGAAAAACAATCATGTTCAGATCCCATTTAGGATGATAAAATCTCTCACTTATCAGTCATTGCCCAGACTAAACTGTTGTTCACTTTAGTCTTGAATTCTGCTTATTTACAAAGGTCACTAGCTACATTATACTTGTACTCTAAAATCAAGTTCTCGATATTTCTTTTTCTAGTTTCAGGGTCAAAAGTTTATCAAGGTTAATTAAAACTTGATGACAGCATGAAAATCAGAGCAGCTTGACTATTGCAGATTTTGCAGACATATATGTTTTTTAATTCTCTTCTCAAAAACATTCTTATAATTAGATCTTAAAAATACAAATATCTAGCCCTGGCTGAGTGGCTCAGTTGGTTCATCCATACACCATACACAGGGTCATCCCATACACCAAAAGGTCATGGGTTCAATCCCAGGTAGTGCACATATCTAGGTCGTGGTTCAGCCCCTCGTTGGGGCATGCGCGAGAGGCAATTGATTGGTTTCTCTCTCACCTCAATTTTCTCTTTCTCTTGCTTTCCCTTCCTCTCTCTCTAAAATCAATAAACATGTCCTCAGGTGAGAATTTAAAAAATACAAAAATTTAAAACAAAGAAGAATGTTAACATATTTTAGATAAAAAGGATATTTTCTTGTCCTCTGATATCTTTTTTATGAAACGAAAATTTAGTAAACATTTTTGAAAATATATCGGGAATTATTTTTATCTAATGACAATAATGCTACATTATATAAAATATTTTAGATCATGATTTATCTTCTAACTGTGGGAATGTTTATATTTTTCAGTGTCAAATATCAAAAGATTTGTGTTTTGTTGGATTTTAAAGGTGGATTTATTATCACCCTCAAATTTACATGTATTTGAATCCCCTACTACAACTTATCTGAAAGAGAAAAAGGGAAAGAAAGATGCAAGGAGAAAGGAAGATTGGGAGGGAGAGAGAAAGGAAGCAAGGAACTGGAAGGAAGGAAGGAAGGAAGGAAGGAAGGAAGGAAGGAAGGAAGGAAGGAAGGAAGGGGAAGAAGAAAATTAGCAAAAAATACTTGAACATATTGGAAAGTAACACCAAATGGAGAGAATTTCTAGAGAATGGGCAATATTAAGAAGAACGAAATAACAAGGATGATTTTCCAGGATTGCATGGTTTGTAGCCTGAGAAAAGATTACAATAATACCCAGTTGGGTGACTAAAACTCTGTCAGAAACCCTACGGTTACTCCGGACAATCGTGGCCACTTGAAGGTAAAAGGACAATCTCGGGAAGGAAACATCCAGAGAAGACAAGTCCCAAATTTTGTGTACATTTCTGGCTGATCCCTGTGTGCGTCTGGTTCTAAGCAGCACAGCTGGGAATTAAAGAATTGAACTAAGGTTTTAATTGCCACCCAAGAGATGAAGTTTGAAATTTGAGTCTTGTTAATTATCAGCTAAAACAAACAAACAAAAGGTAATGCTCTTCAACAGACTATAACAAAATCCAAACACAATGTATCATTTCCAATGGCAAGAGTGCAAAACAAAATTGCTTGACCTATGAAAAAACAGGAAACTGTCCCTCGTTATCAAAAGAAAAGACAATTAGCAGAGATGTCTGAGGTGTTTGAGCAAAATAAGAACTTTAAAACAATTATTATAACAATGATCAATGATATAAAGATAAATATGCTCATAATGAATGAAAAGTTAGGAATCTCAGTAGAGAATCTAAATAAAAAGGAACCAAATAAAAATTTCAGAAAAGTACACTATCTATTATTTTTTTAATTACAGCACAAAGATGACAGAGTCAGTAAACCTGAGGGTAGAACAACAGAAATTATCTAATCTGAAACACAAATCAATTAAGAGCAAATGGATGGAGCCTCAGGGACATAGAGAACAATTTAAAATATCCAATTTACATTAAGTTGGTATCTCAGAAGGAAAGAAGTGTTTGGGGCAAAATATTTTAATTAATAATAGCCAATGTGTTATCAAACTGGTGAAAACAATAAATGTACACATATAAGAATCTCAGTAATACCCTAGTACTACAAATTCAAAGATTACAATGTCTAAGAATATTATAGTCAAACTATTTGAAATGAAAAATTTAAAAAATCTCTGGAAGCAACAAGAAGAAAACAATATATTCAACACAGAGGAAAAATGGTTTCTTAACAACTGACTTCTCTAAAATTGTGGAATTCAGAAGACATTGGAATTACATATTCAAAGTGCTAAAGAAAGAAAATATGAACTAAGAATTTTATACTGAGCAAAGTTATCCCACAAAAATAAAGGCAAAAGAGAAGACATTTTAGGTTTTTCAAATGAGAGCGTTGTCATCAGCAAACCAGTAATATGTGAAATGCCACAGGAAGTTTTTCAGTCTGATGGGAAATAATAACAGATAAATTTGGATCTAGGAAGCAAGGAGAATGCTAGAAATGTTAAGTTTCTAGATAAATATATAATACAATTTTCTCTTGATTTCTACAGTGTACATATAACTGTTTAAAACAAAAATCTGTAACATTATTTTTTGAGTCATATAGTGTATGTGTATGTGCCACGCATGATGACGGGAGCATAAGGATGAAGAGGGGAGTAAATGAAACTAACTGATAGCAAAGGTTCTACAGTTTACAGGCAAGCAGACATATTGATGCTAACTAGCTTGTGAGAAGCTATGAGCGTATAGTATCATCTGTAGAGCAACTATGAAAATGTTAAAAACTGAAATGCCATAAAAACTCATTTTCAAGACGGTGACTGTCACCTCCATCAAATCTAAGGAAGTGAATAAATTTAGTTCCAATAGAATAATTATTGGCATTACACTCTTAAAGAAACTCTTTTTGCATTGTCTTTTTAATATTTAGTGTGTCATAATTGTGTTGATGTATGACAGAAGTTATAACACTTCAAAGGAATCTGTAAAGCACTGATTTAGTCACAATAGTAACTAGATTCCTAATTTTAACTCTATTGTTGAGAGATTTGAGACCACTGTTTCACATAAAAGCAGGTACACAAATATTTATCACAGCATTGTTTATAATGTGAGGAGGAGTAGACATCATCTGGAAGAGTGGATAAGGAAAACGCAGATGCATTCAATGAAGTATATCAAGAGTCGTAATCGACAGACTAGATGTACACATAGCAACACAAATGCATCTTTTAACTATAAATGACTGAAGAAAAACCAAGGCAAAGTTTAAATTGCAATCTCTAAGACCATATCTTTGAGGTAAATTAAAAATGTATGCTTACAGAACCATATACATCTTGGTAGAATACAAAGTAATTCATATAAACATGTTAGAATAGCAGTTTCTGGGGAAAGCAGAGTAAAGGGAGTCCAGAAGGAAATAAAAAAGAGATAGATGATAGATTAGATAGATAGAGAGATAGATAGAAATAATGAGAATATCTATGCATTAAGCAATAATAATGTATCATAAAATGAAGAGAATGAATAACACTAGTTCTGTACCTAAGGTTTATCTTAAAAACTAGGAAATATAATTGGATTTTCCGAACACTGTTTTTCCTTCTTTGTTTTTCTTCTCTGAATATCTAGGATTCGTGTCCACACTAGTTTTATAACTTAAAATAATTGCTAGGTTTTATGAAAGACTCATCAAACCAGGCTGCGATAATTCTCAGCAATAAAAACTGAAGGCAGTAAGCAAACCTATTTTCAGTCATCAGCGTAGATGAAGAGTCAGATTTTCATCACCTATACATCCGTAAAACCAAATGAAAACTGATTCATAGGCTTTAAAATTTTGATTTATATGGTTATCTAATGATCTAGGCCAGAGGTTGACAAACAATAGCTTATAGGCCAAATCCTGCTGAACAAACTCTTTTTGTACAGCCCATGTGCTAAGAATATTACTACATTTTAAAATGGTTTATAAGTACCTATATAATATCCTTTATTTTACCTCTTGACTAGCAAAGTCTAAAATATTTACTATCTGCCTCTTCAAGAAAAAGTTTGCTGACCCCTGACCTAGATTCTGGAAAGCTAATTATTTCTTTCCTTTACATGACTCATATTCCAGGTTACAAAAACAAAAACAAAAACAAAAACCAGTTTTAGAAACAGTGTTTTGGCCCACAGTAGGACTCCAACACTGTCTGGCAAGCCCTGAAGGAGAATATGGGGAAATGTGCTGCGGGCTAAGTAAAAAATATGATTTATGTGATAGACATCTAAGGTCATATGCGGGATAATTTACGGAATAAACATTATCAGCACTGGAGTATAATGAGTATTGCAGATTGTATTTTCCAAGAGAGACATCACAGAATTTTCCATTCCACACAGTTTCTTAAAATGGCATGTTGAAACTTTTCCCATTGCTAAATGGAGTCTATTCTACCCCCTCGCCCTTGGATATGCTGGGGAACATGAAGAAAATGCTACATAACTTTCAAGGTTCAGGCAGACTGTTCTTGGATCCCAGTTTCCATGATGTGAGGAAGCTCAGAGCACATGAAGAGGCCATGACTAGGTGTTCTGCTGGACACAGCTGAGGCCCCAGCAGACAGTCCATGTCAATGACCAGACTCTCTGTGCGAAGAAGCCTTCAAGATGCGTGGAGCCTTAGCCACTACTCATCTGCCACCTGCATGAAGGACTCCAAGCGAGAACCCTGAGAGATAATAGTAAATCGGTTGCTGTTGTTCTAAGCCACTAAACTCTGGAGTAATTTTTTTGTAGGAATAGATGATCAGAATAACAATTTATATTCTCTTTTTTGAAACATTCAAAAAATATTCTTAACATTATTCAATATATCATCAAATCAGTCTTGTGGGGAGAGGTCACTGTTGCAAATGAGTTACTTGGCCTATCTGATTTCATGATATCTTGGCAGGATTAGCTATAACTGGAAATTGCTGGCCATTATTAGCTTATAAAGCTTCATGAGCTGAAGGAAACATGCAAGAATCAGGAACTTTCACAAACCATGACAAATAGAACTTGGTAATAAAGTGACTATTTTGAAACAATCATGTAAGCACAGCCCCAGTAAACCAAAATTACATCAATAATATAATTTAAAACTCCTTTTTCTTTTGCAATGATTTATGCATAAGTATATATATAATTCCTTAACAAACAATGACATACACTTTTTCCAAGAAAAAAAGCAAATTTCTTCATCCTAAATTTTAGGGCTTCCTCCCACGTAACTCTTTCTAAAAGATAAAGCTTCAGATATAAATTTATTTTGTTTTTAGGTTCCATGTATAAGGGAAATCATATGGCATTTTTCTTTTTCTGTCTGACTTATTTCACTTAGCATAGTACCCTCTAGGTCCAAACATGTTGCCACACATGAAAATATTTCATCCTTTTTTATGGCTGAGGAACATTCCATTATATATATGTTCCAACTCCTCTTTATCCATTCATCTATCAATGGACATGTAGGTTGCTTTCATTATCTTGGCTATTGTAAATAATGCCACAATGAACATAGGGATTCATAGCATGTACCTTTTTCTAATTAGCATTTTGGAATTATTAGGATAACTACCCAGAAGCGGAACTGTGAGGTCATATGGCAGTTCTATTTTTAATTTTTTGAGGCCCCTCCGTAATGTCTCCCATAGTCGCATCAATTTGAAATCCCGCCAAGAGTGCACGGGAGTTCCCTTTCCTCCACAACCTTGCCGTCACTTGTATTGATTTTCTGATCATAGACGTCCTGACCGGTGTAAGGTGATACTCATTGTGGCTTTAATTTGCATTTTTCTGATGATTCGTAATGTTGAGCATCTTTTCATATGTCTATTGGCCATATCTCTGTGCCCTTTTTGGAGCAATATCTGTTCAGGTCCTCTGCCAATTTTTTAATAGGATTGCCTGTCTTTTTGGTGCTAAGTTGTATGAAAACCATATATATTTTGAATGTGTCATTAGTAAATATGTTCTCCTGTTCAGTAGGTTGTCTTTTTGTTTTGCGGATAGTTTTTATTTTGCTGTGCAATAACTTTTTAGCTTTATGCAGTCACATTTGTTTTTTTTTTTCCTTTGTTTTACTTGCCTGAGGAGACCTATTAAAAAACTATTATGAAGAGTTTATAGTAATGTCACAGAGTTTACTGCTTATGTTTTCTTCAAAGAGTTTTATAGTTTTGGGTCTTACATTTAAATCATTAATTCATTTTGAGTTTATACTTGTATATGGTATAATAAAGTGGCTTGGTTTATAAACAACAACAAAAAAAAACAGAAACAAATTCATAGATAGACACAGAGAAAAAACTGATGATTGCCAGAGGGGAGGGGTGGAGGGCTGGGTGAAAAAAGTGAAGGTATCGAGAAGTACAAGCTGGCAGTTACAAAATGGCCATGGGGATATAAAGAACGGCACAGGGAATATGGTCAATAATGCTGAATTAACGGCGCACAGTGTTATAGGGTACTAGAGTTACCTGGGGAATCACTTTGTAAGTTTACATAAATGTCTAACCACTATGCTGTGCACCTGAAACCAATAAAATATTGAATATTAACTGTAATTAAAATTTTTTAATATATATATAAACATGTAATTGGGGATTACAATGAAAGTAAAACAGTTTTAATGTCATTTTTATGAACTGTGCTAAAATGTGTCAGTTGAAAGGAAGAATATATATAATAAATTCTTTCATAACATTATAAAACAACATTTTTGGTTTTATGTTTGGGATGATAAATTTTCCTTTACTTGAAAGGGCATCGAAGTAAACTACAAGGAAAGACTTTTGAGATTTTTTTTCTTGACAAGGACAAACCCATGACATTTCACAAAGCCTTTGGTCTTAACCTTGGAGATCTGGCTGCTTAGGATAAAGACAGAGGAAGGGTGCAGGAAAGCTCGCAAGGTGAGTTGCCAGTATTAAATGCAAATATATTCATTAAAACTGGCCAAACAGGAAGGTATATTGCACTTTTAATGACTTTTTAAAATACACAAATATTCTGCAAGTGTGTGTTTGTAATTTAATTAACCTTCGAAGGAAGCACTAGTTACCAGTGGAAATTGGCCTGAATGATATGATGCTACCTAGATTTAGACTTAAGTTTCTCACCTGTTATTATATATACAGGTCATATAAAAATTTAAATCCATCAAAAGCTGCCTTATTTCCACTTTCATATCTTTGATTTTCCCAAAGAGTCAGTGTATCATTTTAATGGGATTTTTATTTTGAGTTGTATTGCTAGAAACACCTCAAATAATGGAAATACTACGTGTAATTTTTTTTAAATATATTTTCTAAAAACTTTAAAACAGCAATGGAGAATTCAAATATATTTTGCATGTAATATATTTTTGTGGTACAAAATGAGACTATGACATTTAGTTGAGTATTTCAGAACAGACACATACATGCATCTACTCCTCCCAAACACAGGGAATCAAAGAGACTTACAGATTTTAAAAGGTAAAATATTCAAGTAACACCCTACGCCAGTGGTCCCCAACCTTTTTGGCACGAGGGACCAGTTTCGTGGAAGACATTTTTCCCACAGTCCAGGGCAGGGCGGGAAGGGGGATGGTTTGGGGAGGAGTCGAACATATTACATTTATTATTCATTTTATTTCTATTATTATTACATTGTAATATATAATGAAATAATTATACAGCTCACCATAATGCAGAATCAGTGGGGGCCCTCCCTGCAACCAGACAGGCTTGTTTCCCTGCAACCAGATGGCCCCATCTGAGGGTAGTGGGAGGCAGTGACACCTGAAGTATGTTGCTTATGTGCAGTCCACTCCATAATCTCATTTTGGTTGCTATCACTGCAGAAAACCCTGCTTTACAAAGACAGGATGTTGGAAATGGAGGCAGGCTTTTCAGTGCTTTTGTGGTGATCTCAGGATATTCTGCCTTGACTTTAATCCAGAACATATGGAGATTTTGAAATGGTCTCAAACATACTTTTAAGGCCACTGTCATTTGCGATCTCAAGCAGATCTTCTAGCACAGACAAAGTTGATTCACCTGGCTGATTCACAAATGTGTGGTGGGAACACATTCCTTCCCAGTCCAGGGGTTCTTTTGTGGTTGGGATGTAATGTTCAAACTCTTTTGAAAGCTGAGATAGGGGACCATGCACCAGCTGGGAGAAAGAAGGTCCTGGCTCAGTCTCTTTCAAAAATCTCCGCTAATGTTTGAAACATGTCAGAAACCCCAGTGTTTTTTGTTGTGCCCACAATTCCAGTTTGGCTTTGAATGCAGCCACTTTATCTGCCAACCTGAACATAGTTGTTCCCCCCTGAAGTGATAGGTTGAGCTCACTGAGCAGACTGAATAGGTCACCCAAGTAAGCAAGTTTTGAGACCCATTCTGTGTCAATGAAATGTGTTGCCAGTGGTGACTGTTTTCTATAAGAAACCTCTGGAGCACCTCTTGTAACTCAAAAACTCTGGCGAGTGATCTGCCTTTAGAAAACCATCGCCCTTCTGCGTATCAGAGAAGACGAGTGTGCTCTGCGTCCATCTCCTCCCAGAGCTGTGCAAACAGACATGAGTTAAAGGCATGTACGTTAATGTGGTTGATAATTTTACTCACATCCTGCAAAACATTGTTAAGTTCAGGTGACATTTTTTGGCTAGCCAGCACTTCTATATGGATGACACAGTGAGCAGACTCATATCCAGAAGTGACCTCTTTGACCCAAGTAATGAAAACAGAAAACTGTCCAGTCACGGCAGTCACTCCATCTGCACATATACCAACACAAAATCACCAGTTCAGTTTTCCTGATATGCAATCATTCAAAGACTTGAATAGGTCTGCAGCTGTGGTGTTGGTTGGCAACAAAAGTGCACATAACATATCCTCATGCACATCCTCCTGAAAAATATATGGCACAAAAACAAGCATTGTTGCCTTGTTGTCAACATCAGTACACTCATCAACCTGGGTTACGTACAACATGACTCATTAATCCTAACAGTTGTGCCTCAATATCCTCTGCTATTTCATCAGTTTGTCTAGCTAACTGAAAGAGGAACACATACCACCTTTTGAACTGCAGCGTCTCCTAAAAGTTCACGACAAATGTCCTTAGCAGCAGGCAGGATCAACTCTTCACCAGTAGTAAAGGGCTTCCTAGCTTTAGCAATGCGGTCTGCCAGTAAGAATGACTGTCTCAGTGCAGACACAGTGGATGAAGTGGTGGCCTTCAATCACTGCTTCTGCTCTTCGTGTTCACTTTTTTTTTTCTTTTGAAAAACTCCAAAGGCTTGTCTTTTAATGTGGGGTGCTTGATCTCTATGTGGTGAAGCTGTTTTGAAGGTTTCATGGCTTCATTGAGTAGCCAGTTGCCACATGTTATACAAAGTGGGCTTGGAGAATGGGAATCACCTGTTGCAATGAACCCATAATTTAAGTAGGACTCTTGATGTTTTCTTTTAAATGCAGCTTTCTTTTTGTTGACAGTCTTAGAGTCTTCTGCTGTCTCATCATTGGGTCTTTCCCTCTTTTCTAAGAAGCTCTCCAGTGACGTTTGTTTTTTTAATCATTTTGGCTAGGGTTAGCTTGTGGACTTACCAAACTGTGACTGAGACAAGTGCACAGTGTGGGAAAGAGGAGAGGACAGAAGTGGTAAATAAAATAATGGGCAGGCCACACAGAGACTAAAATAAGTATCAGATTGTGACTTAAAGCCTGCCACCAGATGCAGCTGTACAATTGAAGTATATCAACTCACTTGCCATTATAAAGCCTGCCACCAAATGCAACTAAGTTGTCACTTGCCACTCACTGATAGGGTTTCGATATGAGTCTGCAAGCAATTGAATTATTATGGTCTTTGTGCAGTCAAACCTCTTCACTAAAGATAACCTGCATTTGCAGCCACTTCCCAGCGCTAGCATCACCACCTCAGCTCCACCTCAGATCATCAGGCATTAGACTCCCATAAGGAACGCACAACCTAGATCCCTTGCACTCACAGTTCACAGTAGTGTTCTCTCTCCTATGACAATCTAATGCCGCTGTTGATCTGACAGGAGGCGGAGCTCAGGCAGTAATGTGAGCAATGCGGAGTGGTTCTAAATACAGAAGATTTGCTCCCTCACCTGCCACTCACCTTCTGCTGTGTGACCTGGTTCCTAACAGGCCATGGACAGGTACCTCCATGGCCCAGGGGTTGGGAATTCCTTCTCTATGGATCCATGGGCATGTTATAGGATACTCTGATTGGAACACTAAAAAAAGTGGTTTCACTCTTTTAATCGTCATTCATTTTTTGGTCATTGAGGCATTCGAAAGGTAAAAATTATTGATGTTTTTACTAACAGCTGCTTAGTTTCTATAACACCAATCAAACAATTTGATAGACTATTCTTAATAATTGAATCTTCTCACATGTAAACAGAAATTTGAAATGTTCTGAACAAAAATAAGATACAGATCAACACAAGCAAATGCAATGAATACTTGCTGAAATTACCTGAAAAAATAATGGGGAAAAAAACCTTTGGTATTAACATTTTCAATTAAAGATTTCTTTAGATTGAATCATATGAAGATTACTTCATTTTTAAACTTCATTTAGGTAGACAAGAGTTTGGGTGATATAGTTACTTCATATACTTCTCTTCAAAAAATGTACTTAAATCATAAACATGTATTCCTATACACTTAATGTGAACATAATGAGGTAGCTTTCTATAAACCAAACATGGAAATCTCACAATTTCATAGCTGTTTCCTATCTGTGAATTCACAATTTTTTTTCCAAATTATCTCTGTTTTCATATGCAGCTCAAAGTAAAGTCTCTCTTATTCTAAAGTTACTAACAGAAACTTATAGCCTATTTTCATTCTGTTTCTCTCTAAAATTAATGCCCCTTTCTGGAAGAAGCACCCAATTACTCAGCTATTAAGTTAATCTTATAAGGTATGAGTAAAAACAGCCTATAGAAGGAAAAACACTCAAATACCATATCACCTAAAAAAGGTAATAATATTGCTACTATCAAGTGGTTGACAGGTAACTTTTTTTTAATCCACAAGAATTCTCTGAGTTTCATGCTACTAATCATATAGAAGTGACAAGTAAAATAGTGAAATGAAGACTGTGTGACACAGGCAAGACTCATATTAGTAAAAGAATTCTTAGAGACCAGGATGGCAGATAAAACGAAGACCAATTTGGAAAAAATCAAATGAATAGATTTTCATTCCTATCTATGTAACTCATTTAGAAATATTCTAATAAATGCATTGTTTTTATAACATAATTTAGAATTACATTCAAATTCTTCTTTGACAGTGATGATGTGTCCTTTAAGTCTCCTGAGTTTTAAATACATTTTTTCTTTCTTCTCTCTTTGGGAACCCAATTACCTTGAAATTTTTCCTAGAAGTCACATGTTTCTTCATTTCTTTTCAAGGTCACATCTGAATGTTTTCACCCAGACTTACCATCAACCATCAACCGAATAGAAACTCAGTGGGCACAAGTATGAGTAAAGAAGGCAAGAAGAAATATTACCTGTGTGGCAGACCAATGACTTGGAGTTCCAGTGCCAGTTCTGTCAATAACCAGACAGATCTACAGTATTGTCTTCCCCTGTAAAAGGAAATAATTGTTTAGATCTGCTCTGTGGCTCTTCTGATCTCAAATATAATGATCTAAACAAAGTAGAGATTGTTCAGATGTTGCCCTTCAGGACCATTTAATCATCCTGATGGATAAACAGGTTAAAATTGAGTTGGGCATAGGCAGGAGAAAGTAAAAAAGAAGCAATTATAAGTATCCAGGTCAAAATGACCCAGAGGGAGGAAAAAATAAAATTTTATGGAGGCCAAAGAGGTCAAATAATTGCAACATAACAACTGGTTGAGTGTAAGTGAAGGGAGACAAAAGAAAAAGAAATAAACACAACCCTGAGAGGTGACGTGCAGACGACTGAGCAGATAGCAGTTTAAGAAAAGCTGAATAGGTAGGATCTTCTTTGAATAACTCAGAGTATCTTGGTTAAAGAAATATAGATTAAAATATATAGCAGCTAGATGCAGCTTAGAAGAGAAGTCAAGAAAAGAAAAATAGATCTGGGATCATCGTCACAGAGATGACAGGCGAAGTCATGACACTGAATATGACAGTTAATGGGGAGGATACAGGGTCGAGTGTCCAAAACATTTTGATATCACTAAGGAATCAAGAATTTATTGTGGTTCAACAATCAAATAATCATTGGTGACTAGTAAGAGAAAATAAAACAAACTGGACTACTTATATACTCTTATTGCCATGTGTTCAAATTTTTAGGAAAGTGTTACATTTTCATTATGGCCAAGTAGAATGTCATTTATTGTAGATGTTTCATAGGAGTTTAAAATTTCAAAATATATACACACGCACCTATCTCGCATCTTGGTTATTTCACCTCACATTTTATATATATAAAATTATATTTAATTTTATATTTTGGATCCTATTATTAAATGCATAAAGAGTATTGATCGCTTCGTCTCTATTGTTGATTGTAAACAACATCATGAAATACTGCCTTTTGCTTTAACACTTTTTGTCTTGAATTTAAACTTACCCGTTAGTCATTTCATTACTCCAGCAATTTTAAATAATTTGCTTAATATGGTTTTTTTTTTTGTATTTCTATTTTAACTTCTCGTAGCTGCTTCATTTTAGATCAAGGTTTCTCAATGTTGGAGCTAGTGAGGTTTGGATGGCTTATATTTTGTTTGAGAGGCTATGCTATGTGTTGTAGGATATTTGGTAGCACCTCTGGCTTCTACCCAGTAGATGCTGGGAGCACCCTCGCTTTCAGTTATGACAATTAAAAATGTCTTCAGATATTGGCAAATGTCCCCAGGGGTCAGAATGAGCCCCTAGCTCCTCAGCCTTTGAAAGCTGCTGTTTGGGATATATCTTATATTCAGCATCTAATTGGGTTGTACAGTTTTTAGACAGAGTCATTTTTTCCTTTTAATAAGTAAATTTATCACATATTTGATATTTGATCTTATTCTTACCTCTAATTTCATTTTTTTGTTGCTTATGCTTCCTTTGTTTTCTATCTCTTGTTACATGGAATGTCTTCTATAGTGTCTGTGTGTGTATGTGCACATGTGTATTTGTGTGATATTTTCTTTTCCTGAGATGTTAGAAGGTTTATAATGTTTCCATTCTTCCAGTGATATAATGATAACTTTGCATCATCTGTTCACACCTTTCCTTTAAAAAAAAATCAACTTGAATATATTTATTGATTCCCAGCTATGAACCTTGAAAAATTAACATACTCATACTTCCTTCCACCTTTGAAACAAATGTAATTTTGCTGGTATTTTTAAGCTTGATTTTTGCTCATTTTTTTAGAATTAAGAAGAACCAAAATTCTGTAATCTCTGTGTCTCAGAAATCTGCATCATCACCCTGTACATTCACTTTACTCTGTAATTTAAATGTATATATAATATATGTATATTATTATATTATATTATTATGTATTAGATTATATTATATATTATTTGCCTATATATTATATATAATATTATCTATTATACGCATACGCACACGCATACGCACATACCCTTTCACCTATCTATGTACCTATATATACTTTTTGGTCAATAGCACATTTCATCAAAGAATTAATTCTTACTTATATTTCAATCCTAAATGATAAGGAGCATTGTTAAATGATTGTCGATGTAGTTAATTTCTAATTATCAAAGTATATATTACACTAGTAAGAGATGTTGTGTTTAATGAATAAGAAAATGAAAGGTAGATGGACATGGCACAGGACATTTCCAACAAATTCTAGTAGGCAAACGTATTGGAGGATGATGGCTGTGTAGACTGGAACTGGAGGATATTATTTCCTGTAAAGAACTTCGCAATCTGAATTCTTTCAATATATTGGAAATGATTAACAGTGGAAGAAGACAGAGGTGATAGTGGGTCAGTACCTGTATGGCCTTATGAGTTGTTAGAATATTGAAATAATTCTCTTCAGATCAGTACAGATTTGCTACTCTGACCTCCCAGGTGCCCTGAGGATCCCCAGAATCTCACCACAATTGAACAAGTAAAGAGTTAATGCTGTCAGGCCAGGGAATCTTAGGGGCCCTGGTCTACTGCTACAGCTTTCTGTTCTGTTTGCTGGTACCTGTGCTAACTATAAGATTAAAATTATCCCTGGAAGTTGGCATTTGATATGGTTCAGAGTCCTCTTCCTATTAGATAATGACTCAATAGATGAGAGATCTATTGACACTCAAGACACTGCCAACAGATTAAGAACTTGGGTTCTGGAGATACTTAAGGAAGTTGATGATGTGCAAAGCCCTGGTCAGAGATAAGCCGTGAACACAGGCACTTAGGGGGAAAAGTATGTCTTACTACGCATGAAGTTATTGTAAATAGTAGAAAGCAAGTAAATCATTACTTTGCTTATCCTGACAACAGTTCAGTTCAAGAAATCACGGTTGTGATAGATCCTTTCTTCAATGTCCCTTTTACATTTTTTGATACCTTATATGAAAAACAACATATATCCTATCTTATATTTTAGTCCAAGTTTTGGAAGATGGCTATTTGGAATTTTTAAATTCATAAACAATAAACTTTGAATCATTTGCAAACTTCACTTTATTGAAGATAATTCATTACTGAGATTGAAATATCCTTGTGACCTATTTGTTCTGATGAGTTTTAAACCTCTTAATATCTTTGTTCTTTCATATTCCACACTATATCTTGCAAGATAACCTTTCAAGTTATATGAAGCCTTTTAAATATTTTTGCATTATCAATGACAGAAGAAAAAACAGTGTCATTCCAAACTTAAAAATAGATATACAAAATAAAGTACAAGCTCCATTCCTAATTAGGAAGAAAAAACAACCTGGTACTACTTAATGTTAAAAATTAGAATCTTTTTTAAAAGGTGGAAAAATATGCGTCAGGTGCTCAAAATATCATGGAAATTTAACACCATTTGAGATATTTATTTAGATACTCGACAGGAATTAATCATCACAGTCTGAGTTTAATGCTAAACCTTTAGACCAAAAAATGGCAAACACATGAACTTTTGTATAGAAACAGTCAAGCCCAATCTTAGTGAACTTCTTTATTGCTCTAAGTTAAGGGCCGGGTTTGAGGAAGGAAAACTCTGCAAGAGTATATACAGAATTGAAGTGAAACGTGAGTAACATATATAGCAGAAAAAATAGGACAACTATGACTTTTTGCATAGAACGTGACTTTTGCATTATTTAGATACTGCAATACCCCATTGATGGGAGTGTGAGGCTGTGAAGAAGCAGAGACTCAGACGAGAAATTTCAGAGCAAATGTGTCCCTTTGAAGGTAAATAAATCAATTGGCCTCCACTGAATAAACACAACTCAGGTTTTCTTAGATTACTCTTTTCCTGGCTATCTACAATAGTTGGAACACCTTTAAATTTTAAGATTAAGTTGTCAGTTCCTATGAAAGATTTCCCTACTCTTAAATTTCTAGGAGAGAAGGGAATGCAAGGCAGCATTAATTTCTCTACCACAGGGCACTGCTCTCTGAATAATTCAGACTCTCACTGTCCATGGGAAAAAGTGGATACCTAGCCTGAGTGTATGGAATCCTGACCCAGCTTTCAATTGTTAGAAACTATAAATCATCACACTTGATACACATGATTCAAAATCTAGTGTTAGTTAAGGTAAGGCAATTAGGAAGATAGTTAAATGATGTTAGCCTTTGTTAAGACTTCTAAGTTCCCATAAGGGGACTTAGTCTGATGGTTGCTGAAGTATAAATGAGGCAGTAGCAACTATAGAAAAAGTAAATGCCATAGAAAGGGATTATTTTTTAAATTGCCTCATCTGTAAATTTATTATAAGAGACATATGGTAAAATTGAAACTAAAGGTCACAGGCTGCTTTAGATGCATGGACTTAATTTAGAGAAAGTCGTCAACAACTTAGTTTGTATTCATTATAATCATTTCATTTAGGAAATCTCTAAAAGGCAAATGGAACTTTCGAGCCCATGAAAGATTAATTTTTGTCACTGTAGCCCCAGAGTGGCTCAAGGTCAGAGAAATAAAGTGATCATATGTTAATAATGGCTTATCAATGCCTATCCTTGAGGAACGTGGCAATGATTGCCTAGGATTTTGTTATATTACATCATATACTCGGATGTGTACATGTGAGTGTGCGCCTGTTTGTCCTTGAAACCCAGTATGTCACTTCTCCAAAATAAACTCCCTAAGGTCAGGAATTTCTTGTTCATCTTTGATGTGGGTGAAGAGCAATGTTTGTTGAACGATTCATTTCCCAGCCTTTTCACATCCCTCCTAATTCCTCCCGAAGCAATCATCCTTCTAGCATTTACCTTAACTAATCACTTCTTCTTTATCCTTGACGTTTAATCCCTGCAAGCCTCAGTTTTTTCATCTGTAAACTGGGGATGATATAACTTTACATGTATGTTAAAGTCAGAATGGATAAGCACATAAAAATGCATATTTTAAAATGAAGAACCGGACCTATATGCCATTTTAAAAAGGACAAAATAATGTGTAAAAACAAGAAAAGAAATGAGGCATGTAATGAGACTACAAGGAGGAACTGAAGATCAGATTTTCTCAATCTTTGTTCTATATTCCTTGGTATTTAGTGTGTAAGTTTTAAAATCTTGATTTTACCCAGCAAATGTGAGCAAAACAAAAAAGATTAAAAGATTACCCTTTGAGAATATATGAGACACATAAGTGAATATAATGCTATATTCAAGAAACTGCAGAGAAATAAGGGTAAATTTCAAAGTAAATGACTTCTAGAGTTTTACAGGTTCTCCAACCCAAACTAGTTTACAGATCTCACCTTCATTATTTTTCTCATTTCCTTTTGGTCTAATTAATCAAAATCCTTCTTAGAATGTTCATTTCTGGCCAGTATGTCTTCCTGAATATGAATAAGAAATAAAATACCATTTGATGTTTGAAATTATGGGGGTAATTTCAATGACGGAAATAGATGACTGGTAAAACGGAAGGAAATATCTGATTAAATATATTCATAAAGGTGTCAAAGGCTTATAAAGCCAATATCTGGGGAAGGGAAAGCTGTAGGACTACCAGATCCTCTCTGGTGAAGGGTGTTTCCCGAAATTCTCACCACCATGGACAACAAAGGGTTGCCACTAAAAGGTATGTGCAACAACTCATTGAGTCGTTGGCTTTATCAATACTCCTTTGGGGGTACTAATCTGAAATTTTAGCTAATATTCTCTTAACCAGAGGTTTCAGGTTTATAGAGTTTAGAAAATCTCTCTAACCATTGCTCTAAAAAGCAGTTGTATGAGGGCCCCATAGAATAAAACAATGGTTCTCAAATGGAGGAACGCTTCTTCCAGAGACATATCATTAATGCCTGGAGATATTTTGGGTTGTCTTAATTGGGGTGTAAAGTGTTGCTGGTACCTAGTAAGTAGAGGTCAGAGATACTGTTGAACATACTAGAATGCACAGTAGAGCCCCTAGAACAAGAAATTATCCAGCTCAAAGTGCCAATAATGCCAAGACTGAGAAACTCTGGACTGGAATAAGACCGAAAGTGTCCTTACGTCCAATTTATCACAACTCCAGGAGGAAGAAACTAACATTTTCTGGTTCCCAGGCCTCTTGTGTCATTTGGTCATAAGTCAACCTGATGAAACTTTCAACACTGAAGCCATAATGTAGACAATGATGTAGCAGAATTGTCACGTATAATACTGTGTTGATTGGGTTTAAGCCAAATGACATTTCAAAAGGAAAAACAGGCTAGTAACAGCTAATTGCTTTTACTTTCTTGGTTGACATTTGCAAAAAAAAAAGAAAAAGAAAGAAAGAAATTAGTACAACCATAAAATTTATTTTATGAAATGAAGAACGAAAATATTTGTCAATTTTATCTTATCTTAGACTGTGAAGATCCTTCAGATGATAAATGTACAGATAAATGTAGTCAGAGTTAAAAAGTATCTATCCAGTTATGGATTTCCTAGAACCAATATTCTAATTTCTCTATCTGCTAAGGACTTTTTATTTGTACCTGTAGTTAAATATCCATCCAGCTACATTTCATGACTATAATGTACAGAAAATAAACTTTTTGGAAACACCATGTTTTTTAAAAATTAGGAGACTGTATATAAATCATCTCACAATATTAATATTTTTTATTTTGCAGCTAAAAGTTGTTTAGTGGACATTCTATACTAAATTTTTTTTTAGATATTATTAGGTATTTAGGTTTAGGTATTTTTTTACAAGAAAACTTTAGCACTTGCATAGTTTTATCTTGGGCATATCCAATTACATTTATTAAAGATTCCTTAAAAGTTTTGTTTTTCTGATCAACATATTTTAATATCAGATATTCTTTTGGAGTCATTTGATGTTAAAAACAATTTTAATATATTTTTCTTTCCTTTTAAAAGTGTAAATTATTGATATGTTAGAGGTCCACATCTGTCTATCTGCTGAGATAACAAATTGATGACAGATAAGTCTGTCATCAGATGACAGAGATAATGACAGAGATAAATCATCTCTGAAAATTGTCAAAGATTTTTAAAGTGGATGTTTTATAGATAGAGCAGAAAAAAATGGATAAATAAACTTACTAAGGCCACTGTTATCATGCAATCAAAGATCATTTTTTGTAAGTAATGACAATGGTCTCTGGAAGTACATCATGGCTACTGATTGTGGTGCCTGTCACACATGTGTAGACTGAGAGCACACAGGTGTATGTGACAGGTGGGACGTGAGGAAGTGAATAGATGGCAGTCTTGGTGTCTAGCCTCCTCCACCAGCTAATGATAGGACTTTCAGAGAATCCCTTCATCTCTCTAAGCTTTCTGGTTCATCAGTAGAATTTGATAGTAACGATGGATGAGGCTATCTCACTGGGCTATTGTGAAACTAATTTTTTTTTCAAATGTTAAAATTTTTGGCAAAGTGTCAAGCAGATGCATGGGGTTATTAAGGTGAGTTAGCAGGTCTAGGCTACAGCGTCATTTTTTATGTTAGACTTCTCTTCATGTTCAATATTAGCAATCAGTCAGACATGTGATTATTCCTAACGGTCATGAAGGTGAAACAAACAGATCAACTATGCTGTCCTTGCCATTTCAGTGTCTCAAATGCAAGTGTTAGTCATAGAGTATTTAAAAAAAAAGCTATAAAATCCCAGAGAGCCAGGCTGCTGAAAATATGCAGAAACTCCCAAGACACTAAACTATCTTACAAGAATGACCTAAATGCTCCAGCTCAAAATTAATTTAAACTCCAAATATTTGCAAGGTATAGAAGTACTTCTGGGAGAAATACAAAAATGCAGGGAGCAACCTACTTCTCCAACTATATGTCTGTGCAAATATAATTACATATCTAAATTTACACAGTGGCAAGTGTTGACTCTTCCCCACCCCAGCCATTACAGTACGGAATCTTGCTGAGGGCAATGTGGAGAGATAAGGCTGTCCTCCACGGGATGACTTCTGATAACCTCAGCTGAATAGATCATCTGAGAATGGCTCCTGTTTGTGTTTAAGCAGGGTCACTCCTGCTCCTGCTGCCGCTGTTGTCCAACCTGCTCCTAGGCAGGAGCGTCGCCGCCCTACCCATCTGTCCCAGTGGGGCTGTCAACTGCGAAGTGTCCCTCCGAGATCTGTTTGACCGTGCAGTCGTCCTGTCTCACTACATCCATAATCTCTCCGCAGAAATGTTCAGTGAATTTGTAAGTATCACACTTCTTGCTTCTTCCCAGAAGGAACCTTCCTGTGAATGACTGAGCTACAGCACACTTTAAACAGGAAAGCTACATGAGCCAAATTTCAAATAATGCACCTTTTAGGTCAAAGAGAGCATTGGTAAATGAACTGTGAAACAAGAAGAAAGGGCTAGTTTCACAAAATACTAAAGATTTTTAAAGAGTGTAATAGTTTTTTAAAATTTCCTTTAATTCATTTTATTTTTTTTAATTTGCAAAAAAATTTTAAGCATCTATATTAGTTGGCTCGGGCTGCCATACACAATATCATAGATCGTGTAGCTTAAACAACAGAAATTTATTTTCTCACAGGTTTGCGGGCTATGGGATCAAGGTGCCAGAATGATCAGGTTCTAGTAAGAGCTCCCTCCTTCCCAGCTTGCGTTCTCCCTATCTCCTCACATGGGAGGAGGAGGGAGATAAAGGGAGGGGCAGAGAGAGCAAAAGGAGAATGAGCAAGAGCCAGAGGACTCTTTGGCGTCTCTTCTTATAAGGACAATAATCCTACTGGATCAGGACTCCACCTTTATGCCCTCACTTAACCTTAATTACCTCCATAAAGACTCTGCTTCCAAATACAGTACATTAAGGGTTGGGGCTTCACCATATGAACTTGGGGAAGGGAGAGCACAGACACCTGACATAAAACACTTCTAGGTAAGGCTTAGAAAAAAGAAGCGTGTTGATTTCTTGTCCTTGCACATAGGGTATACGTCTGCCAAGGCATTCTTCACCTAACACACTGCAGATATCTAATAAATGAGAATTGCACTACAAGCAGCTGGGAGGACTGGACAAAATTAAATTAAGCTGCATGCATGTTAAGACAATAAACAAACAACAATAGCTAGCTTTTCTGAAACTCAAAAATGCTATGAATTATTGTTCTAAGATTTCCAATGTATGGGTTTAGAACTACAACAAAAGGATTAGTTTAGAACTGAAAACAATTATTCTCTTTTTGATTAAGGTACTTTGAAAGTTGTATGTTAACTCTTTTAGGTCAATCAAAGATTGGACAATGGATTAGAATTTCAATAAATCAAAGGGTCTTCATAAAGAATGTGGATCAATATAATAAATATGTATTTAGGTACTTCTTTTTACACATTAATTTTTCTTTCATACTGAAGTTTTGACTGGTCATCTTTTGTCTTCCAAATCTTCCTTGTAATCTCTTTAAATTTCTACAATGTATGCTAATGATTAGTTGGGTTTTTTTCTGTTAATGTGTCAGCTACAGTTTTTCTGTTCTTGTTCTCAGTTCATTGCTTAGTATTTCTTGTTTTTCTGACTTATTATTCCATCATGATCAACAGATTTTATTCTGCATCTATGATGATGATGGTATAGCTGCATGGATTTAGAGATTAGTCAAAGAAAAGTTATAATTTTATAATGCCTATTAAGAGAGAGTATCTGTTCTGACCCACATCAACAAGAGATTAAATGGTTACATATAGGTACATATGCACTATCATCACTTATGGTTCAAGCACTAAAGAAAGGTGATATTTAATAAACCTTTAATATTTCATATTTTAAAAATATTTTTAGTATTTGCTTTCCAAATAGTAATGTATGGGAAGGATAAAATTAAGAAAATAGCAAAGGAGGGGAGAGTTTGGAATTTGGGAAAGTTAGTTGAAAAAACATATATGTTTATAGAGATAATAGAAAGAAAGGTAGGAAAAGGGTGACTTTTTAAATTCTTGAGTTTTAATTTTTATGTGGCTCTCATTTTTAAAAAATTATGTATCTATCCAATGTGTTAATATTTTGGTAATGGATTCACTGACTCAATGCCCAAACAACCCTAAGAGAGTTTGCTCTATCACTTTCAGGAAAAACGTTATGCCCAGGGAAAGGGGTTCATTACCAAGGCCATCAACAGCTGCCATACTTCTTCCCTCGCTACCCCTGAAGACAAGGAGCAAGCCCAAAAGACCCATGTGAGTCTTCTAAACAGGTTTCTCACCCAAACAACTGAGGCAGTAGATTATTAGAGGCATCATAATAGGTCATGGTAATTGCACATGCAGAGCTAGAAGGTGGAGGAAAAATAGCAATCAAAGGGAAATTACATTATAGACCTGGTAAATTATCAGTAAAATCAAATGCAGACAAAATATTGTAGCAGCAAAATAAATAACAGATCTATAAATTGGCCATGCAGACATGATTTTAATCAATGCCTTAGAACCACGATTGTATATATTATACTAAATGAAAACATTAACTGAATTGGACTTGCATGTGTGAAAAATATAAGGTTTGAAAAATTCATGGATATGTAAGAAATATAAATCCAGTTTTATTTATGACAGGAGCTCCTGCAAGGACAGCATTTCATATTACCGACCACCGTACCGTCGGAGCCATCACACCTGGTCTTTCGAGGCTCTTCCTCTGATCGGCCTACTTCTCTGACACCACCACTTTCTTCCTTTCTTCCTTTCTTCACTCTTCACTCACCCCTCTGCCACCTCTTACTTCTTAAAGATAAGTCTCACCCCAATACGGGGCCTGTAAATTATCGTTTTGCTTCTCATGACTATTGCCTCTGTTCTAATGACAAAAAAAAGTCTGCATATAAAGCTCCGATCATTTATCCCACCTCCAATTTATTTTTACTATAATTTCCCTTCTGATTTCCTATCATAGCCACAGCTAACATGATTTAAAAGAAATATCTTCACATAAACAGCTACCATAAATACAAGTGTTCTCTCCTTACAACTTTGTTAACTGTACCAGCATTCTTTCTGCCTGATAAGTTCATTAATAATAATTATAATGATGATACTACTACTACTATTAATAATAATAATAATAATGGAAGAAGAAAAAAAAGAAGAGGAGGGGGAAGAGGAATTAAAATTTGTTGATAAATTACTACATTGCCAGGCACCTTACAAAGCACTTTATGTGCATTACTGTATGTAATTTTCATATAAAATCCTATAACACAAAGTAGTATTATTACACCTACTGATATAAGGAAACCATGGCTTGGAGAGCGGACAGAATTTACACCAGTCACACGGGTAGTAAACAGTGAGTCTGGGCTTCATCTAATTCAAAACCCTCACACTGTATTGTTATGCCACAAGGCCCCTAGCAAAGCCGTCCTGCCACCCACTACACGGTCAGTCCCCCTTTATTGTTCCTCTCATATCCTAGTACATGTTTCCATTGCAATGTCTATTTGATTCTTCTCTCCTCTTTATTTCCCTTAAAATTTGACATCAAGATCACAAACATTGTAAATCAGAGGTGACCAGTTCTTTGGAGTTTCATGCACAATCCTTGTGATAGTAAACTAGCAGGCAAAACATTCATTGTGAATTGCCTAATGCTGTTATTAAAGATAGATGGCACTGTGCCATTTTATTCACCCGAATGTGTCAGCGAATGCAGTGGTCTGAGAGCAGTGTGGAGGCAGGGGTTGGTGTAGATTGCGGAGAGCATGTTTCTGAATCCTGAATGTTTTCTTTCATTGTCCTTTTGTTCTAATTTTGTATTAAAAGAAAACTAGAAATCACAAATCAATGCATTAATGAATAATTTGGTTCATTAATATGAGTTCATCTTTAAATGAAATAATTTGGGCTCGTTGTCATTGACACTGGTGGAATCTAAATTTCCCGAGTCAGGAGAGGCACATATGGAGCTCCAACAAAACTCTAGTTTCTACCATGGACAGGCAAAGCAGTCAAATATAAAACAATTCTCTGTGTAGGCAAATGGTAGAACTTCAGAAGGAAAACAAAATTCTTCATGCTATCAGTTAGAACTCTCATTAAAAGAAGTAGTTAAATATGCCAGATTTTTTTAAATTTTAGCAAAGTGTAAGCCAATAGCTTAAATTTTAAATCTGTTCAACTTGTACCACTTAAAAACAACTTTACATACACATAAGAATAACAAAGAGATATTTAGGTCAGCCTCTCTGAGCAAAAATCACATATAACCTATTGTACTGTGCTTGCTTTAATGTGATTTTTTGAATGGTGGCTTAGCATGAAGACCTTCTGAACCTAGTCCTTGGAGTGCTGCGCTCCTGGAATGACCCTCTGTATCATCTAGTCGCGGAAGCACGTGGCATGCAGGAAGCCCCGGGTGACATCCTGTCAAAAGCCATAGAGATTGAGGAACGTAACAAGCAACTTCTAGAGGGCATGGAGAAGATAGTTGGCCAGGTGAGCAGCCTAGTGACACTTTTTTGCTTTCTGTTTTTTGTTTTTTGTTTTCATTAATGAAAGAGATGAGCTCTGTGCAAACAAATGAGTTTTAAAATACCTCATTCCGTAAGCACAAAATTTAGGCGTTTTTATATTCTACACGGCTATTAAAGAAAGAAACGGCCAAGTAATTCGCAGTGATAGATTCTACTGTAAGCGAATCTTAGAATTCCACTGTCATATTTACAGGTACAGACTTCCCTACACCGCACGCCAGTCCATCCAAGCCTTGGCCCTTCTTGGGGGCTGGCAGTTAAAATCACCTTAAGGGAAAGAAACTGGAGAATAGAATCTGCAAGATAAATGTGTTCCTCAGTGTATTCTAGTGCACCTCTTATTGAAATTCTGCTCATATACTTTCTCTTTTCTCCCAACACCAAAGTGCGAGTGGGAACAGAGAAAAGAGAAAATTAAAATCAGACTGGACAGTGTTGAGTCCACTCCCCCCCGCCCCCACCCCCGCTAGACATGCCTGCTAGGGAAGGAAGGAGAGTGGAAAGACGAGGCGGTGGCATCGATGCCACCTCAACGACAACCAGATTTCAGTGGGTTACATGGGAAGGGGGTGTATCTCTTCTGAAGTGTTCTTTATTTTGTAACTTGTAGAGAGTTGTGTCACCCTAAACCTTGCTTTGGGGGGCTTCAAGAATGAAATTCATATGGTGCAAGTAATCTCTCCAAATAATTTGTCACATTTATATTGAGGTAATATCTGCAATATATATCTCCATTTAGATGGGATAATTTCAACATGAGTGAGGAAACATCTAAACAGCCTTCTGAAGTTCTCAGAAATAATGTATCACCTAAAGAAAAATATATGATTATTAAAATAATAACAGGAGCAATCTTTTTCTTATTGTATACAACGTATATGTTATCATGTATCATTTGGTGATTTTCGTAGGAGGGGAATATATCCAACACAGATACAAAGCACATTTTAACCTTAGGACATATGAAATACACACCTAGATTTTCAAGGGATTTTCTTCACTTCTGTGGGCCTACATTCCGAGGTCGCTAATTTGCTCTATTCTTCATTTCTTGTTCTTTCTTTTTAAACCATGTATTTATTTATTCTTGTTCATATCATTGTCCCTGGCACAGTAAATTCTATTATAGGAGTCAAGCACCAAAAATAAAGCAAAATTTTAATAAAAGCAAGCCGACACACACACACACATTAAATACCAAAAGGAATCCCTGGTTTTAACGAATATTCTTAATGTTCAGGAGAAACTTAGGTTGCACTCAGACTGTACAGTCACCCGACATTTGCACCTCCTAGCCCTCCGAACTAGCTGACAGCCCTAGTTGCCAAGCTGTCAGGAGATCTCTCGGGTGTCCGGGGACTCCCCGTGGGCCGAGGTTGATAGCGAGAGCGGGGTGGCACGTGCTCCTCCCCCACGTGGCTCAGTCGCCTTTGGTTATCACGGTTGCGCTCCCGCCCACCACCCGCTCTCACGACTAGCGGGTTGCTGCCAACACTCCCTTTCTCTGAGGCACTTTCCCCAGAGCCTGCCGCCCCGCAGACCTCAAAAGAAAGCAGCTATTGCTCATAAAAGTTTGAGGCTTATCTGCCCCGGGTGGATTGACGAAGCCTCCTGACTACTTCGCAGATCCTCCTAGTCTTAGTCATCGCTAGATTGTCTGGGCCTTGAAGCATCAAGCACAGTCCTCATCTTTTCCAACACCTCTGTTACGTATACTACATGGAGAACAGAATCTGTTCAAAGCAGAAAAAAGATCAGCGTGATTATCGTGACCTGTCAGAAGATAAAATGTACAAAGTGCACATGAGAGACAAGAGGCAAAAGTAAAGTACTCCCTCCAGTGAGAGAATGGCGGCTAGCTCCTCCATTGCCCCTCTGTCACATTCACATCTTCATTCAAACAGCAACTTTCTGGCTCTCCACCTAGCTGCTGCTCCACAGACATACTTCATCTGTGGTCACATACCTGTGAGAAAGCTTACATTTGAGATCTGCTTTTAGTTTTTAAATTATAAATATTGATAGATTTCTGATACTGGATCAATAGTTAATGTCTCTGTCTGGAGAGTTTTATATTCGTGTCTCTTCCACAAATCTTATTTCAACAATTAGAACAAAGATAAGCAAATACTACTACTACTACTACTAAGTCACTATCTTTTGGGTCCTTAGGTTTCTCCCGGAGCCAAACAAAATGAGGTCCTCCCTGTCTGGTCGGGATTTCCATCTCCGCAGGTGGCTGATGAAGACACTCGCCTTTTTGCTTTTTATAACCTGCTTCACTGCCTACGCAGGGATTCACATAAGATCGACAACTATCTCAAGCTCCTGAAGTGCCGAATCATCTATGACAGCAACTGCTAAGCTCACATTCATTCTCTCTCTTCTGAGATGGTTCTTACTGATCCATCCCATAGCAAGCTTCTGTTAGTTTTATAACTTTGTAGTGCATGCTTGGTATAATGGGTCTTGTCTTAAAAAATAAAAACTGACTTCTTACAGATGTGAAAATCTAAAAAGGCAATTTGTCAAAGTCTCTTACCTTTATTTACTAGACAATCAAGAGAAAATTCATCACTACTATTGAGAATTTCCTATTACAATTTTTCACAAATAGCAAAAGCTAGCATTACAAATAAGACAGTTTTAAAAAAAAAGGCAGCTTGCTTTAGAATCATAGTAAATCATTTTGGGTTAAATTATTAGAATCAAAGAATTCGATAATTATTAATTATGCTGGTTGTGCCAACAAGAAGACTGAATTCTCAGGATTCTTTATACAAGTCCGCCATATATTATCAGCTAACTTTCACAGTGTTAAGTACTAAGAAATTGTAATACAATTTAAGTACTAAGACAATTTAAGTACTAAGAAATAATAATACACCCAGGGAGCATGAAGTTTACTAAACAGTCTAAGATTATTAGGATGCTGTTTTAGGATATTTGGGCCCATACCACAGATGGGGGTGGCTTATGAACAGCAGCAATTTCATTCTCACAGTTCTGGAAGTTGGAATACAAGGTCAGGGTGCCAGCCTGGTCAGGTGAGGGCCCCCTTCTGGGTCACAGACTTTTCATTGTATCTTCACATGGCGGAAGGGCCAGAGGGCTTTGTGGGTCTCTTTCATAAAAGCACTAGTCCCATTCACGAGAGCCAAACCTCATAACTGAATCACCTCTCAAAAGCACCGCCTACCAGTACTATCACCTTTGGGGACTGAGATACGAATTCTGGAGTAACACCAACATCAGACCATGGCTGATACAAGCATGACATGGCCTTATCCTTCTCTGGTGGCCATCCGCAGCCATGCCACACTGAACTCCCATCTTCTTAGTGCCCTCTTGGACACATTTCATATGTTTTAATCACTCTGGGTTTAACAAGTCCAGTCCAGACAGGTTTCAACTCATCCCATATTCAACCCCTTTAACGTTTTCCTCGCCCCTACTATGGCCTGCGTGCCTCATGGGGAAAGTAGATGCTACCTATGTCTACAAGCTTCTTCTCCCTCCTTCTGGATCGCCATTCCTCTGATGCGCTGGATGAGAGAGAGGATGGGGAGAAATGAAAGAGTTTCGGTGTCACTGACTTACGTGAAGGGTTTTTTAGTCTGCTTATTGCTGACAGAGACTAAGCTTGAATCCCTTCTGAGTGGCAAGTGTCTCTCCCGTGGGAACACCCTACCCTATAGTTTCTTTATTGGGGGAAATGCTCTGGCTCAGTCCTTCTCTCCGCCCCACGGCCCCGACACGTGCAGTACCCTCCACAACCCCTTCTGCCATTCCCTTCTCCCACAAGCACCTTACTGAATAAACCTGGCTCAATGTCAACTATCTACCAGCTGACACACAGGAAACTCAGGCCTCCTGGCCACTCTAAATGACCGAATGCCAATTAATACTGGATCGTGTCTGACCTCTTCCTGGGGTCCTTCTACTCCCCCTCTTCACGTAGGCACAAAATGGGTCAGAAAGCTGGATTCAAAAGCAGACATTAACCTGAAGAGTGAAATGCCATTCTCTCCTTCCTTTAGATCAAACGAGTAATTACCTCTATTAATAATTGTCTTAGAGAGTTGGCCTTATAAACATTCCCTCCTTAGCCACTGAGTTACAGCACGGTCCTCATATACTTAGTCTTCTATTGACTGAGACCGGACAGAGGCGACAGGATTGGGGCAGCTCAGCTTGTTCAACTGCCTAGAGACAGCCTGGGATGAGGGCCCGTCTCGCGCTGCTCTCCTTGCAAAGCAACGGCGTCGCCAGGCTGTTTTGCAGCAGCCTTAGGGCTTTAGCAGCAGACAATAGGAAATATATTCCGTCCAACACCCTGATAGAGATCAAATAAAAAAGGTAAGTAAAAAGGGGGATGAAAGGGAAGAAAGGAAGAGGAAGAGGGAAGAAAGGGAAAACATGGAAGAGGAAAAGTGAGTAGAAGACATAGCTTGTGTAGGGTAAGCTGCTATTAGAATACTCTCTTTGGTGAAGACCTAAATGTTTATACCCTTACAGCAAATACCTCATATCTTTCTTTTACCTCATTTTCCTCATCTCTCTTTCTGTTCCAAAATGTCCCTTTATATTAAGAGTATTCTCTGCCCTTAATAATTGAGTTGCAATAGCTCTCGAGAGGAGCAGAACTTGGCACTTCTACAGGTCAGAATTCAAAGTAATTTTCTTCTGCCATGCAAAGAAACATTTTCCCCACATACAGAAACATTGTTTATCAAAACCAATCTCTTCCCTCCTAGCCAGGGTTATTTTTGTCTGGGTCCTGCTCCTGCCTCTGGCTGTGATGACCCAAACCTTTCTGAATACAACAGAATACAATGTCCTAAGTCAATCTATCAATCTCCCCCTTGGCTCCTGCAAGTATGCAAAAGGCCAGCTTTCTCACATTTCAGCTCTCTTCTTTTAAAAGGCATGAGGGTACAGAAAATGCTTTACCCACTTTCATAAGCCATTTATTGCTGAAAACACCTAATTCCCCTGTGTTACCCCCTTAACTTCCTTTCATTCAATATCTAGATATTTCCAACAGAGAGGATGGTATTTAACAGGGGCGAAAATTGTCAATAAAAGGACAATGCAGTTGTATGACACATAAGTTCACCACTGACCCACATACATCTTCATGTATTCTTCTCTTAAAGGTTTATTCCAAGCACAAATTTAAGACTTCAGATAAATAACTGGTGTGGTGATATTAAAAGGCCTCTCCCTGCTTGACCATGACATATAAACTGAATACTGTAGTTTTCAGACAAGATTGAGCAGAGCTATGGGTATTCTGTAGAGTCAGCACGGGGTAGCTAGAAAGCGAATATTTGGGGAAAATCGAACAATCACTCCCCTGCCAACCAGAGTGAGTCTAGGTTTTCCTCTTTTTTACAGATTTCTGTGTAAGATTACATTTGAAGAACTAACCCTACTATAGCAAGAATAACAGCCATGGTTACAAAAAAGAAATAAACAAGTACATGGAAAAACCCTTAAAATTAACTGATCAGATAGATCAGTAAATCATGCATCATAGGTACTACAAGACTGAAAGGGGTAAGAAAATTCTCTATCTTACAGAATTTTGTTCTCAGGTTGTAGAAAAAGAGAGTGTTACATAAATATGCAAATCACTATACTATATGGTAGAGAAAAGATAGTATAATGGGCAATGCTAAGTAACATGAGAGAGGAAATTAAGAGCAGCTAGAGACATCTGGACAGGAGAATGAGGAAGTTTTTAGGAGTGGTACCATTGTGATGCCTTTGTGATGAAATTGTGAAGGGTTGATGGGATATTGTTAGGCAAAAATAGGAAGACAGCATATATGCCAATTCATTTAGAATCATTTTATAATATAAGTATCACCTACATCCTGAGCAAAAGGGAACTGAGATGCCCATGTATATAGCATTATAAGGTATCAGTAAACAGTCAAATTTGACCAAAACAAAGAAATGCTCACTCTTTTTAACAGACATGTAATACCTGTTATTATTATCCTCCCATGACACACTATACATATTACGTTAGGGTCATAAGGGGGAAACCCTATTAAGGATTGTTAGTGCATTGTGGAGGGTCATTAATGCCAATTTGGAGACTTCATACTTATTTTACAGGGCAAGAGGAAACCAGGACATTTTAGTGCAAGAGAGAAATGTGCCCAGAATTGGAAAATAGAAAATGAATCTGGTTTGGAAGGTTGTGGAAGGGTGGGACTAGTACAGGAAAAGAAACAGTCCAGAAATAAGGTGGAATATTACTATGACACTCTACATGAAAATCAAAATGGACTCTGCCTGGAGGAAAGACGAAAGAAGCAAAGGATGTGAGAGATCCAGGAACACCAGTAGAACTCTACTCTATAGAGGGAATGAGGCAGATGTGACTCAAAAAAGTATCCAAGAACACAAGGCCAGGTGAGTAAATAAATGATGGTAAAGTCAGAGACAGATGAAAAGATAGATCAAGGTTTTGTCCAAATGCATTTGAAATTTATTTCCTTGTATTTCATCAACTTTGCACCAGAAGTTATCAAAAATATTAAGTTACTTTAGCAAATCACAGAGATGAATACATTTATCCACTTTCTTTAAGAGTTTTTCACTCCTCTCTCCTAAATCCACCCCTGTTTACTGTTCCTTCAATGTCTTACTCTCAGCAGATGGTCAGTTAATCACTAATCCAATAAAGAATTAAGAGTGTTCTCTCCTAAGATAATGTTCATTTTGAAGGACTCTTGAAAGAAAAGCTTTCTAATCCCCCAAAAGAAAACTCTAATAGTGGAGCGACTGTTCTTCAGAAGCATCTTTCCCAAGTGCCCCATCAGCAGCCATATAGGACCCTGCTACTTAGAAATCTGTGGCAATAATTATAGCCTATTTGGATAGTAAAGATATAAAAGACAAACGAAGCAACGAAAGACACTTAAAAAGCAATGTATGCATGTACAAGTGAAAAAGATAATAACATGCTTTAAAAAGAGACCCATGCCCACGCACCACACCAGCCTGACAGGAGCCAGTGAGCCTAATCAGGTGTGGCTTCTTCAGTGAAGGCGTTCTGCGAGCGGCACTGAGAAATCTTATTCAACGCAACTGCCCGAACATGGTTCTTTGATTCGAAGACTCAGAGCCACTCATTCCACTTCATTGCACTAGGTCAAAAAAGGAATATCCTCATTGCATATTTGAAAGTTGCCAAGAGAGTAGTAGATCTTAAAAGTTCTCATCACATGAAAAATGTAACTATGTGTGGTGACAAATGTTATTTAGACATATTGTAGTGATTATTTTGAATATAAACAAATTTGAATCATTAAGCTGTACACCTGAAACTCATATAATGTTGCATAGGAATTAGACCTCAATAAAAAAAAAATTTAAATAAAGTTTAAAAATTTTAAAGAAATATACTTAAATTTAAATAAAGAAAGCAAATCAGCTAGTACTTTTTAGTGGGGTTTTTTTTAAGGTACATTCTAGCTAGCATATTGGGTTTAAAACCTCTCCATCAAATGCAGTGTATGTTTATGCTAAGAAAGTGAACAGAAGAGTGACCTAGCCTTGTAACATTAACTACAGAAGACTTTAGCTACAGTGCTAAAAACAGAAAAAACACAGTAAAGCCTAAACTTGTAGGTCAGCTCAGTACTCTGCTACCAGTTATTAAACAAATGTTTAGTTACCCTGGTCGGTGAGGCTCAGTGGATTGAGTGCTGGCTTGCGAACCGAAGGGTGGCCGGCTCATTCCCAGGCAGGGCACACGCTTGGGTTGCCAGTCAGGTCCCTCGCAGGAGGCGTGCGAGAGGCAACCACACACTGATGTTTCTCTCCCTCTCTTTCTTCCCGCCTTCCCCTCTCCCTAAAAATAAATAAAGACTGTAAAAAAAAAATTTTTTTTAAACCCAAATATTTAGTTAACTTGCACTTTACCCAGGCACTATCATACTGCTAGGTTCACAGTCAGCAAAGCAGGTTGACACCCTCCTGAAACTTATATTCTATAGCTGGGGGAGACAGACGATCCACATAAATACGAATACAAGTACGTCACACACAAGTCCCCTCGCTACCTGACATTAGTGTTTCTATAATACCTTTCACATGCCAAAATGGCATGAAGCGAAGAAGCAATTACCACTAATTTATATGGAAAATGTTTTGAGCATTCCAACCAAAAATTCAACATACGCACGTCTTTATTTCACTCGCTGTGATCAAAATGCTTAATTATGTCCAGTTTTACGCTAAGTGTAACACCCTTAAGAGCTTTCTTAGGCTTTTCTGGTACCTTTCAACACATATCTTGAATTATTCTGGGTGCACAGGATAAATCAAGATAAAGCATAGATGCTCAAAGACAAAGTTCAAAGCTACGGCAGCTCGATGCTGAGATGCTGAGTGTGGTCCCCAAGGAAGAGGCAGGAGGCTGGCAGGGCCCTCTTGGCGCCCGGGGTACGGGTACATGTTGCCTCTGTAACTGCTGGTGCAAAACAAACACCAAACGTTCATTATTTTCGCTTTTCACGTTTTTTCATAAAAGCAAAGTCCCCTTTGGATTTCTTTGTTAGCAAAAACAGGTAGTAACATAGGTGCTTTGTAAAAGCAAAGTGATGTTAACACAAATTTTCAAAAAGCAGGGACGCCTATAGAGTGTAGGTGATCTGTGCTATGGAAAAAGGAAATAGTAAAGCAGAGTAAGGAGCTTAGGGTGTAAAGGCAGAAAAAGGAGAGGGATTTTTAAAGACAGATTAGGACCCACTGAGAGCAACAACCCCTGACTTTCCTCTGGAAAATCATGCAAACATGTGCTCCTTGCATTCCAGTTCCAAGTTTTGTCATGTCCAACAGATTTCTTTCTTTTCTACACAACTTCAAAAATGTTTCTTTCTCTGAGGCTCTGAGAAAGACCGATGTATGTTCTTCAAACTCATGCAAACCAAAAAATTTCTGAACATTCTGCCTCTCTTCGGTTGAATTAAAGGATTTCGTAAATAATTTGGGGTAAATTCCCCAGATTAAGTAACTTTTTATGCAGCAAATTTTGACAATCTTCTGTTTCCTGAATCATTAATCTCCGAACCATTTTGACTTTATAGCACCCTATCAGTGCCCCGAATTATACAATTTTAAAATGTTATATATGTATTGCTATTCTAATATATTATGGCATTTAAAAATATACATAAAATACAAATTAGAGGATAATGAGATTAAAATAAATAGAACTAGATATGCTGATTTTTTTTCCCCCAAAGGGATGAGGGCACTCACATTTAAGGCCAATGGACTGATGGATTCTGTATGCACACACATAATTATTCCACAGTTGTTACTATCATTAAATAATTTATTTTACATACAATTCGAATCAAAGCTCTCAGAATGCCACAAGGGGCAGGGAATAAAATTATACGAACAGCTCCCTTCATATGCATGCATAAAATTTTGTAATCTCAATTAAATAGTCGCCATTAGTTCTTTCATCCCATCAATTCATCTACTGCTAAATAATAATCCAGATTTTACAATAGATTTCTTTTCTTCAAGGATTTAAATCTCAAGCCATGCCAGAAATAGAGTAATACCCTTCAAGAATAAACAAAATGTAGTATGGTTATCATTATATATACATATCTATTTGTACAGAGAATTAATGAAGAAATATAAAAGACTTAAAGTAGGATGAAACAGAAAGTGCACTCACTCAGAGATAGATGCACATATAGCCTACAGTACACTTAGGTCCTCACTGTCATCCCTAGGTTCTCGAAACTATAGCAAAACTACACATCTTGAAACCAATTATACCAAAGACTAATTGACATGGAAAAAGACAATGAAGGAATTTACTTGAGGGCTTGCTGTACTTCCTCTGCTTTCTATGGTTTCCCAAGAGGGTTCCACAACTTCCATCTCCTTCTGTCTGGCATGAAGTTATCCCTCCACAACTTCCTTCATTATCATGTCTCCTCCAGATAGAAGACAGACCCAGACTTCAGGTCCAGACAAGATGATATACATCTACTTGTGCTTATTTCTCATCCTGGAAATAACAAGACCAATAAAGGAGACTTCTGATACTTGGCAAGAAGAAGACGAACTAGTTTGGGACCTGAAGACTGAAGAAGAAACACAGCAGTGCCCAACAAAGGAGGGTGACCCAGACCCAGCATTTCCTGACCTCCACCTGTGATCCTAAGGCAGCTCGGGTAGGGCCATTCTTCCCTGGACAGAACCTGCACGAACACCAGGTGAGCTGGACTGAATCAGTAAGGAGGATGGATGGGGAGAAGTACTCTCCTGGCAGAGGCTCACGGTTGTCACGTAGCATGAGCAAGAGACACCACACAAGCGGTCTGGTTCTGGAAGCTTCTTTGCCCCTATGGGCCTGTGACCCCCTAACAGAGTGCACCAGTAAGGGGATCCCACCACAACAAGCAGCTTAGCCAGGAAACACTCTCTGACTGCCTCACAGGGGAAGGAAGATTCTGTCAGAACAAGTGCCTAGCCAAGGAAGCCTCCCCACACCTGAAATTTCCTTCCACACTGGGGACATGGGAGTAGTTGAGTAGAAACAGCAGAAGGGACTCAACCACACAGGCAGCAGAGCATGGAATGTCTCTTTGTTTCCAGGGACCTAAAACTCTCCTCCTCTAGAGAGGGACACTAGGGCAGCTGAGGCAGCTGGGTCACTCGTAGGGGATCAAGCCTCTTGTTCTGCCTCAAAAAGCCTGTTTCTTCCCTGAGAGACCAGGCTGCCCTCTATCGCCTAGAGACACCCGGAGGTTTAGCCTAAGGAAACCCCTTCTGCTTCCTCAGGCAGCATCATCAGGGGCCAGTGGGAGCCCAGCAGTATCAGATAAGTCAAATAGACCTCTCTGTCAGAACATTAAACTGTCAGGAACTGCACACTAAAATCCAAACAGTGTGATTTTCTGCTACAACTGGATTTAAATAGGATCCCAGAGTCTTTGAACAAAAGGCAAAATATCCAAGGAACAATTGAAGATGATTGTTATGCCAATAAAATGAGAAAAGACAACCAACCAATGCCAACACTGAAATTAATCAGATGTAATTACCTGACAGAGGTTTTAAAACCTCTGCTAAATAATAATCTTGAGGTGCATAAAAGCACCTCAAGATAAATTACAAATTCTCTTGTGTAATTTAAACCTGTGTAAATTAAACAGCACATTTATAACTGACCCATGGGTCAAAAAGAATAATTTAATGTAACTAAAATACATAGAACTCAGTTTAAAAAATGAAAGCACAATATATCAGAATATATGGGATATAGCTAAAGCAGTACTGAGAGGGAAATTGATGGCACTAAAGAGTTACATTAGAAGTAAGAAAACATTTGAAATCAATTATAAAATTGTATACCTCAAGAAACTATAAAAGGACAGATAAAGTAAACCCAATACAAGCAGAAGGAAATAATATAACTAACAGTAGATCAATGAAACTGAATATAGGAAAACAAGAAAACTATGAAACAAAAATCTTTGGTTCTTTGAAAAAAATCAATGAAATTAATAAACTTCTAGAAAAATCAAGAAAATAAGAAAGAAGACACAAATCACCCATATTAGGAAAGAAATAGAAATATCACAGATCCTACAGTTATTTTAAACATTTAGCAAAAGAATACAAATAATTTTAAACTCATGAAGCTGACAACTTAGAAGAAATGACCATTTCCTCAAAATTCACAAATGACCACAACTCAACCAGGAACTAGATCATCTGACTAGACCTATCACCTTTAATGGCATTGAAATTATAATATTAAAGCTGCTGAAAAACAAATCTTCAATCCCATATGTTTTTACTAGAGAATTCTACCGAAAATTTAGAGGAAAAATTAAGATCAAATTTACACATCTCTTTGAGAATATAGAAGAGAAAGAAGCCCTTCCCAACTAATTTGATGAAGCCAATATTGCCCTATACCAAAAACAGACAAAAGTAAAACAAACAAACAAAGAAACCCAAAAAACTACAGAACACTATCTCAGAAGTTTATTTATTTATTTATTTATTTATTTATTTATTTATTTCTCATCTAATATTTCATAAGTTTAGACTTAAAATTCCTCACTCTCACAAATACAGAACAGTTAACTAAATCCAACAATACCTAAAAACAGACATTGAGCTGTATCTGGCCCCCTCCTACTTCTGGTTACACTACCTATCTCTTCAAAGTGTCTAAATAAGTCAGTAATACAGTCAGTTGGGATCTCAATAAAAATATTATATTACAGCAATACGGTGATCGATAGATACGCAAGTCTAGGAAAAATCAGAAATCGACTCTTCCCATTAAAGTTCATCATGTCATGAGTCATTCTAAATGTCTATCAATAACACATCAACTACTTTTTTTATAAGATGAAGAAAACCTTTCTGTAGCATAAAATATGGATGTACCTGATATCCTCTATTTGCACCTCGAGAACCACTCCTGATCCTTTTCTATTATCTTATCAGCCTTTGGAGGCCGATCTGCCCAGGCAGCATCCCTCTGGCTCCCTTGGCCTCTGGCTTCTACTTAAGCAAGAGATTAGAGTCAGTGGAGAAAGAGATTAGTGTCCAGGTTTCTTCAGTGAATCCCAGAGCTCTGGTCAGACATCCTCTCCTACTACAGCTACCTACGAATCTCCACAGATTTCAATGTCCACTGTCTCCCTTTGTCTTACCAGACCTTAAGGTGTTAATGTCTTTCTGCCTTTACCCATCCCAAAAATTTTTGTCATTTCTTTTAGGATACCCTTAACTCTGATTACCACTTTCTACTATCCCCTCAAGCTCATTAAGCTCTCCTGATTTTCCTCAGTTGAGTGTGCAATCTTGTTCTCTGACAATGATACAGATGAATACAGAGCTGCTACATGAAAATGGTCCCTCTGGGATCAGTCACGAATGCGCCTATGGTGGATGAGTAACATCTTTTTTCCTGACTCCAAAATCAAAAATAGAAACATCTGCGGGTGCCACAAAATCAGGTAACAATAATTGTAAGAAAATCTATTATTCAAACACATTTTCTTAACTTTTTATATAATTTTATGGATATTTCAGCCAATACTTTTTGGCATACAAAGGGAGTTTCTTATCCAGATATCCAGATAACTACCCAGTAGGATTCACTGGATATTAGAAGAGGAAGGAAACTTGGATTCAACTAGACAACCCTCCCATTTTGAGATCTATAAATAAATCCAAGAATAAGTCACTTATCTAAACTCATAAAACTAGAGGGAAAAAATAGAAACAGAAACTAAGTTTCCTAATTTCAATCCAATGTGCATGTAATAAACAGGGCTATCTCTTCAAAACTCTCCTTTTGAAGTAAATACAAGTTTGAACATGCCCTGCTGAAAGTCTTTCTCACATCAAATGATGTGTCTTCTAACTTTAAACATGCTATAAGCATATGTGACATATGCTTCAGAGGTAAAATTGCACTGAACGGATAAATGCCATACTCTAAGTAGGCTGAAAACAAGAATTCAACTCTAGATATTAATAAAAGTCATATTTTTGCCATGGCTACTGGGGGCCCACACAACAGCATATTTTCAAAATTATGAAAACAAAAACAGAATAGTTTAGCGAATTTCTAAAACTCTCATTAATTTTATTCAGATTTTGTGTTAGTTACATTCCTGTGATTTGGTCACAGACTAAATTCTTCTATGTGACCATTAAGTTCTCAAAGACTCCCAAACGTCTGCGTTTCTGACAATCAGTCTCTTCCTAGGCCATATAGTTACCAGCAGAGCTCCCTCAGGCAGGCTCATGTCTCATGTACGAACCCAGCCAGATATCACATACCATGTGTCAATATTTCTGCTCATATGTCCTAAATATATTTCCAAACAATTTTTATTTGGAAGCTAAAGTGACTATGAGACAACATTTCAGAAATACCTCCTTTTCTCTGGGCTTTATGCCTGTGTTTATAGATGTCCTTCCATAATTGAACATAGAGGGGAAAATGTACTTTTTATGGCAGTAATTTTTTTTCTCTTTTCCCCCCATTTATTCAGCTGGGAAGAGGAAATGAAAAAATATGAGCAATGGAGTTGAACAGACTATAAACTACATCTATCTTTGGCAGGCAGCAGACCTCTGCTCTGTCTTTGCAGTGGTGTGGGACAGACCTAACTGCTTCCGTTGGTTTTTGCTTAGGCTAGGGTCTCGTGTAGTATATTTCTCTAAAGTGACAGCTAAGTGCACAAAGACAATATAGAGAATAAAGCAGATGCTAAAAGCAGGGCGAACCCAAACTAATCAGATAATATTGCTATCATTTTTCAGCCTTTGTTTACAGGACTAAGCTTGCCTTGAGTGAAATCTCATAGATTTTCAAATTCCACCATCTCCAATACACTACCTCAAAGCAAGAAACAAGAACAATCCATGAACATTTGAAAACCAGTCAGCTCTAGCTGTGACTGAACAGAGGGCATTGATAGGGAGCAAAGGGAGGTAACTGAAAAAATAATATTTTGGACAGTAAAAATGGGTAGTTAAATAAAAGTACAAAGAAATCATTCCTACAGTATGGAATGCCTACTTAGCATCCTGAAAATCAAATATCCATATTGTGTATTCAATTATCAACTTTACTATTATTCTTATGAGATAGAAAACAGAGAATCAAGGGCACATTGCTATTACTGCGGGAGGGGAAAAAAAACAAAAACTCCTAGAGGCCTAAAGAGGGTGCTGTGCACAGGAAGGGTGCAGAAAGGAAGACAGGAGGGTGCAAAAGGAAAATCTCATCAGTCCTGAAGGATGGACTCAGTCCAATTCTGGACTCAGAGAAGGAGAAAATGCACATCCTCTATTTATTCCTTCCAAATCAAAATGGGTCAGAATTCAGGGGAACATCTTACAGCTTTCAGAATGGGAAAATAAACTTCCATGAACCAACATTTAAATCCACCCACCAGTCTAAGCACTACCTCAGTGGCAAATGAGTTCAAAATGGCTAACATGTGAACCCTTGGAGTAAAACAATTCCTAGGTAAGAGATTTCCTGTAAAGAGACAAACACAGAAAAGATTATCCCAGGAACCAATTTTCCTATTTCTTGGAAAACCTATAATGTTGTAGAAAGAGGTAAGTTAAAATTTAAAATTACTCTGAACCACCAAATAATATGGATTGTAGGTAAAAATAACTTGAGTCCTACACAGAGAGTTTAGCAAAGTCTTTAGCCACCACACGTTAATTTGACGCCTACTGTTCAATAACACCATGTGCTTAATTGTATGTGAATTTATGTAACCCCTTAATATGTTTATTGGTAGGTAGTGAGGCTAGGGAACTAAGGTTTGAAAAATAAGTTGTTTAAATTAATGAATTATTTAAAATGTGATCAACCCTTCCAATTTTATTGATAACATTCTTCTCTCTCATGATGACATATCACTGACTGCCTAATTTTCCAATTTTAAAATATTTTTGGGACAAGCGAAATTACCTTTTTTAGTCATTTATTCCTTTAATTATGTGTTTATATTCTGCTTCTCCTGACAACAGTGCAAGTTTCACGAGGACAGGCACTTCGCATTGTTCACCGCTCTATCTCCAGCGCCTAGAACGGCATATGGCACAGAGGAGTTGTTGAGAAAATGAATGAAGGAATGATGTAATTAATTATATAATAAAATGAAATTCCTAGGTCCATCTTATTCAAAAAGTGTAAATGCTAAAAAAGTGTAAAGCTACTAACGGGATATTTGAATCTGTGGTTAATTAGTTTAAACAGAATAATCTTACATTCTAATTACTTCCACATATCTTTCAGTTAGTAGTAAATCATTAGTTTAACCACAGCCAGTACGGTAACCACGTTGATCTCTACAAAAAAGTTCAGGTTCAACAGAACTATTCTAAATATAATCCTATAAGACGAATGCTAAGGAAAATAATTCTAAGTCACTAAAGACCAATACCACCTAATGATAGAAAGCTCTTGGCTTGAGAGTCAAGAGACCAAGAATCTAGTCTAAACACTTACTTACTAATTGTAGAAATTTGTGTAGGTCATTTGACCTCTCAGAGCCAAACCCTCATATGCAAAATGTCAGGATTGAATATAATTTCCAAGACCTATTTTAGCTTTACAATTTGATCAAGGCAATGCATTGCTAGCTAGGGGGGGAAGTGTTCCATGCATATATTCATAACAAGAGCAGATAATACATGTAGCTTTTACTAAGTGCAGATGTTCTTCCACTGATTAACAGCAAAATCTTCAGAAACAGGACTATGAGGTAGCTTTCATCCTCTTCATTTTAGACAAATGGAAGCTGAGGCCAAGACAGGTTAAGGGACTTTCTCGAGGCCCCAAGAGGTAGACATGCACTGCCAACGACCTCAAGTGGTCTGCCCTCTGCTTGCCCCTTTATCCTCCTGGCTTACCTCTTCTGACATCGCTGCACCCAAACCATCCTGGACTTGTCTTGGACTCTGAGCACACAGACTTATTCCCATCTGAGACACTGTACACTAGTTCTTTCCCTCGCTTGGAGGATTCTTTCCCCAGATTTTTGCATGACTGGTTCCCTTCTTCTATTTGTCTCATATCAAAGATCATCGGACTGCCCCGGTTTCTCTAACCAAAGTCATCATTGCACATAGCTCCTTCTTTTGCTTCGTACCATCCATAGCCGGCTGAAATTATCTCATTTAGTTGTTTGTTAATTCATTTCTGTGTTTATTATCTGCCTTCCCTGACTAGGATATAAGCTCCACTAGGGCAGGAATTTTAAATTTACATCACTGTATCTTCAGTACCCTAGAACAGTATAGCAAACAGAGCAGTTACTGACTGCAGGGATATGTTAACAAGTGAATGAATGATAACCTAATAAAAACGATTTGCCTACATTCATCTTAGTTTCTCAAAAGTATAAATGCTAAAGCTACTCACAGGCTATATTGGATCTCTGCTATGCCATTTAAGTAAGAAGTATTTTCAGACAAAGAAGAAATGAGTTTACTGACAAATTTAGTGCTGGCACATACCAGCATTTTTGCTTTACTGTCATCTCCTATTAAAATAATTATGTAAACATTTCATTTTTTTATTAAATGAGTATTTTCAATTCAGAGAAGAGCTCAGATCTTTTACTAAATCACCCCAGAAACTGAGTGACTATATGAGTCATCAAAAACATTAAGCTCTCAGAATCTAATACTTCCAAGAAGCGTGAAATTTTATATTAAGATTTATATGCTCAAAGAGCATAGCACGAGTGGTATGCAGCAACAGAAGCATCAGCGCACGTTTCTCGTCTTCCCTGGGGAAGGTGGTGCGATTTTATCAGTACAGAAAAAGCCGGTAGAGGGAACGGCGGGCAAGTCTTGGGTGCGGTCTGACCACACATGGACGCCGCCTAAAGACCACCGGAGGCCCTGGACTTGGAGAGCATTAACAAGGAAAGGTCGAAGACTGTACTGTTCTCAAAACTCTCATGTTCACTTCCATAAATCATTTAAGGTAGCTTTCAAAATCCATACAATGTGCTAAGAAGAGATACGATGAAAACTAAGAGGGGAAATCAGGAAAAAAAACGGCAACAGAACAAATTAGTTGAAGTGAATCCACAGGCTGCCTGTGGATCCGGACCCTTGCTGAAAGGTCACACGTGGGCCTGCAATTCCTGGCCGCCGGTGCAAAGAGGGCCTTGGGGGACAGAGGCAGGAACCACAGCATTCTGATAAGACCCAACCAGGTACATTATTCATTGCATGGATGAGGGGTGGGGAAAGCAGCCCAGACAAGGCATTACCGCCTCTGATGTCTAAGAGAATCTTCTCCTCGTCAGGGTGGAGCTGGGCGGTGAAGCAAACCCGACGGCATTCTTACACTAAATACAGCAACATGTTTCATAAGACTGCTTCTCATAACGTTACTCACTGTAGGCTGGGCCATTGCACTAAAAAGGCAATTCAGTAAAAGCAATTATACGAGGAGCCAACACCAAAAAGCAGTCAATTAATGCAGTTCTCATCCAGACTATGTTTCCTTCCAGCAGCGTGTGTATGTCTATGTGAATGTGCTTTTGTTCGAGTGAGCTTTTCCGAGAATAGGAGCAGCGGGGACCTTACGGTGGTGTCCCTTAACGGTCACCTGGAGTGTAGCGATCCTGTGTTCTGTCTTAGCTTGGAACGATATGCTTGCATTGAGATGAACTAACACCCTCTTTGGAAAGTTGACGTGTCTGCTCAACAGGACACATGTTAAATAAAAAACCTCTCAGTCACTGAGGGAAGAAGCAAGAAGTTCCTCTGGATGTAATTTTGGATGTACAGAAGAGACCATCAGGTTTCACAGTTCTCGAGCAGAGAGTATATGGCTGAAAAAATTTTAGCTTAAAAATTGCACGTGCAGGCAAACCAACCATATGTGCCCTTTGGCCTTTAAAAAAAGTCTCAGAAAAACACTTTGGGATAGTAAATTTTGGTTAGCAGGCCATCCTCTGTATGGGACAGGAGAATTGATTACAAAATAAGTACCTAGAGAACTAAATGAGTAAAGCTACCGCATAAGATCATACATTATAAGCTGGTTGTATGTTATGGATAGTTTGCCTAAGATGATGACTTTTGTTTTGGCGTGGTATACCTGGGCCTCTATGTGGCAACAAGTGACTTGGCCAGATGTATATGAAAGTCATTGTTGGGTCATGTTACTTACACCACATACTCCATAGAAAATAGGTTTACTTCTCTGTTCTCTGTTGTAATATGCTAAGAAAATATGATCTATATTATAATATTTTAAATATTTATATTTATCATGTGTACATACTAATTTACATATAATTTGTTAATATACACATGTTATAATAAATGATTCTTTAATGTTTAATATATAATGTTTTAAAGACAAACCCTCTAAACTGTTAGACCCTCTAATCTGTTAGAATATCACAGAGGACATTGTTCTTTACATTATTCTTTTAATAAGAAACCTTGCAAGAAATTTCCTTCTGAGAGTGGTACAAAATATTGTATGTTTTTATTTTACAGTCCATTTATTTTTAAATATATAAACTCTATAAATTATGGAATCATCCAGGTTACATTTTTTGTTCATTTTTAGAAAGTTTAGTGCAGACATTTTGGTTTATATGTAGCAAGTATTATATAAGAATATGCATTTGCTATTCTTATCATTTTTTATCTATTTAGATTTAAATTATTTCTAATTTAATTTACTTTAAGAGATGTGATGTTGTCCTGATACGTTCTAAGTCTGCTTTACATTTACAGTAGTAGAATAGACCTGCCTGCAACCTGTATTCTCTTCATGTGCAATATGGAATTGAGTAACCTGCTTTATTATTTTTAAAAAACTGGTGTACATTTTTAATCTGATGACTAATGATCCAATCACTCGCAGATTTGAAGGAGGAGAAAATAAATACGTTGTGGACTTTTGTGTTTATTACTTCGGGATAGAACTGAAGATAAGAATATAACTCCCAAGTATTCTTAAAAATAAAATTAAACTGATTTCCCTTAAATTGTCTTTTTTTGGGAGGGGAGCGGAGAGGAAGGGGAAGGTATTTTTTGTTTTCTTGTTTTAACTAAGCCTCTCAGAAAAAGTCTAATTATGAAATAAAATGAAATTCAAAATTTTTAGTACAGCTATAAACTACATAAGAATATTATGGAACTTTTTAAAACATTTGTTATAACATTTGGATCTTTTGTGAAAGTATTTATTTTTAGTACCTTATTTTTTTACTCTTTGTCATGCAAAACACCATTTTCTTCAACTACTGTACCCCAAAATGTTCAATAGATTTATCATAATATTGCTGTATGTTTTGGCAGCTACTGGAACAGAGTAGGATGACTTTAACTAGAATATGTATTACGGTGATATTTTTTTGTAAGACTTACAATACTTGGTAACTCCCAGTGCTTCAATTTACTCGTAGTTTAAATGGGAATAGGAATAGTTTTAATAGGAATATTTAAATGAGTTTAATAGAAATAATTTAATGTATTTAAATAATTTCCTTAAATTTCCACCCCCACATTTTCAATGTAACAATATTTTTAAAGTATTTATAGTAACATCAGCTTTCTATTTCAACATGTTTTTATACCAAGTATTTAAAAGCATGTAATGACTTTGTCTAGTTACATGGTGCTCTCGCTATCCTTTTAAGATTTTATTTCTTGCTTCCACCAAATATTTGGTACAATTTTTTTTGACTATCAAATATAGTTTCCTTAAATGTAGATTTTTTTTCATTTCAGAAAATGAAAGAAGAAAATGTTTTGCGTGGAACTGCACTTCAGATTAAAAAAACAAAACAAGTAGCCGAAGGCCCACAAGGCAAAGAGACAGAGCGAGGACAAATGCGGAATTAGCAGTTTTACTTATGGAAGCCTGTGTTATTTAAGTTCACTGAATGATCCAGGGTGTGGACCTATTCCAAAACAATCGTTGTCTAAACATCTTGGAAAAGACAGAAAGTGACAGAGAAGAAAAAGGGAACTGATGTGAACAACATGAGACTGGGGGCGAAAATTAACCTGTTCAGCAAATATGCTTTCATTTCCAAGGCCCAACTGTGGCCTATGTGAAGTGATGCCTTCTAATGCCTAAGAGGTGGCACAGAAATATTTCCTTCAAGTTTCAGGCAGCAAACTAAAGCGTTCTTTGGTCTTTTATGATGACAAGAATAGTCAGGGTGTGGTTTTAAGATAATGAGAATAATTCTGCAATTATATGTAAAAATCAATCTCATTGCCTTTTAGTCGCATTTCATTCGAACATAAAAATCCAATTTGTAATCTAATTTAGGTCTTTCATACATAACTTTTCTTTGTTTTTCTGGTCTTTTTAAAATTCTTTTTAAGTTCTGTCCTTATGTAAGACCAATATGCTAAAATATCAAGGCTTTATTGGGTGACCCTGTAATAATTTGAACACATGCATTAAGTTTGGTCTCTGTGACCCTAGTAATCAGCAAAATGAACCCTATGCAAATGCATTAATCAGGTCTCAGAAAGTGAAGTTGTGAACTGACATACAAAGGAAAGGACATCTTGAGTGTCACGTGAGATCCAGGCACTCTAAATGTATAGCTTAAAAGCACTTTGTAGATAAAAAGATTTACTACATTCTATTGTAATCACTGACAGAAAAATCAGGAAGTGGTGTTGAAAAAATGAACTTGCCCCAGTACCATTAATATAATTTTAGGTATAAATAGCAATTGAATTTTCCTATTACTTGAAAAACTATGCATCTTTGCTTGGTATTTGAACTACTTACTTGAAAATACTTGGATATAATACATATTTTATTGACTGTTAGCAACAAGCTTTGCAACAACAGAAGAACTACCTCTAAAATTAAACACAGGATGAAAGATAAGAAGGTATATTGACAAGAAAAAAGAATCCTTTTTATCATCTTACTTTCTTTCTTTTCATTGAATTTATTAGCAGTGATACTGGTTAATGAAATTATATAGGTTTCAAGTGTACAATTTGGTAAAATATATTATCCGTATATTGTATTGTGTGTTCACCACCCCAAGTCAAGTCTCCTCCCGTCACCACTTATCTGCCCTTTACCTTCTTCTACCTTCCCATTTCCCTCTGGTCATCAACATATTGTTGTCCGTGTTTATGAGTTTGGGTTTTTTTGTTTGTTTGTTTAATCGCTTCACCTTTTTCACCCAGCCCCCCATTGCCTCTTCCCTCTGACAGCTGTCAGTCTGTTCTCTGTATCTATGAGTTTGTTTCCATTTTATTCATTACTTTATTTTGTTCATTAGATTCCACATATAAGTGAAATTACATGGTATTTGTCATTTTCTGACCAGCTTATTTCACTTAGCAAAATACCCTCTAAGCCTAACCATACTGTCACAAAAGATAAGACTTCCTTCTTTTTTATAACTTTGTAGTATTCCACTGTGTAAATGTATCACAGATTTTTTATCCACTCATCTACTGATGGGCACTTGGGCTGCCTCCAAATCTTGGCATTGTAATAATGCTGCAATGAACATAGGCGTGCGTATATCCTTACAAATTAGTGTTTCAGGTTTCTTTGGATATATTCCCAGAAGTGGAATTGCTGGGTCATAAGCAGCTCCATTTTTAATTTTTTATGGTAACCTCACACTGCTTTCCACAGCGGCTGCACCAGTCTGCATTGGTGCCAACAGCATGTGACATTTCCCTTTTGTCCACAAGAATTTTCTTTTAAATGAGAGCAAAAATGAAAAGTCAAATAAACTCTAGTTTTGTTTTCACTAACAGGATCTCATCATCCCAATTATTTCCATATTTAAAACTCTCTAATTAGTTTTATGATCTCAAAAAAAAAACACCCTTGATTTTGTTAGTTCTTTCTTATTTTCCTTGACTCTAAGAAATTTAAGAAGACAAGTCTAGAGACAGAAAAATGTTAGCTGTGCTAATGTGGTTCACAGAGAAATGACAGCTGAGGCCTGGAAAGTGAATGGTCCCCTAGGAAGGAAGAAAAGAGCCGATGTTCTGGAAATAGGCCCTAAAGACCATGCACGCTGAGAAAAGTGGGAAACAATAGTATGAGACAAGGAGCGATCCAAATGATAGAAGGCAACCCAGAGTCAATGCCACAAAAGCCAAATGTTTCAAGAAGCAGGATATAGTCATGAAAATTACAATCTACAGAGATGTTAGGCAGAATGAACACTGAGCAAAGGTCATAGAATATGGTTAAAAGAATGTACTTATGACAGTCTCGAACACAGTCTCAGTGCAGATTAAATTCAGATCACAGGATATAAAGTAGACGTATAGACATGAGAGTTGACCACTCTAAAACTGTGGCAGTCAGAGAAACTAAATGGTAGAGCAGTAGCTACACTCAGATAAAAACGTATCGTTTTGCAATATTATTCACATTCCGCCTCATTTAAAGATAAATGCCCTATCTTTATCATCTACTTACTTATTTGACTGACTTTTTCATTTAGTTACTATTCTAAGATTAATATTTTGTGTTAGTTAAGAGAGATTTATTCATCTAAATGTAATATGAAGTCTAAAAATAGTGGGACATTTTAAAGAAGAGCACTTGAGCTACTTTTACTTAAAGGCAATTGAATAACTATTATTATTGCATAGTAAAAGCCTAGCACAAGTACATGTACATGCTACTTCAATATTCTTCGCAATTAACTATATGATGCTTTATAAAATATTATGTTTTGCATTCTATTTTTAAAATTCAACTCCAGTTATATATAATCCTATTGAATTATCATAATAAATTCAAAACACAATTGAAAAAGTTACACTATAAATAAAATCGAAACACTATTAATATTGCACTTAAAAGGCATTGTGCAGCATAATAAATAACATCCCATCCCTTTACACTAGACTTAGAAAAACAGTAATAAGAAATAGTCCTAAAATATCCCTAAGGACTCCTCCAGCATACTTATTATATAACCTCATGGTTTCTAATTTCTCTTTGTAAGAACTTTAATTTTAAAAGAATCTAAAATTTGGATGAGTGGCCATTTAATGACTTCCAAAAATAGTAATTGTTACATTATTCCTGTTAGTATACATTGATATACAACACTGTAGGCAAATACATTTTATTCATGCATAATAATTTGATTATTATGCATGGGTGAGGAGAGAAACATGATGGGTAGGTAGAAGGGTTGAAAAAAGGTAAACTATCAGTTGTTACAAGGAAAGGTAAATTATGGTTGCCCATGGCATCTGCTGCTAATTATAACAATCATCTTCCTAGACAACAAGAGGACAGCAACAAACAAGGGCAAGTACTCACGATTCCCTCCCCAGGCTCTACAGCCCCATCTACTCAGTTCCTATGTCCTCTCCAAGCAGGTGAGGTTGTTCTATCTTGAATCAGTTCTAAATCATTTTAACCCTTTTTCTAGACCATTTTCAAAGAGCAGTTTGTCTTGGGGTTGAGCAATCTGTTTAAAAATATGAAAAGAAGCAAAGAAGCAAAGACATCTATTCAAACTATGAATACACACATGAAGAATAAAAGGAAACTAGAGATATCAGAAAACAATATTTTGCCACATAATAAATTAAGTATGGTAAAAGCATAGTTACGATTTTACTTATGCTGTGTTGAATAATTCTTAAGGCATATTACACAAGAGAATTGCTAACCTGAGTGTTGAACCTAAAATATGCGTAAAGTCACCAATTTCGATGTTAGATTTTAAATTTTAAAAATGCCTGAAAACATAATTATTGAAGACTAAACAAATCATACTCTAAATAACATTGTCCTCAATTTCCCAGTATATATTTTATGAACCTTTATAGTACTCAATTTTCTCGTAATTTTTAATAATAAAGGCAGCTATTTAAGCATGTAAATAAATCAAAATTTACCATATATCTGTGTAAGGCTTTAAAAATCTTATTGTATAATACCATAAATGTACAAACTAGGGAAAAGCTTTGTCTTCATAAAATAGAGTCTTCACAAACATTGACCACTTAAAGAAATATATGGTAAATGCTGACAAGAAGGTCTCAGTGTGCAGTGAGGATAGATTAAGATAAAGTTTAAATTGTAGTGAGTACAATTTTGAGAAGATATAAAGAAGAAATTTTAATAGTCCGAAAAATCCACAATGGAAATTAATGGATTTAGCTTGTTCTATAGAAATAAAAGAAACAGTCACTAATCATCACAACCATAACTACTTATCACAGCTATTACTGCTGTAATTATCATCATCTGTATTTTCGAAATCCCTATGTAGTTTTGGATTTTAAAACTATATATATATATATATATATTTAATGTTTACTGTATTTTTTCCATTACCATTTAACTCCCGTATGACCCCCCTCCCCCACAATCCCCACACTGTTGCCTATGTCCATGAATCTTTTTTCCTTTTGGCTCAGTCCCTCCACCTCCTCCCCTCCCCCGCCACTAGCTGTCATCCTGCTCTCCATCTATCAGTCTGTCCCCATTTACTTGTTAGTTCAGTTTTTTCATTAGATTCCACATTTCAGTGAAATCAGATGAATTTGTCTTTCTCTGACTGGCTTATTTCACTTAGCATAATTTTCCCCAGGTCCATTCACACTGCCACAAAGGGTAAAACTTTCTTGTTTTTTATGGCCTAGTAACATACCATTGTGTAAATGTCCCCTGGTTGTTTTATCCACTCACCTACTGATGGACATGGGCTGTTTCCATATCTTGGCAATTATAAATAACACTGTAGTGAATATAAGGGTGCTTATGTTCTTTTAGTTACTTTTTGGGGTTCCTTCAGATACATTCCCAGCAATGGGATCACTGGGTAAAAAGGCAGATCCATTTTTAATCTTTTTGCGGTATCTCTATACTGCCTTCCACAGTGGCTGCACCAGTCGGCATTCCCACCAACACTGCAGAAGGGTTCCCCTTCCCCACGTCTTTGCCAGCTCTTGTTACTTAATGATAAGCAATTCTTTCAGTGTGACATGTTCAAGTGAAATGATGCTTGGAAGCAAGAAATAGGTTCAGGTTGTGTAAAACTCAAAGCTTATGCATTTTGGGGGTCCCATTTAAAAATAAATATAAAATATAAAATTTATAAATATAAAATAAATATAAAATTTTATAGGTATAAAAATTAGGTTTAACAGTAAATATTTTTGGAATGAAAAAATAAATTGCAACAGATTTCAAGATGTAAAAACTGAAAAATATCACAAGTATAAACTTAAAGAAAATAAAAACTTTTATTAATAACCAGGCTGACCCACCTTTACAAAAGTTTTGCTTAGAGCTTTGGTTTCAACTTCTTTGATTACCTCTTTGTAAAGATAGATAACTTACTTGTTCATGGTTAACCAAATTTTTTTTCTTTTTATTGCTGATAGCTATGATTCTTTTAGGTTCTTGATATGTTATTAGTAGTTTAATTAAAAGTTTTGCTGATAATTTGGAAAGACTTCTAGTAAGTCTTTGTGCATGTGAGTGTAGAATTTAGAACAATTTTCTACAGACAAGGGCATGGATCTCTCTCTCTCTCTATATATACATATACACATTTATTTCTCTCTATATAGAGAGAAATATACATTTATCTCTATACATATTTATATATATATATTTATCTATATATAGATTCATATAAATAAATATATATTTATATATTTATAGATATATATAGATATATATATTTCTCTCTGTGTATATATATAAATATATACACATACACACAGTGGTTGTCCAGAAAAAGTCCAGCCATTGTTAATATAATGAGAATGGTTTGTGCAATATTGATGTAACCTGGCAGCCAAGGAGAGTGGACTGGAATGTGCATGCATGAACAATGACGACTTCACTGTACCAGTCAGTGGGGGTGGTAGACCCCGTTGAGTGAGCATGTGATTCTGTGTGGCTGTAGCATTAAAAAATGACTAGGCAAGTAGAGCAATGAATCTGCATCAAATTTTGCCTTAAGCTTGAGCATTCCTGCCCAGAAACTATTCGGATGATTCAGAAGGCTGAAGCTAAAAGGGCAACTGGTAATTGGCAGCTTCATAACAACAATGTACTCACTCATGCATCACATCTCGTGCAGAGTTTTTTGGTGAAACATCAAATCACCCAGGTGTCTCAGCCCCCCTACAGCCCAGATTTGGCACCATGCAACTTCTGGCTTTTCCTAAAACTAAAACCACCTTTGAAAGGGACCATTTCGGACCATTGATGAGATTCAGGAAAATATGCTGATGGTGGCAATTAGGAGAACTGTGTGAGGTCCTAAGGTGCCTACTTTGAATGGGATTGAGGTATCATTGTCCTGTATACAATGTTTCTTGTATCTTGTGTCTTCTTCAATAAATGTCTCTATTTTTCACATTTCATGGATAGATACTTTCTGGGCATGTACTTAGATAGTGAACCTTATTTTTCCTCCATTAGTCACATGGGTCCACTCTCAGTACCATAGGACATGTTCATATGACCCCGATCTTATCAAGAGTCTGGTGAAAGCAGTAAGCAGGAGTAATATTTTCAGAAGCCATTCCTAAGCCAGGATGACCAGCACTGATTTAACTATACATGAGAGTGACTGAAAATCCCATAAACTGATCCCAATGAACCCAAACTAAGCATACTCTTTATGTGGTCCCTAAAGTACCATTTCACATAAAGAAATGTTTAGGGGTAATAAATACATTGATTATCTTGATTTATATTATGGGTACATACATATGCCCAAGACATGTGAAATTGTACTCTTTAAATATGTGCAATTTATTATATATAAATTACAAATTTGTTTTCTTAAATAATGCATCAGTCAAAATGTAATCATCACACATAAGACATAAATTTGAACTAAGAAGGTTTGATATAAAAAATAATTAACTATTAAGTTTGTGTTTTCTCCCTATAGCCCTGATGGGTCACTGTGTTCTGTATGAATGCACAACATGATAAATTAATCTAGGGTCTTTTATAATAAATTTTTCACTAACTATAAAAAATAATTAACTATAATGCAGGATAATGATAAATGTGTAATGAAAACTCTAAAGAAAAACATAAGTTTGAGGGAAAGCTCTCAAGGAGAAACATACTTGGAAGGGGATGCCATCCTCAAGGCTGAATCGAGACATTGGAAAAGTTGGTCCTGTAGGCTGCCTGATCATAGAGAAGTTAGCTGGATAGCCTAAGCTGGAGATGGTCTACAGGTATTGGATGGGCAGGGAACTATAAATAAGGAAAATAAAAACCTCTTCTAGTCGCAGGTGGAAGAGCGTTGGTGAATGAGAGCACTAAAGGAGTCCAGGCCTCTGGAGCACACTCATTGGTGGGGTGGAGTAGGGTACAGCCGGGGGTATACAGTGTCAGCATCAGGAGGTTTATGGGAAAGAACTCTATGGGGTGCAAAGGGGTCAAGGCTGATGGGATATTGTGTAGAAAAGAGTGCAGTATTGGAACCCTGTTGACCACAGCTGGAGCATATGGTGTCCATGTCAGCAAGGCCACGGTGAGTGCCTTGACCAGGACTGTGAGCTTACAAAGGAACTGGGGGCTCTCGGTGTGCTGCTAGGGCAGTATACTGCTAACAGCCATGCAGCAGGGCAAAGAAGTGGCAACACTGCAGCAAACTAGAATTATTAAGTCTGAAACTGTGAAAGTTCTGAAATGTTACCAGATCTATAAGCTAACAGGTTAGCCTACCACAGATACATATATATATGTATATATGTGGGGGTGGGGGGTATATGTGCATGTATATACACATGTGCATGTATACCTGAACATGTGGTGTATATGTGTGTGTGTGTGTGTGTGTGTGTGTGTGTGTGTGTGTAAAACCTCTTGTTCAGGGAACAGAACTCTTACACACAGAGTAACTAGCATCCACTAATCATGACTCAATTCTCCCATGGGGTGATGCAGTGAAGCATCTGTTTCCACATCACACCACAATTTCCACATGTGCAAATTATTCCAAAAGGAAATGCTGTGTAATGTAGTGGAGCACATGTACCTTGTGCATAAAAATGAGCTTTACACCGCAGGAAAGGAATTACAAAACTAGGAAACTCGAAGCTTCAAAGGGCTGCTGGCAACCCTGCCATCCTACCCTCCAGAGAGACCTTTGCCCAGAATATAAATAAATCTTCTCTGGGGATTTTCTTCACTCCCCTCTATATTATACTCTGAGATGTAAACAAATATAAACAAATGGCCCGGGGGGCGGGGGAGATAAACCTGCATGTCTCTCCAGGTGTCTCTATCTTTACAGTCCTATCCAACCATTCTTTAACCCAGGTGCCAGTGTTCCTTGCTCGAAGGCCCTGACTGCAAAAATGTGGAAGGATACATAGACCTTTGACTCCAAAAAGGAACCAAGAAGAAAAATCCCTCTTTCATAATGTCTTCCAGTGCCTTCTGTTGACAAAACTTATTATCATGCTTGCCATGAACAAGGAATGTTTAAAGTTCCATTACCGGAGAGGAGATGAAGAAGAGTGGATTTTGAGAGTCAATAAATCGATAACTAAAATAGTTACGAAAGGAATACTATAAACTTTATGTCTATAAATCTGGCAACTAGATGAAAAGGTTAAGTTTCTTAGAAGACACAAACAACTAAAGCTCACAAGAGGAAATAGAACATCTGTATAACACTGTAACTATTAAGAAATTGAATTTTTATTTAAAATCTTCTCGCAAAGAAAGAGTGGAAGATGGTGGTCAAGTAGGTGGGAGCCGAGTCCACTTGCTCTTGCACCCAACTTGGACACTTAGCTGATCTTCCAAAAAATAAAAGAGAACAGTCAACAGAATCTTAGCTGATGTGAAGTTTGGAAGCCAAACAGTATAGAAGATGCATCAAAATAGGCGGTAAGGAGGTTTTATAGGAGGGCAGGGAAAATCCCTGGGTGTGGCACTGGCATCTGTAGTGCCAGCAGCCACGGTACCTGCATCTGTGGAGAGCCTGGTCAGAGATAGCAGCTTAGTGGCTCCCTCCCCTTCCAGGGCAGGGAATCTCCGGACTCAGCTGGGAGTGACTTTGATACCCAAAGTTGTCAGAGAGAACCAGGCTGCATGCACTCACACATAGCTAGGGGAACACCCATGGCTGAAGCAGCAAACACGAACCGGGAGAGTGCCAGAATGAGAGAGATACTATTTGCACCTGGATCTGGTGGAGGAGGAGGGCCACGGCTAACTGTGGCTGGGATAGATAGACTCTCGACCTTTTGGAGAGGTGGTGTGCACGGAAAGCTGCACAGTGACTCGGCATTGCAGTGGGAGCACCCAGAGAGGCTGTTTTAAAAGGGGAGCTGAGGTGTGCAGGGCAAGGGGCAATCACCCTACGCACACTTCTGCCCTGCCAACAAGGGAAAAGGATTGTGGGTGCACCTTGCTCCCACTCAGTATAGCTAGGAAGATTGATCAAAAAGTTGAAAAGCGAGGTGATTTCTCAGCCCCAGTCCGGCACAGCTGTGCACGTGGAGAGTGCAGGCCACTGTATGCTGTGAGGACAATGGGCTGGGAACTGTGACCTGAGATTATTTAAAGCCAGACTGCACACCCTTCCTTGGCAGAACCTCCAGGAAGGGAACGTTGTGCCCAGCCCCCACCTCCTGCAGGAGTAGGAGAAGATCTGCAAAGCTGGCTAGGTAGGCTTAACAACCCTGCAGGGGGCATTTCCACAGGAGAAAGACAACAAGACAAACGCCTAAAAGGGCCCATTTTGAACTCCTCACAGGAGACAAAGTACACTGGGTCCTAGAGCCCTATTTCACTGAGGCCATCAGAGCAGGAAGTTCCGAAAGTGGTGCAGCAAGGGCGGTTCAGGGCTCCACCCAGCCTTGGCTCCCACACAGAGCTGCTGTCTACACGGGGCAGGGGAGAGCTGACGCTCTTTCACCAATTGCCCTGCCCCCCTCGTGAAATGGACAGCATTTAATCACAAACTATACATTATTGGAAATAAACTGGGACAGACTGAGACGAGAGGTACAGGGGCAGGGAAACACAGCCACGATTTTCCCAGAAGACTGAACAGTGGCTCCCAGGCGAGGCACAGAGGCCCCACCCTCTTGATCACAGCAGATTCTCCCTCTAGAGGCAGGTGAAGGAGATACAGGTGGTGTTGCCAGAAGTTGGACAACCCACCCCCAGACCTTGAGCTGGTAAAAACCAGGACAGATCCAGAAAGAAGTCAGAAGATGAACACCAACAACTGAGACGAATTTCACCTCGCTCAGCCTCAGAACTTGGATGGATAAGAAAACATGACCCACATATATGCTGTCTACAAGAGATTCACATCAGGGGAAAAAATTTTTTTTTACACAGACTGAAAGTGAAGGAATGGAAAAAAATATTCCGAGAAAATGGACACACACACAAAAAAAGTCAGGGTGCCAATACTCATATCAGACAAAATAGATTTCAAGCAAAAGACCATAAAAAGAGACAGAGAAGGACATTTCATAATAATTAAGGGAAGCATCTACCTAGAAGATAAAACCATTGTAACATATATGCACCCAAAATAGGAGCACCCAAATATACAAAGAAAATTATGGAGGACTTCAAGAAAGATATAGACAGAAATACAATTATAGTAGGGGATTTTAACACCTTACTGTCAACAATAGATAGATCCCCCAAACAAAGAGTCAACAAGGATATTGTGGCATTAATGACACCCTAGATCAAATGGACTTAATTGATATATACAGAACCTTTCTCCCCAAAGAAGCAAAATATGCATTATTTTCAAATGGACAGGGAGCATTTTCAAAGAAAGGCCACATGGTAGGAAACAAAACAAGCCTCAACAAATACAAGAAAATTGAAATCATATCAAGCATTCTCTCAGATCACAATGGCTGTGATCTCACCTATAAGTAGAACCTAATCAATAAAATGAAGAAATAAGCAAAATATAACCAGAGACATTGAAATAAAGAACAAGCTGACAGTTACCAGGGAGGAGAAGGGAGGGAGATAGCAGGCGAAAGAAGGGAAAGGGTCATCAAGGAACATATATGAAGGACCCATGGACAAAGCCAAAGAGGGGAGGGTTGAGCCAAAGAGGGGAGGGTTGAGGGTGGAAGGTGGTGGTGAGTGGGGCAGGAGAAAGTGGTGGCAGGGAAATGGAGACAACTATACTTGAACAACAATTAAAAAAATGAGAAAAATAACTAACTTTAAGGAAAAATCTCAAAAACATCCCAATTCATGGAGACAGAATTGCATGCTATTAAACAATGATTGTGTTAATAATGAGATCAAGGAAGAGATAAAAAAGTTTCTGGAAACAAGTGAAAATGAACACATAACACTGGAAACCAATGGGACACAGCAAAGGCAGTCCTGAGAGGGAAGTTCATAGCAACACATGCCTACCTGAAAAAGATAGAAATTTTTTGAATAAATGACTGAAACCTACATCTACAAAAACTAGAGGAACAACAACACACAAAGCCCACAGTGAGTAGAAGGAAGGAAATAATCAAAATCAGGGCAAAATTTAATGACTTAGAGACAAAAAGAACAATTTAAAGGATCAGTAAATCCAGGCGCTTGTTCTATGAAAAGATAAACAAAATAGACAAGGCTTTAAGCAGACTCATCAAGAAAAAAAGAGAGAGGACCCAAATAAATAAAATCAGAAACAAAAGAGGAGAAATTACAACATATACCAAAGAAATACAAAGGGTTGTCAGAAATTACTACGAACAACTAAATGACAAGAAATTTGAAAACCTGGGTGGAATGTAAAAATTTAAAGAAACATATGATCTTTCAAAACTGAGTCAGGAAGAAGCAGAAAGCCTGAATAGACTGATAACAGATAGGGAAATTAAAGCAGTAATCAAAACCCTCCCGGCACACAAAAGCCCTGGACCAGATTGTCTTCACAGGTGAATTTTACCAAACATTTAGGGAAGAGCTAATTCTTATCCTGCTCAAACTATTCCAAAAAATTCAGGAAGGGGGAAGAGTCCCAAACTCTTTTTATGAGGCCAGTATTATCCTAATTCCAAAACCAGGTAAAGGCACAACAGAGTAAGGAAACTACAGGCCGATATTGCTGATGAACATAGAGGCTAAAATCCTCAACAAAATACTGGCAAACTGGATCCAGCAATACATTAAAAATATCATACAACATGGTCAAGTGGGATTCATCCCAGGGATGCAAGGATAGTACAATATTCACAAATCAATAAACGTAATACATCACATAAACAAAAAGAAGAACAGAAACCACATGATCATATCAATAGATGCTGAAAAAGCATTTGATAAAGTACAGCACACGTTTATGATAAAAAGCGCTCAGCAAAGTGGGAGTAGAGGGAGCATACCTCAACATCATGAAGGCCATATATACGAGACACCGACAGCCAACGTCATACTCAGCCGTCAGAAACCAAAAGCTATCCACCTAATATCAGGAACAAGACAAGGGTGTCTGCTCTTACCACTTCTATTCAACATAGTATTGAAAGTTCTAGCTACGGAGATCAGAGAAGAAAAAGAAATAAAATACATCCAAATTGGAAAAGAGGAAGTAAAATTGTTTGTTTGCAGATGACATGATAATGTATTTAGAAAACCCCATAGGCTTCACCAAAAATCTACTCAACCTAATTAATGAATTTGGCAAACAGTCAATATTCAGAAACTGAAGACATTTTGATACACCAACAATGAAATATCAGAAACAGAAACTAGGAAAAAAATCCCATTTACTATAGCAACAAGAAAAATAAAGTACCTAGGAACAAACTTAACCAAGGAAGTAAAAAACCCGAACTCAGAAAACTCCAGAACACTGAAGAAAGAAATTAAAGACACAAATAATGAAAGCATATATTGTGTTCCTGGATTGGAGGAATTAATATCATTAAAATGTCCACACTACCAAAGCAATTTATAGATTCAATGCAATCCCCATCAAAGTACCAATGACATATTTCACAGATATAGAAAAATATTTCAAAAATTCATGAGGAACCATAAATGACCCCGAATATCTACAGCAATTTTGAGACAGAAGAAGAAAGTAGGAGGGATCACAATGCCTGATATCAAATTATATTATAAGGCCACTGTAATCAAAAGGGCCTGGTACTATCATAAGAACAGACACATAGATCAATGGACAGAATAGAGAGACCAGAAATAAGCTCATGTCTCTATGATCAATTAATATTCAACAAAGGGCAGGAGCATAAAATAGAGCAAAAATACCCTGTTAAATACATGGTGCTGGGAGATATGGACAGGCACATGCCAAAAAATGAAACTAGACCACCAGCTTACACCATATATCAGAATAAATTCAAGATGGATAAAAGGCTTAAATATAAGTTGTGATACCATAAAAGTCCTAGAGGAGAACGCAGGCAGGAAAACATCAGATATCCCACGCAGCACTATCTTCACCGATGTCTCCCAGGGCAGGGATATAAAGGAAAGGATAAACAAGTGAGGCTACATCAAATTATAAAGCTTCTGCATGGCTAAAGAAAACACCAGCAAAATGAAAGAGGAAACAACTGTATGGGAAAATATATTTCCCAATGATACCTCAGACAAGGGTTTGATCTCCAAGGCATATAAAGAACTGATATGACTCCATATCAAGAAGACAAATAAACCAATTAAAAAATGGGCAAAGACCTGAACAGATACTTCTCCAAGGACGATATACACAGGGCCCAGAGACATATGAAAGGATGCTCAGCATCACTAACCATTAGAGAGATGCAAAGTAAAACCACAATGAGATGCCATTTCTCAGCAGTCAGAAAGGCCATCATAAACAAATCAACAAACAACAAGTGCTGGTGAAGAAAAGGTACACTGTTGGTGGGAATGCAGACTGGTGCAGCCACTGTGGAAAACAGTTTGGAATTTCCTCAAAAAACTGAAGGTAGAACTGTCTTCTGACCCAGTGATCCCACTGCTGGGGTTATACCCTAAGAATCCTGAAACACCAATTCAAAAGAACCTATGCACCCCAATGCTCATAGCAGCATTATGTACAATAGCCAAGTGCTGGAAACAGCCTGAGTGCCCATCAGTAAATGAGTGGACCAAAAAATTGTGGTACATTTACACAATGGAGTACTACACAGCAGAAAGAAGGAGTTCCTACCCTTCACTACAGCATGGATGGAACCAGAGAGCACTATGCTAAGTGAAATGAGCCAGGAGGCAAAAGACAAATATCATACGATCTCACCTATAAGTGGAACCTTATGGACAAAACAAACAAATGAGCAAAATAGAACCAGAGACATGGAAATAAGGAAAAAACTAACAGTGATCAGAGGGCAGGGGTGGGGAGGGATAATGGGGGAAAGAAGGGAAAGGGTCTAGTCAAAAAACATATATGAGGGACCCATGTAATAGACAACAGGGTGGAAACTGACTGAAGGAGCAGAAAGGAGGGTGGCACAGGGGACAGCAATGTGGGAAAAACTGTGACAACTGTAATTGAACAACAATAAAAATTATAAAATAAAATAAAGTCTTCCCACAAAGAAAACTCCGTGACTAGGTGGCTCAATTAATCAGTTCTATCAAACACTGAAGGAAAAAATAAAACACATTCTACATAAATTCTTTTAGAAATTTGAAGAGGAGATACTACTTCCTAACTCATTCTATGATACTTACATTATTCTGTATTCCAAATCAGACATATTACAGGTCAGTAATATTACAGGTCAGTGTCCCTATGAACACAGATGCAATTTTTTTTTAACTTTTAACAAATGAAATCCAATAATATATATATTTTAAAAGATAATGCATCATAACCAAGTGGGATTTATCCTGGGAATATTGGTCTGCTCTAACATTAAAGATCAAAGCAATTCACCATATTAACTGGCTAAAACACACACACACACACACACAGTAGATGCAAAAAAGCATTTAGCAAAATCCAAATCCATTCCTGATGTTTTAAAACCAGAGCAGTAGCATTAGAAGAAACTTCTTCAATATGATAGTGGACAGCTACAAAAAATGTTCAGGTAACACCACACTGAGTGGTAAACTACCAAGTACATTTCTCCTAAAATTTGGATAAAGGAAATAATATCAAATGATATCTACTTTTATTGCATCTACTCATCTTTTTAGGAGTTTTAAGTCAGTGTAATAAGCCAAGAAAAAAGAAATAAAAGTCATTCAGATTGAAAAGGAAGAGTTAAACTGTCATTATTCACAAATGACATGATCATCTGTGTAGAAAATCCTATGAAATCTACTCAAAAAATCTAGATTTAAAAATTAAGAGTAACAAAGTTATGAGATCAAAGGTAATACTGAAAAATGAATTTTATTTTCATACACTAGTCAAGAATAATCAGAATTGAAATTGAAAGAAGCCATACCATTTACAAGTATCAACAGTATAAAATACTTAAGTATAAACATAGCAAAAGATATGCAAGACCTATACCTAAAAAAATACAGAACAGAAAGGAATTAAAGAAAATTTAAATAAATGAAGAGATAAACTGTGTTAAAATTCAGTACCATTAAGATATGAATTCTCCCCAAAATGATTTAGAGATTCAGTACAGTCCCAAAAAAATATCTCTGCAGGCTTTCTCATAGAAATTGACAAACTGATTCTAAAATTCACATGAAAGCTCAAAAGGCATAAAGTATCCAAAACTACTTTTAAAAAAACAACAAATCTGGAGGATTGATACTATGTAACTCCAAGACTTATGATAAAACTGCATTAATCAAGGCAATATAACATTGGCATACGTGGAAATAACTACATTGGGGAAACAAAATAGTTATTTCAAGAATAATCCCACACATATGTGGGGAATCAATTTTTAACAAAGTTGCAAAGGGGAGAAAGGACAGTTTTTCAACAAATGATAATAACATTACTCTGGATTCCAACAAAATTCCAAAAAAAAAAAGTTTTTCTTTCTGATTTAAAAAGCCTTTAATGTTCACTGAAGACACTAGGAAACAGAGAAACACTTTAAAAAGATAAATCATCTACAAACTCATCTACAACAAATTCCAGCACTTTCAACAAAAGTGCTGGAATAATTGGATATCCACAGTCCCCCTTCCCCTGAAAAGAACTTTGATTTATATTTTGACCACATTTTAATGAGTTTGCAAGGGAATTACAAAGGGAAACAATGAAACTTTGGGAGGCAATGCTATGGGTGTTAATTTGGTTTGAGGGAAGACATATATAGCTCAAAACTTAGCAAACTATATACTTAAAATAAGCACAGTTTGTTTCATGTCAATGTAAAGCTGTTTTAAAATCTAATACACTTATCTATGCTTATCAATACTTAAGTTTTTAACTAAATACACTCATATACAAGTGCATGTTAGATATATTTGACAGATACTCATATTCATAAAACAGAACAGCTATTATCACCATTTGCTAGTTCTCATCACAAATTTACACTAGCACTTAGCAGAAGATGAAATATTTCCACATGTGGCAATAGTGTTCCAAGTTAAAAAGACACGGGTGGAAATCAAAAAAAGACTTTGTGTGCCTGAGCCTACTTTCCATACTGCTTGGCTTCACTTAGCTGGAGAGAATAACAGAGCTGACTGACCACCAGAGAATTCCTATCATCACCACAGATGCCCAAACAGTTGTTCTTGTTGAGGATCAGCCAGGACCTTGACCCAAGTTTCAGAAGTGTAAGCTCCCATAATTTGATCTGGGCTACAAGAACATATGAAACAGTAGAATAAATCAAACTTTCAACTGAAAGGGATTTTACGTAGCATCTAATCAAACTGCTTATAATCTAAGTGAAGAAACTAAGGGCAAAAGAGATTAAATGATTTATCCAAGTCCGGTAATGGCAGAGTCAAATCTAGAATTTCAGGTTTCTTATGACCAGATCTTGTGCCTGTTCTTTTACTGCCTCAGCACCATCCTCAGAGCATTTTTCCTCCAAAATGCCCATTAGTCATATACTTATATAAAAACATCTTCTTACATTTTGCTTTATTTAAGTACATTTTTGTTTAACTATAGTGGAAAAATATCTCTGCAATCTTTTCTTTTGTCTAACCCATCTGCAGACTCCAGATTTGACCTTTTGGAAAATTAGCTATTCAGTTTATGTGCATTCAGGACATTGTACCCGATTTTGTTTCTTTCTCCTTGTAACTCAGTTTTCATTATCTGTGGTGAAGACAATAGTCCCTGTCCTTCATCTGGAATAATTGTTTTGAAACCCTCTTTAAAACAAAAGTAGTAGGTTAAGAGTAGCTTCTGAAATAGTAGACTTTTATATACAAGAAAAATATGCAAAATACGCAAAATCCTCCTAATCATATTACGACCGTCCAGGTAGATTTAAATAAATTTAATTTTATGTTTAATTATTTTCTTTCTGATTTAAAAAGCCTTTAATGTTCACTGAAGACACTAGGAAACAGAAAATGTTTAGAAAGATAAATCATCTACAAGCTCATCAACCAAGTGTAGCTACTATTAATATTTGGCATTTTTAAATTTCACAAATGTATAAATGCACGTATAACTAAAAATATTCAATTAGCTAAAGAACCAAATACATAGTTGTGAAGATAGGATTATATCATACATAAATTTTGTATCTTTTGTATGGATACATTATAACATGTTGTAACATGTTATAATCCTGTCTCCATCACATAAAGTTATTTGTAATATTATTTGCATATTGCTCTACTATTACTTAACTCTCCCCCCATTGTGGACATATATGCAGTCTTCAAGCTTTCTATTATAAACAATCTGAGGCCAATAAAACGCATGTCAATCTTGGATAGTATTTCTGATTTTTTTCACAGAATATATTCGTGGAAAGATAACATTAAGTTTAAAGGTTTTAAGTTTACCAATAACAGATGATCATACAAGCTAATTCAAGCTTAAAGTTTTTCTTTTAAAAACTTGTGTGCAACTGGAAAGTAAGAATGGAATGCATATAAAATGTCTTTTTCCATGCATAAGCAGCCAGTTAGAATAGCAGCCATCTAATTTTAAACATTTTGCTTTATTTCCCTTTATAGTAATAGTGGAATAATATTTGCACACAAATTCCCAGTATCTGGACATTATGGTGGATTTGAAACTGAAAAACTGTCATTGCCTAAAAGACTAGTTCCTAGAAGATCTATTTAAGATAAATTTTTAATAAAGGCATAAGCACATGGTGTCACCATGGTGATAAAAGGAAGCTGGGAATACCGACTGATGGAATATAGGCTGAATAAAAAAACAGGTTGGTAATGGAGTAGAAGGGGTTCAGTGGAAAAAAAGATCAGAAGCAAAAACAAATGGTTCCTCTAATGAAGGAAGAATTAAAAATCATGGGGGTATTAGTTTCCAATTGAATTTTATGAATGCCACATTTATTTAGTTTTCTTTCCCAGTTTGGGTCTCCTCATCAAACCCTTGGGCTAGCTAATCAGTCCACAGGACACAACTTCTAGCAATCAGTGGGCAAATCTCAAAAACAAGAGAGACAATACCACCTTTTCCAAGAATGCTTCTTACAGTGATTCTTACGGCGTGGCTTTGTTGTTGCTGACGCTAATTCTCTCAAGGCACAGGGAGCCTGATTCTTCACCTCAAGCTGTTGGCTACCCTCAGACATTCTCAAGGTATAATGAGACCACTGCCTAAGAAGATGGAACAAAGAGGGCTTTAAAGAAAAATAGTGATTCTTCCCCCCGCTCATTCCTGGGGCTGGGAATCTGTGTGGATGTTGTTTAGGTATAATTAGCTTGGAAAAAATGTTCATTATTGTTTTTTCTCTCTTTTGAAGGAAAGGCTGAATAGTAGGATGGAAAGAACATGGGTCTGAGTGCTGAGTTTCACACTTTTTAGAAATGTGTGATCAGAACCAAAGTATTTCATTTCTCCGAGTCTTAATCTCTTCATTTGTCAAATGAGGTTAATACCTCACAAAATTGTTGTAAGGATTAAAGTACGTAATAGAGTTCTTAGTACAATAAGCACCTGATAAATATATTATTTATTATTAGTGTTATGTATGAACTACTTTGGAAGATAGTTACATTTCTAAAGTATCATTAATTTATATTTATATGGTACAAAGTGGACCAAAATCTAAAATGTTATGATAATTCTTAGGGGAAAAAAAAGATTTTTCGATTAGTCGATGCCTTTTATTTTCCTCAAATATTTTAATTAAGCTTGTCTTTAACTACACTGGCCAATATATACACCAAATTGTGACGGAAAATTCTGCTACGATGGCATTTTGAACCTTGAGACTGCACAATTTCCGCCAGATTTCTATTCAACATGACGGACTAAACCAGCACTTCCCACACATTCATGTTCGTATAAAGTCACACTACGGATCTTTTTAAAACCCATGCATTGGGTCTTGATTTCTGCATCTCTAACAAGCTTGCAGGTGCTGCTATTGCGCCGGCCCACACCACACTTGGAGGCAAGAGACCGAACCGGTAGTTCTTAAACAGGGGCAATTTTGCACTACAGGGGACATTTATCAATGTCTGGAGGCATTTTTGGTATCACAAATATGGGAGGTGCTGCTGGCATCCCGTGGACAGAGGCCAGGAATGCCGCTAAACATCCTGCGGTGTACAGAACAGCTCTGCCCACAAAGAATTACTGGGCCCACAACACTGATCATGCTCAAAGTACCAGCAGTGTGCTGAGGTTGAAAAACCCTGGACTAAACAAATCTAAGAATTTTTTCCACTTAATGTAAACACATGGTAATGAGGAATAAAATATATATGGTGGTTTATTCACACCTAAATTCAGGAGTCAAAAATGGGGGGACCAGAAACACCTATAAATGTATGTTCACACCCAAATAAGTAACCTTGGCGGAAGCCAGAGCCCACAGTGAATCACCCCACATGATATACTCCTCAGGGCCAGGGTTATAGTTGTGTTCTGGCATGTAGATTGATGGCGTCGAGGTCACAGATTCTGCGTATGATGGTGAAGGGGTGTGAGATCCAAAAGGCTGTGTGCCCTGAATACACACAGATTACTACCTGGAGATAACAGGAGTGTGGTTCCTTCTGATTACAGGCGTGGGGCCTATCACTACATGCACAGACAAGGGCTCTACCCAACCCCATGAACAAGGCTCCATAATCTAGGCGCGAGGACATTGTTTTAAATTGCACTTTTTTAAACTGAGCATTCTTCTCTACTAGCATTTGACAAATTATTATCTGGCAAACTAAGTTTTGATTATCAATAGATGCCTTTTCCTAAATTTTCTTCTAGCCTGGAAAAATCTGGGAAAAGGATCAGACTGGATGAGGGACATGAAAACCCAGAGGACCCAGAAAAAGGATTGATTAGGGGAGGGCACAGCAAAACTTGCAAAGAGCCAGGAGAGAGAGAGGTTAATTTGAAAGGAAGCCTGTGCTTTCCCAATCCTAAAATAATATAATCAAATCTTAGCCCCGGTGGTGTGGCTCAGTTGATTGGCGCGTCTTCCCGCACACTGGAAGTGTGCCTGTTCACTTCCTGCTCAGGACGGTACCCAGGTTGCAGATTTAATCCCTGGTCAGGGAGCATATGGGAGGCAACAAATCAAAGTTTCTTTTTCACATCAGTGTCTCTCTCTCTCTCTCTCTCTCTCTCTCTCTCTCTCTCTCTCTCTCTCTCCCCTCCTCCTCCCACACCCCCACTTTCTGTCTCCCTAAAAAAAATTAATATCCTCAGGTGAGGTTTTATAAAAATGCTTAACAAATTTTTGTTCATTCATTCACCCATTCATTTGCGTTCCCTAGCAGCCATGTGGCTCCAAGCACAGGCCCGGAGGCCTGGGTGCAGCTGGGAACAGAGACTAAGCCACCCCTGGACAAGAGCAGAGACTATGCTGGGTACAAGATCCCAGGGTGTTGGCCTTACAGCTCTGGATACAGACCCTCCTGGTGGGCACTTATGCCCACCAGACCCAGGACTTCTTCAGCAGCGAAACAGAGCTAAGCCACCTGGTCGTGGAGGAGACACCTGGCACCAGGGGAAGTCCTTTATTTTTGGTCCAATAAATCTTGCCACTATACCCCATCCTCCTGTGTGCGGGGTTCCTGAAATGCTTTCCTCATGACTCCATGGAAGAGCCCTATTTCCACTGGCAGTAGGATCAGAGGAATAAAAGGGAACTAGGTCACATGCATCCCAGTAGATAGTAGGCACTATCAGCTATCAGTCTTTTGGAGGAAGGTATATCTTAATTTTTTTTTACTTAAAATCAAAATATTTTAAAAACAGCCACAAACAAAAATGAGAACATCAACGAAATTCAGAAATCAGGAGACTACTGGGCTGTGTGTGTATATTTGTATTTAATCCAAAGTTTAAAGGTTCTATCTATATAAATTAACTTCAATAAGGTCTAAAAAATATAAAAATGGTATCTACTTCATATGCTCTGAACTTTCTAATTTCCAAGCCAGTAAATATAGTATTATTAAGTATATATTAGTTACATAATGGGACCAGGTCTGTCTGTAACCAAAGGTTATGATGGGGAAATATCTGAATTCCTTTTATTTTTTATTATATTTTATTGATTATGCTATTACAGTTGTCCTGATTCTTCCCCTCTGCCTGGCTCCACCAAGCATCCCCACTCCCTCAGGCAACCCCCACCCCGCTCCCAGCATGTTTCATGTCCATGAGTGTCCTATAAGTTCTTTGGCTACTCCATTTCCTATACTGTACTTTACATCCCCATGGCTATTCTGTAACTACCTATTTGTACTTCTTAACCCCCTAACCTCTTTACCCATTCTCTACCACATCCCTCCCATCTGGTTACCAATAAAATATTCTCCATATCCATGATTCTGTCTCTGTTCTTCTTGTTCCCTTAGTTTGTTTTTTAGATTCAATTGTTGATAGATTGGGGTGTATTTTTTTTGCCATTTTATCGTTGATAGTTTTGATTTTCTTCTTTTTCTTAAATACATTCCTTTAACATTTCATATAATAATGGTTTGGTGATAATGAACTCCTTTAATTTTTGCTTGTCTGAGAAACTCTTTGTCTGCCCTTCGATTCTAAATGATATCTTTGCTGGGTAGAGAAATCTTGGCTGTAGGTTTCTGCATTTCATGATTTTGAATATTTCCTGCCAATCCCTTCTACCCTGCAAAGTTTATTTTAAGAAATCAGCTGACAGTCTTATGGGAACCACCCTGTAGGTGGCTAATTTCTTTCCTCTTGCTGCTTTTAAGGTTCTCTCTTTATCTTTAAACTTTGGTATTTTAATTATCATGTATCTTGGAGTAGGCCTCTTTGCAGCCATCTTTTTTGGGGCCTCCTGAACTTGCATGTCTATATCCTTCACCAAATTAGGGACGTTTACTTTTATTATTTTTTCAAATAGAAAAAGGTCCAATTTATTGTGCTTTCTCTTCTCCTTCTGGTGCCCCTATGATGTGAATATTGGACCTCCTGAAGTTGTCCCAGAGGCCGCTTATACTATCCTTATTTTTTTTGGATTCTTTTTTCTTCTTTTTGTTCTAACTGGTTGTTTTTTGCTTCCTTCCATTCCAAATCATTGATTTGATTCTCAGCTTCATCTACTCTATTGTTGTTTCACTACAAAAGTTCTTTATTTCAGTTAGTGTATCCTTCCTTTCTGACTGGACCTTTTTTATGCTGCTGAGGCCCTCACTAAGTTCTTTGAGTATCCTTATAATCAGTATTTTGAGCCCTGCAGCTGATAGATTGTTTATCTCCATTTCATGTAGCTCTTTTTCTGGAGTTTTGATCTGTTCTTTCATTTGGACCATGCTTATTTGTTTCCTTGTTTTGGCAGCCTCCCAGTGTTCGTTTCTATGTATCAGGTAGAGCTGCTTTGATTCCATGTCTTTGTACTGTGGCCTCATGTAGTAGGTGTCCTGTAGGGTCCAGTAGCACAGCCTCCCCTTTCACGCAAGCTGGGTACTCAAGGTGTGGCCTTTGTGTGGGCTGAGTACACCCTCTCCTTATAGTTGAGCCTGGGTTGCTGTTGGCAGATAAATGGGAGGGATTTACCCAGGCCAGTCAGCTGCAAGGACTGGCTATGACCTTACCACCAACCTCTGCCCTCCATGGAGGATCAGCTGTCCAAGGGGAGGGTGGTGGTGCTCCGGCATGGTCTGTAGCTGTCCACTGGGTACATTTGGCCCTGGTGTTTCCCAGGTGGTGCAGGCTAAGTTCATCCCCAAGCATGACTCTGCCTAAGCTATAAAGCAATCTGAGTTGGCTGCTACTTGCGCTGGGTTTAGAGATTCCCAGGCAAAACCAAGCTGTGAATCTAGGCTGGCTGCTGCTAGTACCCTGCCTCAAGTTCAGTGAGGTCAGCTGTTACTTGTTTGAGAGGATTTAGGGAGTTGGGAAGCATGAGCCAAGACCAGCCATTCATATGGAAAGGCAGCTTAGGTGGGCCTGCATATTGGGTGGGATAGAGTCTGGGAATCTCCGAGTGCATCAGACAGTGTTAGCCAGGTTGATGGAGTCTCAGATATGGCACTAGCTTGATGGATCTGTGCGGGGGAGGATTTAGAAAAGGTACAATGGCCTCTGTTCATCTTGATGCCAGGTACTTCAGTTTCTCCCTGTATGCCACTGATGCCTTTCAAGCTGCTACCCCGGTGCCAGAGCTCAGAGGGAATGAGTATGACTAAGTGAGTCCATGTGTGGGTTCTTTAAGAACTGCTTGGGCCTCCAGAAGTTTCTTCCACCAACTCAGTCCATGCTGGTTTTATCTTCCTGGCACTGGAATGCTGAGCCACAGGGCCCGGTATGGGGCTGGGACTCCTCTCTCCTGTGATATCCCTCTCAAATTTTTATCACCACACATAAGTGTGGGACCAGTCCATTCAGCATCTGTGCCCCTCCTACCAGTCTGGGTGGATGTGTTTTCTTTAATTCCACAGTTGTCAGACTTCCATTCAACTCAATTTCATAGTTGTCAGATTTCTATCCAACTCGATTTCTGATGGTCCTGAGTGATAGTTGTTCTATATTTTAGTTGTAATTTTCATGTGGTTGTGCAAGGAGGCAAGCCATGTCTGCCTATTCCGCCATCTTGACTGGAAGTCCTGAATTCCTTTCAAATGACACAGAATAAAAGTCCTGGGAGTGAAACCATCTGTGATTTTTTTTTTAATCTACCAAGAGAAAGGGAGTGAAAAGACTCCAGGGAAGCTGTGTCATCCTGACGTTGCCTTGTGTTTTGTAATGGGAATACAGAAATAACTTTATTTTCAAATGTTTTATGAGCTTACCCCCATTGGTTAATAATTGTGAACAGTCTCTGAAATTTAGCCAAACCTCACAACAGAGGAAATAAAGAGTAAAAATCTCTACACTATTAAAAGTAAATGTGCCTCTCTTGTTACATGTAATGCTGTCTTATCTAAAAAATTTCTCAATTTCAAATCCAATCACAGAGTTTTTGGATTGTCAGGAACCTCCCAGTAGAGGCACAAATGCTTCTGTAAAGTGGGAGATTCTCTCAATCCCCTCTTAAATCTGTCTTTATATCTACCCATCTATACCTAGATCTCCTATAATGCAACCAAGAGACTTCGGAATTAGGCTGAGGCTATCTACAAATCTAAATGAATGCCTTAAATGGTTTTCGTAGGAGAATGTGGGCCTTTTAAAAAGGAAGAATTATAGTAAGAGGGCCTCACCATATTTACAGGCAGGGAGCAAAAACGGGGTTTGAGTTATGTGTCAATACAAACCATTTTTCCTATCAGGGCACAATTTTCATGATATTTTTCAAGAATGTAAAATAAGGTTAGTTGGAACATGCATTCTAATCCCTTTCAGTGCTTATCACTCTCCAAACATTCAATAGCCACCCTTAAGACCATTACCTCTGGGACAACATTTGAGTGGGCCCCTGCAATCTAACAAGAGACGGGGGAGAAAGACTGTGGTTTAAAAGCCTGGTTAAAGATTAACACAAACAGTAATAAGAAGGTTCTTAGGAAAGAATCAGGACAGCTGCAGCTGCATCCCAGCTACCTGCTGAGGGTTGCTAAGCAACTTGGGCTTCCACTGCCCCAAGGGTGTTTTACTTTACAATTAGGATTTTTGAAGGGGAAGAGGGGGAAGGGGGGTTGATTCCTGGTGAAACTGATGGAGGACCATATATATAGTTACATGTTGTTGTGTTGTGTTTTTTAAAATAGGAAAATGATGTCACACAGTCCTTTCAAAGGTACAACACTCACTACAAGGCAGATTTTTTTTTGTATGTAACTGACAAAAATCTAGTGATAACATGGAGTTTTTAAAGTGACATTTTGACTCTAAGGGAGGAATTATTTGCAATTTGTTTTGAACAGAAGCTTAGTTCATGTCAGATGTGAACCTCCAGACAATCATTAGTTTAAACTGCCTGCTATGTGTTTAAAAATTTCAGTCAATTTAGAGCTGATCTGAATTGCAAATGTGATGGTAATAAGCCATTAGGGAACTGCATATCTTTTTTTTTTCTTTTTTTGCATTTACAACCCTCTGCTTTAAGGAGCTCCAACTACATTGAAATATGAAAATATCATTTTAATCATGTGCATTGTCGACAAACACAGAAGTGCTGGAGACTCAGAGGTAGGAAAGTGGCACTCAGAGGCTAAGAATGAGAAGCTTTGACGAGAATGAAAAAACACATGTAACCTGTACTTTAGATTATATACAGTAGTAAGATTTTCCAAAAACAAATATCCTGTTTTGTTTGTAATGCAGCACGAATCTCCAAGCCCCACATCTGGATAAAATTTATTTTCTTTGGATTTTGGAATTGGAACAACTTAGCCCAAACCCTTTTATGAGGTCACTTGGGAAATCAAGAGAACTGCTTTTATGGTCAGATTTCAGCTTACAATACAAATAACAAGGTTTTAAGTGTGCTTATCAATAAAAAAAACTCTTCTTCAAGCAGTCTAGTTCAGTTTTCCAAATACTATGTGTTTCAGTAAGTTCAAAACCATCAACGTCAAAGTGTGTTTTATCCTCAGAGGTGCTTCAGTTCAGAAGCTTGGATACCAGCACAAAAACAGACAATGCAAAATTTGAGTCAATCCTTAGTTTTATCCATTAGCAGCTACAAGTTTAATGGGACAGAGGGTGGAATTGAAAAAAGGAGTGAATTCCCCAAATTTTCAGCAAATAAAATACATTTTCTTGATTTCTAGACGCTTATTTCTTAAACTATTTGGTTTCAAAGCTAAGCAGACCTGTGCAAAGGAAGGGGTGATGGCTGATCAACTGGCCAAATCAAATCATGTAGCATATTTCTGTTAGCCTCTGTACAATACCTATCTCTTCCACCTTTAAATTCACTAAAGTTTAGCACTTGGCTTTGTTTCAGTTGTGCTAATAGGACCCCATAAGTTTTATCTCAACCACTTGCCAGGATCTTTGGGAATATGGAAACTTATGAGTAATGCATTCATGACATGTTTTCTCTCAACAAATTAAATATTTGCTAAGAGAAAGATAAAGTGTAACATCATTGGTAAATATAGTACAAAATGATAGAATTTGAGTCCCAGGAGGAAAATCTTAGTTAGAATTTAACTCCAGGGGGCCGAGGAGTCACTCACAAGGTCAGGGCTTTGGCCAAAATCAATGTTTGTTTATATCCTTGAGAAAGAAAGATAACGACATAAACTCTGTGATGTCAGTTATATTGAGGAAAAGGGAACCTCCCAAGTATCAGCATTGAGGCCGTGTCTATTCTCCAAAAAAATAATAATAATAAAATAATTTTTAAAAAGAAAAAATGTCTAAAAAAATAACAACCCTTCTTTTCACACTTCATTGCTTCAGTTGATTTTAATTTATGCCTCTCCGAGCCTCCACTGTGACAGGGAGACACTCCCGCCATGCTTAAGCCAGAAATGTGAAACAGGAATGGGGCCAATCATGCATGTGAATGAGGAAGGTGAACCCCAGGATGAGAAAGGGCTTTTCCTGTGCTTTATACATTTTTCCTTTCTTTATTCAGCCATTCGCTCATTTTATTACATATTTATTAAATATTTATTAAATGTCAATAAATATTTACTGAGCCTCCTCTCTGTGCTTGGAATTGTGGCAGGTGTTGCAGGCATACAAGAATAAACTGGGGGATGGATCCTGCACCCTGAAATCACTAAGAGAAACAAAGCTTTATATGAATAAATATGATAAAAGATGGAGCTGAAAAGTGTCAAAAGAAACACAGATGAGGTGCTAGGTGGGCCAATTTATTGGTGGTGTTAAAAACTGTGGCTGTGGAATCAAAATGATTCAAGCCCCAATTGTTCTCTGGATTAGAGAGGTATTGAGCAACTTGTATAACCTCCCTGTGTCGTAGTGTCCCCATCTAAAAATAAAAATTGCTCAACAAACTTTCTATGTTTCCCTAGTCAGCTTTCTGTCTTCTCCACAAAGCTGTTCTAAATCTTCTCAACTCTCTTGAAACCTCTAACTTACCAATTTTCCCCTCCCTCTCTACAGATGACCTCAGTTCCCATCCTGCGGAGATAATGAAATCCATCAGCTGGAAACCCACTCAAGTTCCTGCCACCAGCCTACACACCTAACAGTATCCAAACTCATCACACTCCCTGTTTTCCCCCAATAGAATCAGGGTTCCATATATTCTTAGAGACCAACTCATCTATCCCTGCTTTAGATCCCATCGACTTTACTGCCTTTCTCACAGACACTACTGATCACTTCCCTGCTCCTCTCCTACAACTTTAAATGCTCTCCTTTGTTGCCTAATGCTCATCAGGATTTCAAATTGTACAAGTCTCAACTCTCTCTTGGGGAGAGAAATGCTGTCAGGCACCACTGTTCCTTTGCTGAGCACTCCCTCAACCCAGCTGGCAGGTGCAGGTGGGCCCCAAATCTGAGTTCTCTATTAACTTGGCTAACACTGTTCACCCACACATGCTGATTCCCTGAGACCCTGTCTCAACCAACTCAAGTGGCTGGCCAGAACCTCTTCCAGCAGCTTTTCAACACAAACATGTCTCAGTTCATGCTGTGGACTTTTCTAAATTTTCTCAAAGGCTGAAAAACCCCAAGCCAGCAGCAGCTGGCCTTGGCATGCCCTGTACCCCTTTCTAAGCAGCCCCAAGCCTGGCACTAATGGCAGCCAGCTTCACTTACAGCTAAGATTCTCCCAGGAGCTTCCAAGCCCATTAGAGTTGCCAACCAACTGAAGATCACTTTGTGGCTTCTACTTGGTTATCCCAGGTTGGACACAGGCAGCAGCTGACATTGACCTGCACCAGAGCCCTCCCAGGAAGCCCCATATACAGTACACCCAGGGTCCTGCTTCAGACCACATCAGAGCAAAATGAATCTGCTCCACACACAACACATCCAAAGAGCAGACTTGGCAAGCACCAGAGTCTCACTAAAGTGAATCATGCTCTTTGGAGTGGGCCCCCATACAAGAGCACATCCATTATAATCATGGCCATGTCCATAACCAGTCAGCCTGATGGGTCAGTCCAACTCACTGATGTCCCAGCTGCAATATAGGATAAACTATAATAGGAGAACACACACAACACACATGGGGACACATCTAGAGCATCATAATTTGGTGGCCAGGGAGACTGCACCACTGGGCACCCCAGGACACCTACTACATAAGGCCACTCTGCCATGACCAGGAGATATATACCAGCTCTATCTAACACATGGAAACAAACACAGGGAGTCAGCCAAAATGAGTAGACAAAGAAATGTCCCAAGTGAAAGAACAGAACAAGGCTCCAAAAAAAGAACTAAACAAAATGGAGACAAGCAATCTACCAGATGCAGAGTTCAAAACACTGGTTATAAGGGTGCTCAGGGTGAACTTCAACAAAGAGATAGGAAACATAAAATAGAAACATTCAGAAATGAAAAATGTAATTAACTAAAATAAAAAATACATTAGAGGGAATCAATATCAGATTTAGATGAAGCAGAGGATCACATCAGTGATCTGAAAGACAAAGAGGTAGAAACCACCCAATCTGAAGAGAAATAAATAAATAAATAAATAAATAGGAAAGTTTAAGGAAACTCTAGGGCTAATTTTAATGTGCCAACATTTCCATCATAGGGGGAACCAGAAGGCAAAGAGAGAGCCAGGGTCTTTTAAATGCCTATTTAAAGAAATAATTATGGAAAGTTTCCTTAACTTGGCAAAGGAAATAGACATACAAATAGAGCAGGCACAGAGAGTTCCAAATAAGATGAATCCCAAAAGGCCCACATCAAGACACATCATAATTAAAATGTCAAAGGTTAAAGACAAAGAGAGAATCATAAAAGGAAAAAGAGAAAAGCAGTTAGTTATGTACAGGGGAGCATGCCTGAGGCTGTCACCTGATTTCTCAACAGAAATTTTGCATGCTAGAAGGATTGGCACAAAGTATTCGAAGAGATGAAAAACAGGAACCTACAAACAAAGTGAATGGGGCTTCTGGATAAGGCGGTGGTGCACATAGATACGCTTCACTTAGTTGCACAAGCAAAAGAAGGATAACAACCAATTTAAAAACAAAACAGCAAGAACTGCCAGAAAATCGAAGTGTATGGATGTCTGATAAACAAGGAGTTAAAGAAGAAACATTCATCCAGACTGGTGTGCCGAGACAAAGAAATATGGCCCAAATGAAAGAACAGATGAAAACTCCAGAAAAAGAACTAAGCAACGAGGAGATAGCCTATCAGATGCAGAGTTCAAAACACTGGTAATCAGGATGCTGACAGAAATGATTGAGTATAGTCACAAAATAAAGGAAGAAGTGAAGGCTATACAAAGTGAAATAAAGTAAAATATACAGGGATCCAACAGTGAAGGAAAGGAAACGGAGACTCAAATCAACAATTTGGAACAAAAGGAAGAAATAAACATTCAACCAGAACAGAATGAAGAAATAAGAATTTTAAAGAGAAGAGGCTTAGGAACCTCTGGGACAACTTTAAACATTCCAACAAGCAAATCATAGGGTTGCCAGGAGGAGAAGAGGAAGAGCAAAAGACTGAAAACTTATCTGAAAAAATGAGGGAAAATTTCCCCCATCTGGTGAAGGAACTAGACATGCAAGTCCAGGAAGCTCAGAGAGTCCCAAAAAAGTTGGATCCAAGGAGAAACACACCAAGACACACCATAATTAAACTACCCATGATTAAAGATAAGGAGAGAATCTTAAAAGCAGCAAGAGAAAAGGAGAGAACTTATGGGAACTACCTACAAAGGAGTTCCCACAAGACTATCAGCTGATTTCTCAAAAGAAACCTTACAGGCAAGAACGGGCTGGAAAGAAGTATTCAAAGTCATGAAAGGCAAGGACCTACATCCAAGATCACTATATCCAGCAAAGCCACCATTTAGAATGGAAGGGCAGATAAAGTGCTTCCCAGATAAGGTAAAGTTATAGAAGTTCATCATCACCACTCCCTTATTATATGAAATGTGAAAGGGTCTTCTAAGAAAAACAAGAAGATCAAGACTATGAACACTGAAATGATAACAAACTCACAACTATCAACAGCAGAACCTAAAAACAAAAAACAAAACAAAAACAAAGGAAACAACTAGAGCAGGGAGAGAATCACAGAAATGGAGATCACATGGAAGGTTATCAGCGAGGAGGATGAGGGGGGAGAATGGAGGAAAAGGTACAGGGAATAAGAAGCATAATCGGTAGGCACAAAGTAGGCACAGGTGGTTAAAGATAGTATAGGAAATGGAGAAGGCAAAGAACTTAATATGTATGAGCCATGGACATGAACTAAGGGGGTGGGGAATGCTGGAGGGAGGGGTTGCAGGGTTGGGGGGATAAATGTGAGGGAAACAAATGGGACAACAGTAATAGCATAATCAAAAAATATATACTTTTTAAAAAAAGAACCTACAAACAAGGTTACTCTATCCAGCAAAGCTATTACTTAGAATTGAAGGAAAGATAAGAGATTCCCAGACAAGAAAATACTAAAGGAATTCATCACAACTAAACCAGTATTTCAAGATATGTTAAAGGGACTGCTTTTAAGAATAAAAGATAAAAAATATAATTAAGAAAATATAGAAAAGAAAAGAAAACTATTCTGACAAAAGCAAACACATAATAAAAGCAGTAGATCAACCAAATGTAATGCTAGTACTAAAGTGAAAAGGCAAAAGTAGGAAGATCATGTGTAATTATAACAATAAATTACAGAATACACACAAACACAAACAAAAGAAGTCAAAAATAATGACAAAAACATAAACACCAAGGAGGTAAAGTAAAAATGGTAGTGATTTTGGAATGTGTTTAAACTTAAGCAACCATCAACTTATAAGAGACTGTTATAAACATAGCCTGGTGTATATGAAGCACATGGCAACCACAAACCAATGCACCACAACAGATGCACAAGGAATAAAGAGACAGGAACCCAACCGCAATGCTACAGATAGTTATTAATGTTCTAGAGAATAAAAGCAAAACAGAAAATAGCTACAAAAGCAGTCATAAATAATTAATAAAATGTCAATAACTACATAATTATCAATAATTACTTTAAATTCAAAAGACAATGGGTGGCTGAAGAGATTAAAAAAAAAAAACCCAAGACCCAAACATATGCTGCCTACAAGAGATTCACTTCACCTCAAAACACACACACAGATTAAAAGTAAAAGGATGGAAAAAGATATATCATGCAAAGGGAAACAAAAAAAAATTTGGGGTTGTAATATTTGTTTCAGACAAAAGAGACATTAAAACAAGGCCTGTAACATGAGACAAAGAAGGATATTTCATAATGATAAAGAGATCAAGATGACATAACTCTTAAAAATATCCACTCACCCAATGTAAGAGCAACTAAATGGGTAGAGCAAATACCGATGAACATAAAGGAAGAGGTTGGCAGTAATACAGACATAGTAGGGGACTTTAATACTTCACTGACATTAATGGGTAGATCATTCAGACAAAAATATCAACAAGGAACAGTGGCTTTAAGTGACATGTTAGACAAGATTAATTTAATTGATATTTTTCAGATATTTCACCCTAAAACAGCAGACTATACATTATTCTCAAGTATACATGGAACATTTTCAAGGATAGATCACATGTTAGAACACAAAAAAGTCTCAATAAATTTATGAAGATTGAAATCATATCAAGCATCTTTTCTAATTCCAATGGTATGGAATTAAAAATCAACTACAGGAAGGCTACTGAAAAGCCTATAAACACATGGAGCCTAGATAACATGCTACTAAACAACGAATGAGTTAACAACAAGATCAAGAAGAAATCAAAAGATACCCTGAGACAAATGAAAATTAAAACACAATGACTGAAAATCAAACAAACAATTTCTAACAAACAAAACTTCTTTTTTTATTATTATTATTTTATTTTTAGACAGAGGGGGTGGGAGGGAGAAAGAAAGGGAGAGAAACATCAATGTATGTTTGCCTCTCATGTGCCCCCCATCTGGGGACCTGGCCCGCAACCCAGGCATGTGCCCTTACTGGGGAATCAAACCAGTGACCCTTTGGTTTGCAGGCCAACACTCAATCCACTGACCTACACCAGCCAGGGCACAAACAAAACTTCTAACAAATGAAAGTCTTGGACCCTATGGCTTCACAGATAAGTTTTACCAAACATTCAAAGAATTAATACCTATTCATTTCAAACTATTCCAAAATATTGAAGAGGAAGGGAGTTTCCCAAACTCATTTTACAAGGCCAGTATTACCCTGATACCAAAACCAGACAAAAACACTACAAAGAAAGAAAATTATAGGTCAATATCTCTGATAAACATAGATGCAAATATCATCAACAAAATACAGTGAAATCTCAGTTCTTGAACTTTATTCATTTCAGAAACTGTTTGAGAAGCGATTTGTTCGAAACCAAATCTCCTTTGTTTGTTGCCTGAGAGACATGTGATTGATTATACACGTATCAGCATGAAAGAGCTGTTGGGTCAAGAATTAAGACCAAGAGCTTTGTTACACAACCACAATTTTTTTTTCCATGAAGAACTTGTTCAAGAACTGAACTGTTCAAGAACCAAGACATTTGAGAACCAGGGTTTGACTGTATCAGCAAACAAAATTCAGCAATGCATTAAAAAGACCTTTCACCATGATCAAATGGGATTCATTCCTGGGATTCAAGGTTGGTACAATATTTGCAAATCATTTAGCATGATACACCACTTAAACAAATAAAGGATAAAAATCACATGATCATATCAATAGATGCAAAAAAAAAGCATTTGACAATATTCAACATTCATTTAAGAAGAAAAGTCTTAGTAAAGTTTAGTTAGAGGCAACATACCTCAACATAATAAAGGCCATCTATGACAAACCCACAGCTAATAGCATCCTCAGTGGCAAAAACCTAAAAACTTTTTCTTCAAGATCATGAGCAAAACAAGGATGTCCTTGATTCAACTATGTTGAAAATACTTTCAACTTGGTATTGTAAGTCTTAGCCACAACAATCATACACAAAAAGGAAATAAAAAGCATCTAAATTGGAAAGGAAGAAGCATAACTGTCATTTGTAGATGACATGATACTATACAGAGAGAACACTAAAAATATCCACCAGAAAATCATTAGAACTAAAAAATTAATTCAATAAGGTAGTGGTATAAAAAATTAATATTCAGAAATCAATTGCATTTTTCTATGTCATAACCAACTATCAGAAAGAGAAATTAAGAAAACAGTGCCACTTACAATTGCATCAAAAGAATAAAATACCTAGGAATAAAATTGACTAAGGAGGTAAAAGACCTGTACTCAGAAAACTATAAGATGTTGCAGAAAGATACTTTAAATAAAAGATACAAGAAATGGAAGGATATACAGGGCTCATGGATAGGAAGAACTAACATCATTAAAATATCTGCATGACCCAAGACAATCTAAAAATTCAGTGCAATCCCTAACAAAACATCAATGGGATTTTTCACAGAATTGGAACAAATAATCCAAAATTTATATGGAACCACAAAAGATCCCAAATAGCCAGAGCAATCTTGAGAAAGAAGAGCAAAGTAGGAGGTACCACAAACTCTACTACAAGGCTACAGTAATTAAAACAGTATGGCACTGGCATAAAAACAAACACATACATCAGTAGAAAGGAATAGAAAGCCCACCTATATGGTCAATCAATCTCTGACATAGGAGGAAAGAATATACGTGTACAAGGGGGTAAAGATAGCCCCTTCACTAAATGATATCGGGAAAAATAAACACACATACAAAGGAATGAACCTGGATCAGCTTTTTGCACTATGTGTAAGAATAAAGTCAAAATTGATTAAAGACTTAAATGTAACACCCCTAAACCATAAAACTCCTAGAAGAAAACATAGACAGTAAACTTTTTGACATTGCTGTTAGCATTTCTGAGTATGTCCCTTCGGGTAAGGGAAACAAACAAAAAAATAAACAAAGGGGACTGTATCCCACTATAGATGTATAGACAGACAAAGTCACAGAGCATTCTCAGTGAATGCCTGCTATTTAGCTAAGCATTTTTCATGAGACACATAATCTTCACAACAACCTTTAGAGATATTATTATCACCATTTTGCAGGTGTAAAACCTGGAGCTTTGAGTGATTAAATAAGTTGTTCAAGGTTACACAAATAACAAGTAGAAGCCCTGGGTGCAAACCTAGGTCCTCAACCAGTAGAGCTAACAATATTCACCATTATATTCTACCACTTCATGACCTGGACTGTTTGGTGTTATCTAAGGTCATCTTGTAACACTGAGCAAACCAAGACCTTCAGTCACTCAAATTGTTTAGGCTGGTTTATTGCTTCAGACTAGCAATAGGACATTTAGAATTATATATCTTGTCTGTCTTTTAAAGAGTATAGTTTTTGTGGATCACGATGATTCAGATCTACAATAAGTGTTTCGTTATTATGAGTGGTTATAATAACCATTTATTGAGAACATATTGCATCTTAAGTGTCCTTTTGTGCTTTACATACTTACTACAACACTTAAAAGATTCTTCAATTGTAATACTCTTATTTTCATTCATAAGATAAAGGCACTGAGGCTTTGTAAACTTAAGTAACTGAGTTGCATAATTAGTAAAAGTGAGAGTTGCATCTCAATTTTTTGAAATCCAAAGTATTTCCACTGTGTTATACTTTTCTAAATTGCCCAACCTTCAATGGACACATAAGTAACTTAGTTTCCTATTTTTAAATTTGGCCTGGGCCTCAAGAATCCTTTCATATATTAACACAATCTTTTCTCTTTCATGAAATATGTGTGTTTTGAAAAATCATCTTTCAAAGAAAATATTTTTATCAGTTATCTTACCAGTATAATAATGAACTCTCAGTGCTGACATTTTTAAATCTATAATTTTATTACACAACTGCATTAGATGAGAAGGCTCAGCAGAAATACAGAAAGAAATTCTAATTCAGAGCGGAAATAAGAATCCTTATAACTTAATGTCTAACTACAGCCTAATGGGTCTTGCCTTAGAAGTTCGGCCTCTTAAAAATTACTTTTCACATAACATACTCATGACAGCACATATTATTAATGATCAGCTATGAGTTATGAAGGATAAACTCATGTGAATGGAATCTGAACGTCAAACAACAGTCTCTCAGAAGCAACTGAACCTCATCCAACTGTAGCATAGCTTTGGGAATGAGCAAAAGAGTAATGTTGAATAAAAATGCTCTGCTTCAGCTAGTGATTTAACCTCTAAGAAGCGCCACCAGAAATGTAAATGGGGGAGAGAAGAAAAAATGGCCACAGCATGATGAAGTCTCCACGGTCAATCTCACAATAGGTCAGCTGTCTGTATAACCCTGAACTTTAAATCAGATGAATTCTGAAGTCTTGGAAGCAGAGAAATTTCTTCCTCTAACATTTCCTGGCTCCTTGGTTTTGGTAAACTAAGTAAGGTTTGTGAGGGGTCAAATGTGTTGAACTCCTGTCAGACTTTCCAGGGTGGGTAAAAGTCAGTAATTTTAATCTTAATCCTGAGGCCACAGTGTGTTCAAATTGGAAATCTACTCCATATGTTCATGATATTACTTCACAGAAGTCCTTAAAAGGTTTCTTCATGAGAACTCTGAGGTTTCCAAGTCTCCTTGGCCTCTTTAGGATTGGTTATTTTAACCATTAAAATTATAAATAATATCATTAGTAAGAAAAAAACAAAGCAGTGACTCTTTTGAATATCTAGTATATGCCAAGTACTTTTACATGCATTATACACTTACGTTCTCACAACCAGCCAATTGGATGGCACTTTCCCCATTTTCCAGACACTAAGGCACAGATAAATGCATGACTTCCTCCAATGTATCCAGTTAGAATATGACCTCAGGAGTATATCTGACTCCAAAACTCATATCCTTTTATGACATCACATTGCTTCTAAACCCAGTTTCTTTTTAGATCTATGAAATAATATGATAGGTATTCTGGTCAAAGTATGCCCTCGTTTAAAAGGAAATGAAGCCCAGGAACAAGGCTCCATTCCCTAGCCAGCACCCCGGCAGGCCTTGTTTGCAGCAGTGATGTTGTAATGGAACATTATCTTCTATAAAGAGTGTTCTTTATGTGGGCCCTTTAAAACTATAAACTAGTCATTGGGAATAAGTCAAGCAGCTTGAATTCATGCCCATAGGGGTTTTTTTTGATGCCCATTACTTATGCCCATTTCTCTTTAAATGAACTTGTCAAGCTGATTTTGCAAATTTTCAGAATGTTGCCACCTGATTAGCCCTCCGTAGGATGTAAATTTTGAATTGTTTTCTACGAACTAGAAAATGCTTGTCTTGAGAACATTTGAGAATTTTAAAATTAAAATGGAACATGATGCTAAGTGATCAAAAAGGCAAGAGAAAATTATCAGAGCTAAGGTGACTTACCCTGTTTCTCTGATACCTTAAGATGATGCACATCTGACTCACTCTGGGAAGATACTAGCAAAGTCAGTTTTAAACCTCTATATAAACTCAATATAACCAATGAGTTCTTATAGTAGAAGATTTTAAAATATAATATGAAAATAAAAACACTAAAAGAAGCAAGTTTCCTTTCTGTACTAAGTATCCAGTCAGGTGTTTTTATACAGCATCTCTTTCTCAGTATAACTTAATGAAGTGGATTTTATTCTGATTTTATAGGTGTAGCATCTGAGGCAATAACAAGGTCAAATATATTGCCCAAGGTCACACCAGAAGTGAATGGAAAACCTACAATTAGAATTAAGCTCTAACTGCAAAACCTATTCCTTTTTCACTTTATTAAACTGCCACATTTAATTTTAACATACATGTGGAAGTACTTACCTATATTTTCATCTCCTAATAACCACTGTGGGGAATGCTTATAGAGTAATTCATACAGCAGTAGAATTTGCCAAGTAAACACATTTTTAATGACAATGACCAAAGCATACTTGTGCAGCCATTTAAACAGGTGAGGTGATCATTATACTTCTGCTCTGTTTAAACAAGGTTTTCATTTATTTAAGAAATATAACATGGCAGGTTGCATGTTAGGAAGAGATAAGACATGCCTCTGAACCAACATCCGAGGGGGTGAAGGCAGAGACCCGCGATGTGAGGGAAAAGACGAAGATGCAAATGTATTTTATCTCAAAGAAGCATATGTCTTGAGGTCCTTTCATTGAAAGCATTAAAGTTCAAGGAAAAAAAAAAAAACACAGAGTCTCCCTTATTTTGCTCATCGACGTGAAATGATTTGTCTTACTAGCCTTATACCATAAATAGAAAATGTTAATAAAGTAATTATGCAAATATCTATTCCAAATAAGTTACTAAAATACAATCTATGTCATTGCTATGATATCATTAATATTGAAATGAATAACAGCACAGATCATTTACCATTTATCAGTTATCATTTAGGTAACTGAAATCAGTTATCATTTCGGTAAAATACACTGACATTTTTTCATGATTTTGCATTTTTCTTTCTGCAAGAAAGAAGCATTGACTGAAAAAAATAATAACACATAAGCAAAACTGACCACAGTGAAGAAACAGGAAGCTCACACTGCTGGTGCAGGTCCCTCTTCTGCCCACGTGGAAGCTGCAGCTCCACCATCCCGTGGCAGTTCCTTTTCCCCAAAGATGCTCCTAGCTTGCTGTGAAAACCCACTCCAAGGCCATTATCACAGAGAAATTGCTCATGGGGGAAAGGCCCTGCTGCCTCTTATTTATCTCTTTCCCTTAGAATGTGCTGTTTCCAGGAAGCTTTCAAGTCCTCCGTGGCAGCAATCTCTGAGCCAGAACTCCCATCCTTCCAGGTTTGCCACACCTCTCCGAAATTGAGAGCAGGTGAGCTCAAGCTGATCCTCTTTCAGTACAAATCCAAGGCCCTTTTGCAGGGAGTCAGTCCTCTTTTTCTTGTCCACACCACACCTAGGAAGATTTTTTTTATTCTTCTTACTCAAGGCTCATTCTTCTGCTACCCAAGGTTTGGCTGCCTCTACGGTAGCTCTCCAGATCAACTGGATTTGGACCACTCCGCTCACCATGATGTATAGCAGAAGGCTTGGGTGTGCTGGTTTCTCCCAGTAGAGTTGTACTGCAAGAAGCATTACTTCAAAGCCTGTCAGGGAGCCATACTCCAGACTATCACAAGGGAACTCCTGTCCTTTGATTTAGTGAGGATGCTTTCTAAGTGGCACTGCTGTAACTGGCTGGAAAACTCAGGACTAATGTCTTGTAACGGTCTAGGACTTATGCAGCCATCTTCCTCTTGACTTTGGTCTGGAATTGGAGTGTCAAGCTCTATCCATTGGCATCCCACAGAACATGCTAAATTCTTTTAAGTGGATTTAATTTGAAAAATTCCTTCATATAAATTTAATTTGAAATGATGCCAGGTCATATTTGTTTCTCCAAATATGCTTTTACTATTATGTGTCAACTTAGAGCATGAATAATCTACCTCACAGCCTGATTAAACAATTTGCCTTTTTGATAAGAGTATTGTTACCCTATAGGGCATGGCCTGAGTGATGCTGGACTCTCAAGTTCCAAGATATGCTCAAACTATCTTAAATGATGAGTCTACATTGTAAGGTCACATGGGAAAGAAAAGAAACTCTAAAAGCTATCTACTCAATGCACACCAAAGGTGGGAAACAGAATGCTCTTCATAATTGTTTAAGGATAGAAAAGATGGTGCCTTGACAACAATTCTAGAATTTATCTCCTTAGGAAAGGGTAGAATTGTGGTCTAGTCAGAAATACAGAAATTACACTAGCTATTTCAAGTAGAAGGAATTTAACAGAGGAATTGATTTCACAAATGATGAAAGAGGTAAAAAGCACAACGGGACGGTGGAGCCCATTAAAAACAGCAATAATTGCCATTACTCTCATGGCTGGTGAGACCAAGGGAGATATGGTGTTACTAGAATCCACAAAGCATGGCCATGTGGAGTAAAATGGAACCATGGTGGGCCTGCCTCGTGGGAGCTGGGACTATTAAAGGAGGTGATCTCAGGCAGAGCTGGAAACTTGACAGTAATACAGCCTCTGCCTGAGTCACCATCTAAGACAGGAAAAGTAGGAAAAATATCCTGGCTTTTTCTTTCTTGTTGCAGTCAGATCTCCTCCTACTGTCTTCCACTGGCTTAGCATCACCAGAAGTTTGTCATACAGATCACGGCAGGGGAGGTGTAGGGAAGGGACCTGAGAGCAGAGGCAAAAGTCAGCACAGAAGGCATCTGTGGCTCCCGGCTTGATCACTCAGCCATTCCTATGACTCAGCATTCTCTATCTCTGCTGAAGTTTCTTTTTCTTACTTCTGCCTCTTTGTATGCTTTAACTTCAGACCCACCAAAAGAAAGGGTATGTTCAGGTTGACATTCCCTGCTCAATTGAAAGCAACCATGTTAGGGAGAGTTCTCACAGCAGGCAAGCTTCTTCATGACGCCTGATTCAACCACTGATCTACTCAGTTGTGGACTTATTGGTAGAGTTACTTGGTACAAAGCAAGATGACTACAACAAAGAGAAACATCTGCAGCTAATTTTCTCAGGAGATTGACATGTTACATCCAGAAAGCACTTTCAGTTTTTCCACAAAAGTCCAGTGTTATGGGCTGAATTCTTTCCCCTAGAATTCTTATGTTGAAATTCTAACCCCCCTTACCTCCAAATGTGACTGTATTTCATAATTAACTTAAAATGAGATCATTAGTGTGGGCCCAAGTCTAATGTGTCCGGTGTCCTTATAAGAAGAAGAAAATTAGACAGACATGTATAGAAGGAAGACCATGCGAAAACACAAGGAGCAGATGACCATCTACAAGGCAAGGTGAGGGACCTTAGAAGACACCTGTTGACCCCTTGGTCTTGAAGTTCTAGTTTCCAGAGTTATATAAAAATAAACTTCTGTTTCTTAAACCACCTAATCTGTGGTACTTTGTTATGGCAGCTCTAGCAAACTAATAAAATTAGTATATTGGGTTGAATTATATGTACAGATCAGCTACATTCTGAGATTCAATTGTGTGTTCAGTACACTCAGTGATAACTATTTCAGTCACTAGTTCTGTTTAACATTGGTGTTTGTGATAGTTAGCTAAGGCTACCACAACAAACACCACGGACTCTGTGGCATAAACAACAGGCATTTATTTTCTCATAGATCTGGAGATGAGAATTTCAAGATCAAGGTATCAGCAGGACTGGTTTCTCCTAAGGCCTCTCTCTTTGGCTTGTACAGGACTACATTCTTGCTGTTTCCTCACATGGTCTTTCTTCTGTATGTCCATACCTGGTATCTCTTCCTCTTCTTATGAGGATACCAGTCTTACTGGATCAAAGCCCACCCTTATGATCTCATTTAATCCCAATTACGTCTTTAAAGTCCCATTCTCCTAACATCGTGCTGGGGGTTAGGGCTTCAACACCTGATTTTTGCAGGGACACAATTCAGCCCATAACACTCCTCAAACTTATTTAATCTTTTTTTTCTTATAGTTGTAACAAATGAAAACATTTCCACCTGTGTAGTAGAGGCCCAGTCCGAAGACTCAGGTGGGACACCTCTTCTAAGTGCCATTAAGATGATCACAAACACTTGGTTTATTAGCCTGACTTCTCTAAAATCCAAACCCTTATCTCACCAGGTTCTTATGGAAATTTAATTAGACTGTTGAGGCATTTATTTAATGAATGGTAACATATTATTATCAATATCCTCATTATTATCAGTGTACCTCCCAATTCTTACCTGTGTCAGAACCGCATCTGCCTAGAAAGTCATCTTTCAGACTAGCAGCAATTCTTGCCTATTCTTTCCCCATAGACGCATTGCCTACATGACGTTCTGCACCACGCCCGGGTTTTGCTGGCCTTCGCTTTCTGCATTATTTCTAAATCACACTCAGGCATAGTTTCCTCGTCTATAAAATGGGGACACTAATATTATGTACCTCACGGGAGTGTTGTGAGGATTAAGTGAGCCAAAAGTTGTGAAAACACTCAAAACAGCGCCTCACATATTTTAAGCACTATATAATTGTTCATTATTATTAACCTCATTATCATTATTATTAGAATTACACGTAACTATTTTTTATATATGAGGTGCTCTTGCGGCCCTCTCCAATTGCCCAGCTGTTGCACTTACTGGCTGATGAGGTGTCATACCTATAACCTCTCTGAAAGATCGCCTTTGGATGATGGGAATCGACTCCACCGAACATGTCTGAGATATTATGCCACCTTTCCTTGGAGGCAGCTCACAGACAATGACCAACTAGTGTAAAAGGTGAAATAGCCCTTCTCTGTGTAGGCTGAACTTTGTCGCATAATTTGCTCACCAAGGCTCTGAAGTGAGAACGGTCAGAAGCTACGTGTTTTATGATCTTCTCTGTTCTATTCTGTTTCTCTCATTCCCTTGTATGGTTTTCCTGAGAACATTCCCCCAGCCGCTCACTTGCACAAGAATTCCCACATCAAACTCAAATCTAGGGAAAGCAACCTAAGAAACTCACCTAACTGCTGATAGAGGTTTTTAAACTTTGATTATATCTCATACATTTTCTTTTCTTTGCCATAATATCTAACTTAATGCCTGTTTCATACTAGGTGTTTAAACAAATGTTTTCTGGTTAGCTGATCAAAGTATCTACAATGAAAATATCTACAAGAGTGCCCCGGCCAGGCCAGGTGGCTCAGTGGTTCGGAGCATCATCCCATACACCAAAAGCTCGTGGGTTCGATCCCAGTCGAAGGGCGTATGGGAGGTGACCAATTAATGTCTCTCTCTCTCTCTCTCTCTCTCTCTCTCTCGCTCTCTGTCTCTCTGAAAGGAATGAAAAACATCCTTGGATGAGGATGAAAACATGAAAATAAATATAGGTAAAGACTACTAATTTCAATTTTAAACAACTAGAGACCAAGAATGCAGATGCAAAATACAGAATCTGCACAATGGAAAAATCTGTTCATCTGTCTTAACAACTGACATAAATAACAGTTAGTTGAGAGTAGTGATTGGTAATGAATGTAAGCACTGCCAAAATGATACAATCAAGTGTGTCATTTGGAAACTGCATATATACCCAGAGAGAATGTGAGAAATATTGTCATTGAATACTGTCATATGCTTTGTGGATGGATAGTGTCATCCAGTGACAGCACATCCTGAAAAAAGGGCCTCTGAGGATGTCAGAGGACAGGTCTTTATCTTTTCAGTCCTCAGGAGATTTCAGAAGCAAGTTTCAATTAAAGGCAATAAAAAAATGAGAACACCTTGCACTAGTGTGAACAATCAGAAGCTTCTACTTTATTTCACATTATTATGTTTCATATCATAATAACAGAGAGACTGAATATGATCCAAAGAAATAGAGAGCCACAGGCATCTACGGTGGGATCGGCCTTGTCCTGCCTCTCGCGGCTTCATTGCTGTGATCGCATGAAGTAACATATGAGAGCACTTTGTAAGCAGCAATGCGCTACATGATAATGGGCTACTAAATGATTATTATTGATAATGTTAATAAAAACACATTCCCCACAGGTACACTTAGCCGTTTCAGGTATATTGGTCAGGATTCATTCAGTGCAACATGGAAGAATTCCAACTTAAACTAGCTTTAGCAAAAAAGGACTCAATGACGGGGTAGGTAGAGGCTAGACAGCTCCTGGCACCAGGAGAAGGTACGAAGGTTAAAACTCACCATAATGGCGAGCTGGGATGGTGCTCCAGTAGAAGGGGACACACTGGCTGGTATAATGAAGCAGGTGTTTGAGAGGCGCTAGGACTTCGTAAGTAAAAAGACAATGTTATTCAATGACAATTACTAAGTGACGTTGGTGTTCTAAGACCATGGTTCTCATCTTTACCGTCAATAAAAATGACCTGGAAGGTTTGGTAAAACACAGATCCCTGGGTCCACCTCAATTTTTCTGGTTAAGGAGATCTGAAGTGCGGCCAAAGGACTTACATTTTTAACAAGCTCCAAGGTGATGCTGATGCTGTTGGTCCTGGGACCTCCTTTGAAAACCACTGTTTTAGGAAAAGTTATAGAAAAGGTGCAGATGATTAACACACAGTGGAAACCAAGTGTGAAAGCCAGAGGGCCTCGGTGCACCCTCACAAACAGACTCCAACTCCTACAACAGAAGGAAAACTAACAAAGAAACAAACAAACAAACAAACAAAAAACGACTGGCTTCTGGCTTAATAGAAAGACAAACTCTAGAGAAGGAAAACACCCAACCAAGGCATGCTGGTAATTAAACATAAGGACCTAGTTGGGATAATGGGACTTTTTCATGTGGGATAGGACCATCTGGGCAAAGACCCCTCAAAATTTTGAACCCCAAAGTGCTGTGCAGCTTTGGGGCCTGCAGAGGTGGCCCACGCATTCCTGTTAAGAACTGGCATTCCTCACTTCATTGAAAACAACCCAAAGACCGCTCCCTTCTAGATAATATATGCTCTCTCCAATGTTTAATATTGAATACATGGGCATTGATTGCTAAAAATATGCAGTATGCCAAGCCCCCCTTTCAGTGTCTCCTTCCAAAGAACCCAACTGTAACGGTGGGCCTCTAACTGCTCATAACTAGAACCTAAAGTTCCAAAGCATTAAGAATCTTCCTTCCCAAAATGTCTTCCCCCCTCTGCCTGTCAGCTTAATTCTCTCCCACTAAAGATGGCCTTTATAAATCCTGGGTGTAAACAGCAGAGCCATGGACACATCAGACTCATGTGATAGCAGTTCGGTGACCCAGGAATCTAAGAGGTAGCTCTTCTGCTCTAATTCAAAAAAATCCATGGCAAGGCCCTCATAGTGTGGCTTGGGTTATATGCTCACCCCTTGGCCTCATCTCTGTGCTCAGAGCTATAAGGAACAGCGTTATGGCATCCTGGGTCAAGTCCGCCTTTCTGGAGTCAGGGGGCCAAGGACTATCACCAAAAGATGGGAGAAAAGGCACAGGATGGATAAGAACAAAAGTAAGGCACTTTCAAATGGGATGGTTACTAATTCCTAGCCCCTTACATATGTCCTCATTTATTCTGATCGCTTAAAAAGGTGTAGGGGTAAAGGAAAGAAAAATGACTACTATTCCACCACAAATATTTATATCTGACTAGGCATGAAATTAAAAGTCAGTAATTATCTTGGTTGCAACAGAGAGAAAGCTAACTGCAAACTAACTTAAGTAAAAACTGGAATTTATTGGAAGGCTTATATAACTGTAGGAGGCAGAGCAAGTGATTTAGCCGGCCACAGACTCAGACACCACCAAGGCCATCTGTCTCATCTCTTGCCTTGGCTTCCCATTGTGTCACATCATGCTTTTCAACCAACCTTCTGTACGTGCAGAGAACCATAGAATGTGAAGCCACCTGCTTCCTATTTCCCAACTTCAGCACGAGTGAGGAAATGCCCCTCCCACCCTTATCTCCAGTTTTGACAAATATAGAAAAAAATTTGATCCACTTTGGTCACACGCCTGACTCTGGGAATAATCATTTATGATCAGAAGAAAAGTTTGCTAGGGTTGGAGCCACTTGATTTCATAATCATTATAAAAGAGGAGAGGGATTATTTAAGAACACAGATGAACCAAGAGAGTTACATAGCAGGGGATTGAGAAGGAGCATTTTCCAAAAGAGGGGTGGGTGCATGGCCTAATAAAATCGGGAGAATACTCAAACAGGGAAAAAAAAATGGACTCCAGCCCTGGCCGGGTGGCTCAGGTGGTTGGAGTGTCATCCTGTGCACCAAAGGGTTGCGGGTTTGATCCCCGGTCAGGGCACATGCCTAGGTTGCAGGTTCCATCCCCAGTAGGTGCGCATGCAGGGAGCAACCTATTGATGTTTCTCACATCAATGCTTCTCTCTCTTTCTCCTTCTCACTCTCTCTCTCTCTCCAAAATGAACAAGCATGTCCTCAGGTGAGGATCTGAAATATGGACTCCAGAGAACATGAAAGTGGGGTTTGCTTTCCACCACAAGTAGGAGAAATCACATACACAAGCCTGAAAATTTTATAACATAACACAGAATGGGGAAGGCATACGTTTCCATTCAATCTCATCCATCTTTGTAAAGGTACAGAAAAAAAATAGGTCATGAGAGGTCCTAAAAGGATCATTACAAACCACTAAGTTCGACTCGATTTTTTTTTTTTAAGACATGGCAGACACAGTCCACAGAGAAGTGATTCATTGAAAGCCATTGTTTGGAGGTAGGCGCCATGATTTCTAAGTCAGTGTTCTTTCCACTATGTTGCAAAAGCCCTATACAAACTTGGTTGGCACAAATACCTAAAAGATTCTGGATTAGTATTGACTATATTCCCTGATTTTCAGGGCTGTTATAACTGTAAATAATTTTCTCTGCTCACACAGTTTTTCAATGGGAAGCCAATAAATAAAGTTTAAAATATCATTGCCGAGAAGGAGCCAACACAAATTTTTCAAAATTTATATTCATGATCCCAAGTTTTAACCCTAATGCACCAGTACCTGGCCCTCATTACTTAGACTACTGACCCATGTATTTTACACTGTTTGTCTGCATTCCCTTAGAGTTGTCAGGGAAGTTTAACTTTAAAAAGAAGAAGGAGTGTGAGGGCCATATCTATGTTTGGACAGAGAAATAAAAAGGCATTTAACATATAAAATACCACCACACAAAGTTAAGTGGAACCCCTCTCTGATGGAAGAAATGAAAGAAGCTCACCTAGGTTTAATCTTTATGCTTTTGGAACTAATTATGAGTATAATCGGTCTCTTGTCATCTCTCAGAGTATTCAAATGCCTTAAAGACTCCAACACAATTACCAAAATATTTTAGGGACTCACTTTACAGATTGTATGGCAAAAATTGTTTTCCCACACTTTAATTCATAGAATGAAAAGCAAAAGTAAAATCCAACATTGAGTACGTTGTATTCATTACACTGAGCTCTTCGTGATTGTGCATCTGCTCTGGAGTGTGAATGTCTAGTTTGGGGTGGAGACATATTTGGGAGCAGCCAGGATAGATATATAAAGCCATGGAATCCAAAAAGATAGACTAGCGATTCAGAACACATAAAAGAAAATAGAAGGCATAAAAATTGAGGCCCATGGCATGCCAACATGACACAGGATCCATATGAGAAGAGAAAGTAAGATGGAAAAGACAGTGAGGTAGAAAGAATCGAAAAGGGTGATATCTTGTAATCCAAGTAAAGAAAGGATTTCACCTCGGGTGAAGTAATAAACTACGAGAAATGATGAAGTAAGATGAAGATGAGAATTGGTTTTTGAATTTGGTAATGTGGAAATTGAAGGAAACTTTGATAACTAACTCACTGGGGTGGCACGTATGCATCTTTAACTGGAGGGGGTTCTGGAGGAACTAGGAGCAGAGGGTGTGTAGGCAACCTGCTGTGTGAGCAGAGCTGTAAGGGAGGGAAAGGAAATGGTGAGGCAGTTCCAGAAATGTACGTAGTTATGTGAGGTTTTTCTGTCGTCTTTCTTAGTTAGGAGTGAGCAGAGCACGCTTTTATGCTGATGGGATGACTTCTCAGAAAGGGATGATTTATGATGCAGGAGAAAAGAGAGAAAATTGCAGCATGAAGGACCTTGAGTTGGCTAGAGAACAGGATCTAGGGCACAAATAATGGGGTTGTCCCTAGAGAGGAGCAAGGGCAGTTCATTTGAATTGGCAGGAAGAGGGTAGCAGAATGGATGGATAAAGGTGCAAGCGGTTTGGTAGATTTGGGAGTAAAAATGTTTAGTAGTGCTTTTCAGATTGCTCATACCTTCTCAATAAAAGAAGAAGCAAAGTCATCAGCTAAGAATGAAAAAAGGGAAAATGTGGTGGGAAATTAAAGGGAGAGAAGATATGAAATGCTTATCTAAGAGAGTGTGGGAGTGAAAGAACTTGGAAAATGTAGTGGGAATAATTAGATAATAATTAGAATCCAGTCAGGACTTCATGTTTCTCTCCAGCTATATCTACTCAATTTTGTTCACACAAAATAAATGTGTTTCAAGAATGTCACATTTAACCCAGGTGGGATTTTCGCCAAGAAGGGAGAGAGGGCAAAGTTCTTAAGGATATGTGGACAGTAATAGTCACAATGCTAGACTACAGAACGGACACTGGGTAAAGGAGGAGATAAGGATGTAAGTGGGTTGAGAAATAGCATAACCTAGGGGCTTGAGGAATGATTAGAGTTGGGATACCAGCAGAAGTAAGTTGGAAATATATGGGATAGTGTTAAGTAGGGCACTTAAGGTTTAGTTTCTGCAAAGGGCGTACTTATAGGTGGAAACTAAGATAAAAATTATGGAAAGGGATGGCTGAGGTAGAATGAAAGTCAAGACTATTGGAGGAAGAGAGGTCAAAGAATTGTGTCCAACTGCGTGTTCAGTAGAGTAATGTTGTCCTGTACTAATAACCCCCAAATTCCAGTGGTAACAAACTCTCCTATTTCTAGCACATGCAAAGTTTACCTTAGGTATGCTCCAAGACTCCCCTCTTGAGTGACTTAGAAAGCCAAACAGCTTTCCGTTTTGGGCCCTGCATCTCAACACGTGACATCTGCAAGTCAGCGAAAGGTCTTTTCCTTTTCCTGCCAAAAGACAATCAAGAAAATAGAGATGGTGCATTGGCTCTTAAATGCCTCAGCTCAGAAATGATACTCATCATTTCCACTCACCATTTCCTCATCTAGAGTTGGTCACATGGCCCCACTACCTGCACCGAGAGTAATGGAATATTTAGTGAGCTCTTCTGGCTGCTACAAAGTGGATATTTCATTGGTAAGATTTATCAAGGAGGCAACACTTAAGGGAGAGGTTCTAAAACAGGTGCTAAATTCTTTAAATAAAGAAAGGAATTGACCCAGAAAGCTGTCGATGTCAATGACTGAAGAGTAAGAATCAGAAGGTACTAGAAACTCTTGGCATGAATGGTCAAGGCGCTGAGGGCTTATGTGCTAGAAATCACCGTCTTGCTATACTAAACTCTCTGAAATCTGTGTATGTGATGTCAAATACCCAGATATGGAATGAAATATTCAATCATCTAGATCTTTCCTGAGGCAGTAAATTTTAAGCTTACACAGGAACGGACGGTGGATGAATCTGATTAATATAGAGCTAACCATATTTCCTCTGCGGATTATCAGGTTTTAAAGAACGAAAGTATAGAAACAATAAAATTTTACTGAACATAATTTATTTTATCCTTGATGATTTAGAAGGCACCTTTCACTCCTGGCGTGACTTAGGGACATGCCTATATGAACATCAATTATAATCGAACTGCAGATGTACAAGGCTATAACTCACACATGCTCTCTGCGCACTGGGAGCATACCCAGGGCAGCAGGAAGAGTAATGACAGCAGGGAGTGGAAGGGTCTAGAGCTGGAGAAACTAACCAGGTGGCATGACTTGCCCCCAAGGGTAAAACCAGCAGTTGAAATAATAAAGTTCAAGGAGGTGAGGGGCCTTGGGTTTCAATCAGAGCTGATATTTACATCCAGGAGGTACTGTCCAGGTGCTAGGAACATAAGACCACAAATCTCAGTACTAACCATGCAGGCAGATCATATGTCTTCAATCTAGTAGGTTAATTGGTTAGAAGCAGATGTGAATTACCCAACTATTGGAATTTCCAAGACATGGTCCATCACTTTGGGGCTGGGACTTTCAAAGATAAGCTGCTAATCATTGTAATGTCAAGAGCTCTGATTCCCACAAGCAGTTGAAAGGCAAACCAGGAATCTAGCAAGTTAAGCACAGGCGGGGGAAGGGCCTCAACTTAATGAGTATCCCAGATATCAGGCCTACGTGAGCATGTTGATTTCAAAACACTCACTTTGGAGTGAATAGGATTCCACTATACTTACCTTACTTAAAAAAAATTTTTTACTGTTGTTCAAGTGCAGTTTTGTCCATTTTCCCTCCACCTCTCCCCCTCCCCCCAACCCTCGACCCCACTCCCCCTTGACTTTGTCCATGAGTCCCCCACATATATTCCTTGACCACCCTTCCTCTGCTTTCCCCCCATTTCCCCTCCGCCCTCTCCTCTGTTCACTGTCAGTTTGTTCTTCGCTTCAATGTCTCCGGTTACATTTAACTTGCTTGTTTGTTCTGTTGATTAGTCTCCACTTATAGGTGAGATCATATGGTATTTGTCTTTTACTGCCTGGTTTATTTCACTTAGCATAATGCTCTCCAGATCCATCCGTGCTGTTGCGAATGGTAGGAGCTCCTTCTTTCTTTCTGCTGGACACACACAGGGCCCAGAGATATATGAAAGGATACTCAGTGTCACTAGCCATCAGAGAGATGCAAATTAAAACCACAATGAGATATCACTTCACACCAGACAGAATGGCCATCATAAACAAATCAATAAACAACAAGTGCTGGCAAGGATGTGGAGAAAAAGGGAACCCTAGTGCACTGTTGGTGGGATTGCAGACTGTTGCAGCCACTGTGGAAAACAGTTTGGAAGTGCCTCAGAAAACTAAAAATGGAACCGTCTTTTGACCCAGCAATTCCCTAAAAATCCAGAAACGCCAATTCAAAAGAACCTACGCACCTCAATGTTCACAGCAGCACAATTCACAATAGCCAAGTGTCGGACACAACCTAGGTACTCATCAGTAAACAAGTGGATCAAAACACTGTGGCACAGTTCCACTATACTCATTTTAAAAGCCAGGAAAAAACATGGAAGAAACTTAAATGCATATTACTAAGAAGCCAATCTGAAAATGTTATGTACTGTATTAATCACAACTATATGACATTTTGGAAAAAGGCAAAATGATGGAGACACTAAAAACATCAGTGGGCACCAAGGGCTGGAAGAGGGAGGGATGAACAGAGCACAGAGGATTTATAGGGCAGTGAAACTATTCTGTATGATACTATAATGATGGATATATGTCACTATACATTTGTTCAAATCTATAGAATGTGTAACACCAAGAGTGAACCATAATGTAAGCTGTTGCCTTAGTGTGATAATGGTTTGCCACTGTAGGTTTACCAGCTGTAACAAATGTGAACTTCGGTGGGGAATGTGAATAATGGGGAAGGTTGTGCATATGTGGGGGCAAAGGGTTTATGATAAATCTCTGTACTTTTTTCTCAAATTTTCTGTGAACCCACAACTGCTGTAAAAAAAAAAGTCTTTAAAAAGGCTTAGTCATCAGGCTTAGAAATCACCTTCTTGAGAGGGTAGAATTGAAGAGTGCAGAAACTGATGCAGAAATCAAAGGTAAAGAAGAGTTTTGATTTACTCCATCAGAATGGCAGATAGGAGTGGTCTACTCAGGTGTTCCAGGATTACATACCCCACCCCATCTATTCCCCAAGGTCCATACTTATACTCCCTTATTTGGAAGCTAGGTCAGTATCAGGATATCCTACAATTCAATTCACTTAAAAGAGTCAAAGAGTATTTTTAGTTTAATAAAGGATTTACTTAAATTCTTATGGTCTGGTAAATGTTTTGCCTTCCTTAATCTTATTCTCTACCCCCTGAATATAAATCCCCTCCTATCTCCACCATGGAAAACCAGATGGAACCAAACCTGGACCAAAGGACTGAGGACAAAAGGAAGTAGGTTCCAGTATGGGATGTGGTCAGAAAAAAGAGTAGAGGTGAAGAGTTTAAATGACAAAGGTGTCTTTGGGGAAACTGTGAGGACAAGGAGAGGAGAAGGGGAGAAGGAGTTGGGGGCAGAGTGCAATTAGATTGATTGATTGATAGGTAGATAGATAGATAGGTAGGTAGGTAGGTAGATAGATAGATAGATATCATATAATCCGGGGTAATTTTCCAGACAGACCAATAGGAGGTGACTGTGTAGAAAACCCCAGGAATCGATTACAAAGCCCCACATGCTCCAAGTGAGCTGGGTGCCCTGAGCAATGTAGATAGCAGTCCCAGATGCCCACCCAAGGCAGTACAATGATCAAAAGAGAAGCCCTGGTAATGCAGAGGAAATTAAGCATTTTCAGGGACATCTACCAGAGTCAGGTGAATTCTGTCAGTGGTATCAAGTTGAGTTTTTATTCAAGGGCCCCTTTTTACATCAAAAAAAGAAAAGCTATTTAGAGCTATTTGTGTTTTAAATTTATTTTTGTTTACTACAGTAAAAAATGAACCATAATTTGCTTTAAATTCAACTTGCAAATCTTCTCACCTATTTATAAATTCAGTAAATGTTATATAAAATAGAGTAACTTTTGAGAGAACTTTGATTAGTGTTTGATAAACCTAAGTTACGCAAACCAAATTCCTCTTAAAACAATCAGTCTCGTTTAAAAACTTAATTAAGTTCCCTTAAAAAATTTAAACTGCATTTATAAATTAAAATACCCTACTTCATATGCTTCATTGGGTAAATTTATGATTTTAACAAGGAAATCTTTCCATGTTCTGAACAAATCTTTAAAGTTTAAATAAATTAAACTTACAAATATAGCAAATTTCAAATTCTCCTAAGCATTTCAATACTGATTGCAAATTTACTCCTATGCATTTCAACAGGAACGAAAAACAATTTTAAGAACTAATTGCATGTTTAAAATTAAAATCAAAATATAAATACTTAGATCTCATTTAGTCTTCTAATTCAAAGTGTAGTCAGAGGAACGGAAGCATGGGTATCACCTGGAGTTTATTACACATGCAGAATCTCAGGTCCTGCCTAGAATCACCTAATCAGATCCTAGAGCCCTAGTCTAAGAGAAAGCAAAAGGGGATATTTACAATAATTTTTGAGCTAGTCATATGATCCATCCATTTCTCCTTCCTAGCATATAGTAATCCACAAAACAAATCATTTAATTAACCTCGTATTAAAGTTTTGTAACTCAATGTACAAGAAATATTGTTGTATAGTTTAAAAAAGAGACAATGCTAATAAAATGTAAGATCCATTCTAAAATCCACACTAGGCATAAAAGGAAGAGAATAAGAAAGTGAACCCTTTGTTGGACTGAAGATATTGCCTGAGTTAGCTGTAAAAAATATAAACTGGTAGGATGTTCACTATGAGCCAGATACCAAAATCTTTTAGAAAGTGGAATGGGCAATGGTACAAATTGGTACAGCCACACTTCTTGAGCTGAAAATAGAAGAAGGAGGAAGAAGTGAAGGAGGAGAAGGAGAAGGCAAATTAGGATGAAAAGCACCTGTGAACAGAATATAAATAATTACCTAGCTGAAACAAGGAGGGGCTGCCTTACACTGAACCGTAGCCAGGCCATGGTGTGGTGGTCACCTGTAGAGAGGAACAAGATCAGGTAGATGGGAAACACTCTCATAAGGGGCCTTACCCTGTAGGGTTCAGGGCCAGTCTGCTGACACAGCAGTGACTTTGGAAAGGAAAGCCTTGTCCCTACACCTCCATCAATAACGGAACTATGCAACCATGTCTCCACACTTACAGTGCGCTGGCCAGAGTTTCTGCTATGGCTTGAGAAGGAAGAGGAAGGTGACAGAACCAAAACAGATTATCTTGGATGCATCACAGTATCAGGGGGGAGGTAAAGAATTTGGGAGTGTGGGGTTTGAATAAACGGAGCAATATTCCCTGGGGCCATACCGACTGCTTGCCCAGAGGCCTCCTTATTCTCAGCGTGGTTTCAAGGTGACAGAAAGCAGCTAGCTACACAGTAAAGGAGGCTATTCCTGGGAAGCCGGGACGCTACATGGGAGCATTGGAAAGGCCGAAGCTTTTTGGGAGAGTGGGACTAGTCCAATGGTCAGCGGGGACTGTGTTCCTCCAAAGAGAAGGTATTCAAGAACTTCAAGGGGAAAGTCAAATGCTTAGAACTAGAACTCTACTTTCTGCAACAGCTAGTGCAGTTGAGGACAAGGGTTACACATGCAAAAACACAATCCATATTTAGTTCTGTTGGACAAAATCCAGGAAACTAATTTCTGACAAACCAAACCAAAGCAAACCAAAATTCTGTTCATTCTCTGTTCTGTTCTAATTGTGCTGCTGAAATGCATCCCGCACCAACTGCTTTAGGTTTGGGCCCAGAGAGAATTCCTTACAAATAAAACCCACATTTCCCTGGCGCTCTTCAACTTCTGGAGGCAGAACTTCACTAGAGCTGCATATAACCCCTTCTGTTTTTGTAGCCGACTACAATTCCTAGAAGTCTAGTGGCTCGAAGTTCCCCAGGTTTTTATTTAATTGCTAGATTAAAATAATTTGTGCAGGAATGAACTCAAAAGAAACATTTTTTTTTTCATTCAAAGCCCAGAGTCCTGTTAAGGAGTGGGTGCCCCTACAATGCCCACTAGCCAAGCCGGACCCTTCCTAATGCCTGTTTTTCCCTTTGTGCTGGACTGAACAGATTTATCAGAATCTGTTGGAAGTCAAGGTTACTTCTGTAGTAGACAAATTTGTTTTAATTTCAGCAATCACTATGCTTTTGAAAATCACTGCAATTACAAACTAATAATTTGAGGATAGAGAAATGAATTATTTGTAATTTGACAGAAAAATATCTGAAATAATGGTGAACATCTTAGGCAATTAATTAATCATTTTCTACATAATGCTACATGTGAATAGTTGAAAGCAAACATATGGGTTGACTTAAAAAGTCAGTTTTTTTCATGAGCTTAGTAGTGCTGGGAAATGTTTCCTCTATATATTTCAGGCTACAAATTTTAAAAATGATTGATTTATCATTAGGACTACGTTCCAACAGGCTATACATATTTAACAGATAATTTTTGACTTAAATATTTTCAACCAGCAAAGGTTGTTTTATTCTAGGGCCACTCATGTGCTGGGCCAGTGGACCTCTAACTTAAGAAGTTGCCCTACTCACAGAAGAATGATCGCTCTCTTTTAATTTATGATTTAAAGAATGTTGTAGGGATCAAGCTGAAAAATTAATTTCAGATTGGTCCCAGAGTAGTTGCTTTGAATGGTTCTGTTAATTCACTTTCAGAAGAGCCCTATTAAAGTTGATGAAAATGGTAAAGACCCCCAGCCCATTTCTAATCTAGATTTTGTTTGAAACAGGCCTCATCCTTGCAATTAGAGTTATTAGAACCCACTTTTATTTTATTAATAATAATTAACAGTTATGGTACTTCAGTTTACAAAGCACTTTCTCATCAATTAAGTTTTCAAATCATAATAACCTAACAAAGTAGTGCATTAGGCTCTTATTGCTACTATTACAAATTTCTTGGTTTAAAAGAACACAAATTTATTATATTACATTTTTGGAGGCTAACAATCCAAAATAGGTCTCATTAGGCTAAAATCAAGGTACTGGCAGGACTTCAGTCCTCCCGGGGAATCTATTTTCTTGCCTTTTCTAGCTTCTGCAAGGCTGCCTGTGTCCCTTGGCTCATGACGCCTTCCATCTTCACCGTCAGCGAGCATGACGCATTTAATCCCTTCTCCTGCTGCGTCACTCGGACCCTGTTTCTATTGTCACGTCTCCTACCTCCCTCTTTCACTCGTGAGGACCCTTGTGATTACATTGCCTGCACCCCCAGCTAATCCAGAATAATCCAAGATAATCTCCCTCACTTCAGATTCTTAATTTAGTCACATGGCATTTTTATGGAACTTGGAATGACATGTTCAGAAATTTTTAGACTACATTCCAAAATTTTACATCAAAGCTTCCCGTCAATAATATCCACCATAATTTCAAGTTAATCATTTATCTAGTATAGTAAGGAGAATAAATGGTGACAGCTTTGATAAAGTATGTATCTACAGAGTCTCTTAAAAATGAAAAAGTGGTTTTGAGTTCCCATAGCAAAATAAGAAATGCTTAACTTTTAGTATTTTCCCATTGTCTGTCATAACCACATTGATCAGCAAAGAGGGCAGATAAAACCATCCGCACCTTATACCTAAAACCCAGCGAAGCATCGAAGAATTGCCTCTGAGGGACCGGGAGAACAAATGGAACCATCACGAAATGGTGAAACTCTATAGCCGCCATAACTAATGCATAAATGAGAAAGGTCCGTGCCTCTGGCCCGTGAGATTCATGTCCTCTGTCAACACCCACGAAACGGGCAGGCTATCTCATTACCTTACAAGGAACGGCAGAATCTTAGGTGTTTCACCACATCTGACCGTTTTAAGGAACAAACGAAACCGTAAAATTTTGAATAAATGTAAATAAGCATTAAATATAAACAATAATAGGGGTCAATTTATAAGAGGCACGGGCATACCTCATTTTATTGTGCTTCACTTTATTGCACTTGACAGATGTTGCATTTTTCACAAATTGAAGGCAAGACCCTACACTAGCAAAAAGATTGACTTACTTTATTGTGGTATTTTATTTCTTAGTGGTCTGGAATTGACCCCACAATATCTCTGAGGCATTTAAAAACCAGGGACAGTAGATAACACACAGAAATTAACAAAAAGAGATGGGGTAGTTTGAACTTAAAGTGCCCTAAGATGCTTCTATCAATTAAAATTTATAGTAAATGTATTCTTTGTTAGGTATGTGTATTAAAAACTCACGAAAATAAATTAAAAGGAATGAGTTTATATCCAAGTCAGTAGAGGGAAAAAATAGAACATAAAACATGATCTGCCAATAACAGGCAGCAATTAATGCCAGAAAAAGAGAAGCAAACATTAAACATGATATATAGAAAATACAAACTAAGATAGCAGAAGAGAAATCAAATACAGCAGTAATCACAATAAATATAAAGAATAAAATTTACTTATTGAAAGACAGGGACTTTCACAATAGACTTAAAAAAAACCCACTCTGTTCTGTTTCAAGAGCTACACAATGATACACACACAAAAACTGACAATAAAAGAATGAAAAACGATTATTAGGAAGTTCTAATCAAATAAAGCTTGCATGGTAATTTAATATAAAATGAGACATACAACACTTAAATAAATTTATCAACAAATATTCAGCATTCAAGTACATTAACGTTTCTCTGTATTAAGGTGCCACAATGCTATGCATTGTTTCAAGACTGTTAATCACAAATACAGGTGTGTCAAGCTGGTAATGCAGCTAATGTGGTATTAACCTTAATCCAAGCCTGTTTCGTGTAGCAATATGTTAACATATGTTTCCTGGTTATTAGAAAATGACCTAAAAACTTCATTTATTCAGAAAAATAATCACTACAGACACTTTTCAAAATCTAAGTCTTCCTCTGGGAAGATTTTAAGTAAACTTGTGCCCAAGTGTCGCTGCCTCATACTTCTTGTATAATAAAAGATAAATGCTAGATGACAGGTAGATGATAGACAGATATAATAGATGATAAATAGATAGATAGAATTTTAAATTACGTTACTAAGAAACTAACGAATGATTCCATTCACCCAATTAATTCCCTGTTCTACTTTGTTCTTCATACGCCAAAGTGAATGCTCTCCAACCTCAGCACCACCCTCACACTGCTGAATTAACAACACGATACGCAGATAAATAAGATTAAATGGCAGAAAATAGTACTGGATTCTCTGGGCTTTATTTTTCATATCTAAATGCCTGCAAGACTGAGATGAATATTGTACTAGAATATTTCAAAGTCCTAGGAAATACAGAGGATAACTTCCATTTTTCTAACATGACTAGCCTATTTACAAAACATTATTCTTAATCAGTACAATCATGTTGCAATGTCCTGACCTACTTACTACATAGAACAAGAAAAATAAGTAAGCTTTTAAAATGGCAAATTCTCTAACCTATATGATCACTAGGTAGAGATCTGACAAATGGTAAGAGAGGAATTTAACATTCATTTCCAAGTTTAGGTTTTTTAATATAAGAAGCTCTTCTAATAGTTTCATGAGTAAAAGATAGCTAAGTTGACATTTTAAAGTACAATCGAAGTTCATATATTTGTTGTGTGTGTTATTTAAAGGAAATGCGGAGAAGCTGGTTTGTTTAAGGTTCACATCAGCTTTGGGATTTGACAAACACCAGTGTTAAACAGAAATGAGCAGATATTTGTTTTGGGCCAGGAAGTTAAACCTGAACAATTCATGTTCTATATGAGCACATACATTTACTTCAGGCCTGGCTTCCACAAAAATATTAGTGATGAACACTGATTCCTCAGTAAAAACAGCAGAATGTAGCCATTTGTTAGAGGTAAGAGCTAGATTTTCTGAAACATCAAGTGTTCTTTTATGTTCAGAGATATTTCAGTTGAACAGAAAGCATCAATGCTTGCAAATTCAGCACAAATGTTCACATATGTTATATTGTCAACAATTCTTGTTTCATACTTGAGTTTGACAGTCCAAGAGAAAAGTAACAAAGATGGCAAAAATCTGCAGCTCCTGTCATATGAGGATTTGTTGAAGAAACTATTTATTTATTAGAATGTAAAAGATAATACTTAAAAGATGTCTCTACTACTTGAAGGAGGATTTATTGCGTTATTTCTGTATATTTAGCTCCATTAGATGAAACTAGGACCAACTGGAAAAGTATTGGGGGGAACTGATTAAAGACCCATTAAACTCATTTTCTGGTAATTTGAGCTATCCTCAATTAGAACGAACTACTTCACGAAGTGGTCAGGCACCATTCCTGTAAGGTCTGGCAGGGATGCATGGTGATGTCCCCAGAATTTCTGCATTACATGAAAAAAAAATAGAAAAAGAAAATGATTATAGTGGATAAGAGCAAGAATCTGTGACCTTGGGCAAATTGTTTAGCTAGTCTGTCTTTTAATATTATCATTTATAAATTGGAAAAGAAACAGTTACATCTCAGGGCTCTTTTTAGTTTTAAAAAGATAAGGTCAGAAAAAGACCACTATGCCTGGCACACAGTAAGTGCTTAATAAATATAAAATGAACATATGACTAATACCATGAAATAACAAATCTAATAACGATTATCATAACTGCTCTACAAAAAGAAATCTGTGTGACACATTTCTTATTTTAACTAGGAATCCTAATTTTCCTTTCAGTCTATTTGACAGGAAACACTATATACATAAGGGCCTCCCAGTATTAGTACTTACCACCAAGTCGATCCACTTCTTTAGACACAATTGGCCTTGGTGTCTTTGGTATAGTGTTGTCATCAATGATTTGCTTATCTCTTCATTACAAAAGTATAATTCATCCCCATCCATTGCTGTGTGACTTACAGTGCCATGTAATTGGACTTCTACATATTAGTGTAAGCCTGGGTCATGTGACCTGCTTTGGCCAAAGGCATAGGATATGATATAATGCGAGCCACATACAAGCAGAAGCTTGGAGACACATTGGCTGTTTCTGGAAGGGTTGTTCTTTCCCTCTACCAGAAAAGAAATGTAGAAAGAATATATACTTATTATGGAGCTGAAATACGGAGAGAAAATATACTAGACAGGCTGCTCCTTCTATACGCATCTCAGACTGTGGAGACATGGGGAGCAGAGCTGCAGTTGCTGATTTGCTAGCTGCCAAAAAGTAATGAGAGCAAGAAACAAATGTTTGTTATTGTACATTAATGGGATTTTATGATTGTTGCTACTGAAGCAAATCTGAAAAATGTAGAAATTTGAACCAGGATAAAAAAATTGTTACCAGAAGTAGGGTGATGACATAACAATACATAAAATATGAGGTTCTGACCTTGGTGCCAGGTGGTAGGTGGTGAGGAAAATGTTATTTGAGGCTAAGGAAAAATAATGACCTATGTTACATAGTGGTGTGATATTGATTTAAAATGTCCTCTCTGATAGCTTGGAAGTCAGCTAATGTATCTATAAACTTGCAGCTTTAGGCAAATAGATTGCAAAACAAGGATTCTGCTAGGGCGTCTGGGTTGCTACTATTAGCTAGCTGCCTTTGGCAAGGTGGCAGAAGAGGAAAGGAAGCTCAGGGGAATGGGGATAATGTATATAGAGAGAATCCAAAAACTTCAGTTCTAGAAAACTTGAAAGCTGCAGTTATTTTTTTTCACATACAGCCCATAAAAGAAAATATTGAGAAATGTTTGAACAACAAAATTTAGACTAGATCTCAAGGTAAAGATTGAACCTTGAATATAGTCATCACCTCCTTGGTTAAACATTGTAAATGTTTTAATATTGCCAAGAGAAAATCTTTTAGGGGAAAAAATGCCCAAAATGCAGAGAATATGTGCTGGGCTCACCCAGAAAGCCAGTAAGCTCCAAATCAATCTCCAGAGAAGGGTATTCCAAACAGAACTGTGGATATTGCAACTGGCACATGAGGTCATTTGGAAGCCAATAAAAGTTTGACAGATTGTATTGGCAGAGGGGGCACCAACCAGGATTAACAAAGACTATGACAACTTAAAATTTAAAACAATTTTCGTGGCCCCCAGTTTTTCCTATTAGAAATTATGCTGATAAATTTGCTTAGTACCCAAGTAGATATAGTATATGTCCTCTTCGTGGCCAAAGATGGTGGGAACAAAGGAAGGCCACCCCAGAAGGTGGAGCCAAGAGCAATAGAAAACCATGAACTGAGAGCCCTCACACAGCAAAGCTGAGGTCTATCAAGAAATTTCTTTCTCCTTTTCTTTTCTTTTCTTTTTTCTTTTCTTTTCTTTTCTTTTCTTTTCTTTTCTTTTCTTTTCTTTTCTTTCTTTTCCTTCCTTTCTTTCTTTCTTCTTTCTTTTCTTTCTTTTTCTTTTTCTTTTTTTTTTAGATTTTATCTATTTTTTTAGAGAGAGGGAAAGGGAAGGAGATAGAGAGGGAGAGAAATATTGATGTTAGAGAGAAACATTGATAGGCTACCTCTCACACATTCCCCACCCAGGGACGAGGCCTGAAAGCCAAGGCATGTGCCCTGACCCGGAATCCAAACGGCGAACTTTTGCTTTGCAGGACGACACTCAACCATCAGCCACACCAGTCAGGGCTATCAAGCAATTTCTTTAGTATTTCGTTATCTTGTGTCCAGGTTTGGTTTACTTACATTTTTTTTTCCCACACAGCTTTCATAAGTCTTTTTGAATTTGTGGCATGATGCAGTTTATTCGTTTTTTTCTTATTCTCAAATGTCTCTTCCATTTTTTTCCATTTCCTTTCTCCTCCCCTACTGAGATTATTATTACATGCATGTTAGAGTAATTCCCTGTTCTTCTTTGTATCTCTCCTTTTGCATCGTTGTATCCCTTTACTCACTTCATATCTTAGTATTGATACTTTCTTCTGACTTACTTTCAGAAAAAAAATAGAAATAGACCCACAGTTTCAATCATCTTTTGCACTGTGTCTAATCTGTTGTTAAACTCATATATCCATATCTTGATTTCAGTTATTTTATTTTTAAAATATTTTTTCATACTCTGTTACTCTTTAGTACATAATTTCTTGGATATTTTAATGAGATGTTTTTAAGTTCATACCTGATAACTGCAACATTTACATGACTCATGGGTTTATGTTGTTATTTCTTTTCATTTTTATTCAATTTATATAGTCCTCTGGTATGTCTAGTTATTTTTCATTATATGCAAGTGTTGTATATTGAAAAACTGGAGAGGTAATTTGAGGCTCTAGATGATATTTTCCTAGGTTTGGATTTAATTTTGCTTTGGCAATCAGTTTAGGTCACTTTTTATTCTATCAGGTGTTTAATAATTTGAATTTGAATTTGTTATCTTCTATTAGAAAATAGGGTTAAGACTGATCTTTCTATCTTCTTTTCACTCTCTTCCTAGCATGCATTTCTTTGAGGACCTAACCAAAAACTGGGAGTTCCCAGGGCCTTTTATAGTGAGAGAGCCTGAGTTTTAACTTTAGTGCCCATCTTTGTAAGTCTGCTAGAGTTCCTCATAACTTGTTAAACTCTCAGCTGTAACTTGCAAATTAGGAGAAGTATCATCAAATGTGGGTTTACTTCTTTGTGGTCCTGTAATTTCTGGGATATTGGGCTAAGTTCTGGCCCTCAAAAAATGAGAAAGATCTAAATCCTTCTTTCTCATCACTGTCAAATCAGGTTGAGGAACCAGAATGTAAAAATGTTATTTTACTACATCATGCTAAAAGTGTGAACAGCATCCTTAGGAAACAGAAGGGGAACTATGGCATATTACTGATGGATTCCTATAGGAGCAGTGGATAGAGGTTTAGCTAGAAAAATAAGCATTTATTCTATTTACCTAAGATAATTTCAATGTATGCCTGTGGTTCTGAAATAATAATTAATAAGTTCCTATTTTTACTCTCAAAAATGTCCCAGTTTAAAAATTATGTATCGGAACATAAATTATGAAAGCTCACTCTGGTCATAATATTATTTAAGCCATAAAGGAAAACGGGTGTGGGGATATAGGAGTGAAGACATTTCAGGAATCAAAAGGCCTGTCTAAGACAGAGAGGAATGAAAGAGCATACTGTCATCGGGGCCTGCAGCTCAAGCAGCGATGCCAGAGGTTAATATAGGAGCCGTGAGTCGAAATGGGTCTGAAGACATAGCAAGTGATGGGGTGGGAGAAACACTCCAAGTAGTTTACATTTCCGTAGACGATCGAAAGCCATTGACAGGCAGAGGCAGCCAAATGATATTTTGGAGGTAATTATAATTACCCATATGAGAGGTGATATTGACATGAATGAGGTACAGAGGATAAGGAAAGAGAGAGGGAACAGATTCAAGAAACACATAGGAAGTAAAATCAAATCGCACTTAGTGCTTGAGCATGTGAAGGTACAGAGACAAGAAAAATCCTATCCGTACTCAGTCTGGTCAGGGAGAGTGTATGAACAAATATTTCTAAGGAATTTTACTAAATTTGTATTAAATATATGCTTTTGGCTGTGAGCAAGCTATCCTAGTATTGTTAAGAAAAGCTGAAGGGTCAGTAGGGGTCACAAAATAAAAGAAAAACAATCTTGTCCTGTAACAATAACGAAACAGCTTAAATATTTCAGAATATCTATTACTATGGAGACTGTATTCGTTAGCTCAGGCTACCTGGCTTAAAAAATGAAAATTTATTTCCTCTAGTTCTGGGAGCTGGGAAGGCCAAGATCGAGGTGCCAGCTGACCTGGTCCCTGGTGAGGGCTCCTTCCCTTGTTCCTTCTCGCTGTGTCCTCTCCTGGGTGGGGTGAGGCGACTGAGTTTCTCTCCTCTTCTTATGAGGCCACAGTCCTATTAGATTAGGACTGAGCTCATTTAACCTTACCCCCTCAAAACCCTACCTTCAGACACAGTCACATAGGGTGTCAGAGTTTCAACATCCAACTTCCGGGGAGACAGAATTCAGCCCACAGCAGACACATTACAGCACTTTTATGATCCTTCCAGGGTTGTGTCAGGTCTGCGTTTGGTTTAGTCAGTGTGTGTGTGTGTGTGTGTGTGTGTGTGTGTGTGTGTGTGTGCGCGCGCTGGGGTGCGCACACATGCACCCAAAGGTGTTGATAATCTAAAGGACCCAGAAGACATGAATCGACCAGTTCCTCATTACTACTTTCTGAAAAGACAACTGAAAAACACAGATGTTCATCCTTTAGTAGCTAAGAAGGTGAAAAAAAAACAGCAATAATGAAACTTAAAACTTGAGTCAATATAATCATACTGACAGCAGGGAATCCCAGCACCTCCGACGCCTGCTGTTGCTGGGTGACCATTTGCCTGTCAGGGGTGATGGCTGAGCAACTGCCTTGGGTGTCATCCAGCAGCATCAGGATTGGCCGTGGCCACTCACCTGCCTACCGATGGATGCACTGTGCAAGGGAAGCCCCCAGAAGCCACACTGTGCCTCTCATTCATATCATTCCCTTCATTTTCTTCAAGTTTTATTGACATATATTTGAAATACAGTAAAATTCACCCATTTTAAGCATGTAATTCAATGAATTTTAGTATACGTACAGAACTATACAATCATCACCAATCTAATTTTAGAATATTTCAGTCACCCTAACGAGAAACATTACGCCATTTGTAGTCACTCTCCACCCCTCCCCCAGCCATAGGTAACCATTTAACCTACTTTGTCTCTATAGCTATTCATTTTTAAGATGACATCGGAAGTATACAGCTTTCTCCCATTTAAGTTATTTCCCTATTTATTTAGCCTTAAACCACCCAAGGAAATACATGACTGATTTGAATCCAGCCCTGTGGCCTAGAATATTGGAGCCTCTTTTTGCCAAGAGAGATCTCTCATGTGGATGGTAACAGAGAAAGAATCCAGTGGGGTGAGCCATCGGTTAGAGTTTCATTCTGCTATACCTCAAATATAATGCTGAAGGGGTGGGTACCCCACAAAGGCCCTAGATGCAGGGCCAATCCAGTAGCTCTGCTTATAAAGACAAAGCAGGTGGGAGTTTGCTAGCCCTCTGCTTCAGTTTGCCAAAATAAAAATCGGTGCACAGGAAGAAAAAGTGGGGAGCATGTCTAGGGCTCTGCCTCTGTGGCAGGCACAAACTTCTTGGCGCTTCCCCGTGTGGCGCAAACACAACCCTGTTTTCTAGTCTCGCAATTGTAAACCCGTATGTGTCCATAGGCAGGTCCCTGACAGTTGACCATAGTTCAATACCTGGTGAACTGTGTGATTTTCCTATGTGTTGAATTGTCTAAGCCTTATCCAATTTTTTCTACTATTCCTCATTAAACACTAACTATACTTTAGATATTAGGGGAATACAGAGAAGTAGTCGGCATAGCCTCCACCATCCAAGGTCAAAGATAAGGCATTTAAATCCATAAATCTCAATAAGGGGCACTTTGGAAAATGTGGAGTGGAAAAATATACATTCTTGAGAGGAGCATTCTAAAAAAGAATACTCATCATATAATTCCCACGCTCTGTTTTAAATCACAGTGTTTAGTGCATTTGGAGATTCCAAGGAATATTTAAGAAAAGGATGAGGTTTTTATATTTATCAAACACAGGCACAAGTTTAAAAATTCACTGCTTGAGCAAATGGCAACATAAAAGTCATGCTCTAAGAGAGTTACAAGCAGTAACTATGAAACCTCAGAGGAAAGATTAGTTCCAGGCACCTCAGGAGGGGCTCACGGAGGAGCTGGTGTCTGAGATGGGAAATTGAAGCTTGACTTGTGTTGGATAGGCAAGCACCAAGCACAGACTGAGAAGTCCAGGGTCTGTCTGGGGAGCAGATGGATACAGAATGGTTGGCTTCTATCAACCATTCACATAGGCAAAGCTGCTTAACCCGGATAGCAGAGAGCGAAATGGAGAGCCCAGGCATAGTTCATAGCAGCTCTATGAAACAGTGCCAAGAATGAAAGCTGGTCAAGGCTTAGTGATCTGACGGATGAGAAACAACGTGGAAGAGTAAAGGAGAAAGAAGAGAGAGATATAAGAATAACACCACGGTTTCCAGACTCCATGAACAAGAGAAGTGATACCATTAGCAGAAATAAGGACATAGGCTAAAAGGCTGGTTTGGAAGAGAGTGTGACTGAAAACCCAAGGAATGACATTGATTGCAGAGCCCAAATTAGCACATGAGGCACAGTGCCTGAAAGCCACAGGCTCCTCAATTCCTTCTGTGGCAGTACTGATGCCGTGGCAGGACTGATGCCATGGCAGGCCATGCTTTGGGGTAACTCACAGCCCCTCGTGAAGCCCATGCAGTCAGGGTCACTCCTAGCCTTCATTCTCCTGAGCCAGAATAGGAGCTGCTGACATAAAGTCAGTTCAAACTGTTTCAGATTCACCAATTACAAAATCCACTTTAAATGGCCTATGTCTCTTCTCTTGTATATACTCTTTAATTGACTATATGTCATTGCCACAAAATAAGAATGAAGAGAAGAAAGAGCTGTCTCATGGGAAAAACACAGTTTTAGTTTTAGGCACAACATGGTTGGGGTTCCAGTTCCATTGCTGACCAACTTTCATCTCTTTAACCATGTTTTCTCACCTGGAAATGGAACTAATATAACCTGAATGTTACTGTGAGGATTAGACTTTCAGAAAGTATATTAAAAATACCTGGCTTAGTTCCTAGAGCACAGTGTTATTTCCCTCTACTTAGAGCATGAAGCATGATTCTGAAAGATGAAACCATCAATTTAATATTGGGTGAAGAAACTGAGGTTGGCAAAAGCCCCTAAGATGAATGGAGAAACCCTGAATAGAAGGCCCTTAAAACGTTAATGGCCCCAACTGTAATTATCACTAATTCGGGCACTTAGTGATATGCTATTTATTATTCGTATGTATGTTTCATCACATTCTACAAGATAAGAAAGTCTTTAAGGGCAGATACTGCAAATAATTTGGGTTCTTTGGCTCTCAAACATGTCACATGTAAAATCATAGCACTAAAAGATGTATTCCTTAGCTAAAGCTACTATAACGAAGAGTCACAGACAGGGTGGCTTAAACAACAGAAATGTATCATCTCACAGTTCTCGTGCCGACAAGTCTAAGATCAAGGTGTCAGCAGGGTAGGTTTCCTCCGAGGCCCTTCTCCTTGGCTTGTAGATGGTTGCCTTCTCTCTGTCTTTTCATGATCTTACTTCTGTGTGGGTCTATGTCCAACTGTCCTCATCTTATAATGACACCAGTCATATTGGATTAGAGTCCACCCCCATGATAACATTTTAACTTAATGTCTCCTTAAAGGTACAAATTTCCAGTTATAAAATAAATAAGTCATGGGGATATAATGTAGAGCATGGTGTCTCTAGTTAATACTCTAATGCAAACTTGAAAGTTGCTAAGAAAGGAGATCTTAAAAGTTCTCATAACACAATTTTTTCTAACTACATATGATGTTATGTTAGTTAACATACTGTGGTGATCATTTCGCAATATATACAAATATGGAACCATTATATGGTATAGCCGAAACTAATATAATGTTATATTAGTTTAATGTTATATGGTATACCTGAAACTAATATAATGTTATATATCAATTATACCTCAAATTAAATATATATAAACAGTCACATTCCGAAGTAACGTGGATATTATAACATCAACATATGAATTTGGGGGAGGGACACAATTCTGCCCATAACAGGAGTCTTACCATAAAATAGCTTTTTTACTGCTTTGCAAGAAACTGGTATCCATCTCATTTGCCACTCGAAACAACCCAGAAAGGCAAATAGGACAGTCCTCACATCCCCATTGAACAGGCCCATAGGATAGTCAAGCCAGGACTCAAACCAAGGGCTTTTGGGCCTACATGCAGCCATCTTTACATCCCCCCACACCGTCTCTCTGCAATGAGGGGCTGACAATGATCAGCAAGTTAAAAGAAGTCATGAGTAACCTGTTAACTGTGTGTTGAGCAGGAAACCAGTCACTCCAAGTTTCTTTACATCTCTAAGTTTCAACGGCTCATATGTCTCCTTTACACTAATTCGGCACGCAGCACAGTGCCAGACACACAGTGGCTGTTCGGCATGTTTTGGATTTAACTGAAGCTAATTAAGCTTCACCGCTCAGACTATAAGCACTGTTGAGTGCCCCTTAAAATATTATCAAAACTACCTGTCTCCAGCCTCTTAACTCTAGAGGCCTCACAGTGCTTTACTCGCGAATCTTTACAATAGGAATGTGAAGTAGGAAGATGAAATGTAATATACTGTCCCTTTAATGGGTACTCATTACCAAATAATGACATTCTCTCTCTCCCTCTCTTTCCTTCTCTCTCTGTCAAAACTTTCAATATAAAGAGCAATTCAATTTTATGGAGAGAGGTCAAGTGTTCTCTTTCTCCCTACCCCCGCATTTTAAGGCCATCATTTATAATGCCTAAGTAATTTCTATTAAACCAACTTGTGAAAAGAAAAAGTGCTGTGTAATACAAATACAAACCCTTTGGGACCAGAAATTCTGTATAGATTTTCTATATTGCAAGTGGGCACTTTATAATATGGACCTAAAATAGAAAAACCACAGCTTTTACAACAGAGTTTTATGTCAGAAGTATAAACTGAGTCAAAGAATTCAGCCTGACTGAGGTAGAAATAGTGTGGGTGTGTTCAGCTTTGAGACAAATGCTAAGTAAGGAATGTCTTTCTGCCACAGAGCATGCTATTTAATCTCTTAACTCTCCCCTGTAATGGGGTTCTGGGAGCCCCAAGATGTCTTCTAGTAATCTGAATTCCCTATAGTTTCAAGGTCCAGCTCTTTCCTTTATTTTTTCTTACACCCCAAACTCACCCAATTTGGTATGTATTTGATTCAAAGTAAAACTGGGGTATAACTCTTAAAAATCAACTTACTTCTTATAGAAATAGATACATACATTTTAAAAATATTTTTTTATTTCTTTTTAGAGAGAGGGAAAAGGAGGGAGAAAGAGGGAGAAAAACATCAACGTGTGAAAGAGAAACATTGACCTGTTGCCTCTCACACACCCCCAGCTGGGGACCTGGCCCGCAACACAGGCACATGGCCTGACGGGGAATCAAACTGGTGACCTTTTGGTCTACAGGTTGATGCTCGATCCACAGAGCCACACCAGCCAGGGCTATTATATATTTTTAAATGGGTCATAAAAAAGGCAATTAGTAAATACATGATTTCAGAATTAATTAGTGACGGTCAGAACTTGAATGCGAGACTTCCATTTGCTAGTCAATACCCCTTACTGACATTCCATGGGGGCCTAGCGGTCAGTTGGTAGCAAACTGATACAAAGAAGTTCACTTATTTGCAATTGATTCTGGACCTTAAAAATCAGTTGGTGCTATTACCAAAGAAGTTGTATGAGGCCCGAACCCACCAAGGAATGGAATCATCTTCTGGAGATGGGCCCCTTATAATACAGGCTTCCCCCACTAGGTGAGTGTTCTAGGAACCCATCTGTATCAGAGGCTGTGTTCTGCTTCAGTGAATTTCTTTCGAAGACTCTTTCAGTGCATTTGCCCGTTTCATGACGGGTGACTTATGAGCACACCTGCCCTCACCGTGCTGAGTGTTCAGCAGTTTTTGACCCAAAATGGCATGACCCTCCCTATTCATCAGATCTCTCCGTGAGCAACTTTTATTTTTGTTTCCCCAGATGAAAAAATTCCACAAAGAGAAATGTTTTGCCAATGTGGAAGAGGTGAAACAAACAAACAAAAACAAACAAAACAAACAAAAAAAGCAAACAAAAAAACAGCAGAAGCACTAAAAGGCATCAAAATTGACAAGTTCAGAAACCATTTTGTTCAGTGGGAAAAAAGTCTCGATAGGTGCACTGCATCAAATGGAGAGTACTGTGAAGGTGACTGAAGTTTAAACATGTAAGAATAAATACACAATTTTTTTATACATAAATTCCAGGTTTTGGGGGGCCAGAAGGACAGTCAACAGGATTTTTAAGACCTTGCCAGTCACAATGGTAGCTCATCATTCAACCTCCCTTTACTCCTCTTCTGCCATGTGGAAAGCCAAGAGGGTGAGCATGAACAAGGTCATGTTTTAATCACCTGTAACTGCACTATTATAATATGAACCGTACTTTTATTTATGGAAGGATAGTATTTGGAACTATCAGCTAGTACTTCTGATTGTTGTCCTATTTATCCAGTTATAGCATTTTCTAATCCATTGCTTTAAAGTGGGCATAACGTAGCAGACAACTAAAAGATAAAAAGGAAAGGGAGTCAACTTTTAACAGCCTAGTCCTCAGGAAGGGATGAAACAATCTCAAGTGATAAGCAATTGTCTTGAATGTACATTCAATAGGGAAAGACAGGCTGTCTTACCCTCAAATCAAAGTTTTCACAGGGAGGAGGGCAGACTGGAGGAGAAGCAAGCATGTTAAAACTGTGTGGACTTCTGAGATGTAGCTGGTTAGTCTTAGGTGTCTGCGAGTTCTAAAAGGAAAGAGAATTAATACTCTTTTATTCCTGGGAAGGTGGTAAGACAACAGGAAAGAAATATCTGTGATCCGTTACTAGGAAAATAGGGTCTCAAAAGGCCCCCAGAGTATCCCCTAGATCATCATGATGAAGAAGAAATAGAAGGTTCCACAAGTGACCTAAAGAGGCTTGATAACACTGGAGAATCAGAACTTTAGTTCTGATAGAAGCACTATCGTAGAAAATAATGAATAAAGGATCATATGCAAAAGAAGACATCTCAGTCTATGCAACTACGGATAAATGCCAGCGTGGAAGGGGACCCGCGCTGCTGCTTGGTGTCACAGCAGAGTAAGCCCCTCCCACTGCCTCTTCCTTGATGCCTTAGCTTTATGACACCCCCAAAACTTAGGTGCAACCCTTGGGAAAAGGAAAACATTCCTAAATTGAATGAAATGATGATTCAGGGATCAGAGGTTCAAAAGCAAAATTAGGTTTAAATGTTAAAAAAAAAAGTTACATTTCTTACGCACCTGAGCTGATGTACTAAGATTTATACCCATTAGAAAATTCTCACTATTTTGTTTTTATTTACTTGCAGTTTTTACATTTGCCTTGTTTACAGCTGTTCCAGATATGCTATTGTACTTGAAGTTAAACCCTTGGGTGATATAAGTACAAAAATTAAATTAATAAATATTAAATGGAAACAAGTAAAACCGATTCATACTTTTTTCACTAAGAAGCATTAGTCTTGCAATAACATAAGTTCAGTTTTTTTTAATAGTCTGCTTTTCACATTCATAACATTCCTTTAGTACAAATATATCTGAGGCCTCATTTTTCTCTTGGTCTATAGAGACCATTCCTTGTCTTTCTTTATTAAGTCACAGTTTGTCATGGCACACTTTTTTCTTGTTAAAATATTTATTTTTGTTCTCAGGTTACTGAAGATAGTTGAATATTTATGCCTTAAAATACTTGGGTGTACTTGAAGTGATGTAAAATGCCTAGAGCTGAACTCTAAGTTTTCAAAAATTAAGTAATTTTGTCAGTATTATGCAAAAATGAACAACACTTAGGTCTACCATTCATCAACTCTACATTAAAACAGGAATGTTTTTATCATAATGAATATATATTGCCCTCCCTGAAAGGCTTGTAATTAAGATAATGTAAATAAATATGTTAGCCCTGCAGACCCTGCACCAGCACAAAACGTACCAAATCAGAACCGTAGTCCGCTGTCAAGGTGTTACAGGGTTACACAATTAGAAAATGACACTGTTCTTTCTCTAGTTACATAATTAGACATGCAACAAGATCATAAACGTATAAGTGACTCCATTACTATTGCAACAAACGACAAAGGCCATCAATAAGCAAGTAATAAAAAGCAAAGGGCTGCCTAATTGGTTTGAGACACTAGAACCAAAATCAATGAAAGAGAGAGGAAGAAGAGAAAGCTGGCTCCATTCAATATGTTTTAACTTCATTTTCATCATGTCATTACTTGAGGCTTTTGAAACCTACAGTTTGAGAGTTCTAGACCCTAATATATAGGCATTGCCAAGACAGTTGTTAAAGAAGGTAGAAGCTGACCAGGAGTCATTTTTCTCATTTTAAAATTTTTGGGTGATTGAGTCACAGGGGTCTTCTTTTAATTCTCCCATTCAATGATTATTAAACCCCTTTTCTACCGTTTCATCCCACCCCTCTCTCTCATCACCCTCCATAGTAAAAAGAAGCTTCTGCCCACCACGTGGCTAGTATATGCTTTGGGAGAATCTCCGCTTCCTACGTGGGAAGATGAGTGGGTGCTCATGTACATACAAGGCATAAAATAGGTACTCTTTTCAACCAGAATGTGTGGGGCCTAATGGGTGATTTTGACTCCAGCTCTTCTTAATTGAGAAAAATGACTCTGGAGACTGTATCCTAACTTTGGACAGCATTTTAACTGTGCGAGGAGGCATGAGTTTAGCAGACGAGAGAAGGGAACTCCAGGGCACTAAACTGTGCACTCAGTAGCATTTGGAACAGAGCCAAAGAGTCATCAGAAGATGAACAGTGGCATTCAAAAACGAGTCTCAAGGATCATCTAGTCTGGGACCATGATTGCAAAGATGAAAAACACAAATCCAAGAAATTCATCGCTGAGACTAAAAGCATACATTACTCTGGAGCAGGGTCAGTAAACTTTTCCAGTAAAGGTGCAGATAGTAAACATCTCTGTGACAGCTACTTAACTCTGCCCTTGTGGCCCAAAAGCAGCCGTAGACAATATATAAATGAATGGCTGTGGCTGTGATTCTACAAAACTTGCAAAATCAGGGTGCAGCGCAGATTCAGCACACAACTGTAAAGAACTGTTCTGTAATAAAAGCGCATTTTACACCTCAAAGTTCTACGCAAACGTAAGGCATCGCTTTCTTACCCCTGCACTGCAGGACTTTACGCTACATCTCAGTTCAGTGTTCCACTTACCACAAACTAAAGAAAGCTAAAATAATTCTCCCAGTATACCCAAAGTAGCCTTTCATGGCTTGAGATGACCCTTAAAAAAAGGAGACAGTTATTTTCAGGCAAGTCATCGTTGCCACCATATGCAAAGAGACTGCCTGGGAATAAAGACAACACAGATGACATTTGAGTTGGTCCCAGCATTTCCCATGTCTGAGCCCTGAACCGTATCATAGATTTCTCAGGTTATGTGTGTCATCTATCTTTAGCTGGGTTTCTGTCACTTGCAGCCAAAAATCCTAAATCATCAGCTAAATGTGTTTTCACTTACCCGGGATTCACCACTGAGAGTGCCATAATTTCTACATTCTGATTTGGCTGTTTGACCATCTTTAATGCAAATCCTTCACACATTTGTTATAGACTTTTCAGTGGGCTTAAGCTGAAATTATTTAACATATTTAAATATTATTGAAAGAACAATCAACTTCATAAACAAGTAAAAGAATGATGCCTTACATTTGCGTAGAACTTTGAAGTGTAAAATACACTTTTATCATAGAATTGTTCCTTGCTACATTTGTGTGAGGTGGGCATGTATGTTCTTATTGTCTCTGCTTTATAGATAAAGAGAGATAATTTAATTGTGTCACTCCCTCAAGGTCTCCCATAGTTCATGGGTATCACCAGAACCTACATTTTAAGAATCTTTGTCTCATGTTCTTTTAAGTACACCTCCTTCTTTTGTACTGTGGAATAAAGTACTTCTGTCAGCATTTTCACTGTTTGTTTTCTTCCTGTCAGGTGGGTTGCCAGCTTTACCTTTCTCTCTCCTTCTCTCATCTTATTCCACATAACTTTCTCATCATTGAAGTCATACCAATAATTTATTGTTTCTTAGAAGAAGGGCTCTGGAAAATCAGATAATTGAGCATGTTGAAGATCACATGTTTTAAAAGGGTCAGATTCACACTCAGTGACAACTCGAGACAATACGGGGTAGTTTCAGGACAGTGGCCTTTGTGGCCATTCGGGAATCACTGTCTTTACACACTTCGTTGCTGAGGTCGTGCTGTGTCAGGGTGGAGTGGTTAAAACAACGGCCTATGAGTGTCAGAGGCCACAGGAATACCATTGCAGCATTCCATACAACTCCCTGAATACAAATGATGACGTGCTTTGAGCCCTGAAATTTGTAAAACACGAGTAAAGATCAACGTAGAAGTACTAATGCACCACTGGGGTGTATCTTTCCTTAGAAAATGGAATGAGGGATCAGTTCTTCATAAAAGGATCTTAGCATGCTAATCATTATCTCTTCCAACTCTATAGTTCAATGAGTTGCTCCCAACACTCAAATGTTGGGACAATTTGAGTTTCCTTTCTCATATTAATTCCTCTTCTTTGGGTACTATAAGAAGATTGAATTTTTTTTCACTTCCATGAAAACAATTCAATTTTACCACTTCTGAGTCCCAAGTGTTGAGTTACCTGCCAAAGTGCTTTTTATTTCTCTATTGGCTAAAAATCATGTAATTTAAATTTACCTCTCAATTTAACTTGGTTGACCTGAGGGAAACAGCTTCTGCCCACGAATCCAGAACATTTCTGTTCCAGAATTCCAGGTTATTGAATAGATAGATGCCATGTATATTTTCAGGTGGTCCTTCAGTCATTGTTTTCTTTGATATCATCATCATCATCGCAGCTAAAATCAGTGAGTGCTTCCTCTGCTCCAGGCATGTCGTACACCATTTATACATTGAGACCCTATTCACGTTTCACCCATTGTCCAAATAATGGATCTATTTCAGAATCACACATTACAATGACTTGTCTTTCTAGACAGCTTCAGTCTGGACTAGTTCTTTCGCCTTTCCTTGACTTTCGTATCTTTGATAAATTGTGATCTGTTGAAAATAACCTTGACATATGCATCACTGATGATGTTCACGTTAAGCACTTGGTTAAGGTGGTGTTTGCCAGGTTTCCCTACTCAAAAGTTACTCATTCCCCTTCCTGTCATTAGTAAGTATATTTTGTGGGGAGATATTTGAATGTATCTAAATATCCCATTCATCAAATTTTCAATTCACAGGAAGATCTCATTTTATTGCACTTTGCTTCACTGCACTTCACAGATGTTGCTTTTTTTTTTTTTTTACAAACTGAAGCCAAGGACCTTCACTAGCAAAAAGTTTTGACTTACTTTATTGCGAAACTCATTTTATTTTGGTAGTCTAGAACCAAACCCATAATATCTCCGAGGTTTGCCTGTATTCACTTATTTACTGAGCTCTCCATGGACTTACAGTTTGTACTTAATAGGTTGTAATACATTGCTATTTTTATTTTCATGCTAAAATTATTCCCAGTTTGGTCCATGGAAGCCTCCTCAAGATGACTTCTGTGTCCTTGTGATGTGTTCCCATCATTCTTCGAGCACTTCCCTGTTTTCTGGCACAAGAGGCTCCAGGCTCATATTTCACTTTCTCTGTTTAAACTCTGAAATCAGCCATTTTTCCAAGCGAAGACTGATGATCAGTAGCCAAGATACAGGCCCTAAGTGTGCCTGTTGCTATCGCGCTGTCCTGTTCCCAGGCCACATGAGTGGGCAGAGCTAGGGAATATACACAAACCCACAACACTACACACATTTACATGTCCACCTACTACTTACTGTGCCTATCCATTTTTATTTATATATATTTTTCAATTACAGTTAATATCCAATATTATTTTATAGTACTTTCAGGTATTCAGCATAATGGTTTGACATTTATATAATTTACAAAGTTATCCACTCGATAAGTCTAGTATCCACCTGGCACCACACAGTTATTACAATATTATTGACCTCATTCCTTATCCTGTACACACACCCTCATGACTATTTTGTACCGACTGTACTTTTTAATCCCTTCATCTTTTTTATCCACCCTCGTACCCCTTCCCATCTGGCAACCCTCAGTTTGTTCTCTGTATCTATGAGTTTGTTTTTGTTTTGTTTTTTCCTGCTCTCTATAAGTCTGTCTCTACTTTGCTTATTAGTTCATTTTGTTCATTAGATTCCACATGCAAGTGAAATCATATGGTACTTGTCTTTCTCTGTTTCACTTATGTCACTTAGCATAATACCCTCTAGATCTATCTATGCAATAGTAAGGTTTCGTTCTTTATTATGGCCAACTAATACTCCATTGTATAGATGTACCATCTCTTCTTTATTTAGTCATCTGCTGATAGACACTTAGGTTGCTTCCATATCTTAACTGTTGTAAATAATGCTGCAGTGAACACAGGGTTGCATTTATCTTTTAGCATTAGTGTTTTGGATTTCTATGGATAAATACCCAGAAGTGGACTTACTGTTCTTATGTAGTTCTAAAATCAGAGCTACAAAAGGTAGTTCTCTTTTTAATCTTATGAGGAAACTTCATACTGTTCTCCACGGCAGCTGCACCAATTTGCAGTCCCACCGACAATGAACGAAGGTTTCCTTTTCTCCGCACCTTCTCTAATACCTTTTGTTTGTTGGTTTATTGGTGGTGGCCATTCTGACAGGTGTGAGGTGATATGTCATTGTGGTTTTAATTGAATTTCTCTAATAATTAACAGCACTGAGTATCCTTTCATATGTCTATTGGCCACCTGTATGTCCTCTTTGGAGAAATGTCTGTTTAGGTCCTCTGCCCATTTTTTAATTGGATTTTTTTTTCGGTGTTAAGTTATCTAAGCTTTATACATTTTAAATATTAAGCCCATATTAGATGTTTTTTTGGGGGGTGAAAGGTCTTTCCCCAATCTGTAGGTTGTCTTTTTGTTCTGTTGATGGTTTCTTTTGCTGTGCAAAAACTTTTTAGTTTGATGTGGTACCATTTGTTTATTTTTTTTCTTTTGTTTCCCTTCCCCAAAGAGATTCATCCTAAAAAGAAATATTACTAAAAGTGAGGTAGGTATTTACTGTGTATGCTCTCTTGTAGGACTTACACGGTTTCGGGTCTTATATTTAAGTTTTTATTCCATTTTAAGCTTATCCTTGTGTATGGTGTAAGAAGGTGGCCTGGTTTCATTTGTTTGTGTGTATATCTGTCCAGGCTATTTATCTATATTCGATAAACAATCATGAGTTCACACCAATACCTTCAATTCCAATATATTCTCTTTTTCCATGTATTTAAGTTCTCCAACAATGAGGAACTTGGCTTCCATTACCCTCAATATATTTGCCCGTCTGATCAGGTTCATCATAAATAATCAATCTCTCATGTCCCTTCTTTCCCTTCCCTGATGCTCTCCTACTCTGCACGGGTTTCGATACCCGACATAGGCACCCTCTACGAGAGCACTCTTGTTCCTCTTGCTCTCCGACTTCATAAGAAGGGCCACTCCCTTATGTTGTAGTGAGTAAAACAATGATCCACCAAAATGAATGACCACTCAAAACCTGAGGATGTGACCCTATTTGGAATAAGGGTCTTTGCAGGCGTAACTAAGGTAAGGATCTTGAGATGAGCTCATCCTGGACTTTGCAGGGCCTTTAAATCCAATAAGAAGTGTTCTTAGAAAAGAAAAGGAGAGACAGAGACACACAGGGGAGACAGCCACATGTCCACAAGAGGCAGAGCCTGCAGTGATGTATCTACAAGCCAAGGAATACTAAGGAATGCCATCGACCACCAGAAGCTGAGAGGGCTTTGGTACCACGAATTAGGGCTTCAACATAATCTATCTGGGGTCCACATTTCAATCCGCTACACATATGGATAACCTCTCCACCCAGTTAGGGCTCCAAAACCTTACAGCAGGCTGTCCTAAACATACGGGGACATTCTCTGCACCCCACGGAGGCTCGGACACCCTTGTCAGACTGTCCTTCTATCAATGTCTACTCACCCTCTTGGGCCTGACACCCTCCTCTGAGCCACCACAACTTGCCCCTCCCCCTGACGCAGCCACCTACCTTGCTCTGCCCTACATGGTAGCTTTAGGACTGAGTTTTATTAGAAAGATGAAGAGAGGAGAATTCTATTAATGTCTCAGTGCATTTTGGTGATGAATAGTCAGTATTGCTTACCTTCTTTACTTCTTATAAGACAAAAAGCACACACACTTTCTAAAATACAATAAAAGGTGTTCAAATTATCCTCATTTCCTGATGTAAGGAAAATACATATAATGTTCTTGGCAGAAACAGAAATTTTAAAAAACAGTTATCTGTCTTATTTTCCATATAATCACTCTCCATTTGATCTAAGAAAATATGACATTTAAAAACAATAAATGTACTCATAAGTCCCATGTACTGAATTGAGTATAGTTTTTAAAGATCAGTCACTTCATCAAGAAAGTGAATGAAGATATCGTCTCTTCTTATTTAAGCTTCTGGGATTCTTTTTTTTTCTGAAAGCTTCAAAAGAAACTTCAATATACAATGGTGATATGCCAACAGGATAAAGCACAAGGTTGTTGTAAAACCATAAATAAAGCATAATTGTCATGGAAGAGCTTAGGTTTATGTTATTATGCACTAACAATGAAGTCCTTAATTAAAACACCCTACAAGTTCAGGGTTATTAAGAGGCCATTCTGAAAGCCCAGAAACATGGAAGAAAATGCAAAATAGAGTTTGTTTCATTCCCATTGTTTTCAACAGAACATTTTAGAAACACAGAGTTTCAGCTGAAGCATAGAGAAAAAAGACTTTAAAGCTACTTTCTGAAGTTTATTTTTAAAAGTTCTATTCTTCTTTGCATCTGTTGTGATTGGCGTTCCCGTGGATAAGTCGGCATCCAATGGGAGGGTACAGCTACTGGTCCCTCCTGTTATGTGGCATTGAACTACATAGGAAATTTTATTGCACATTTGCTGCCTCCAATTTCCCCAGATTATTTAACAATTCTGTGCTCCTGTGAAATTAAAGACGGGCCAGGAACCTGAGGCCACACTTTTCAGTTGTAGATCGAACGTGACATTACGCACTGACAGCATTTGACAATTTGGCTTGTTTTCTGAAAGCTGTCAGGTTACCTAGTGACCAGGATGTGTGTGTGCGCAAGCGCGCGCGTGCACACACACACACACACACACACACACACACACACACACGTCTTTGTAAGGCAAAGTTTTTAAAAATGTAATTCCCATTATTCACTGGCAAGTTTTTTTCTTTTTCTTTTTTTAGGTATTCTTATTTTATTACTAGCTCACTGGCAAGTTTTAATTACAATTAGTAATGATTAATATTAATGAAAACTGTTTATAAAGGTTGCAAGAAGGACATAATTCACTGGGGAATAACTCTATGCCTCGCACTTTGTTCTATTATGTTGCAGAGAAAGCATCTGTGATGTGAAATCACGCCTCACCGGTCTATTTGGACCTACCGGCTTGACACTTGCCCGTTTTTGTAGCGCTAAAGAAAATTTAAAACTACAATAGTCAATATAATCATTTCTCAAGTGGATCTATTCATCTCTCATCAAAAAGAAAAGACAAAATGAAAGGAGAGGATTTTTCACTGTTTGAATTACATTTAATACCACGGGAGATATAATGGCACTGGAGCCTTAAAATCTATAATGCTGCCTGCAGGGTTTGACCTTACTAACTTTAGCCCGTAGAAAAAATTACAGTAAAAGCCTGCATATTTGGTAGTCCGCCAAGCAGAAGTTCCTCTTTACTAGCAATTTCAAGCTTTGCCAATATGGTAAAAATATACATTCATAATTGTGGCTGGTTGCAAGAACCTACTGCATTCTCAAACAAAGGTTAGATTTTGTTTTATTGTGCATTTCTTATGCTTTAGAGCTTTGAATAATATTATTATTATTTAGTGTATGTATTATAAACATAAGCCATCATATCATAGTATAGATTATTTTAAACTTTATTGCATAATATGCATCATAGAGTTGTAAAAACATATTTTTCATCAAAGTTATAATATATATTTACAATATAACATATATGGATTACTGAATCATACATTTCAGTTTACATACTTAAGATATCATTCCCTGCTCTCTCAAATTTTCTGTTGCTTCTTTCTTTGTCTTTGATGATGAATAAATTGCTAATCCTTGCCTCTCAGATTTATTGTAGTCCCGTATTTCCAACAGTCTGAAGAACACCTCTTCTTAGATGTCCCAATATTCCCTTAGGTGAAACTGTAGTATATTTTGCATATATGTGTGTGTGTATATGGACATAGATATATGAATGTATGCATAATATACAAACATACTATTCATCTATTTATATAGCAGTTAATTATACCCAGTTATTACTATATTCTATGAGTATTATATACATCTATATGGTAATTGAAATATTAAATGTACACTTCAAAAGGCATTATTTTAAAGTGAAGCATAAGGCTTTGTGAGTTGCCAGAGGTCGCACAGCTGTGATAATGCCAAGACTCAAACTGGATTCCACCAGAACCCCAAATGTTATTCTTTCTTTTATATTATATACCTTATCACATCGACCAGTCTTCCAATTCTAGATCAGAAAACTTCAGAGTAATAATCAACTTTATCCTCTTCATTCATACATTCAATTTGTAACCAAATGCATCACATTTTTCTTTCTTGGTTTAATTTCTATCCCTACTCCCCAACCCCACTTTTTCCTTCATTACTTTAAGGGGTTAAACTTCTACAAGAGCTTTCTTCCTAGTTTCTTTGCCTTTTAATCCGATTCTTCATATCAATACCAGATACATCTTAAAACTTTGTTCACCATGTCATGCTTTGGTACTCTGATTATCTAGGGTACTAGATAATTTCTCAGAGATTTATTTCTCAAAAAAATTTTTTTCTTGGGAAATACATTTCACATTATAGCCTAATAAACATATTTGTGTGCCTATACACATGCTCTCGATCCCCATCATTCACAGGTTCCATATTAGCAAATGTATCGGCTGGCTAAAGTTGACATCTAACTCCCAAATCAATACTCACAGTTGGAGTCATTCTCAGACATAGAGTGATGAAAACTTCTAGTCTCCCAATGCATATCTTCCCAGCTAAAGTTGGGAACAAGACAATGTTCTGCCTTCTCGTTTCAGCTCTCATTCTGTGGCAAGCATTCTTTTCATGGTTCATGTAATGCCACATTTTCTGCATTTCTATGCTTCCTTGTTGGTGATTTTGCTGTTTAAAATGGCCCAAGCATAGTACTGAAGTGCTAACTACTCTTCTTAAGGCTGAGATGTGTCTAATGAAGAAAATACCTGTGTTATACAGTCTTTGTTCAGGCATGAGCTAGCTACATGCTGTTGGTCATGAGTTCAATGTTGATGAATCAACAATATATATTAAATAAGGTGTCTTCAAGCAGAAACACACATAAACAAGGTTATGTACTGACCAGTTAATGGAAATCTTGTAACCAGAGGCTCATAGGAACCTGAACCTATATTTCCCTTAGGATCAACAATTCTGTATTCATGAGTTTATTGTTTTCAACAAGACTATAGAATATAGCTACCACAAATAAAGATAACTCACTGTATATAACTAAAATGAGTATTTCACAAAGACCCTTATTAACAGCGAGATACTTTTATATTTTTCATTCTACTCCATTTTATCCATTTCGTTAAAGAAATATGTTGGTTGTGACCCAATACATTAAATTCACAATCTACTAAAGAATCAAGGTCCAAAATTTAAAGTTCACCTTAGTAGATCTAGGACCTACCACTATAAGACAAAACAATTTTGAATTGGCTTTTAATGCCCTTCATGATCCTGCTTCATTGAAGAAGACTATCAGACTGCCGATTTGTGTTTCCTCTCTACTGCTTTCCAGTGGCTGCTTTTTGTCTTATATCCAGAATTTATAGTTGTTTTCTGGCAGAGGTAATAGTTCACAGAATCCTATTAGTCATTAAGTCAAGAAAAAGTACCTTTCCTTTTCTTTGATGCTCGTTTCCAGTTTTAAGATACGCTGGCCTTGAGAGTTAATATTAGTTGGTTGATGAAACTGTTTTTCTTGTCATCCGATGAGATGTCCGTTTAGTGTTTTCAAAGAGTATTTAGTTCTTTTCTGTTATTTTCATACTTGTTTACAAACAAATAGATTTCACAGAGGATTGAGGGTCCTGGATAGGTCTTGTTCATTTTATTCTGTGATTTCAGAGACGAGTTGTCAAGAGGATTCAGGGAGCTGAAAGATACTGCGCTTTAGTAGAGTAAGTTAAAAATAACGGTAGCTTTAAGGAAGTATATTTCCAAGGCATTAGAAGCCGTACTTGGCTCTGAATCAAGACATGGGGTTCAGCACCACCAGGTTGCTTACCAGGTCTACGCCTGTGTCCCCGTCACTGAAAGCGTCCACTTCAGCTGTAGGGCTGCAGTGAGCTTTCCATCTTACAGGAAAACCCTCTAAGACAGGGGATAAGTCTGAGTATTACAATGTTAAGTAAGCAGTCGTACTCTCCCAGTTTAAAGCAATATCAAAATACACTGAACTAACATAATCAGTGTTCTATTTATTCTCTCTCAAAAAAATTCAGTACCCTTTTCAAAGAGCCCTACAGCTTGTTCATGATGAGGGCGGTTATCCCACAAGTTTACAATTGTTATTGCCCGAACGTTTTGTTATTACTGGCAAAGTTAAAATAACCCTTTATGATCCTTTAGGGTATCCATTCCATCGTTTCTATTCCAAATTCTATAATTTCCCTATTATTATGAATCCTATGGGTAATTATGCCTTTTGGCACTGTAAAAACTTCAGACTGAATCTACTTGAAGCCAACCAGCTGCATTTAAAAAAAAGGCGGGGAAGAAAAAGAGAAAATCTTTTAAAAGCCAAGACATCTGGCACTGTGGAGATTAGAGGGGCCTTGTAAATTCATTTCAATCAGTAGATTGATTGTGAATTGGTAGCTGACCACACCCATCTCCAGGTGACTTATGAACATTCCACATAAGCTCATTGACATTAAAATATGAATGTGGGAACACAGCTAGCAACTCCCAGAAGAAAGTCTCCACCTCAACCGTGTGACGTTCACTCCCTTCATGGACAGTATAGGGATCTATTGTTTTCCGACTCCCCAACCCACTCTCAGCGCTCGCATCTACCCTGGCGGTCATTCTCAGATGCAAAGAGTTATCTTCCATATAAAAGTGGGCAAGCTACAGCATTGCCTAACATAAACATAAAGCAAGTCTCATGTAAGTTTTACCTTTTCTAGAAGCCAATTTTAAAAAGTAAAAGAGGAAATTAATTTTAGTAACATATTTACTCTAATATATCATCATTAAAAAATGTATTCAATGTTAAAAGTAGAGAAATACATGTTGTGTATTCATCTAGTTACACTAAAATTTTTAAAATCTAGTGTGTATTTTGTCCTCATGGAACTTCTCAATTCATACTACTCACATTTCAAGTACTCAGTAGATAAACAGGGCTGGTGGTTACCATATTGGAGAGCACACAATACTTTTTAATATACTTTTGCCATATATTAATTTTTCTATTTTTGTCTAATGTTGCCCAACTATAAACACAGGTTCAAGATAACCATTTCTACTATTATTGTATGTTCTAGAGATGAAAAATGAGTACAAATTTGGTAAATTTTTCTTTAATATGGCCAGGGCAATTGTTCCTCAGGATATATAGCTTTAACTGTATCATGTCTTTGCTAAGAAATATACTTCCTTGAATTCATGATAGCGTCCATAGACCATGATTGACCAAAAAACATACTTTGGTTACAGCTCCAAAAATAAAATATCACTTTTGGTGGGGCCTTGTTAGACTATTAGAGGAAGAGAATTAGAGAAAACCTCAGACAATTACCAAAACTCTATCCCCTCATTGAACATCTATATGTTCCCTACAGAGAGATGAATGACTCAGCTAAGCTCATATAGCTAGTTGACAGCAAATCCAGGTTGGTAACCCCAATTTCTAGTTTTGTAATGATTTTGTTACAGTATGTTGAACGCCCCCACACTAGAGCCTACTATACATACATTTCTACTGCACAGTATTATGTCAGCACCTCCCCATGTTTTTTTCTGATTTCTTAGTAATACAAGATTGAGACATGAACAAGCACAAATGACTTCCCAAATGTAAAAATTGAAGATTAGCTCTGAATGAGAGGGACAAAGCCTAAGATACAGCAGGGGTGCTGATCATACATGACTTCGGAACCTAGGGGGATGAACTGAACTGTGGTAGGAACTAGTTATGTGACATCAAGCAAAGCCCTTAGCCTCTCCCTGACCCAAACTCTTTATCTGCCAGGTGACTGGCCATGAGGAGATTAGAGTATCTCCAGTATCTCTTCTGCTTCCCGCTACACAAATTATATAATAATAATATATAATAATAACCTTTCTAAGTTAGCCTTCAACTTAGAAGAAAAATGAATGCTGCCACCTGTTCTTTTTACAGATACTTTCAGGGATTGGTGAAATAACACTAAATATTTTATAAAGATGAAAATTAAATTTCGAGCAATCACTTCTACAAAAGTTTACACTTAAGAGCAAGCCTCCATTAACACTGAGCATCAGACAAACCATAGCATGGTTAAAGTTACACTTTTCTTAAAAAAAATTGTACTTAAATAAAAGGGAGAAATGGATCACTTACAACAAGATCGTATAGATATTCCCCCCTCCTTTTTTTTAACATTTTGAATGGAAGGCTAATCAATTACATTAGGAATTTTGGTTTAAAACATGTTCATACAGCTCCCACTACTTTTAATTCCTTCAACAGATACATATATAGCACCTGCTTGTGGTCACTCAGTGGTGAGCTAAATTGATATACTACCTGTCCCCATGGATTTTATAGTCTAATGGGTACATCTAAAAGAAATTAACCTAATGCTCTTTTAAGGACTGAGAACATAATACAGCCACGTCAATGTTCTATATTAAAAATTGATCTTGAAGCAAAGTAGCTCTTTAAAGATATAAACCTTAACCTATGTTTATCTTTCTACATACACTGTGATGAAGAAGGCAGGAGTGAGTACACTGGCTCTAAAGAGAGTCTTGGAAATACAAACTCCTGGAAACACAGAGTGTCATGTATGCTGAAGTGCTTCCAAAAAACTCCAAAGGCTTTAGAGTCATGAAGACTGTAAATGTACGACGAGGTCTACCCAGAAAGTATCGAGCCACATGCTATGAAAAATAGAGGCATTTATTGAAGAAGATACAAGATACAAGAAACATTGCACAGAGGACAATGACACCTCCATCCCCTTCAAAGTAGGCATCTTGGGACCTCACACAATTCTCCCAATCGCCATCAGCAGCCTCATCCTATTTTCCTGAATCTCATTAACAGTCTGCAATCTCTTCTCTTTCAAAGGTGAGTTTAATTTTGGGAAAAGCCAGAAATCGCAGGGTGCCAAATCTGGGCTGCAAGGGGGCTGAGTCACCTGGGTGATGTGATGTTTCGCCAAAAGACTCTGCACGAGATGTGATGTATGAGTGGACGTGTTGTCGTGATGCAGCTGCCAATCACCAGTTGCCCACTGCTGAATCATCCAAATAGTTTCTGTAAAGGAATGTTCAACCTTAATGCAAAATCTGATGCAGATTCGTTGCTCTACCTGCTCAGTCATTTTGAATGCGACAGCCATACATTACGCATGCACACTCAACGGTGTCTACCCCCACTACTGACTAGTACAGTGAGGTTGTCACTGTTCATGCATGTGTATCCCAGTCCATTCTCCTTGGCTGCCAGGCTACATCATGTCACATAAGCCATTCTCATTATATTAACAATGGTTGGACTTTTTCCAGACAGACCTTGTATATTTCTATTGCATGCATTACACGCTCTCAGAATGAAGCCAAGCCCTTACTCCCGACTCCCAGCAATTAGCAATACAGAGAATTGGTGGAAAGAAGGGTGCTGTTGTTCTAACTCTATTTGCTGTTCACACTTGAATAGATTGTAAGCAACTAATTTTCTGCTATAAGACTCTTTTTTTCTATAGGTATATGTTTTGACTAAAAAACCCAGGGCTTCCTTAATTCTTTAATTGAGTCTTCAAATTCTAGTAAGATTAGTAATTGCCAAACCATCACTCCCACTACTGCTGTGTTTTCTATTAAAACAATATGAAATGCAAAATCTTATAGAATATTTTTCAGATAAGGAAATATAAAGAGAGTTGCTTAATAAAGTTGCAAAACTTATAAATTCTGTTATGCCTTTAATTCTGAAAATACAATAATTTAAATGCACTAGTGGTCATTCTTGGAAAACAATATTGGCATTCCTTACTGCTACAACTAGAAAGCCAAACCAAAGTTCATTGGTGGCATGAACTGTGATAATATGGTCCTAGAAAAAAATGAAGTAAAGGTGTCCCTGTAACAGAACAAGGAAAAACATGTAAACCTATAGTAGCTAGTAAAGGAAAACGTAGAGTCAACCTAACATCATCTGCACCATATCTATCAAGTGCCTTTTGCAAACTTGATGTCCACCTCTGATAACAAGAGGGGTAGGCAGAATCTAATGTCCATGTATCACATCTGAAAAGAAAACTGGGGGAAAGATCACTTCTATAAGGCAGTAGACAAATGCCAATTTTTATGTACTGGCTTCTTTCAAAATATTCAATCACACCTAATAATTGGCAGGAAACACAAAAAGGCTTTCACTTCCACGCTGTGCATTCAGTCCCCCTGGGGTTCATGGCCATTTGTGGCCAGGACCAGCAGCGAGGGAGAAGCCCCAGGGAGACCAGGTTCGTTCAATTACACCCCACCCCCAAACTGTCCTCTGCACCTCTGTGTTACTAGTACAGTGCAGTCTCGTGGGTTACAAAAGAGTCCTTAAAAGCATCAAAGTAACATTTTTCTGGGTGGATACAGAACTAAAGCATTTTTTTTATGAAAGAAAAATATAAAGACAAGACAAAACATTAAATTCAATTGATGTTTCCTGAACACTTTATTTAATAAGCTTCTCAATGGTTTGTTAGAACTAAGAACACATCTCACTCCTGGAGTAAGATACATGTTTTATGAAAATGCCACAGAAGAAGAATGATCATTCTTTTGAATAAAATGCTAGCTTTTGAATAGGAATTTTGAATAAAATTCCTCTTTTTGCCATTGAAAATCATGGTTTCTCATCTTCGCTCTGTCTACATAAAAACGTAGAAAATGTAATTAGTTGCTTCTGACCACCAAAAATGTTTTAAAAATGTATGTATTCCACAACCGTAAGAATGGGGTCCTTCAGTTTTAGGTGATGTTCTATTATTACCGAGATTAACTCGCAAATTTCACCATTGATGTGTGCTCACCACTGCACGTGCAGTAGAATTCCAAGTGACTTATTTAATAAGAACTGTTAGAATCTGCAGGATGTCATTTGTTTCCCAAATATCCATTGAGCACATAGCATGCTCCAATCACTCTACTAGTTGCTGGGAATATCACACTGAAGACAGAGGTTTCCTGCCTTTCGGTCCTTATAGTCCAATGAGAGAGATCAGGGAAATGAAAAGCAAGAATAATGGTTTATTGAGTATTCTGTTTGGGGACTTTAGGGTGCTCACATAGAGGATAACCTAGATCACATTTGGGGGGCAGAAAAGATTTCAAGGGAAACATAATTACTAAAGAAAGGTCTGGAATGGAGGGAGAAGTTAGCCAATGATGCGCAACAAAAGCTCTTCAAAATATCATTTAACACAAAATCAGCTTAAGAGTGAGGAATGCTTGTGTGCATGTGTTGCTCCTAATCCACTTTATCACAATAAATTTTCTGGAGAGGTCTTGAGCATAATTTTCAGAAAAGAATATTGTGGCTTTAGGGTAGAATAGCAACCTTTTTTTCTGTTGTTCCATCAGAGTCTTTCGGCCTCACTCTAAATGTACAAACCACATTGTGCCTCTAGAACATTCCCAGAGGAAAACATGTTAGAGCACAGCCCATGAATTTTTTAAAAATTTGGGAGATGAAACAGCGAGTATACAATTTCTTGACATATTTTGGATACCTCTAGACTTTTCCTGGGCTCCTGTGTCTGCTTTGCTCTTGGCTTCAGGACTTCTAATATCTGAAGATAAACAAACAAACAAACAAACACACTCTCACTTTAAGGAGAGTTACCCATAATAACGCCACCAAGATCTCAAAGCCTCATGCCAGATCACACACCTCTCTGTCTGCAGAAGAACTCCCAATAATGAAAGCAAAAGCAGTAGAAGCCGTAATACCAGCACTCAAATTTTATTGAATATTTACAAAGTGCTACAGGGGTTTTATGTTCATGATCTTATTTTACCCTCACTAAACTTCTGGGAGGAAGGTACCATCATTATTCTTATTTTATAAATGAGGTCAAGTTTAGGGAAGTTAATTAAGGTGCCCCAGGTCACAGCCGGTAGGAGTCTGGAGGGAGATTTAAACACAGGCTTGCCTATTACCCAGGCCACTGTATGAACTTGCTTACTGCCTCCAACACTGTTGACCAAGGCCGCCGTACACTGCCACATAACAGGGGGAAAGGGAAGAGCCCCCAGTGGAACAGGAGACAGATGAAAAGGGATCGCGTAGTACTAACTCCTCACACCGCAGATTAATTACTATCTAATGGAGAAGGGTCTGGGAGGTAGGAAAAAGGAAAGATCTGACTTAGGTTGTTGAAATCACACAGTATACGAATTGGTTAAAGGATTCTGCAGACAACAGCTAGATGCAGTGACAAGGCTTCCAGATTGACCATTTTGCACATTTTGAATGTTGTGTCAACTTTTCGAACAGAGAGGTTGAGCTTCCTCCATTTCCCATGGTAGTGAACACTCAAAGGATAATTTTGAAAAGTAAAAAATTCCATTCCTCTTTCTATGTATTAAACAATATAACTGCATTCTACTTTAAGAATGTAACAATCCTTGTTTTTGTCTTTGAATTTTGAAATAAACTGCTCCATCTCTGTCATCACCAAGGGAATAAAATTTGGTGAATTATCTTTGAGTTCTCATCTTAAATAATATTATTTGTCCCTGTTCCTTGGTTTTTATTGAATTGTTTCAAGTACTGTTCTAAGTTTAATACATTTATCTTATTCAGTGTACATGTCTTTTGTAATCACACCCACAAAATATCACAGGTTGTGATTGTATCAAGGGTCAGCAAGCTACAGCGAACAGCCCAACACTGGCCCATTGCCTGGCTTTTTGTAAATTAAGTCTTATTGGAAAACAGACACATTCATTCATTTACATATTGTGTCTGTCTGCTTTCTCACTACACCAGCTAAGCTAACTGGTTGCAACAGAGACAATATGGATCCTTATGCCCAAAGAATTTACTGCCTGGTCCTTTAAAGGAGTCTGCAGATAAAGACTTCATTATCTTTCTCTTGGAATTTGGCTTCATTCATTTATTCATTCATTAATCAACTCGTGTTTGTGCAGTAACTTCTATGCACCTGGCGCATAGATGAAGAATAGGTTACAAACACATGGAGAAACAGACTAACAAGAGACAATGTAATGATGGCTTTAACAAGGCAGGGGCATGGAGAAAGGAAGTGCTGGCATCATCCTAGGGGAGGCAGACAAATCTAAATTGTCTGTTACAAAGGTGATCAAAGAGGTGAAAAGCAAAAATATGGTTTGCTTAGAAATAGAAGAGTCATAATTAAAATAGTGGATTGAGATTAATGGCAAGGAGGAGGAAAAGAAACAAAACAAAAACATTTTAGAGTGACTCATATAGTTTCACATAAGGTGCAGCTTGGGCATGTAAAGGTATTTGAAAGACTATTAATGGCTTAAATAATGATGTCAAAAACCTGCTTTTATGGCATTCTGGCTTATTGTTAGATGTTCAAGATTATAAAAGTGTTGAGATGCTTTAGAAGACATGTGGCTTGTTTGTGAGATCAGGAGAGCAGATCTTCTCCAAGCACCTGGTGTCATTAGCACCAGCTCAGCCCCCAAGTTATAAAAATTACATAATGTTAGGTATTGTACAGCACGCCCTCAGGGAAACTCTTTAACCCAAGATCTAATTATATTTGGTACCCTAAAATAACCAAAAGCTATTTTTCCCTTTTTGGTTTACCTAACAACATCCCCCAAACTCACTTATCCATGATGAACACTTCTGACAGGTGAAGCCAGCCTTATGTGTGAGCAGAAAATAAATACCTAATGAATAAATGAGGGATGCAGTGATTGGACGTGAATGCTCCTTTAGCTTTTTGATGAGTGACCATGGGTGAAATTAATACTATCAATATACTTTGTCAAAGTGAACACCCAGAAGTTAAGCTTAACTATAGCTATGGCAGCATAGATGACATTTAAAAATATGCTTCCTTTGTTTTTGGTTTTGATCCATCTAATATTTTACCTCTCTTATAATGCATAGAAGCCATAAGAATAAAAAATTCTTACCAACCTAAACAACCAAGTGGGACTTACACCAAAGAGGTTCAGTGTGTTCCTTTTATTATCAACCGAACAACAAACATTTGATCTGACTGGGCACCTGGACACAGGCTACACTTAACATGTAAAGTAGGCATTTGTCCTTTAACAAATGTTAATGAATTTATGCTAACATTTTCCCTTACTTAAGTGATTTTAAAGTGACATTTATTTCTATAACTTTGAACTTAAATATTTAAATGATCATCCACTGACCTAAGCAAAGTAAGTAGCATAGACTAAGACTGAAAATGTTCACTTACTAAAATAATAAAATTGCTTCATTTTGAAGGATCAGCACACCAAAATAATCTTTTATTCATCAAATAAAAATTGACATTTTATTCAGTTAAGATTGTTATTATGGTTGGAGACCTACACAGTAAATGTTATTTTAGGGATCTCAAAGCTAGTGAGGATAGGAAATATCAATTACAACATCAGAAAATACACTCTTGTAGCTTGATAAGCTATATTTATATGATGAAACATAAACACTGCTGGGTTATAAAAAAGAGTATTGATGGATTTCTTGGCTCTGACACCATTAGAGCGTTTATTAAAATTTTGACTGTGGCTTCTGGTATAAGTGGAAATTACTTTTTGGAAACATATATATCTAAATAGTTCCAAATATTTTTTAAAAACCTAAATGAAAAGAAAAATTTACATCTAAGTTTTCTCATCTATTTTCATGTGGCTAAGAAATCCAATGTGGCAAGTTTAAAAAAATCTACATTTATTCTTCTCCCTCAGGTCACCAAGCTTCTTGTTTATGTGTGATATCACAGCATGTTCTTACAAAAATTAATTTCAAATTAAAAGACAGGATGATTTCTTTCAGCAGTAAAAGGTAACAGAGGGACGCTGTGGTTTAAGCATGTAATGAAGAACAAGAAAAATAAAAATATTCTTGATGATACATTATTTTTATTTTTCTCCTGATGGACTTTCAAATTGCCTTAAAAGATCTACTAAAAATCCACCTCTGGAAAAGATCTATTAAAAATCACAAATGGTGATCTTAGTGGAGAATACAAGAGTAGGAAAAAAAAATGGGTCATCTTATAAAATTGATTATGTGAGCTCTCTACATGCAGTACACATGCCAGCAAGGGAAAAACAGTCTCCAGATAAATCTGCAGATCTTCTTTCTTCTGGAGAAAAACCTGTGTCTTTCTGTACATTGTAAAGCAAAAAGGGTAGGGTGGGAGCAGTTAGGTTTTATCTACGAGCATAAACATGAAGCTAGCTTTTGAAAAATGAACCAAGCCAAAAATAGCCCTGGAAAAATATTTTATAATTTTAAAAAGGATGTGTGTGCGTGTGCATATATATATATATATATATATATATATATATATATATATATATCCCCCCACCCTGTCTAAATCTGGAATCCTTACTATCTTATTTTAAACAAGCCAGAGAGTGTTAGCTCTCTGTTTGGATAGAAAAGAATTTATATAAATGTTTTCTTCAAGCCCAAAAGGGAAAGAGAGTTTAAATATACAGTGTCTGAAAGATGCATGCCCAACTTCAAACAGCTTAATGCACAGAAGAGGAAAAATAATCTAACCTTTGTAGTCATTCCCAGTAGTCTTTAAACTTAAATATCTTGCACTTTGCAACATAATTTCAATGACCCCAACTGTAAGAGATTAACCAAAATTTTATAACTGTCCTGCTGTCCCCCACCTCGGACCTCTTACAGGGTAGCGGGTAGCGGGTCGGGAGGGAGAATAACAAGGTCAAAGAACAAATGGAAACAAAATCTGTATTTTGCACCCTTTCTCTGCACTGGAGAAAGAAAAAAGAGGCAGATAAATCTGTATAATACTAAACCAAATCTCTTTAATTCCAGTCAGCTTTTATCATTCAGCCACTGAGTCTGTGTGTGGAAAAATTCATGCTAATTCCCCCTAGCAACAGCCTCAGCCTATCAGAGACTTTATGTACCACGCAGCTGCCAGCCAGAGAGAATAACTCTAAGTAGGTCAGGCCTGTATTTCTAAAAATGCTACGGTCTAATAACCCCACTGTCCCGTCTGTCTGCCCTGCCCCATAATAACCTCAATTGCTTGGTGACACAATGACATACTACCCTGTTAGAGTGCAATCACATCATGCTACATTATTCTGCTGCGAGCATGACTGCTGGGTGAAGGACCCTTGGAGGGGCAGCATTAATCAGGCAGCCATTCATGTCCACCCGCACTCCACTCTAGAAATGGGGGCCGCATTAATGACCAGCTGTTTGAACTAACACAAACAAAATAATGCCTTCCACCCTGTTGGGAGCACAGAATACCCCATTCTGATCTGGCAGGTTCCGCTTCTTGACTAAATCGAAGATGTAAATTAAACGGGCTCAGACAATGTCGGCTGTGGCAACCTCAAAGTAAGTATATTTAAATTATATTACATGTGATTCAGAAAGCTATTGATTTAATATACGCAGCTTTCCCTGCTTACACTATTCCCTAATCCACATTAAAAGGGGAAATGCATACATGGGTAATGCAGTACATATACACATATTACCCAGGAAGCCAAATGCACAGAGCTGAACTACAATTGACTTCTTCCGGGCAGAGAAACAAAGCAGGTCAGGAGTAATTGTGCCGCGTGAACACAAATACAAATACAAAATGAATGCGGTGGAGGAGCACTGAAAACAAATACGAGTAAACATTCTAGCCTACCAACCAATCAGCTCCTCCCACCATCTCTTTGTGGGAGCTGTAGTCACACCAAATCTCTGAGCACGGGAGACAAGAGAGGGAAGTGAACGTGGCCTTCAGATCTCACCCACAGTAGTGCCCTGGCTTCCCACGGGGTTGCTAACAGACTGCTGTTTGGCTTCAAGACAACCAAGGCTTCTTCAAGGTTTAAACTTGGACTAGCAACAAAAGCCAAAACCCCACAGCTGCTTCTGAATTCAAAAATGGGAATTTTATCATTTAATTGACCATCTTTATTTGACTGTCTTTTTACTCCATTGTAATGCACAAAAACAAACAAAAATTAAGTGTGGATGCAGGGATAGGAGATTGGCAGTGCTGTTTTGGGCTGTTTGGGGAAATACCTTGATTTGATGGGGCTTGTACTAACATTTTCTTGCATGACTAATCTGCATTTTTAACGGTTCAGAGTTTCACTTAATGAATATATCCCCCCCAAAATTGAAAATTCAGCCTTCAATTTTGCAGAACTCAGCAAGTCTTATATGTGTAACTTATCAGTACTTGATTTACAAACATAGAAAATTTCTTAATCCATTTGCCCTTGTTTGAACTGGGTTTGATAACTTCGTTATGACTATCTATCTTCTTCACTTTGTGGCACACATCACACAGTTATTCTTGGAGAGATACAGTCCCTGACGCAACCATGAACCGCTAATTACGAGCTGCTGACACTCTGCTTGTCCATGCAGCTTTGAAGTTCTAAGTCTGTTTTCTCTCTTACGAGCTTGCTAGGTTTCATTCTCTTTCCCTCAACGCCCCCCGCCCCCGCTCCCATTATTCCTTCTCTCCTTCTTTCCATTGTAAGCCCTTCTGGATTCACTCTAAGACTACCGAGAAAGCGGCAAGAGTGATCAGATTCTGCAAGTTGCTTTCTTTCCATTCCCTCCCTACTCCCATGCACACAGATCTGCAGTTTGGAAGTACAGTAATAAGATCCCCACCCATCTCCACCCGCAGGAATGCATCAACAGCTGGCCAAACATAATCCAACACACAGAGCTGCCTTTGTAGAAATAGTAACAAACAGTGGAAGGGCCAGACAGGCGTCCCAGCAGAGCTCCCCATGACAACTGCAAAAGCTCCTCATCTCCCGGTCAGGTCTGCGCTGACTCCACCGCGCTGGGGTTGGAGTACCAGTGCTTACTCATCTGAATCAAAACCCCGACTCAGTGCCTCCTCCAACCTCACCAGAGGCTGTTCCGAGGGCGCTAGCCTCTCCACACAGCAAGTTGGACGCACGCTTTCCCTTTATGGCCACACTCCGCGGCGTGGCTTGCACCCTTTGAAATGCCTCTCCGCGAACTCCCGCCCCTCATGGACAGGACCCACACCCGCACCCCACCATCTTGCCACAAGCCGGTACGACCACCTCTCTTCCTTAGAAAAGGATCTCTTTTTTTAATTATAACCTGATCCTGGAATTCTAAAACATATAACTATAACACTGCATTCATCTCCACTGAACAGTTAGCATCTGAAGCCTGTGTAGCCAGCTGGTCTCAAAGTCATCTGGGATACATTTATTTTGATTAAATCGATCGATTTCTATTTACAGGATAGAATTTTTCACCATACTGAATACAGCTGTGTTTACAGGGATTTGTAGAAGAAGAAAACAAAACTCCACAATCAGTCCTAGAAAAGCACAGAGCACTCAGACCGTCAAGGAGTTAAAGCTAAGGGGCTTGCTTTCACATTAGCAAAAAAAAAAAAAAATCCAGCCTGCAGCTGCTCCAGCCATGCGCTCTAGCTCATCAGGAAATGGGTGCTGAGCTGAAGCTGAAAATATGAAAATACAAGCTGCAATCAAGCCCGATCCAGCAAAGTGACAGACTTCCTGTGTAAAATGGTCAGAAATCCCATTTTTTCATGTCTCTACGTTCATGCACATGCATTTAAATCCATGCTACAAGGCTGCTATTTTCTCTGAGGACACTGGTACAGTTGCCCAGCCCATCAGTTTCTCCCTTGACAGCGCCGGGGACATCCAGACTGCAGTTTACAGGTCCTCCATCCATGTACTGGGTTATAAATTATGCCATCCTCCCTCCCTAGAATGAGAATGCAGAGCCGGCGGCAGGCAATCAAACAGCATTCGGCATCCCCTCTTTCTTTTCATCCACTCTTCGCTCTGCCTTTCTCCAACTCTGCCTCGTCAGGTAGATACATCAGATACCTGCATTATCCATCTTCAGCTCCACTCTCAGGTACAATGTCACCACATTTCTATTTGGTTCCCCCCGCCCCGAGACTAAACCCCGGGAGCAGCCCGAGCTGGGTGCCCACGGCGGGGCTGTTCTGCCGTTGCCCTGCAGAGAAGCGGTGGGCACTGGATGGATAGTATTCCTAACTTGCCCTTCCCCGGTCCTTGGCATCCTTTTTATTCATCCCACCCCGGCTCTTCTGCAGCTTCTTCCCTGTCCTCCAAGTACCCTCCTCCAGCTGCGAGGGCCCTGGCCAGAGCTGCAGGAGAAGGTCCTTCTTGGCATTGTGCAAACCAGGAGTCCGACGCGGGTGCACCTGGCATGGCAAGGCGGGATGCAGCAGGTGCAGTTCAGGTAACCGGGGAGGCTGGTGTGCTCACAGTGACACAGCCCCGGAGCTGGGAGCAAAGACGGTCTGCTTCAAGATTTAAAAAAACAAAAAGAAAAAGAAAGAAAGAAAAAAAAGAAAGGAAAAAAAACCCCCACAGAACAGCACAGCTCGGTGCCTGCATGGGTGGAAAAAAAGAGACACAAACCATAAAAAAAAGCAAAAACTAAAATCAAATTTCAGAAAAAATACATAGAGCAGAGTACTTCATGCGACTTTTATTTCTAATGTTTCTCGGTTTATTGGCCTCCCCAACCCCTTCCGAAATCTCTTCTGTCCAGGAACGCCACTGTCCATGAGTACCGAGTCACAAAGGCTCTTGCTCCAAAGTGCTGCAGACCCAGCATCACATGAGAAACCACATGACAACTGGAGTCGGCTGCTGATGTGGTCAACTATTTCGGCGGAGGCAGGGGGGTAGGAAGGAGACAAATCTCAAGTGAGACATACCCTTCTCATGCTGCCGGGAAGAAATTTCCTTAAAAGAACAATGAAAAGAACGCATCTCTGAAGAAATGCTTGTGAATGCATATATACTTTTATTTGTGCACACTTACATAAAGTGACTGTGGATCCTTAAAGACATTTCGAGGATGCTGTACCGCAGACACTAGCTGGATGGCAGCAATATTATTTCTAGATTGTATTAGTCAAAGCTGATCCCACTTAAGTGGATTCCTGAAAAGCACACACCATGTCTTCAGAGCATGATCAGGCTTGGAAAACCAATTCTATTATCTCTCCCTGCAATCTGTATCTGAACCTGCATTCTGAATAATTTATTTTTAGACTAATAATATGCTTGCCAAGACCGCTCCTTTCTTCCGTGAGTGGTGCAGGCAATATTCATCCAAGTGGGAAAAGCTTGTCCCTTTGTAGGGAGAAGAGATGGTTTTCGTCATTTTCAAAAAATGCAATTTCTTATTTAAAGGCATACAAACACATAACAATAAAGGTCTCCTGCAAGTAATCATTAAAAACAAGCGAAATGTTTCTGCTTCATTGAATTGACATGCCTGTTATTTGCAGTCTGGCATCTCTTGCTGGCAAATGATGGTGATATTTTTCTTACACTGTTCATGGTTGCAGCTAGAGCCCTTAAGCCACACAGATATTGCTACTACTCAGCAGGGCGAGAGCAAACAATTGCTTTCTGGAGCACCTCTCTGCAGAGGTGCTGTACTGCCATGTACATTTTACTAGTTACATTAAGGCATGTAGGAGAGAGATGGCCTCAGGTTCTTATAGATTCCATCAGTCATCCTGGAATGAAGAAAGTGCCTGTTTGGGATATTCTGCCCATAATGTGAGAAGTATAACTTTGTAGAAAAGCTGATCAGGCCAGCTAACTAGAACCAGAGACTCATTAAACAGCAGCAAGAATTGTCCACAACCTACTTTTTGTGACTGTGCAAATGTCAGGGAAAGTGGTCATTAGTTTGGTCAAGGAGCCCCTAGCCTCCAATAGTGTGAGTGTGTCAGGGACTGTCCTGGACACTGGGGGTCCAGAGGGGACCACGCTGAGCACGGTCCCTGCCATCACAGAGCTCACAGTCTAGTACCTGCACACATCTCATCTTCTCCGAAGACAACTTTTTTCAATTTGGATACTCTAAAAATATCCTGAAAGAAACCCAGGAGTGATTCTTCCACTCTTTCCTTGCCATCATCCTCTATGAACTCTCACGTCCCATGGATTCTTTCCTTATGTACTGCCCTTGAATCTAAGATTTCCTCTCCATTCCCCATTTCTAGAGTCTAAGCCCAGAAGCTCATGCTCTCACACTTACCAATCTTCTGTCTGGTCTCCCTCTTTTTTGCTTCAGTCTATTGGGCAGCCTGCCCCCAAACTAATCCTACTAAACCACCGTGTCCATGGTGACCAGAGCCCCTGTCTGGATGGTCTTAGGTGACCCTTTGTCCAACACCAGTGATGGCTCCTTATTTCTTCACATTCATACGCTACAAGTAAAGACATCCTATTATCTGTTTGTACCTTAACTATTTAAATAAATGGTCTCTTTTTGATTCTCTGAGTACACCATCCATTATTCAGAAAAATAGTATTTGTGGCTTACTTTGGTCAATAACTGGGTAGAAAGCTCTGTAAGGGAAACGAAAGCACATGAGGCACTGTCCCTGCCCTCAGAGAATGTGTCATCTATGGAACCTGTGCTATTGACTATTTACTATTTTGAATTGTTAGTTATCTCTTCAAGTTTTATTTTCTATAAAAATAATAAATAGGTCTAAATATGCCAGCTAAGTCAACATCAGGTAAGTTGTGCCACTGAAGAGCTAAAATAGGGAAAGATTACTTCTACCAAAATATGGGGGAAGGTCCCCAAAGGACCCTGGGATTTGCAAATTTGCAGACATTCGCAAATTTCTGGTCAGGGTAGAGAGTGGGGCTCAGGTCACAACAATAGTAGCAATGGCAAAAGGGAAACCCTAGCACCTACTATGTGCCAGGGTCTCTTCTAAGCATGTACAGCAATGAACCCATGGACCTTCAACAGTCTTATGAGAGAATTATTGATTTAATGAGCTCTTCTCAATTATACAGAGCAAAAGCACAAAAGAGAGGGTAGCTAAGTTGCCCAAGACCTCACAGAACGTGAGTGGTAAAGCACGTCTGGCCCCTGAGCACACCTTAATCACCATACGGTACCACCTCAGAGTTCAAAAACTAGCTGGAGGGGCACCAGAGAGAGGAGAATACTTAACTATGCCTAAAGGTGTGTGAAGAGATCAACTTGGTTCAAGTAGAGTATTCATTCTGTTGAAGTAAGATTGGATTAAGGAGAGCCACCTTTTAAAGCATTTACCCTTATTATAAGCCATAGAACAACCAAATTTTAGGATAATGAGTCCAGTAGCCATGGCTAAGATGGATGGGGGGGAGGGAGATTAGATATAAGAAGAGTAATAAAGAGGCTATAAGAGAATAGTGTCTGAACTCTGCTAGTTTCAGAAGAAAAATCAAGATGGATTCTGGAGGCTTTATGAGAAAGGAATTACATTATTAAGGTATTCTTGGGAGTGGGGAGAATGGTGATAGCAGAGTGGAGTGTACTTGTTATTTTCATTGATTTTAAACAAAGGGGGTTGGGAGAGAAACATTAATCCATTGTTCCACTTATTTATGCACTCATTGGTTGATTCTTGTACGTGCCCTGACCTGGGGATTGAACGCACAACCTTGGAGTATCGGGATGACTCTCTAATTGAGCTACGTGACCAGGGCTGGACTGCATGTATTTTTAAAAACCTGGATAAATAAAGCAGTTCCTTGAGTTTGCCAGAAGCTAGTACAATAGTTGATACATTAAAAAAAAATGGGTAAATTAAAGAAATGGAGGTGAAAATGGGAAAATTCAAAGTGATGTTACATATAAAGAAAAATTCTACAGACTATTTGGTATTTCATAGGACATCCAGGGGAAAAGGTCCATCATGAAATCACATACATGGAAATAGAATTCATTTTCTTTCTGCCTTTGGCCCAGGCTTTTGATGCACCTGCTTTCGCCCGCCACACCTCAGGCGCTACTCTGCAGACCCACCTCATCCAGGCCTGGCCCCTAAACCGAACACTGCGCTTACCGAGGCAATACAGTAAGTGTGCTAACATACTTTACTTTTACTCCCTTTACAGATGGCAAAGGGAGAAGCCACAGCCTTCTCTCACAATCCTGGCTAACCAGGACGCTAAATTAGCAAGTGTACCTCATCTCGTAGGCAGTTAATGAAGGTTAATATGACACACTGCCTCTGGCTCTGGGAGTAAAAAGGGGTGTTATTGCCTCATATTAAAGCTGGAAAAAAGTGTTAATAATCTTTCTCATCAGCAATAAAGAATTGGGCTTTTAATACCCAGATATATTTTAGTAAAAGGCTAGTATATCATCTCTAAGTGGAGTTCAAGAGCAATGTTAGATAACTAGGGCATTTCCAGAGGCTGCTTACACTAGAGACCAAAAGACAGGAAGCAAAGGAAAAGAAAAATATGTAGCTAAAATCATATGCGTTCCTGCATACTTGAAGGAAAAAAATGTAAGTTTATATTGCGGTGTTTTTATTTATGTTGTTTTAGATCTATCCTAATGAGTAATCTTTAAATATTATAAGGAAAACTTGGATCTCACAAATAAGCCATTTTGAGTAAGCAGGGAATATGTGAGCAAGGTCATTGCTTTATAAGTGACTCACGCGGATGTGCCATGTGAACCTGCTAATATAAGACAGTGTGTTAAACTTTATGAGATGGAGATAAAATGAATGAGGCACTGTCTAGGCCCTTGATGAGTTTACAATACCCTTACCCAAGAAGACACTTCCTTTCCTTTGACAAAGGGGACCTATTGCTTTTAATGACAGTAAAGAATTGTAGATATTAGTAAAAAAATAAATAAATAAAAAAGGATATGCTTCTCAAAAGGAAGTCAATCCATCTAGGCTCCATTGAGGTCTTACCATAAAAGAAATAGCTCGTGGATATAAATATTCAATGACTGTGATTCTTAAGTTCCTTAGTGGATAAGAATGCTATGCTTTGTTTTTGCAATCTTGGGAAATACTAATGATGTGATAATAGTGTAGAGAAAGGGAGGGTCTACAGGCTTATTTCGTAAGTAGCTAGAGGACTTAAAATTTCATGCTGTGTTTTCCAACTTCCCCCAAGTGGATACTGAATTAAGATTAGCTCTTCACAAAGCTGACTGACAGACTGACTAATTGCTGGCTGCTGGCAGAGTTCTGATTCCCCTCTTTCTGTTGCCCAGGATTATTACCCTGGTCCATTTTACAGGGGCCAAATGACAATTTTTAAGGTGGAAGGACTGTGTTTGTTCACCTGTTAGTGGTTTGACCTTAGACTTTGCAGAGCGCTGTCAGGAAGTCAGTTTTTCCATGCTCTTTACAGTAAACAAAGACAGTGTGGCTGGGCTCCAAATGTTACAGAAGGTCAGGGACCAAACCGCCACAAAGACAAAGACTGCTTCCAGAAATTCAAACACAAAATAGATGTGAGTGCCGTCAACATTCCAGACTGTGCTCCTGTCCATTCTCAGTGTTTGGTTCAAACCATGTGACACATACCCAGCATCAATGCATAACAGAGATAGAATCATAAAACCCAGGTGTTGGAAAGCACCTTAAAGGTCACCTGGTCCAACCGCAAATCTGAATTGTGAACACTGCCCTTTAAAATATATTCTCCATGCAACCGTCCAGGATCCAAGGAAACGCCTCCAGTGACTAAAAACGCCATGCCCTGGGTTGGAGGCAGACCATTTCGTCTTTTGAATGCAATGGCTTGATTATTTAAAAGGCCTGAGCCAAAGGTCTGATTCCATGGTAGTGGAAGCCTGTAGCTTCTGTTTCTTGTCCCTCAGTTTATAATAGAAGTTTGGGAGTTCATGTCAAGTGTGTTTTCCACATGCTGGTCCATCAGTTATTATAAGGAATTGATCGCTGTCCAATAAGATTTTTCTTCTCTACATGAGATATTTGCAATTCTTTAGCCACTATTCTGCAACTTGTACTCGATGCAACATCTCATTTCCCAGGTTATAAATACATTCCTGTTTTTCAGTAGCTGTTTGACTGATGTGTTGCACAAGCCAGAACACACGGTCCCATGGTGTGGCCACACAAAGTCAATAGCACTATTGTCTCCCTTGTTCTAAGAGTCCAGATCTCAGTTAGTGCAGCAGAACTTGCCTTTGCTTTCCTGGGAGGAAGGCACATCGCACTGGTGGCTAATTGGGCTCATTGGGTTCACCCGTGCCTCTGTTCATGCATGTTGCCCCTAAGTCACATCGCTGCTATCATTGGATAGTGACTTCGTGCAATTTCGTGACCACATTTTGTCTTGTTATTGTTTTTGGTTAACAAGTATGATTGGATTCAATAGTATTCAAAACACAAATAGAACGGAGAGGAGTAAATGATCCTTAAAGGAAACAGGAGTGCACAGTTGACCCTTGGACACCATGGGATTTAGGGGCACTGGCCCTTAGCACTCAGAAATCCTCATAAATGTTGACTCCCCAGACACTTCCCTCCAGTCAGCCCTCATACCCACAGGAGCTGCATCCACAGAGTCAACCGACAGCAGGTCAAAAACAGTATTTTCGATCTGTAGTTGGCAATCCTTGGAGGTGGAAGGCCAACTATACCAATAGCCTACTGTTGACTGGAAGCCTTACGGATAACCTAACCAGCCAGCTGACACACGTTTTGTGTTATATGTATGATGTACTGCATTCCTACAATAAAGAAAGCTAAAGAAAATGTTATTAAGAAAATCCTAAGAAAGAGAAAATACATTTACTGTTACTTGTTGAAAGAAATTCATGTATAAGTGGACCTGTGTACCATTCAAACCCCTGTTGCTCAAAGGTCAGCCGCGTTTGTAAAAGCACATTTCTCTTCCACAGGGAGACAGAGCACCCAGGGGGGCGGGAGTTCTCAGAAGGCAATGAGTAAAATTCTGTTTTTCCCATATCATGGTAGCACTGCAGAGGATGAAATACCTCTGATCACATGAAATTGCCTGGCCTAGTGAAGACTACCGGACTAGAAGTCCAAAGCCCTGGGGTCTGGGGCCCATTCCTCCGTCAACAGTCTGTTCATTTGTTGTATGACTGAGGTTGAGCAGTTTATCTGTTTTCAAGTCTTAGCTTCTCCAGCTGCACAGTGAGACCCTCAACAACACGCATGCTGGGGCGGCACGGCGTTCGGACACCTTATGGTTATGTGGAACTTTAATTAAATCTCTAAAATTGATTCTTTAATATAATGGCATAAATAAAATATTAACCCTTGGCTAAAGTTTCCTAAAGACTTACAGTGAAATTAGGTAAGTAGTTACATTAGAGTGTCTCAAAGCAAGTGAATGGCACAGCCACAAATCAAAAAGTTCCTATGTACAGAGTTGTTTTTAAAAGACTGTGCCAATTAGGTAAATGAGTTAAGTCCCTCTGGGGGCTCTGGAATCTTTACCCTCTGATAAAATAACAGTTTTGAATAGGTGAACCAATTACTGAGATTCTTGGGGTAAGAAATGAAATAAATGTCATAATGCGATATCATCGCTTTCCCATAATCCAAATGTCTTCTTAAAATGTCTTTAATTAACTGTACAGAGGGAACCTTTAGGTTGAAAAGATCTAGTTTCTTTCACATTTTTAACTGGAGCAATGACAACAGAGTAGCTCGATGTCAATCAGCAGTCCTCACAATGGGAATACTATTCACATTCCCAGGTAGAAGGGAGGCGATGATAGCGTACGGTCAGAACAGAACACAAGCTCTTCTTGAGATCCTGCCCTAGAGTAAAATTAACTCTGTGATGAGACTCTAAGGCACATCCAACCCTCCTAACATTAAGCAACAGAGCACAGCAGTTGATGTTTTTGCTAAGTATGTTATTAGACGATGCATTTTTTCCTCTTGGATATAAATAAATAAATAAATGAATGAATGAATAAATAAATAAATAAAATGGAAAGGTGGGCCTGACTTTTCTCCACACTGGAGCCTGCTTTTGGCCCAGTCTCTCTCGGTGCACGTCCCTTCACCGTTTCTGCCTCCGCGTCCTCCTCTGCAGCATAAGGAAGCCTCTGCATGCCCGGACTCCGACACGCTCTCCGGCAGCAGATTTGGGGGCTTTTTAAGATCTCCTCTTTTTAACTGCCTATGATCCTGGAGATCCACAAGTCACACTGTCTCCTGATTTGTCTCATTTTTAGAAGCCTCAATGCAGAGCCCCTAGTGCAAGAGTATTGTTTTAGTCCCAAATCACCATCCGGGAGTCAGGTAGAGTGTCCTCAGGCTAAGGCCTTGGGGTCTTGAACAAGGACCCACACCCATGCAGCGCACGTATCGTTGTAGAGTCCAGGCACAGGTAGTTTTGGGGGGATGGACTGATGCTTTTTGGTGTTTGCAAAATATATAATAGGTGGCAAATTTTTACAGGATTAAGTGCCTTCTTGTATTTTATATGAACAAAAGTTATAAACATTAGCTCCTGTCATTAATGTAATACTCTAAAATGTGATTCGCACAAATGACCACATCTCCATTTAAGAACTGAGGCAGGCTTTTAGGGGAAACTTTAAAATAATCAACACGCCATGTGGAAGAGGCCAAATGAACAGATATATCATTGGCTGCTAAAGCGGTGAAGCTTTCTCAAGCAATAGAAGAGGCGGCCATTTGCCTGAGACTTTCGGTTAGATTGAAAGTCTCATTGCAGCATGGCCCCCTACATTTGATGGCCTTTCCTACAGGTACCAAGATCAGTGCTCCAGTATTACGGTGTCTGTAGGCATGTAAAGATACAGAAAGGAAGAAAAGAGTTCCAGAATCAGAAAGACAAGTGATGTTTATTTTTTCCTTCATTGGTCTGAACGTATGGTTTATGCAGAATTCATGCCATATGTGAAAAACTCAAATTCTAAAACAATTCTAGAACATAATAGAGATTCTGTGTGATTTTTTTAAGTGAACTGTGGCTCAATGACAGACTTTTTATTTATGAAGATAAATTCAGTTTACATTAAATACTGGGTCTTGACATTTCCCTCTCAACTCTCCCCCGACACACGCATTTTATGAGTTGGATGGATATTGTGTATATATTTTATTAAGATTAAAAGTTATGCAATTTATGTAATTATAAACATACATGAAATTGTCAACATAGATTATTCGTCTAAATTTAATAGCATAGGCTCTAACTTTTGTTACTCTACATTCAAAAGACAAAGATTTGTTATTATTGACAGCACTGAAAATAATTTTTTTGCAGAATCTAAAGAAAAATTTTAAATAACTATTTTAAAATGTTGATATATTGACATAGTATAGAACCCCTTAGTATGAGTACACTAAAAAGATAAAGACAATATTATCACTCTGAAGTTACTGAGGTTGTAACAGGTCATATCTAGCAGTAAGATGGTTGGATGTACTAAATGTGAGACCTTGGGAAAAGAACAATTCTAATAATATTTAACACTTAATAATTACTTGCTACATGCCAGCAACACCCTGAGTTCTCCACATTCAGTCCTCATGAGGAAACCTGGGGGTTAGATGCTGTTCTTATCCCCATTTCACAGATGAGGAAACTGAGGCAACAGAAATGTTAAGTAACTTGACCAAGGCCCCACAGGTAACAGACTGCAAATTCTGGCAGCTGGGCTCTGAGTTCTTGCACCAGAGTCCATTACTCAGCCTTTCATTTCTTCTTTCTTCCTCCCCTCTGCCACCAGACCCCCAAACTCCCAATAGAAATCCAACGCAGATCTCCCTCTTGGGTCTACCCGGCTCCTCACATTATTATGAAAACAACAGACAGCAAAATGTAAGGAAGAAAATATAACATTTCCAATGACATGTTTACACTAGTGAGAACTATTCATATCACATCCTATTGCGTTTTAAAGAAAATTAAAGCAGAGCACAAAAGTTGAAAAGTTTGCTCATACTACAGAGACAGTGGCTAAAAAAACACATAACTGTATAAATCAACACGTGGGGCTTAGCTATGGGTGGGAGCAATAGAGAGCTGGATAAGCGGGGCTACAGAAGGAGAAGGTGAGGCAGATAAAATCAATCAAATCATTATACCGATGACACTGAGTGTACATTAAGCACCCATGATGCAGAATCAGGCTTTCTGGAGGAAGTTTAGAAACATCTTATCTAATTCTTATAATTCTGCAAACCCACTATTATATTTTCACTTTACAGATGAGGAAACTTGGCCCCACAGAGATTAAGTAACTTCCTCAAATTCAAAAAACTAACAAACATCTGAGGCAAGATTCCACCTTGCTCTATTTCACTCTAATGCTTGTGCTTTTGAAATTATATTCATAATACAATAGGTCAAGTTCAAAGCATCATCTGAATGAAGAAAAGATCAGTAGGGAGGTCTGGGAAACAGGGTCCCAATGTAGGCATCTAGGTCATGAAGAACAGCACTGGAAAGCGGCACTGGGGTCATGGGATCACAGATCAGAGTCGGCTTGCTCTTCGGTTGTGGGCATCGGTCCTATGCCCGCTGAAAGTAAATGCCATCTCTGATGGGAATCAGAGCTGCCTGGATCATCTCAGAGCCAAACAAATAAAATTAGCTGCTGTAAGCCTTTCGGGAATTAAACAGAGTGTAAGTAAACACACGAACTTACAGCATAAGTCCCAAATAAAGTCTGAAAACAAGGGAACTTGGAGTATCTAAGAGAAATGACGAAGATGTAAATGAGAAGCCAAACAAACCGGGGCAAACGGTGGAGCAGAGCCACACCTGCGACGGACTAAGCATGACAGGCCCACAGACAAAAAGATGGTGAATTCTAGACAATAAGAAATGCTGATGAGATGGAAGAACCACCTGTTTTATGTAACGCTCCAAATGACCAGATCACAGTGGACAGCCACTCAAATAATGCCTTCATAAAACAGAGTATTATTGAGAATAACTCAATTCGCGGAGAGCTTAAGGCGGCCAGTACTAGATAGCCTGTCAGGGAGAATAGAATGATAATTAGAGAAAAGAATCATATCCTCTGAAAAACAAAAATTAATCAAACTAAGTTTGTAAAGTCTATCTTACAGACACATTGTCTGGACTCACGCTCTCAAAAGTACTGTTTTTGATTTTATGCCAATTTATTTAGCTAATTTAATGGGTTTGTCCTGTTACTTCTTAACTGAATATATTCTGTGACTCATAACATTTTAGAACCTTTCTAGTTTCTTAGAGAGTCGTAAGAAATTCATAATCACAGAAAATAGAATCATTTCCCCCCAAATGAAACAATGATGTAATGGTTTCTGCGTTGGTTGTAGAAAAATCAGCCTAGGGCGATTACATTTAGAAACCTGAGAAACTCCAATCAAGTTGAACTAATTCTTGATCAAACACAAATTACAAGCAAATTTCAATGAATAGCAGTGAGGTTAAATTCAAACACTTCATCAAATAATAAACATTTTAAGTGTTTTAAATATTTTTAAATAGTTTTAGATATACAGAAAAATTGAAGCTAGCACAGAGAGTTCCCAGTATCCTCTATTATTAACATCTTACATTTGTCACAATAACCGATGTAGTAATTGAAGTTCACACTTTAGTCAGATTTCCTTAATTTTTACCTAATGCCCTTTCTGTGTTCCAGAATCCCATCCAGGACACCCCATCACATGTCCTGTGCTTTTAGGTATCTCTTGGATAAGAGTTCCTCAGACTTTTCTGGTTGTTGATGATCTTGACAATTTGAGGCGTGTGGCTCAGCTTTCGTGTGGAGTGCTCTTCCATGTTAGCCGGTCTATAATTTTCTTTATAGTTTGATCAAGGTTAGGGGCTTGGAGGAAGAAAGCCACAGACATGAAGCGCCACCCCATTCTCCTCACCTTGTGTTAAGGGTACATATCAGTATGCTTTACACTGCTGGTGAGGGACCTGGCCACCTGGCTGTGGCAGCGCCTGACACATTTCTGCACTTAAAAGTCACTCTTCCTCCCCACCCCCTTCCAATTCTCCACGCTGCGCTCTTTGGAAAGACATCCGTACACTATGCGCGACCCACACTGAAGAGTGGGAAGCTACATCCGGCCTATCTGTGGGCAGAATATCTACATAAAGTATTTGGAATTCTTCTGCAGGGCAAAACTGTCATTTCTCACCCATTTATTTAATCATTTTTTATATTCGTATAGATTCATGGATATTTATGTTATATTTTGGCCTATAATCCAATGATACCACAATAAAGAAACTTTGAAAGGAGACTTATTCAAATTAATGGGCCAAAATGGGCCTGCGCCTTTTGCCTCCTGGCCAAGCAAAGAGATTCTGGGTGGAGCAAAATGCTTGGATGCCATGTGCACCTTGAAGATGAAGATGTTGAGGATCATCGGGAAGACAGTTTACAGACAATTACAGAGAAAAGGGGGACATGCCCTCTTGGTCCAGGGGATAGCCCCCTGTATTTCTGATAGAGCCATAAAAAAATTCAATATACAGTCAGTGGCTTCAAGGTCAAACATGACTTCATTACTGAAATTCTGAAGGCAGATGCTGGGTCAATACCTCACTCTATTAGAAACAGCTTTGATGAGGTAAGAAGGTATCACACGATCCAATATACCAACGACATGTATTTCAGTTATAATTGTGGAAGATATTTGCTCTCATAAAACTGTTTACAAAATAGGTAACACTTGGAAGTACAGGAATATAATTGGGAGTTATGGGATTATACTATACACATATATATAAAATTCATTAGCACAAAGTAACTTTAGGTATAAAATGTACAAGACTCCAAAATAAAGAAAAAGTACACAAAAGCAGTATAACAGAAAGATATAGAACACAGTGCCAACTGGATGGAAATAAAGACAATAAAAAGATTTTATTCATTCATTCGACAAATATTTGCACTACACCTACTATCAGCCAGCAACCATGATAAAATCTGGGCATGTTATACTGAGTAAAAACAGTTACAGATTTTTCTCGCAAGTGGTCTATTGGGAAGACCGCCAGTCAATATATAGCCCTTTGAAACTTGTGCAGGTAAAGGGAGACTCAGCAGGCCTGGGTGCTCAAGCCTCCATGTTCACAAATACTCGGGAGCGGCCCTTGCTTGGCACCTGGGAAATGAGCTTGTGAGTCCTTGGAGCACCCCATCAAAGAGTTTTTGCATGCCTGAGGCCTTGTGCCACACCAGGCCTCACAAGGCTGAACGTCTATTTTTGTATGCCCAAGCCTTTGGACCACCCTGTATTATTTGATCTCTGGAGGGCTGGAGAATGAGTAACTAAGGCGCCTCATGCCTACATGACTGGCCCCCAATTAAAAACCCTGGACATCAAAGCTCAAATTAGCTTCCCCGGGTGGCAACACTTCACATAATTTGTCACACAACTTTGCGGAGAAAATTAAGGGCAGTATGTGGGACTCCACCGGGAGGGGAAAACTGGAAGTTGATGCCTGGTCTCTCTTGGGTTCCACCTATTCACCTTCTTTCTTTGCTAATTTAAAGGAATATCCTCGCTCTGTAATAAACTTTAACAACGAAACGTGTAACAGCTTTCTTGAGTCCTGTAAGTCCTGGCATATCACTGGGCCTGAGGATGATTCAGGAGACCCCAACATTAAACTATAATGAAAATGTGAGGCCCTTAACTCAGAAAGAGAATAATATAGTTTTAGGGGTTACCTGAAGTAGACTAGGAGGCCAGGGAAGGCTTTCTGGAAGGAGTGGTATTTGAGCTGAGATCCAATAGGTGCATAAGAATTTATGAGTAAATGGGACAGGAGCGAGGAGAGCTTTCCGGAGAGGGACATACGTACATAAAAGTCTCTGTTGGGGAGGGCAGAGTGAGTATATGTGGGCAGCTGGCACACGTGGAGCACCAAGAGGTGGACTGGAAGATGGGCTGGAGTCCTCGGGGGCTGGGGTTGGGGCTGGCGGACCATGAGGAGGCCACAAATCATTATCCTAAGCACAATGGGAAGCCACTGAAAGGTGTGAGGCAAAGGGGAAGCCATCATGTTGGACTTTTGAAATGAGAACTCAGGAATAGGACGAGGAATTTAGTGGAGGCGGTGCGTGTACTGAGCGAACACAGGACAACCTCTTTTTATCACACTCAAGATGAGGGATGATGGTGTATCTCTAGCTAGGGTGGTGGCAGTGCAAATGTTGAGAAATGGAAGGCTTTAATAGAAATTTAGTGGGTCAAGGTTGACAGGGCTTGGTGGTAAAGTGGAAATGAGAGAAAAGAGAAATGATGGGGGCTGGAGTCCATTTTTCTGGTTTGTGCAGATGACAAGATGTTTAAGCTAATCACTGAGGTAGAAAACCCGAGGAATAATCAGACTTTTTTTCCTGGGGATGAAGCACCAGAATACAACATATGTGACCTTAGATACATCGACTTTGGCGTGTCTTTGGGGCTGAAAGTGGACATACTTAAAGGCAATAGGATATGTATGTAGGCAGATGATACAAACTCATATTTCATTCACAAATATTATATATATATATCTACAGATAAATATCGAAGGGGCAGCCACACTTGCCAGGCATTGCTTTAAGCCCTTTACACACATAAATTCATCGTTTCCTCACAACAAGCAGATGAGGCAGATGCTGTAATTATCCTTATTTAATATATGATGAAAACTGTTAGAAGTGAAGCTTCTTCTCTAAGCCACACAGCTGAGACAGAAGCCCATGAACTCTGTCCCTGGGCCTTGGGGATGAGGCTCATCTTGGGTACAGTAGGGGATAGGCCGGAATAGGGGCGGCAAGGGTGTCAGCATTTAATAACTAATTCATTGCAGAGAAGATTAAGAACGCATTGCCAGAAATATGAAGAAAAGGAAGAGACTGACTTATTCCAGAAGCCAAGAGGCGTTATTTTTCAAAAAGAAGACACATTTTTCTAATGCTATTAAGAAGTTTTCTAAGAAGAGGACTATGGGATTGACAACAGAAGTTCACTTAAACTTAGGAAAAGCTGTTTTAATGGAGTAGTGATGATCGAAGTTGAAATAGAGAGGAGTGGTTGTGAGGTAAGGAAATGAAGAGGGAGAAATGTTTTTAACAAATTAGGTTGCAGTGGGGAGGGAAGGAAGGAATACCTGCAGGGCACATGTTGTCAAGAAAGTGTGTGTGTGTGTGTGTGTGTGTGTGTGTGTGTGTGTAAGATGGGAGATCTCAAGTTTTAAAGTCCACGGAAAGAGTCCAGTTGAGAGGGTGTAATTAAGAATACATTAGTAGAAAAAGGTACATCAATAGTGTAAGCTTCGGTACCTGTCAGGATGAGACTGATGTGACTCAAACAGTACCCTCACACACATGCGGGCAGAGCCAGCGAGCAAACTGATGTTCTTCATAACATGTGTCATCGAAACTAACAATAAACCCAGGCCCCGCCTACTTCTCCAGTGCGCTCCCACACCATCTCACACTGGTTTTATCTTCCTCTAGCTCTCTCTGCCTTCTTTCCTAGCTCGATTTGTCATGTTCTTCTCACTTCAGATATTACACACATGCTGTTCTTTTAACTAACAGTGGCCTATACTCTGCCCAGTGCCTTCCTCCTTCATCGGTTTCTAGCCTGGTAAAGATGTTCAATAAACACTCGTTGGATGGCTGAACTGTGTTCAAAACACTTACTGAAACAAAAAACCCTCTGAAATGATGATTTTGGATATTTATTTCCATGTGATTCCAGCTGTTGATTACCAATAAAATGTTTTTACCAACATGAATTCAAGTCATATTTAAAGTAGATGTTGGAGTGTACCAGGTAGCCTGACTTTATATATGTACCTATACTTTTAGATCCAGACTAATATTCATCACTCACACAAATACAGAAACATATACATATGCCACCTCATTATTATTAAAAGAGTATTTTCAAGCAGACCCATGACTATACTGAGCATGTCAATGAATTCTCTCCTAATCAAGCAACAGAGAAAGCCAAAGTCCAATCAGAGTGTCAGTCTATTAATTTACAATGAGACGTGCCACTGTCAATTCAGTCAGACGTTCTTGTCAATCTGAACAATGATTATTTTCATCCCAGACGAGCTACAATTACAGGCTGGTGAACCTTATTTAAAAATGTGGTTGGGACCAGAAAACAGACCACCGGCTTCCAAGGGCTTGAGGTGGGAGTAGGAGCTTTTTTTCAGTGGTACAAAGATTTGTGGGGGGGAAGGCAAGAAACTCTTCTATAACGTGATTCTTGACAGCTACATGACCCTGTTTGTTATTGTTAGTACTTACAAGATCTTAAAAAGTTTCTTTTATTTGTATAAAATAGTCTTGGTATAAGAAGGTCACATGGCACAGCTGAGTTTCAGAGCCCCTGAATCTAGGTTCAAATCCCAGCTTATAACTAAACTTCTTGACAACAAGCAATTTACTAGGGATAATCCTTGAACTTGTCTAAGCCTTATTTTCCTGATCTGTAAAATACAGATACTTCAAAAGTCATGCGCTCCTCTAAAGTCGTTATGAAGATTTATGGGAAAAGTGTAGACAAAGCTTTCAGCACACGCCTGGCACATAACAGAGGCCCAACTGATCAGTATCGTAATGTTCATGAGTGGTGAGGACCAAGTCCTCCATCCAGGAATTCCCCTCCACCAGACTGTGCTTAAATGGGCATCAACAACATTTGCCTTTGTGATTTTTCTTACCTACACTTTCTTAGTCACTAACGTGGTTAAATTTATACAGCCTTTCTCACAACAGGATACAAGACTCTAATTATGTTTCTGATTAGCAAATTATATTTTCCAGTCCTGCCTCTCACTTTTTTTCCCAGAGACTACCTTGATTAGAATCTAGGGACTCTGTAATCTCTTAAGTCATATATTTATAGAAAAATTTTGCTTAACTGTGATGCATATAAAAATCACAACCATTTTGAGGAGCTTTATTCAATTTAACTCTCAACACACAACGTTGTATCCAAATTATTAGGTATACTTTCTCATCATGCCCATATATTAACAACATAGTTTAAATTTCCTCAAAGAACTAATATGGGACCAGGTGGTAGCATGTCTGGACTGATCTATAGGAATCAACACCCAAAAGAAAATACTCTTGCAAAGATACTGCTTAGAAGCAAGCTTCAATCTATTAGGATTATCATTAATAAATCAGGACTCAACAGGGGCAGAAAAATAGATAATGGGTATACACAGGGCGTGTTCTGGAACGCCGATGGCGCATTCAATCTGTAATACAATCAGTACCATCAAAATGGCAGAAGAGATAAGACACTGGACATTTATGCGACAGCTGTGAGCAGAAACCTAGGAGTTACCAAAATCCATAAATGAGAGTCCGAGTGGAACTGAGGGAGAGGTGGTCTGTATCCAGAGGGCTTGCTTGTTTTTCAGGAAGTAGCAGGGGGACCTTGACCAATCTGTATTGTAACAACGCCAAGGCGTGTGCCCATCAGCTCATACTCAAAACTTCTTAAATGTGCCAATCAGCCCTTGCAACAGAGAGGATTCATGGTCATAAAGCATACTTTCAATTACAGCATGTGACGCTGAGTAATGCAGGATACGCAGGGGCTTCACGGACACGGGCAGGTATCTTGAGAAGTCCCAGAACTCTGATATCCTCTAGGACACAGAGGTTCAAGCCCTCAAAAATCCTGCCGGGAAAAAAGAAAAACCCAGCTTCTAGCCTTATAGCACTTATAAAACTAGGCGCAAATTAAAAAAACAAAACAAAACAAACATACGGGTGACCAAAACTATTGTAAGTTACATCAGCTTCGGAGAGTAAAGAATCGACTCCTGACAAGCTGGAGTTGTTGGTGACAAATATGATGGCAGAATTTTGATGTGGGTGTTTCGTAACAGGTCTCCATGCAGGATAAAATAAAGTTTCAGCAAAAGTCCCAGAAAACCACAGTAGCTTTGATTTAAATTCCATCTTTCAAACCAAATATTAAACCATCTAAAGGGGAAAGGAAGTCTTTAAGTATTTAGAAAAGGTAACAGCAATGACAGCAACACAACAACAGAATGCCCATCTCCCAATTAATCTACCTAACAGGACCAAAGAATTAGTTCCTTTGATGTTTTAAGAGCCTTTAGGATAAAAAAAGGCAGATACCAGAAAGAAAATGAACTCTTTCTACTCCTATTTTCATCTTGTTCCCTTTTTAGATTTTTCTTAAAACCTGAATAAGAATCTCTACACTTTCTTTACTTAGATATAGGATGGGAATCAAACAGCGATGATGGCTTGCTAGAGCAGATGGTGACACGACATCATAACTTTGCGCTGGATTCATGGTACGTAGAAACTATTTACCAGGTTGATTTAGGATAAAGCATTAATAGAGATTATTAAGCACCACAATTTTTTTTCTAGAAAAACATTTCATAACTTTTAATGATATAACACGTATGGTTCCCTGACAAAAATCCCATAAAAAGTCATTTAACTTCTCTGTGATCCAGGTTTCTCATTAGCAAAAAATGTTATTAAGATAGTTATAGGACAAAAAATACATTTCCCTAGGACATGTCTTGTTAACAAATGTCCTAAAAACTCATAGAAAAGAGAAAAAAATCCATCGTTTTTATTAAAGTGTGCCAGTCTGAAATTTAAGGCAAGAGGTATCAATTCCGTTGTCTGAGGATTGTCTTAACCATTAGTCAGAAGGGGAATATGATCCCTGGGGAACAGGAGTGGAGGAAATCTTCCCCGTAGGATAGGCAAAGTTGTGGCTGAAAGATTTCAAAATACCAAATTTTCACTGAAAACTTAAGGAGGTCATCACACATCCACTAACTACACCAAAGCTGCTGTCAGCAAACTCAGAATTTCCCTTTCTTTTTAAAAAGTATATGAGAGAAAATATATTTTATGCCTATATACACTGTCCATCTTGTTTTTTAAAAACAGATCCAAGCCTCTCTCCTAGTGCGTAACATATATATTACAACATATATTTCCTACAATGGGTATCTATCTGTGCAGAATGCATCAAGCTGGGAAATACAGGGATTATAACCATTAATCAAAGGAGTTGGAGTCCCTCTCAAACATGGAATCAGAAAGATTGATTTGTTTCTTAGATGTAGAATATTATCTAGCATCTTTTACAGCCTCATGCCCAGGTAAAGTTGAGAGGGGTGGTTCTCAGAAAGCATGTCTTGAAGCACTATGTGGGCACTGAGGACGCTCAGATAAGACGACTGGCCTCCAATTCCTGGGCCTCTTATGTTGTTGGGAAGAGGAATAAAAAAAGTTAAAATACGGAGTTGATTTAATAATAGAGTTAATGACAAAGGGGAAGCCATGCCTAACCCTACCTGGGGCCAGGGAAAACTACATTGACAGGCTAATAGCCAAGATAGATCTTGAAAGACAAATAAAAATCATCCATGCAGATCAGACAGGGATTCACCACAGGGAAAGAAAATATCACTATAACGCATCTGGGGCATTGCAAGAGTTAAAAGGACTCTCTTATAAGGAAGGGAAATTCCACTGAAGGTGTTTACAATCCAAGTGACTTGAAATTGAACCTGTATAGGAGAAGGGAAATAATCTATAAAAGAATACTCAGTGGTGGAGAGTGTGGTCTAAGCAGGTTTTTGGTTGTGGGATGTATCAAAAGATAGTTTTGGGACTACTATGCAAGTTGGACCAGGGTGGCGAGAAATAACTGGCAAAGAATCTTATTAGGACGAAGCTGTGATAGACCAGTTATATTTGTGAATCATCACTGAGAGGAGCTGGTATATAATCAAATGTAAAGGAGAAGATACAGGAGGATCTTTTACGACTAGGTCTGTGTTGAGCATCTTTTCAGGTGTCTGTTGGCCACCTGTATGCCATCCATGGAAAACTGACTGTGTAGGTCCGCTGCCCATTTTTTAATTGGTGATTGTATTTTTGTTGTTGAGCTGTACGAGTTCTTTATATGTTTTGGATATTAACCCCTTATCAGAGGTATTGTTTGCCAACACTTATTTGTAAAGACATAGGTGCCCCTATGTTTGCTGCAACATTATTCACAGTAGCACAGACATAGAAACATGTCCTTTGACAAAGGACTGAATAAAGACGATGAGGTACTTATAATACAGTAGGATGCTACCCAGCCATAACAAGGATGAAATGTTGCCATTTGTGACAACGCTGATGGATCTTGAGAGTGAAAGTAGTCAGATGGAAAAGGACAAGAACTGTATGATTTCACTTGTATGTGGGATTATAAAACGAAAGGAACAAATGAACAAACAAAACAAATAAACAAGGAGCAAAAAACTCATATAGACAACAAAATGGCGGTTACCAGAAGTCGGGGGGACGACTAGGAGAGGGTCAAGGGGGTCAAATACATGGTGATGGAAGACTAGACTCTGGGCGGCAAGCGCATAATACAGTGACAGATATCATGTTACCAAGTTGTACCCCTGAAATTTATGTAACCTTGTTAACTACAGCTACTCCCATAAATTTAATTAAACATTTGAAAAAAGAACTTAAGTGAAGAGTGCTGGGGTTACCTGAGTTAAAATACAGCATAGAGACTGCAGTGGTTTGGAGTGAGATGCCACAGACGATGTTCTCATTCACGAAGTGAAGGCTGAACCATATTTTAGTCTCCAGCACCTTTGAGAATCACAAAAATGCTATGAATCTTTTTCTCAGAAAGATGTGCATGCCCAAACCTATACCATATATGTTGGGCATGACTTCAGGGCACTCACAGTTCACCTTTGAAGATTTAAGAATGTCCTAACACTGAGTAAGTAAAGAAGAAAACTAGAGTAGAAACCCTGAGGGACACTGTCGCTAAAAAGATCAGCAAAAGACAGTTAGGCAAAGGGAGTTAAGGGTGAATAATTGGATAGTTAGATGGGAAGCCAGGAGGCAATGACATCATGGATTCAAGACGGCTGCAGATTTCCAGAAATAGGAACGAGGCAGCTATACCAAATGTTATTAAGAGGTTATGTGGAATGAGACTTAAACCTAAGCCATTAGTGTTCACTGGCCTATGGGTCTGCTGGTCCAGAGCCTGACTCTTGTTACAAGATGAGAAAATAAGAAGCAGAATCTACTCAGACACACTTTCAAGAACACTGGTAACTAGGAAGTTTGAGTAACAGAGGTAAGACAGCAGGCTTTTTTACTGTTTACGCATAGGTCGGGGCAAAACTTGAGCATGCTTTTCGGTTGAAGGGAAGAAGTAGAGGAAGAGAAAGACTGAGATGAAGAAGAAAGAAGGAAAATTAATTCAGTGACTTCTCAAAATCAATCAGGTTAATTTCATGCAGGAATGTGCCATTTTCTATGAGCTACACCAGAAGGAAAACCCCTTCAGCTATAGATAATAGATATGGTGGAGAGAGAAGATGGAGGAGACTGTGCAAGATTGCATTTACCTTCTTCAAAGAGTATATGGAGAGATCACGTGTGTTGCAAGGGTAGGTCATGTGGTTAATGGTAGAAGTAGGAAAGGCAGGCTCACATTAAAGATACCAATACACTTTCTATTTTTCACCATCCTATGTCAGATACCTAGCACAATGCATGGCACACAACAGAAGCTCAATAAATACACATTAAATGAATGACTGCAATTTGAAGAACTTAGGCACACAGCAAATTGTGAACCAGCTGACATGTCAAAATGAGAAAAAAAGCTAGCCAAGGAGGAATAAAAGGTATTCGAAATATTTTTAAGGTGCCCGAGAAAAGAAAACCCAGAAGCGTTATAATTTATTTATATGCCCTAATGCAGAGCTTGGGATGACTTGCAGCGATCTTAGGAGAAAAAGATATACAACCTCCTCAGGAGCTATGCAACTCTGCCGTCCTCATACATCCTTAGAAAACAGGTATCCATTTAATGCATAAGTAATCACTGACAGTTGGCAGGTAAGGCATGCAACTTTCTTATCCAACATCCAATACTCTTCAGGAGAGAGGGACAACACAGAAAAATGAGTTAATTACACTGTCAGCTGGTCACCTAGCTCTGCAGGCCGCACAAAAGAAAAAAGCGGGTCCGGCAGACTTCTCTGCAGCACGCGTTGGTCTGGATAAATGAGAGGGCTAGGTCATCTGTGCTTGGCATCCTACAGGTGACATTCTCGTGGGTAAAACCATTCAAATCTAGAAACAAAAATCCCTCTCAAATCCAAACTAATGGTCACTGAACAATGGGGACTAGAAGGCATATTATTAAATCTCTTATGATGAAAGGCACTTGAACTGGATTCCCAGTGACTTGGGCGCCTGATGAGTTACAGATGCTGTGTTCAGGTGTCATTTGAATTCACACTGTATCTTATAAATCACAATATGTTCACTTGTCCTATTAAAACTGTATTCTACCTTACCAGGTCTGAATAATTTGTATAAAATTGATTGCTACAGTTCTCACTAGAAGCCCTAATTGCATTCCTGGTATAACTTAAAGTGATAACCTTATCTTAATTAGTAGCATGATGCAGAAATGCTTTTGAAAGCCTCTGAGAATTAACCTGCATTTTTAAACAGAAGCCCTGGGGCTTAAAAAAAAACAACTTAAAAATATTCCTGTTGAATACGTGGGCCAATGTTAATTTATCAAAATTACAAAAGGGAATAATCACATAGTGAGAGACTAAGCAACACAGCTAACACCTCCTCCAATCAAGCAGTTTGCATTTCTCTTTGCACAATCACACATGATGTAATTATAAGGCCTGCATCTCCAGGGTGCCCACTGATCCTTGGCACCCACAGAAGACTCTCTCTGGTTGTTCTAATGAGACTAACCCTCCTTAATAAGTGGAGCATTACAATTGTGAAAATGAGTAGACACAGGGAATTAATCACCATGAAGAACACCTCCAGTCCTCCCTGAGGTTCCATACCACGCTCCTCCCCCAATCAATCCTAGTTCAATAACTCTGGCTTTCCTCATCCATTCTAAGCTTTCTAACACCCCTTTCTGGTCCACCCACATTTACAAAGTCTGAGTGCAATTTGAAAAGAAAAAGTTTCCCTGTGGGAGAGGCTATACTCCCTGTGTGTATGTTTTCCATATTATCGCTGGTCAAGAGATGTATGCTGACTCACTGATGATAAACACTGTCTAATGGGGCACACCAGCACATATGAAAATTAACATTTCATTCACCTCAAACTAAACTTTTGATGGCAAGACAAAAACACTTTGCAGGAAGTCATCCTTGCGAAAATCTAAAATAGATGTTAAAGATTCTCCCAAACAGTGCTTACAAATTGAGGGGCCTTCCAACACTGTGCAGCTTGGCATACAGAGGGTGGCAAAAGCAGCTTGTACAGTTGTTCATATGGAAAATAATACAATAATTAATAAATAATACAAGAATGATCTCTGTGTTTTGTATATTCACATCTGTAAACCTACTTCTGCCACACCCTGTATATCCTCAAATGTCCAGCCAAAGAAATAGGTTAGGTAGCTCTTCTTACCATCCCTATAACTACAGCCACCTCCAGGAATATCAAATACACACTATTAGAAGAGGACTACTCATTCCAATTGGCCTCTGAAGTCTGTACTGTCTTTCTCTAAACAGGTACCAGTCAGAGAATAATAGTCTTCCTATATATAATTTATCATTTCCTTATTTGAAAATGAGCATGGGTCAAAATTTTTTAAAAATTATTTTCTCCTCACTAAAAGTTAAGGAACAGTTTTATCTAGATGGATGAGGATAGAGCTAGTAGAAAATATTATGGAAGGGTATTACCATTAGACCTGAACATAAAATTAATGGAAAGCAAAGAGGCGTAAACACTTCTAACATTTAGGATTGTAGTACACTGAGGTTTCTATCTAGCTTAATTTATAAGCACAGAGAAAATAAAATTAAACAGAGGAGGAAACAGGTGCAAACTAAGATTAGTTCAAAATCAACCTTAAAAAAAATTGTCAGTGCCTTCTTTAATAGCATTAAACACTTTTAAAATGTCTACTGTGTTTGAGGAGCTGTGTTCTGTAATTGCTGCGAAGGTAAATTGCTCTTATAAAATAGTAAAATATCCTTTTATGTTGAGTTCCTTGTCAATAAGATATGTCATTTCAGAGAAGTATTACTATGGGGTAAAAATGGGTATATAACATATTATAAGTACCATAAATGTATAAATCACTGGGCACATTTACTTTTATTTAAAACTCTATCTCGGGGCTGGAGGAAGGAGATTAAAGACTAAACGTATATCAGCACTGTGAAAATTCAGCCTGAAAAACTCTAGCGGAAAAGACATTTTAATCAACAGATATTTCAAATTGAGTGACCCCAAATCTGTTTAACAAGACTGCTTGTTCTCAAGGAAAGCCTTCAGATAATTTAACTTGCTTTTCGTTTCATTGGTGTGACAACCACATACTGATAGCATCTTCAGGTTGCAAACCCTAAGTCTTTTTACCATTGCTGTTATAGTCTCATTTACAACGTTAATGCGCTAAACAGTGACTGCATAAAAATCTTCCATTATTTTCCGACAGCCTGTGTACCGTTGCTGCTAATTCTAATGCCCAGCAAGCATAATCCTCATAACCTCTGTTGTGGTCCCAATGAGGACTCTTCAAGCTCCTGATAAATGCATTAAGCACCCCTGTGAAAGTCACTGCTTGCTTTTAATGAATGAAGATAATGTATGTTACTGGGATTATACCACTGCACATAGAAACATTAAAGAAAGATAGACCAGAATTTATGATTAAGCCTCTGGACAGCAGGGCACCATTTTAACCATAAAAATTACAGTCTGCAAGGATAGTGGCCAATGCACAGGAACCATTAAAGACTTATAATTAATATCAATCAAGGTGATACTATTGTTGACATCTTTATTACTTTGAATACACTAATCAAATACTTCTGCATTGAGATGGAAAGATTGATAGGCAGCAAGACATCTTGATACAGAACAATTTAAAATGATCTGTTCAAAAGGTAACAAAAAAGATACTGGCATTAGTCATAGGGGATCCAAATACAGCTCTGAAATGGAAAAACTCAAAGTGGACCTACTGGGTTGGCAGGGTTCTCATATAGATGCATTATCACCAAGCATTCCTCCAGATAAACCCATATTTGTATGTCACTTCCATGCAGCCCGATGGGCTTGTTTAAATTTGGATGGAAATAAATAACTCAGGATGGAAAAAAAATAACTCAGGATAATATAACCTTCAGCTCTGGCTAAGTTGGTTGGAGTGTTCTCCCATACACCAATAGATCATGGGTTCAGTTCCCGGGGTGGGGGGTGTATGGGAGGCAACCAGTTGATGTCTGTTTCTCTCTCTCTCTCTCTCTCTCTCTCTCTCTCTCTCTCTCTCTCTATATATATATATATATATATATATATATATATATATATATATATATGATGTCTTCCCCCCACCACCACACACACACCTTCTTCTCTTGAAGCATATCCTCAGGCAAGGATTAAAATAATAATAAAAAAGTTAAAATAATAACATAAGTTTGGGGCTGCTCTGTCAGGTAAATAAACAGCTAAGCAGACAGCTCAGCCTTTACTCTCTAGCCCTCTCCTTCCACATGCACATGGAAATGAAAGATAAAGGGAGAGTTAAAGTTGGTATTATTTACATAATTACAACAGGGCCTGTCAATATTATCTAATTGCATTAGTGTTCAATTGCATACCACACAGACACTAAAATATGCTGTTTTATTATTACTGCTCATATAAATATTTCATTATTAATGAACAAGAAGCTTCCCAGCATCTCTGCCACCCCTTGAGTCCATATGGCATTAGACCTTAATGACTGTAATTTTTTAAAAGGTGCTCTTCTCCAAACAGCTTCTGGCTGTTCAATGTTCACCAACCAAATCCTTGAGGTTAAGAGCATAGACCACAAAGAAAGGATGCGAAGTAGTTCACAGATAACAGTCTGGCTTGGCACCAATTCAGAATTATAGAGGAAGATTTGGCAAGGCATCTCCCAAAGGGACAACTTCATCTTTGCCAAATGAGATTATAATGACAAAGAATTTCATTATGAAGATGACAACCCCAACAATCATTTGGCTCCAAAGTTCAACTTTATTTATAGGATCCCTAATTGGTATATCTACAGCTAGTTTTAAAGTGTATTTTAATTCTCTCTGAAGTAGATGCTTGCATCTTTAAAAAATTTTGTGTGTCCATCAAAAATTGCAGAGATGAGTCAATGAAAATTCCGCATTGTTTCTTTCCAAGCAATAAGGAAAGGACTAGGGAAAGAGGACTGGTGTCAGAGCTGAAACAATCGGAAAGAGCCAATTACTCAAGACACATTGCCCATAAGTCATTGAAAGGGTAGCAGCTAACCCAAACCCAGTTCCTATTTTAATTTCATGGTTAAGGGAGGAGGATTTTTCCAATATAGCATGATAGCCTTACAGAGGCAAAGTAATAAGAAAAAATGCTGCAATTGGGCTATTGAAAATCTCACTAGTGTAAGCCAGTATCTATCAAATCGCTCTTTCTAAAACATTATTCTGCAATTTCTAAAAGGTTCCATACTCTGACCTTTTCTCAAATGATGATAGCAAACTCTTCTGGCTCTTATAAGAATAGAAGCTTATGTCATCTGAATAGGTTTTTATAGTTTACCAAGTTATTTTACACACATTAACTTATGCATCAACTCCATGAGATAGATATGATTATTTCCACTGTACCGATGAGAAGACAGATGAAGAGAAGTTCAGGGTTCTTCCAATGGACCCCTGGATGGACGGCCTGCTGACTCAATATCCTCAACACTGCACTGTACTGGCCCTGGATTGCCTTCAAACGTTCCAGAACTTTGTTAATTAATGAGAGAAACCAAAACTTATAGATGATGATTACCTATCATGAAAACACATTTTAAAGAGTACTTTTAAAAAGAGAAAGCTACTTACAGAGAACCAGTAAAATACATAATGAACATGAGAGAATCTTTGTCTGAACATCGGCTTGCTTTGTTTAGAGATTGGTCATCTTCCTATCCTAATCCAAGATTTTGTTTTGCACTATTAAGAGTCATTTGATTCTCACTGACGCACAAGGAGTTGGGAGGGTTGTGTAATATTGTATGAGGCTGACATTACCACTCATGGAAAAACTGCCAGCTAGACACAGAGTGTCAGCTAAGAATGACTCAGAGATGGGCTCAACATTATCAAAGACCTTTATGTTGAGTCCTTAACAAAGGAGCTTAGTGTAAACAGGACTTCAGGGCTGGGAAATGACACAAGAAGAGGACAGTCACTTCCCAGTCAGAGGACATGGCTTTTGCCAAAATTTGCTGAAATGTGTACAGAGTACTTCCAAATAGACATGAATTAGAGAACGCATATCAATATGTGCTATGTTCTAGATCCAGATGCGGAAATATTTGAGGCCTGGAAAACTCTCTTTCCTACCCTCCTTAAATGGCATAAACCTATTTTCACTTCTCAGTTAATATCATTTTTGTATCAAAAAAGAAAAAAAAAGATGACAATGTTGGAAGAACTAAGTGGAAATGAGAGAACCAAAGAGAAAAAAATAATTGTATGTAAGCTATATAACATATAAAAAAATTTATTTTTTAAAAACCCCTCCCATCTAATAATAATGGCAGGAGTAGGCTCATTGTAAGCACATCTTAGGATCCAAGATGGCAGAGGACTGAGTGGAAGCTACACTAACCTCCTCCCAGGACCATTTTGGAATTATAACTAAATTGTGGAGAAATCATCTGGAATAAATGACTGAATAATAGAGAGAGAGAAGCCTCATAACCACGGACAGACAGAAGGAACAGTTTCACTACAATGTGACTGATAGGGAGTGCAAAGAAGATGCAAGAGGGCTGGTTGAGCTCCCACAGGTGGCAGCTGAAATGCCACAGGAATATTTCAGTGGTAGGTGGGATCCCCCTGAGAAGTTTCAGGTCTAAACCCCAAGCTGGGCTCCCTAGCCTACAGCACCAGATTCTGAAAAGTATCCAGATAACCACCAGCTAAGAAAAGGGGCAGAGTTTCTCTCTATCAGGGACAAACAGCTGGGGATGCAGAGAGCCTTTTAAAGGGTCAATGAATAAATTTTCATTTGCAGCCACTTACCCTGGGCTCTGACAAAGGGAGGGCAGAAAGGACTAGCAATGCTTGCGGACAGACTGGCACCAGTGGCTTTGGGGAGAGACCTGAGAGAGCAGTCACTAGATCCTAATGCTGAGTCATCCCCTGTACTGCAGGAGCCATCTTGTTTAGGCAGACCTCCCCCCTCGGAGTGGCATCAGCCTGAGGTGAAGCAATAGTCCTGCACACAGTAATTACTCTGCCCCACCCAGTGGTGCTTAAGCCTGACTGCTGATTACAAAGTGACTAGATTAACAACTGAAGGAGTCAGCCACAAACAGTGGATCTCTGGAAGTCTCAAACAGGCTGCTTAAGGCCAGACTGGGACACCACGTGACATCACCCAAGGCAGATCTGGAAAGAAAAAAACAGTGCACCTGCACAACAGCATAAAAGACTTGGTAGCAGAGTAATTCTCAGCCAGCCAGCCAGCCAGATGGAAGGACCCACCAAAAATGATCCAACAAAAATCAAAATCCAATTACAACAGGAGAGCCAACATAAACGGCATAAAGGGAATCCTGAGAACATCAAGTTCAGGAGATCAAGGAGACTGTACCACTGATTCCCACAGGTCTCCTACTATAGAAGTTCACACCATGAAGACAGGGAGACAAAGTAGATCAATCTAAGAAGCAGAAACAAACAGGAAGAGTCTCCCCTAAAATGGGGAGACAAAGAAACAACGCCCAATTGAAAGGAAAGGAGGCATCCAGAGAAAGAGTGCTAAATGAAATAGAGGCAAGGAAACTATCAGACATTGAGTTGAAAATAATGATTATAATGAAGCTCAATGAGATCAGTGAGAACTACAAACTACAGGGAAGCTACAAGGAACTTACCATGAATTACATCAGCATAAAAAATGACACTGAAACTATCAATAAGAGCCAGGAGGAAATGAAGAATACAATTTCTGAATTGAAGAACACAGTAGAAGGAAGTGAAAGCAGGCCAGATGAAGCAGAGGATATAATCAGTGAGCTGGAGGACATGGTAGAAAAAAATGACCAGCTAGAGCAACAAAACGAAAAAAGACTCAAAAAGAATGAAGAGAGTTTAAGGGAGCTGCAGGACAACATGAAACATAATAATATCCATATCATAGGGATGCCAGAAGTAGAAGAGGAGAAGCAAGGGATAGAAAACCTGCAATGACAGAAAACTTTCCTAACTTGATGAGAGGAAAAAATCATACAAGTGCAGGAACCATGGAGGGTCCCAAACAAGATGAGCCCAAAGAGGCCCACTCCAAGACATGTCATAATAAAAATGGCAAAATTTAAAGACAAAGAGAGAATCTTAAAGGCAGCAACGAAGAAACAGCTAGTAACATACAAGGGAGCCCTGATAAGGCTATCAGTTGATTACTCAGTAGAGACACTACAAGTCAGAAGGGAATGGCAAGAAATATTCCAAGTAATGAAACACAAAGGTCTGCAACCAAGACTATTCATCCCAACAAGACTCTCACTTAAAATGGAAGCCAAAACAAGCAGCTTCCCAGACCAAAAAGAAAAGAAAAAGAAAGAAAGATAAAGGCCAAAAGAACATATCTCCACGAAATCAGCATTGCAAGAGACAAAAATGGAACTTCTTTAAGATCAAGAGAGAGACAACAAAGGGAAAAAATGGCAATGAGTAGATACCTATCAATAGTAACCTTAAATGTAAACGGATTTAATGCTCCAAGCAAAAGACATATAGTAGCTGAATGGATAAGAAAACATAATCCACATATATGCTGTCTACAAGAGATCCACCTCAGAAAAAAATATCTACACAGATTGAAAATGAAGGGATGGAAAAAAATATTCCAAGCAAGAAGACCTGAAAAAAAAGCAGGGGTAGCAATACTTATATCAGACAAAATAGATTTCAAAACAAAGGCCATAAAAAGAGACAAAGGAGGATACTTTACAATACTTAAAGGAACAATCCATCAAGAAGATATAACCCTTGTAAACATAGGCACCCAACATAGGAACACCAAAATATATAAGGAATACCTTGGAGGACTTCAAAAAAGATTATCAACAACAATACACTCATAGTAAGGGATTTTAACAACCATATGTCAACACTATAGATCATCCAAGCAAAGAATCAACAAGGATATTGTGGCACTGAACAACATTCTACATCAAATGGACTTAGTTGATATATATATATAGAGAGAGAGAGAGAGATAATGTTTCAACCCAAAGAAGCAAAAATACATTGTTTCCAAATACACATGGAACATTTTCAAAGATAGACCACATGGTAGGTCACAAAACAAGCCTCAACAAACTCAAGAAAATTGAAATCATATCAAGCATCTTTGTATATCACAAGGGCTTGAAATTAGAAAAAAAAAAACTCAAGGAGAAATCTCAAAAACATTCAGATTCATGGAGACTGAATAGCATGCTATTAAATAATGAATGGGCTAACAATGAGATTAAGGAAGAAATCAAAAAGTTTCTGGAAACAAATGAAAATGAACACACAACAGCCTAAACTTATGGGACACAGAGAAGGCACTCCACAGAGGGAAGTTCATAGCAATAAAGGCCTACCTAAAAAAGAAAAATCTCAAATAAACAACCTAACCCTACATCTACAAGAACAAGAGGAACAACAACAAAGCCCAGAGTGAGTAGGAAGAAGGAAATAATCAAGTCAGGGCAGAATTAAACGACATAGAGATTAAAAGAATAATTCAAAGGATCAATAAATCCAGGAGCTGGTTCTTTGAAAAGATAAAAAAAACAGACAAGCCTTTAACCAGATTCATCAAGAGGAAAAGAGAGAGGACCTAAATAAATAAAATCAGAAACAAAAGAGGGGAAATTACAACTGATACTGAAGAAATACAAAGGATTGTCAGAAATTATTATAAACAAGCATATGCCAAGAAATTTGACAATCTGGGTGAAATGGACAAATCTCTACAAACATAAACTCTTTCAAAACTGAATCATGAAGAATCAGAAAACCTGAATAGACCAATAATGATTAGTGAAATTGAAGGAGTAATCAAAAAAATCCTGGCACACAAAAGCCCTGGACCAGATGGCTTCACAGGTGAATTTTACCAAACATTTAGGGATGAGCTAACTGCTATCCTGCTTAAACTAGTCCAAAAAATTCAAAAACAGGGAAGATTTCCAAACTCTCTTTATGAGGCCTGTATTATCCTAATTCCAATACCAGGTAGAGACATAATAAAGAGAGAAAACTACAGGCCAATATCGTGGATGCTATACATAGATATTAAAATCCTCAACAAAATATTGGCAAACCAAATCCAGCAATACATTAAAAAGATCACACACAATAATAAGTGGGATTCATCCCAGGGATGCAAGGATGGTATAATATTCACAAATCAATAAACATAATACACCACATAAACAAAATGAAAGACAAAAATCACATGATCATATCAATAGACATTGAAAAAGCATTTGATAAGGTACAGCACACATTTATGATAAAAACACTCAGCAAATTGTGAATAGAGGGAGAATACCTCAACATAATAAAGGCTATATATGAGAATCCTACAGCCAACATCATTCCTAATGGGCAAAAACTAAAAGCTTTCCACCTAAGATCAGGAATAAGAGAAGAATAACTGCTTTCACCACTTTTATTCAACACGGCATTGGAAGTTCTAGCCATAGCAATCAGACAAGAAAAAGAAATAACAGGCATTCAAAATGGAAAGGAGGAAGTAAAACTGTCATTATATTTGCAGACAACATGATAGTGTACATAGAAAACCCTATTCACTCCACCAAAAATCTACTCGACCTAGTAAATGAATTTGGCAAAATAGGGGGATACAAGGTCAATATTCAGAAATCGAAGGTATTTTTGTACACCAACAATTAAATATCAGAAAAGAGAAATCAGGAAAAAATCCCACTTATTATGGTAACAAGAAAAATAAAATACCTAGGAATAAAGTTAACCAAGGAGGTAAAAGATCTGTACTCAGCTTAACTACACAACACTGAAGAAAGAAATTAAAGAAAATACAAACAAATGGAAACATATACTGTGTTCATTGACTGGAAGAACTGACATAATTAAAATGTCCATATTACCCAAAGCATTCTATAGATTCAACGTAATCCCTATTAAATGACATATTTCACAGATTTAGAACAAATCTTTCAAATATTGATATGGAACCAAAAATGACCCCGAATAGCAACAACAATCTTGAGAAAGAAGAACAATGTAGGAGTGATCACAATGCCTGATATCAAACTATACTACAAGGCCACTGCAATCAAAACAATCTGGTACTGGCATAAAAACAGACACATAGATCAATGGAACAGAATAGAGAGCTCAGAAATAAACCTGTGTCTCTATGGTCAATCAATATTCGATAAACAGGGAAGAAGCATAAAATGGAGTAAAAATAGCCTCTTCAACAAATGGTGCTGGGAAATCTGGAATAGAACATGCAAAAAAATGAAAGTAGACCACCAACTTACACCATACACCAGAATAAACTCAAGATGGATAAAACACTTAAACATAAACTGCAATCCCATGAAAGTCCTAGAACACATAGGCAGTAAAATTTCAGATATGCCATGCTGCAATATTTTTGCTGATACAACCTCTAGGGCAAGAGAAATAAAGGAAAGAATAAACAAATGGAACTACATCAAATTAAGAAGCCTCTGCACAGCTAAAGAAAAAATCAGCGAAATGAAAAGGGAACCAACCATAAGGGAAAACATATTTGCTGATGATACTTGGACAAGGGTTTGATCTCCAAAATATATGAAGAATTCATACAACTCAATGCCGGGAAGACAAACAATCCAATTTAAAAGTGGGCAAAGGATGTGAACAGACACTTCTCCAAGGAGGACATACAAAAGACCCAGAAGTGTATGAAGGGATGCTCAGCATCACTAGCCATCAGAGACATGCCGAGTAAAACCACAATTAGATACCACTTCACACCACACCTGTTAGAATGGTCATCATTAGCCAACAAGAAAAATAAAATACCTAGGAATAAACTTAACCAAGGGGGTAAAAGATCTGTATACAGGCTAACTACACAACACTGAAGAAAGAAATTAAAGAAAATACAAACAAATGGAAACATATACTGTGCAAATCAACAAACAACAAGTGCTGGCAGAGATGTGGAGAAAAGGGAGGGCTAGTGCACTGTTGGTGGGACTCCCAACTGGTACAGCCACTGTGAAAAACAGTATAGAATTCTTCAAAAAACTAAAAATAGAACTGCCTTTTGATCCAGTGATTCCACTCTGGGGATTATACCCTAAGAACCCTGAAACACCAATTCAAAAGAGCCTATGAACCTCTATGTTCATAGTAGCATTATTTATGACAGCTACGTGCTAGAAACAGCCTGAGTTCCCATCAGTGAATGAGTGGATCAAAAAACTATGGTACATTTACACAATGGAATACTACACAGCAGAAAGGAAGAAGGAACTCCTACCCTTCGTGACAACATGGATGGAACTGGAGAGCATTATGCTAAGAGAAATAACCCAGGTGGCAAAAGAAAATACCCTAAGATCTCACCTATAAGTGGAACCTAATGAACAAAACAAACAGATGAGCAAAAAAGAACCAGAGGCATGGAAACAAGTGACCAGAGGGGTATGGGGAGGGGGACAGGGGGAGAAAGAAAGAGAAGGGCCTAGTTAAAGGACAAGTATAAGTGACCCACGGACATGAACAACAGGGTGGGGATTGACTCTGAGCGCGGGGGATGGACAGGACAGGGGAGAGCAATTGGGGGAATTTGGAACGACTGTAATAGAACAATAAAAAAATAAAATAAAATAATTAAAAATAGCACATCCTCACTATCTTCTCTTTTACAATATACTTCAATGTTGCTTTGGTTGTTGCCCAGCTGTAACTCATCTTCGGTTGACTACATAATAGAACCCATGGGAATTAAATAAAAATTATTTTTCATTTTTAAATATAGGTAGGGATATTTTAGTTATATTTATATGTTCACAATGGAGCCATTATCAGTAGGAAACAGTGAGCTATGGATACTAAGGACACTGAGTTAATAAATAATATGGAAAACTCTGGTAAATCAAATAGGCTTATCTGTATGAATGTTCTCCCAATCTAGCCAAAAATATCCCAAGAGGTCACTGTAAACTGTATTCATACTGTGTGGTCATTTCTCTAAAATAATGGATGAGAAGACTTAATTTATTTAACCCAAGCATTTTTTAATTTGGCCTCTGTATCAGGTAATGAATGATATAAAGTATGTAGCAAAGAGGCCTTCCATTACAGGCACACAAAAAGGTGGGTTTACTCATCAGGGATGGTCAGTAAAGATGGGCTGGAAAAATTCTGCTTGGCAGGAAGACTACAAATATGAATTTAAAAGAATGCCAAAGAAATTTAAGATATGAATTTATAATGCAACACTGCAATTGGCTAATTTGGTCTGACTGAAAGTAAAAGTCATGAAAGGGGCAATAAGCTCTAACATCCTAGAAGAAAATATTGAAATGTTAAATTACATGACTGGCAGTGGTGCTGCACGGTCCACTGAATCGGATGGAAAGTAAAAATTCCTAAGCCAAAATGAGAAACTTACTTTGATGTGTACCTCTCAGAGAAACACACAAATTGGGTTATCTATAAGCCTGACCAGTTACAAAATATATTACCAGTGAAATACCTATGGATTGACTTCTAGAATCATGACCAATAGTTCAGCAAATTAAACTAGATAGAATATTGAGAATAAAAAGCTAACAGTGAAATGTGACATACAATACACAAACATATTCAAAGAGGGGAAATTCCTGAACTTGAAATTATAGCCTCTGTTCTGATTCTAATAGCACCCATTTATCTAAGATAGGGTTATAGATAAGTAACATGTAACACACAGTCACTTTCCTGAAATGCACCTGTTGAATCAGGGCAAAGGTACGAAGCACTTGGGGGATCTAGGTCAAAGTTGAAAATATAAGCCATAAATTCACTAATGCTAAAGGTGAATGAATAGCGAAGGAGATGAGATGACCTCTATTACTTTGTATCAAAGCCCATAAGAGGTTTGTAATTGTCTTAGAAAATATGTCTGTTCTCTATCCTTTGTATTCTCTTTGTTTCTGAACATTACATGGCTAACTCCTCTATACATCAAATAAGAGTAAATCATTTCTAATTTAATAGTGACACAAATCCTTTGGAGCTCATACATTATTGATATTGACATAGAATATTGACCTTGAATTTATAAAATATCGGCTCACTTTTGTTGTTTTCTGCATTTTCCCTAGAGAGGAAATGATTAGAGTGAGTTTTCCATAGGTTCTTGTTTTGTTTTGCCAAGGTGTGCTCAATCCATCACCTAGACAAACTGTTCTGAGGTTTTGACTAAGACATTACCAAATCAAAAGAATCAGTTGCATGCTAAATAACAAGAGAACATTTCGTTTAAACACATCCTTATAAAGCTTTGTGGCAATATGTCTTTACATTAACAAGAAAATTGTGTAAGAGGTCCTAATAGATATTCATACCATTGCAAAATGGTACAGAGTTCCAGACAGAGACAAAAGGAGGCCCAACAGAGAAGCGTGTGTGGGGGTTCCTAAGCACGGAGGTGGGCCTGGGCTGGCAGCAGTTCTCTTTCTCTCTCAACTCTCTCTCTCTCTTTCATCAGCTCTCTGGTCCTGAACAAATCTTCAATTTCCTTACCTGAAACATAATGACACTGACGTTACCTCACCGTGCTACGGTAAGAAACAGATGAGAAGGTCTGTGTAAAAGCATTCTGTACACCATAAAATATTACAAACTCATAAACTATAAATGAGGACACTATATACAAGGCCTGTCCAGAAAGTATCCAGCCACATACTATCAAAAATAGAGACATTTATTGAAGAAGATACAAGATACAAGAAAATTGTACATAGGACAATGACACCTCGGTCCCCTTCAAAGCATGCAGCTTGGGGTGTCACACGGTTCTCCCAACTGCAGCACGATGTTCCTTGTGCTCTGGTAGCAGAAGCCTTGGAACAAATTTTGCCACAACATGTTTCATGCCAAGATCCTGCGCCAAAATCTCAGACACAGTAGTTTTTGGAATCTCCAGATCTGCTTCTGGTTCTCACATTGTCATTCACCAATCTTTGTTGATTGCAGCCCGTACATGTTCAACATTCTCAGGTGCTTGTTGCAGGCCTTCCAGAACACGCATCACTTTCAACAGATTCTCGACCACTTTTGAAGCATTTGCGCCACACTTTTATTTGTGCTGCATTCATTGCATCACACCTGAAAGCCTTCTGAATCACCCAAGAAGTTTCCTCGGAAGAATGTTCAAGCTTAAAGCAAAATTTGATGTAGATTTGTTGATCTACTAGCTCATTTTTAATGTGATGGCCACACAGTACACACGCTCCCCCAATGGCATCTACCAGGGTCCCCACCGTACAGTGAAGTCGTCATTGTTCACCCATGCGCATTCCAGTCCATTCTCCTTGGCTGCCAGGTTACATGGATGTTGTGCAAACCATTCTCGTTACATTAACACTGGTTGGGCTTTTTTCGACAGACCTCATATATGTGAGTTACAAACAAAGAGAAAGGCAAACTAGTAGGGTTGATTTGAAATTTACTCACTATAACAAAGACGTGCAAAAAACTAATTTTTTTAAAAATTGTGTTTCCCATCCCATAACTGCTCAAAAGCATTCATTCTTATTTGGTGGTAAACAAGGCAAAACAAAATAAAAATTTAAAGCTTCTTTATTTGCTCTAACTCGGGTTCTTCATGAAATAGTCAGTTTAGAGTAAATTTTTACTCTTCCTGGTTTTTCTCTCCCTTCTCCTCACAGACTGGCCTCTCCTCAAGAATTTGTCTATGCAATATTGTGACAGTGGGGGCGACGCATCTGCCTCCATTAGTGCTCTTCCTGGGTGGGCTGCTACATCCTGAGTAACTTAAAGCTAGTCTGGCCTGCTCTCCAGGTTTTGGTCTTTACCGTCATCATACCTGTTTCTGAAGTGTTTGGGGCAGTCCTCTCAGCACAGGCATAGGACACCAATTGCTTCTGTCTATCTTCCTTGAATTGACCTGACTCTTCATCTTGGCTCTCACTCCTCACTCTGATCTCTGGGACGTGGCTGTGTGCAGTGTTGGAGCCCCAGGTGGAGAGGGGTAGCCTCTGCCAGATCTCCCTTGCTCTGTTGTGCTGGGACTCCTATAAGGTGTGTTCATTCCTCCTTATAAGCTCAGTTGAGTATCTCCGCCCACCAGAATATCTGAGCCAATTCTAAGACATGAGGTACCTGGAGGAGAGGTGAGTAGAGTGGGACCTTTCTTAACAGGGCACTTTTCAACTCTACTGACCACACCGAGATGGTTTAGAGACTCCCAAGAGGCACTTCCTCTGAGTTCTGGGGGGTTGGGGAAGAAAGGAGGGGAGGTTGACACACCCTTTCCTCCTCTCATCCCCTTCCTTAACCTTCTTTTCTTTTTTGACTACCTTCCCCTTGGTTCCTATTCGCAACCTCACATCAAGCTTCATTTTGTACCACTGGGGATGGGGGAGTGGAGGTGGGAGTGGGGCTTCTGTTTCTATGTGGTTGGGTCCAGTGCCTTATATCCTCAGGCTTTCTTCTCTATATGTAAATGGCAGCTTTAGCATTTTCAAAAAATTCTGGCTTGTGTAAAAACTTTTCTAACAAATTCACAATGATACATTTGTTCTAGAATCTAGACTATATCAACCTCATACATAAAGCAATAAAGGCCATTGATTTTATGACTGTGGAAGTTGTAGGACAACAAGATTCACATGGAAATTTTTATTTATTTTTTATTTTTTCAAACTATTTTTTATTATTTTTTTCATTCTTAAAAATTATTGTTCAAATATAGTTGACCCCATTTTCCCACCACCACTTTCCCCTGCCCCCCTACCAATTCTTCCCCTCTTTGGCTTTGTCCATGGGTCCTTTATACATATTCCTTGATGACCCTTCCCCTCTTTTCCCTGTTACCCCCCACCCCTATTACTGTCAGTTTGTTCTTTATTTCCATGCCTCTGCTTCTATTTTGCTCACTTGTTTGTTTTATTGATTAGGTACCACTTATAGGTGAGATCATATGGTATCTGTCTTTCACTGCCTGGCTTGTTTCACTTAGCATAATGCTCTCCAGTTCCATCCATGCTGTCTCAAAGGGTAGTAGCTCTTTCTTTCTTTCTTCTGTGTAGTATTCCATTGTATAAATGTACATTAGTTTTTTGATCCACTCATTTACCAATGGGCACTTAGGTTGCTTCCAGTACTTGACAATCATAAATTGTGCTGCTACGAACACAATTGTTGGGGTGCATAGGGGTTTTTGAATTGGTGTTTTGGGATTCTTGGGAGTATAATCCCAGCAGTGGAATTGCCAATTCAAAAGGCAGTTCCATTTTTAGTTTTTTTGAGGAAATTCCATACTGTATTCCACAGTGGCTGCACTAGTCAACATTCCCACCAACAGTGCACTAGGGTTCCAATTTGTAAAGAAGGAAGTAAAACTCATTGTTCATAAATGACATGATAGTGTACACAGAAAACCCTACAGAAGCCACCAAAAAACTACTCGACCTAATAAGTGAATTTGGCAAAGCGGCAGGATACAAAATCAATATTCAGAAATCAAAGGCATTTTTGTACACCAACAATGAAATATCAGAATCAAGAATCAGGAATCAGGAAAAAAATCCCATTTGCTATAGCAACAAGAAAAACAAAGTACCTAGGAATAAACCTAACCAAGAGGGAACAGACCTGTACTTAGAAAACTGCACGGCATTGATGAAAGAGACTAAGGAAGACACAAATAAATAGAAGTATATACCATATTCATGGACTGGGAGATTAACATCATCAAAATGTCCACACTACCCAAAGCAATTTATAGATTCAACACAATCCCTATTAAAATACCAATGACATATTTCACAGATATAGAACAAACATTTCAAAAATTGATACGGAACCCATAAACAGCCGCGAATAGCCACAGTAATTTTGAGAAAGAACGAAGTAGGATGGATCACAATACCTGCTATCAAACTGTATTACAAGGCCACTATAATCAAAACAGTATGGTACTGGCATAGAAACAGACACATAGATGAATGGATGCGAACAGAGAGCCCGGAAATAAACCCATGTCTCTATGGTCAATTAATATTTGACAAAGGGGGCAGAAGCATAAAATGGAATAAAAATAGTCTCTTCAACAAATGATGTTGGGACATCTGGACAGCTACATGAAAGAAATGAAATTCAACCACTAACTTAAACAAAAATAAACTCAAGATGGTTAAAAAGACTTAAATATAAGTTGCAACACCATAAAAGTCCTAGAGGAGAACCTAGGCAGGAAAATCTCAGATACTCCACGCAGCAATATTTTCACTGATGTGTCCCCTAGAGCAAGGGACATAAAGGAAAGAATAAACAAATGGGACTTGATCAAAATAAGAAGCTTCTGCACAGCTAAAGAAAACATCAGCAAAATGAACAGGGAAATTTTTAAAAGCATCATTAAATATTTGAAAATTTTTTCCTTACTACATAAAATAAGTAATTTAAGATTAGAGGAGACTTCAAGAGCTTCCTGAGTCAAAGAAGAAAAATGACTGTGAAACAGCAATCATAACAAGATGTAACTAACCCATTGTACAGATGAAGAAGTGAAGGCTCGGGGAAGATAATTTTCATAGCATGTGAACAGTGAAACTAAAATTTAAATTCAAATATTTGTATAATTCTAGTGTTCTTTTTACTATAAATATAGAAGTCCCTTGACAATACCAGTCAATCCAAAAGGGAAAATATGAATAAAAATTCCTGATACTTCTACAGAAACAAAAAAATATGACTTCAATGAAGATTACAAAAGAGAGAAATCCTGATGAGTCTTTGAACTTCTTCATTCATTATTTTCTTATTGAATACTTCTGATATAACAAATATTAAGCCATGGATTGGAAATCTTAAAAAGATAATTGTGCCTACTCTTAATTAAGTCCTAATATAGTGAGGAAGACAGACAAATGTAATTCTAATACACCTAAGCAAAGTGAACGCTATATAATTTTTTTTTAATCCTCACTCAAGGATATGTTCACTGATCTTAGAGAGAGAGGAAGGAGAAGGGAGAGAGAAAGAGAGAAATATCAATGTGAGAGAGAAGCCTCCATCAGCTGCCCCCCATATGCACCCCAATCAGGTATCGAACTTGCAACCCAGGTATGTGCTCTGACTGGGAATTGACCCTGCAGCCTTTTGGTGCATAGGATGATGCTACAACCAACTCAGCCATGAGGCTCTCAGGATGTACAAATCAATTTTTTTCATGACTCAAATGTTTACTAGACTTTCATAGTAATTCTACAGGTAGAAGTTTCATTATGTCCCAACACATGTTGGGATGTAAGGGATTACTTAGTCAAAAATGCTTGTCTCAGTTAAGTTGGCAAATCACAAAGGGAAAGACAAAAATGTACACACAGCAACTTGGAAGTCATGAAAACCTCCTATCTCCACTTCTTACCTATTTCTCACTGGTCCATTTACTTTCCGACAGCCTCAGTGCACTGCCAATGGCCCCTCTCTCGAGCACCTGCAGTTCCCTATTCACGCCACACATGCTGCATTAAAAAACAAATTTAGTAAACTTCATAAAAACATCTTCCTCAATATGACATTTTCCAGCGATCTGAGAAGATGGACGGGGAGAATCCCCCTAGAAGTATGTTGTGACTTTGAGTCAGCGTTTCGGTGTCTGGTTATGTGAAGGTTTTATGAGACTAGCACACCATTTCCTTTGATAGCTGAAGAGTGACAGTGGTATTCAAATGCCAAATGTGGTGAAGGAAGAGAGGAACAAATGTGTCAGAATTATGTTCTTCCAAATCCTGAAACTCTAACACCTGCCCTGAAATATGAAGATCCTTGACTAAAAAATGGAACTTAATAGGCTACTGCTTCACTTAAAATTATTAACTGCAATTAAAAAGAAAAAAGTACAGTTATACTTGAAATACTAAATAGTCTAGAGATATTTAGTAAGGAAAATCACACCATACACCCATTTTTCCTCTCCTCTGAAGGGGGATCATTTACATATCCCACTATGGAGTTATATGTATGCTAATTACCTACTGACATAAATATTTTTTTTTAAATTCTATGAAAACAGCAAGTCAAAGAACTACCAAAAATATGCAAAGGCAAAAGAAATAGATCTGCTTGAAAACAAATTCTGTCATCTTGCTTAATCATGTGTAAACATCCAATATGCTCTATGCTTTGACATCTCTATTCATTTTGGAGTTTGAATCAGCTGTAACTATATGACCTTTAACTGTGTGATTGATTCATCAAAAATTCTGAAATATGTTACATAGGAGACTAACTTCATATGCATACAAATATTTTTATGGTATCCCATTTTAAGTGATAACTTCCACAAAAAATTAAGAAAACCTAAAGAGATTTATTTTTAATTCATATTTGTTCAATCATTCATACCTAATTTTTTCATTATAAAGCTCATGTTTAAAAAAATTTTTGCAGCTGTGTTCCCCAAAATGTTTGACAAGAACATTCTATAAAACTCCGTAGCTGATGAAAGGCAAAGAAAAATGTTTGTTATTCTTCTGTTTACGTTCTACTGGTACAATCAGACCTCTCTAGGCAAAATCTAGGCAAAAGGAAAGACACCCAGTGGATTAAATGGCACAAGTTCCAAGCTTTTCCTCCAGGTTTCTGTGCCCTCAAGCAATAAGCTGGCTTTTGCATCTTGCAAACATATGCAGAAAACTAGGCCAAATATGGCTGAGAAACTTGGCCAAGTTCTTCCATGTGACCCACCGTGACAGCCAAACTCAAGTTCCCAATGTCAATTCTCTTTTCAAATAAAAACTTTACTTTTTCATTAAAATGTCTTAATATTAAAAATATAGATACAAATAAACCCATATCACATGTTTGGAGTAAAAAGCAATGCATATTTTAAAATAACAAATGTACTGTATTTGTCTTATTAGTAGGATTGCCTGTTGAGAATAAGATGAATATTGTGGAAGGAGGCCAGATCATACAATCTTATCCACACAGTCAAGGACTGAGAAGAGTAAGAAAGAAAGTGCCCAGTATTTCCGCTAGGTGCAATGTCTTCCAGGTTGACCAGAGCAGTGGGCTATCTTGACTAAATCACTAAAGTCAGTTGAGAGACTTCATGGCCGTACTTGAAATTCCAGGATTTCTAGAGGTTCTACTAGTTGTCACATGTAAGAGTAAAGCTGTTTAAATAGACATGTGCTTTGAAGTGTTGATAATTGACTTATATAAATGTATACTCTCAATATATTTGACATTTTGAGGCATCTACTACTGAACTAGGAATGACGATAAAGGTGTGAATGTGTAACACAGTCCTTGTCCTTGAAAACATCACTGTAATAGTAGAAGCTCGCCTTACCTGGGGTTGCAAATCAGTGCTTTGGATTCTCTTTTTTCAAGCCATTTTCGATTTTGTCAAGTTAGATGGAATGATTGAGTTACTGTCTGTTACACATTTCTATATTAGAATGACAGTTGTTTACTGCACCATTACCAAAAGCTGTATTCTGACACTGTCTATCACTTATCAGTGGAGATGAAACAACTTTTTCCTGGCTGGCTCATTCCAACAAAATTACAAGGAAGATGTATGGGAGATTAATATATGTGTCTTCAAGTATAGATAAGTTTTTATCTGGCATAAGGAATGTATTAAAACTGTACAAATTATATATCTTTTAATATTTACATGAGTATTTGTATTCCTAGAAAATTCTCTTAATACATATCCCAGACACATCAACAAACATCCTTATACCACCTTATTTTTTAAATATATTTTATTGATTATGTTATTACAGTTGTCCCATTTTTATTCTCCCCTTTATTCCCCTCTGCCCTGCAACGCCTGCCCACCAGTATCCCCGCTTAGTTCATGTCCATGGGTTATACATATAAGTTCTTTGGCTTCTCCCTTTCCTATACTTTTCTTAACCTCCCCCTGTCTACTTTGTGCCTACCATTTATGCTTCTTTTTCCCTGGAGCTTTTCTCCCATTTTCCCCCTTCCCCCTCCCTGCTGATAACCCTCCATGTGATCTCCATTTCTGTTATTCTGTTCCTGTTCTAGTTGTTTGCTTAGTTTGCTTTTGTTTTTATTTTTTTAGGTTCAGTTCCAAGGCAGATTTAACGGCGGGCGCACCAGGCCCCCGCCCTGGGCCCCGACTTCTGAAGGCATGTATTTTTATTTTCCCTGTCTCTCTCTCTTTATTTCAAGGGGCCCAATATTTTCTTCTGTGCCTGGGGCCTCAACCGATCTTAATCCGCCTCTGGTTCAGTTGTTGATAGTTGTGAGCTTGTTGTCATTTTACTGTTAACATTTTTGATCGTCTTCGTTTTCTTAGATCAGTCCCTTTTCATGTAATAAGGGCTCGTTGATGATGAGCTCCTTATAATGACAACTTCTCCATTCTGCTGTCTGCTCCCTTTTGTCTTGTAAACAGGCTCAAATCATGTTCATCCTTGAAAACCAATCCTCTTCCCATTTTATTCACTACCTTTGCGTCGATCTCCTTACACAAACTTTTGAGAAAACTGGGATATTTTTAGTGACCCATCTTCTTCGCTCCATATTCATTTCTGAATCCAGTGGATTGTGGTTTCAATATTGACCATTCTATTGAAACTATTTACAGCTAAAGTTATATAATTTTCTAAATTGTGAAGTCCAGTGGAAACTTTCCATTCTTCACCTGGCTTATCAGCTGTCAAAAATTTGAAGGCAAAAATTTGGTCTTGTTGAATGTACCCTTTCTTAAAACCATTTGCTCCCTTGCACACTCCCTTTATTCTCAAACAGCCCACTCTTCTGATTTGCCTCATCCCCCTCAACACTCCTCTGCAGTACTGCACAGCCTTACGAGGACTTTGGAGCTAGGCTATCTTGGCTAAGATCTCAGTTTTTCCATTTTCTTGGCTGTGAGCTTTGTGGGACACTCATTTAATTTTTCTGTCGTTAGTATTTCCCATCTATAAATTGGGAATTGTACTAGTATTAGCCACTTGACAGCAATTGCCCATGTGGTGAGGTTTGAGGGGTGGGGAATTCTTTTCTGTTCTGATTAATTGGGCAGGCACTTAGTCCCTGGGTCTTAGAAATGGGACCTTCTCATGGGTCCTGCTCCATTCCGGCCTGTTGGCCTGGGCCTGAGATGTATTCCTGCCCCGTACCCAGGGACGGAGGGTTTTTTCTGTACCCTCTTTTGGCTGCAATGAGTTTTTAGGAGTGCCTGAGAAACAAGAGTTGATTGCTCTTCCCCATATAGTGATAAGGCTTTTATTCCATAGGAGAGAGAGAACAATACAGATGGGGCTTCCTGCCTTTCCCACAACCATACTGATCCACTGTCCCAGGCTGGCTCACAAGGACCATTTCTCAGGACACCTGACCTCTCTTTTCTATGCAAGGGCTATGCGCCAGTAAAAGAGCCCAAATTGCTGTTCCTTCCCCTTGTGTCTGCAGTGCCCAGAAGTTTTACCTTCTATTGCTATCCCACACTTGGCCTTCGGTGATTTGTTAAAAATTTTAGTTGAATTACCTCTTACCAGTGTCCTTACACACCGGACTCCAGAAAACAAGGGCTTGCCCCTCACTTCTCCTTGGAGGCACTTGTCCTTCCTCAGGTTCTAAGTTAGTTGGTCTCCTTGGGCCCTCAGCTCTCTCATGGTTTCAAGAAAAGTTATGCATTTGCAAATTTTCTACCATTTTGTTGTTGTAGTAAAGGCGGGATCATTACGCTTTCATCTTTCTGCATCTTAAATAGAAGCCCATAATACTGATTTTTCAAACAAGGTTCAAAGCGTTTCTACAGATAAAGGAAAATCTCAACCAGTGATGTTAGAGAAACTGGATCGTCATTTGGAGGAGAAATGAAGTTTTACCCATACTTGACATTACACACGAAATGTAGCCTAGATTATCGTAGATCTAAAAAACAAAATTAAATTACAAAACGTTTGAAGAAAAAAGTAAAAGAGATCTTTTCATCATGAGGAAGGCAAAAATTTCTTAGAGTAGAAAAAATATTGGCAATTAAAGAAGTTGTACAGTGAACATCAAAATTAAACATTTGTTATTTGAAACACATCTCTAAAAATGTAAGTAGGAAAGTTACAGACTGGGCAAAAACATGCATAAGATACGCATTTAACAAAGAACTCCCATCTAATCCTAACATTCAGTAATAAAACCACACAAGACACCATTCAAAGAGCTGCTCAAAGGGCTATACACCCACTCAAAGGGCTAAAATTAAAAGACAGACTGACAACACCATGTGTTGATGAAGATGTGAAAAAAAAAAACCCAGAGCCTTCTTACATTGCTAGTGGGTAAAGGAGCACAGCCTCTTTAGAAACTATAATGGAACCTCCTTTTAAAGTTAAACACACTTTGATTTTACCTAAGAGAAATGTAAACACATACACGTAAAAATCTGACACAAAAATATTCCTAATAGTTTTATGGAAAATGGCCCCAAACTGGAAACAAGGCAATTGTCCATGAGCAGGAGGATGGCTAAACAAATTCAGGTATGTCCAGACAACAGAGCACAACAAAAAGGAATACACACAATAGAGAGATATCATGGATGAACACCAAGAGCAGGGAACAATCCAACCACAGAGGTTGCAAACTGTATGGTTCCACAAAATCCCAGAACTGCCAACACTAATGTACAGCTAGGAGCCAGAACGGTGGTGGCCTCTGGGGACGGCAACGATGGGACTAACAGGGAAAGGGCCGGAGAAACCTCTCTGATGACAGAGAGGTTCTATACATCGATGGGGGTGTGGGTGACATTTCTCAAAACTCGTCAGACTGTATGCTTAAGATCTGTGCAATTCTTCATCTGTAAATCTGTAAATCATCTCCATAAAAAGGCTAAATGTGAAAAAATATAAACATACATGTACACACGGGAGGCTTTCTCTGACTACCCTACTTTAAAATAGCACCTCCCTCTCCCTATCTTTCTTAAACCTTTGCCTGCTTTAGCATTTGTGATAATATTTATTTATTAAAATTTTGACATTCTAGCATATGTTTGCCTGTCATCTTCATTGCCTATTAGAATATAAGTGTCTTGACGGTAAGGGCCATTTTTTAATTTGCCGTTTTATATCCAATAATTATAATGGCTATGACTAAAAGGCAATAATTAATCAAACTGGATGCTGAACTTTGATCTGTTTTCTTGGTTATTTGGGTTTCTTCTCTGCTTGCCTAGTGGGTTTTTTTTTTAATTAAGAGATAAAGCATGGTTATAACTCTTTGAAATTAATAAGCACTATACCATTTAAAGGATGATCAAATATAAGAAATTAGCTGTTTATGAAAGATGTTCAATGTAAGATAACTTAAAATTTTCATGCTGTGGCTGTAACTTTTTTTTTCTACGAGTTGCCTTCCAAAGCCAGAACATGACTGGGAAAGCAGACAGCACCCTGGAAGGCAGAGCTTCTCGCTGGCTAAGTCACAGGGATTGCTTAGCTTCCCCAAGTTCATGACTTTGCCTTAACTCTGTGCCTAATGGGAATTCATTATGAGGCAGCTTTCTAGGATTAGAGTGTTGCAGTTATATCAGTAATATGGAGAATTTCAAGTTAAGGCTGTTCAAGCATTTACAGATTTGTAGCTAATTAGATCCTGTCCACACCTCATCTGAAATCATGTTACCAAGATCCACATTAAAGGACATTTATAGTTAGCAGGGGTGTGACACAGTTCTTTAGACCATTATTTTTTCTATTTGATGATTCTCTTAAAAAAAAAAATGAGTTTGTTTCAGTGAAGCCCCAGATACAGTGCCAGGGTTCCAAACACAAGGTACCTTGGTCACCTGTCAAATACATGCCCTCATGGAATAGCATACACACACAAACTCACCAGAGAAGATACAGTTTCTTTTTCATTTTTATTTCATTTATTTATTTTTTATTTATTTAATTTGAGTGAGAGGGGAAGGAAAGGAGAATGAGAGGGAGAGAAACATCAATGTGTGGTTGCCTCTCACACGCCCCCTACTGGGGACCTGGCCCTCAGCACAGCCATGTGCCCTGACTGGGAATTGAATGGGCAACACTTTAGTTTATAGGCCAGCACTCAGTCCACTGAGCCACACCAGTCAGAGCCACACAGTTTCTTAAAATATAAGTATATTTACTAACTGAGGAAAGAAGAAAATTGAAAAGAGAGATAAAACAGTATCTTGACGGAGCATGGAATACAATGTATACTCATTTTATAATGTACAGATTATCAAGGTTCAAATAAATGATTGCCCAGCAATCTATTATAATCTAAATTGTAAACTGTCCTATGGTAGTAAATGCTACAGATGTCTAACCTGAATTGAAGGAATATCTTGAACTCATGCAAACTGAATTTATTTGAGTAAAACAAAACAATGTTACTTATACAATTTGGAACAGCATTATAATTTATTATACATATGTAGAAGTGCCCCTTGACTCCCAGAACATAAGAAATTATTCATATGTGAACAACCTGTGTTAATAAATTGTATAATAATGCCATAATTTACCTATTATATATGAACAAAATACTGTTAACCAGGGGGGTACAATATTTCAGTTTAGTTCAGGGAAGGAATGGAATATTGTAAAGGTCTCCTTCAATATAGGGTGATAGGTTAGTGACGGCCCTGTAGAAAATGCGTGGCAGTTTTCTATATTAATGGTGGACAATTATTTAAAGATCTATTCCTTACATAAATGCTTACATTACTAATCACCTCTGAGACTCAGCTCAGATGAGGAAAGGGCACAATGGGATCTCTGTGAAGCACTAAGTTTAAAGAATCTAAGTAAGTCTGGAAAAAAACTCTCAGCTCAGCAAACAATTTGACTCATTATTGCCTTTTATTCATAGTCATTGCCAAGGCTTACCCTCCATTAGGAGGATTTACCCAGCCTCATCTGTTTACTCCAATCTGGTTTCTATCTAAAATAAAGAGAGGCACTTGTAAAGCGGCAAATTTATGCACATACACACATACACACACAGAGTATGTACCTACAGTTCAGAATGAAAAAGAAAAGGCTTTCTTCTTTCTCCCTGTTAAGACTAGCAATCTCATGAACTGTCTTTTAATGCTTTCGTAGAAGCTGTCATAGTTTCTGCATTCAAAAATGTTTCCATCACTGTAAGTTTTAATCATGAAGGACCCTCTTAGGAATTCCAGACAATGACAAGATGTCCAACAATTTAGACAAAAACATTTGGTTTCAGGATGAAGCCACTGTCTGTCTCCGTTTCTCACTGGCTTCCTTGTTTGATTTTGGAGAGAAACAAAAGACTTTTGGGAAACTGAGTTATATTTTAAAAATAGATAAATACCTACGTGGCCTGAGTATTTTTCCTAATCCTGCAGCTCCGATCTTGAGAAGGAGCTGACTCTGAAGCCCTGAGGACCCAGCACACAGCCAAACAGAAAGGGCACTTCCTCTCAAGTGCTTCTTCAGACTCACTGGGTCTCTCTACCCTTATTGCTAGTCTTTAACCAACAACTAAACAGTCATAATTACCAATACCTGCTTCTGCTCAGCATCAATTCAGATTCTTGGTGAGAATGCCAAACACAGTACTGGAGCCCACAAGCTGGGAGTACAAACTGACAGTCCCTGACAGTTTCTGTCTGGGCCAGGATCTGAACCAGGAGGCAGGGCAAAACTCCCATCTGCTGTCCATCTGCCATCCTGCCCCATCAGAAAAGGTTATATCATGAACCACAGACAGATGGGCTCTGAAAAGATCTATTAGGGAAAAAAGGGGGTCTGAGATGATTAGAATTATGAACTTTGATTCAACATAGAAATCCCAATAGTAATAAAAAATCATGAATAATTTCAAGGTCTTTTGCCAACCTCGAAAACAGATAAATAAAATGATGTTTGTATTCTATGCACTAAGTATATAGTGTACCAGTATAAAACCTAGAAGCAAAGATGAGTTAAGACTATATATGCATGTGTGTGTGTATATATATATATATATATATATATACACACACAAATATATATATACACACACAAATGTTTGCATGTGTATAAATATAATACCTTCACTTGAAGTTGTTTTTCCCAATGACGCATCAGTTAAGTATAACAATGTTATTAAACTAATAAAAAGTAAATCTTTTATAGTTTTTTGGTAGTGTGAATTTTCATCAAAAGCTTACCCTACATAAACAGGAAATTGGGATAAGTCAGTTCGCGTATTAAACAAAAGACTTAAGACAGAAGAGAAATAGTAAACTCCTGAGCTAAACCTAAGTGTTGTTATGTTTCCATAGCAAAAACAATGTTTGCGAGGCAAATAAGCACTCTAGACAAAAGGCAATTATTCAGTCCAGTCAACATACAACGTGTACCTGCCATGTGCCAGGCAAAGTGCTAGATGCTACAGACAAAAAGGCAAGTACGACACAGGTGGTATTTGTCTCTAAGGAGCATTCACTCTCATGGGGAGACAGACACGTAAGTTGTTTATTATATAGGACAGTGAAAAGCACAGTGGGGGAAAGTTATAGAGCCCCGCGGTTTAGGTTTGAAGGGTGAAGTAGTCATATAGGTTTGGAAAAAGCGAGAATTTTATATTTGTAGTATGCTTTAATTTCATATGCCTTTAACAGATTTGCAAATTTTAATTTTTCTTTATATTTTGTACAGGAGAATTGAATAAGGACAGTCCGTGTTTTGAATAAGGAAGAACAATCTTTAAAAAAATGTTAAAATTTTTAAGTGTAACTTTCATATCTTAGGACCATTTTTTATTTTTATAGCAAAATAGTGTCTAAAAGTTAATATGAAAAAGAAATTCAATACACATATTGCTACATTCAAAATAACCTATAATGAACTTACCTAATATGAAAAATGTGAACCATAACCATAAAAAGACATACATAAGAAAGTTCCAAGTGTATTTATTCATAGCTCCAATATAGAAGTAAGCCAGCAAGAGAAAAATGAAGTCAAGCTGGGGTGTATTGGTAGAATCTGATGCTCCCAGACAATGGAAAAGAACTACCAATATACGCAACACACAGATCTCAAGACATTATGTAAAAGAGGACACACTGTAGGATTCTATTTACATCAAGTTTCACAGGCAACTAATCCGTGCTGATAAAAGTCAAAAATGATCAAGTCTAGCTGGGGGATGAAGGGCATTGAGAGGAAAGGATATGAAAGAAGTTTCAGAGTAATATACAGAATGTTTTATATCTTGGGTTACATGTGTTTGTAAAAAATGTATTTGTGAAAAGCCATTGAGTTTTACACATGAGATTTGTGTATTTTATTGAATGCAGATTACATCTCAATTTTTAAAATGTAAAACACTGAAGTAATTTGATACAATAGAGATTAATCAGTTATTTTAAAATTCTTGTTGCCATATAACAAAACGTTCTAAATAGTGCCTCATTTTACAAATAATAAAAATGAAATTCAGAGAACTGCTATTTTTGTAACCACAATATCAAGAGGCAAACAATAATGAATGCTTGGAAAGTGCTCGTTAGGAAATTCTTTCACCTGAACTGCAACGCGTTCCTTATCTGGGCTATATTTAAACAACGTGATCAAATCAGGGTCAGAAGGGTATCTTAAGCCGAAGCAGAATCTCATGCTTTATCACATGTTTATACATCCTTAATTTTTAAAAAATATTTTAACTTTACTATTACATAAAATGGCCTGCCCTCATTCTTTATTTCCTTAAGTCACTTGATCACTACCAAAAAAAAAGTGGAACTATATATTAAGTGGTTCACATCAGCTGATGATTATTATTCTAAGAAACAAAAGAAGAGTACTATACTGTTTTCAAAGTGCACATCATTTAGACACAGTAATATATCCTTTAAATTTTGTATTTTATCATTATATAAATTCACCTTCATAAGGAAGTTGCCACTGACCTACTACATGCAATTCACAAAAGGAAATATTGTCACCAACGTTAATTCTTGAATTTTTTATTTTTAATTACAGGCCCTGGTCGGGTAGCTAGCTAGTTAGAGCATCATCCGGATACTCCAAGGTTGTGTGTTCGATCCCTGGTCAGGGCATAACCAGAATCAACCAATAAATATGTAAATAAGTAGAATAACAAATCAATGTCATCCCCCCACCCTTTCTCTCCCTTCCTCTCTAAAAAAAAAAAATAAATATATATATATACACACACACACACACACACACACATATATACAATTACATATACATATATATTTAAGTCACCATAAAGAATCAGTCCCAAGGGGCTTAAACACTATCTAAGTATTAATTGTATATTATAGAATTAATAGCACTTTAAATTATTTACGGCTTGATTCTGATGCCTCCAAGCACTTCACATATATTATCAATTTTATCTTTAATAACCCAGTGGAGGAAGAAAATATAGTACTGTCTTCCATGCCCTTGAAATAGTGGTAAATGCAAAGAATGTGGAATCCAAAGTATCACGGTAGCTATTTTCTTAATCTATGTGTGTGTGTGTGTGTGTAAAATGGACACAATTTGACAATAACTCTTGCTCTTCTCTGCACAATTTGCACATGAAGAGAGAACTTTCTTTGTTGTCACAACAGTTTGGCTAATTTCACAAGAAAAGATTCCATACCTTGTCATGCAGTTAATTTATGTCTGAAGGAAAAAAATTTCATGTGGGTTCTGGTTCAATAATGATGGGGGTAATCTCATTATAATCCATTCCACATGTTGATTACAACTAAAAACTTTAAATTATACAATTACATAAATACAGATATATATATATATATATATATATATATATATATATGTACATATATATCAACCAGTGAGAACTCTCAAAATCAGGCAGATTATGTACGAGAGTCAAAACTTGAAAAAGTAGCTTGTCCTGTGCTATTTCCCATTTTATTCATTTTGCTGTTGCTGTGGCCTCGGATGCAGTATGACCCCAAGCGCGGAGTCCAGTGCAAAGTGGCGAGGCAAGGGCAAGCGCGGAAGCACAAAATCTCCATTTTTCTGACAAGAGGAACTAGAAATAAAAAATTCCTGCAGGCCAGAGAGCTTGGGGAGAATCTCAGAGATTAGAGAATGAGGGTAAAGGATCCCTTAATTCTGTGAGTGAACAAGTGTCACTTTAATTCCTGAACTAAGCATGCATGAAACATTCCCAAACGGAGATATCAAAGGCTCTTGGAACTGAACAGAGATTTTAGCCTTCTGTACAATTTCCTTCTAAGCCTGAATTGCACATGCGCCAGAGACAATACAGTTTAGACTTTAAACTGATCTGAACCTAAGAAGTTTAGTTTTAAGAAGCTGACATACAATGTACACTCTGAATCTAAATGGTTTGGTTGCCTGTTAAAATAAACATCATCATCTCCAGATGACTGTTACCGGATATAATAAAACACTATATATAACAGAATATTCACGATATCCAGAATGCAATCTAAAACAACTCAACAGTTCCCTTTTTAATTTTTTAAGGAACCTCCATACTGCTTTGCACAGTGGCTGCACCAGTCTGCATTCCCGCCAACAGTGCAAGAGGGTTCCCCCTTCTCCACGACCTTGCTAGCACTTGTTCTTTGTTGATTTATATAGCCGTTCTTACTGGTGTGAGGTAATACCTCATTGTGGCTTTAATGTGCACTTCTCCAATGATTAGTGACGTTGAGCATCTTTTCGTGTGTCTATTGGCCATCTGTATGCCTCTTTGGAGAAGTGTCCATTCAGGCCCTTTGCCCATGTTTTAATTGGACTGTTTGTAATTTTGGTGTTGAGTTTTATAAGTTCTTTATAAATTTTGGATATTAACCCTTTATCAGATATACTGGTGAATATGTTCTCCCATTCAGTGGGTTGTCTTTTCAGTTGTTGTGACAGTTTTCTTTGCTGTGCAAACACTTTTTTCCACTTCTGGGAATTTATCTGAAGAAACGTGAAATGCTAATTTGAAAGAACAAAAGCACTCCTATGTTCACTGCAGTGTTACTTACAATCGCCAAGATATGAAAGCAGCCCAAGTGTCCGTCAGTAGATGAGCGGATCAAACAGCTATAGGCATTTGCGCAATGGAATACTAGCTGGTCATAAAAAAAAGAAGAAAATTTTACCCTTGGCAACAGTATGGATGGACCTAGAGAACATTATGCTAAGGGAAATAAGCCAGTCAGAGAAAGACAAATACCATATGATTTCATTCATATGTGGAATCTAATGAACAAACTGAACTGAGAAGCAAAACAGAGACAGACTCATAGAGAACAGGATGACAGCTATGGGGATGGGGGCTTAGGGGGTGGAGGGATTCAGTAAAAAGGAAAAAAACACTCATGGGCATGGACAACAGTGTAGTGACTGTGGGGGGTGGGCTGTATAAGGGGGATAGATGGTAATGGAAAAAAATATAATAAAAAATAGTTTTTTAAAATAAAAATTTTAAAAATAAAATAAAATGATATCTAAAATATAAAATCACTCAACAGTCAAAGAATCAGTAAAATATGATCAATTAATTCTTTAGGAAAAAGGCCAAAAAATGATCTAGGTGATGGCATTATCAAAGATACTTAATCAGCTATTACAATTATGCTCCATGAGTAAAGGAAAACACTACTGAAGTGAATGAAAATACAAGCATTCTCAACAGAGAAAAATAAACCTTAAAAAAGGAATAAAACTTTTGAAAAAGAAAAATACAGTATTTAAAATAGAAAAACTCGCTGGGTGAATTCAAAAGCAGTATGGAAGTAATAAAAGAAAGAGTCAGGAACTTGGATATACAATAATAGAAATTATCCAATCTGAATAAAAAGAGTGAAAAAAAGAACAAAATAGATAAAAATAGCCTCAGAGACTTAGGGAACAATGTCCAAAGATCTAACATATATAATTGGAGTACCAAAAGGAGAAGAGCTAGATATTGAGAAAGAAAATTTTATTTTTTAATAAACATTATAATATTATATATATTTAAGGTACACAACATAATACTTTGATATACCAAGGCAGGCCATATTCTGGTCCATTAACAAAGTCTCAATATTAAAAACAGTCAAAATCATACAGTATATTATCTGAGCATAATGTACTTAAGTTAGAAAACAATAATAGCACCTAGAAAAACACCAAATAACTATAAATTAAATAACACACTTCAAAATAATGAATAGATAAAAGACAAATGCACAAGATAATTAAAAATTATTTAATCTATATAACAACAAAAATACAACATGCTCAAAGTTGTGGAATGAAGCTAAAGAAGGGCTTCAGAGAGACAGACATACTTTAAACACTTATATTGAAAAGAAAAAAGACATAAAATTAATGACTTCAAATTTCACCCTAAAAAGTTGAAAAGGGGAATAAATTAAATGCCAAAATATTATAGATAGAAAGAAGAAAATAGTAAAGTGCAGAAATCAATGAAAGATAAAACTGATGGACAATATCGAATAGCTAATTACCTGAAAAGATCAACACAGGTGACAAAGCCCTCATGGAATGTTCAAGAAAATGACAGCAAGGACACAAATCAACAATATCGAGAATGCAGATGAGTTAATCACGCAGAACAGCAGACTTTAAAAGGACAATAAAGTAATGCAACATTACACTAAAATATGTGACTACATAAAATTGACAAATTTCTTGAAAAATACAAGTTACCAAATTTGATACAAGGAAAACAGAAAGATGAACTATATACATAAAATTAAATTATCTAAGACTTTTCCTAAAAGAAAAACCCAGGCCCAAATATTTTACAAGTGAATCCTGGCCAAAACTTTCAAAAAGAAATAACACTTATTTTACACAAATATTTTCAAAATATAAAAATGTTGGGATGACTCCCCAACTTTGTTTTGTAAGGCCAGCATAATACTAATGCCAAAATCTAAAAATCATGTTTTTTTAACAATATCTTCATCACCTTCAATATAGATGTAAAGATCCTTAAAAATATTATCATGTTATCTAATTGTGTGTGGGGTGTGTGTGTGTTTGTGTATGACATTATAATGAAGGAAGGCTTTTCCTAGGACTGCAAAGTTGGTTTAACATGCAGAAACTAATGCCATTCAGCATATTAACAGAATAAAGGAGAAAGAGCACATAATCCTTTCAAAAGCTGTTTAAAAAAAGAAAAAGCATTTAACAAAATTCAGCATCCCCTGCCCTGGACAATGGTGGCCCACTTGGTTGGGCCATCATCCTGTAACCAATGAGCTGTGGGTTGGGTTTTCAGTCAGGGTGTGTACGCGGGGTTGAGTCCCGGTCCGGGTGCCTATGATCCCCCGTGCGGCTGAGTGCAGGAGGCAATAGGTCTATGCTCCTCTCTCGCATGACTGTTTCTCTCTCTCCCTTCCTTTCTCTCTAAAAGCAATGAAAGGAAAAATGTCTTTGGGTTGAAGGAAAAAAAAATCAACACTCCTTCAAAATTAAAAAAAAAAAAATTGTAGGAAACTTCTTTAAACTGATTGACAAAGGGCATCTGGAAAAAAACAACAACTAATACCACCACACTGAAGAGTAAAAGATCTAGTGAATTATTATGAACAGGTAAAGAATAAAACAAGAATGCCTGCTTCCAATACTGTTATTCAATATTTTACTGAGAGACTGAGTCATTGTATTAAGGCAAGAAATGAATAACAGTCAAAAGAGAATTAAAACTGACAGGATTTGCATGTTATATGATTGTTTACCTAAAAATGTCAAGAAACCCATAAAAATCTACAGGCTATAAAAGATATATTAGTGACGAAAAATTGAAAATAATATTTTTCCTTTTTTTTTACATGAGTGGAAGAAAGAATACCTGGAAATAAATCTAAGCAAAGATATCCAATACCTCTAGATTAAAAACTGCAGAACTGCTGCATTACAGAATACATAAAGAAATGGAGAGACACACCATGTCCAGAGATGGCAATGTTCCCCAAAGTGACCCACAGACTCAATGTAATTCCAAACAAAATTTACCGGGCTTTTTATTTTTTTTTTTGGGGGGGGGCAGGTATTAACTGATAGCATGATTCTGAAATTAATTTGGAAATACAAAAGACCTAGACTATTAAAAGTTGAAGAATTCCCCTCACCTGATTTCAAGAGTTAGTACAGGGTGGAGCAAAAGTAGATTTACAGTTGTGAGTATGTGAAACACAGAGTGTATTCTTGTATTATGAGTCATTAATTATTGTATCCTTTTTCATATGAACAACTGTAAACCTACTTTGCCCCAACCTGTATTTAGCTATAGTAATCAAGAATGTGGGTTATTGGCAAAAATATGGAGATGCTGGTCTATGGAACAAAACAGAGTGTCCAGAAGTAGACCCATACATATATGGTCGATTGATTTTTACAAATGTGTGAAGTAAATCCAATGGAGAAAAAGAAAGTCATTTAAACAAACGATATAGGAAAAATGATGACCCCACCACCCTCACACTCAATGCAAAGTATCGACTCAAAATGGATCATATACCTAAAACATAAAACTTCTAAAAGAAAACATAGGAGAAAATGTTTATAATCTTATGGTGGCCAAAGTTTTTGTCAAGAATACACAAAAAACAAAACATTAAAGCAAATAAATCCACTTTTATCAAAATCAAAATTTTTGTTCTTAGAAAGGCACCATGAAAAAAATGAAAACTCAAGCCATTCATATTCAGGAAGAAAATATTCTCAACATAAATATCAGATGAATGACTTGTATTTAAAGTATAAGAAGCACTCCTGCAATTCAATAAGACACAACCTGTTTTTTCAACCTGTTATGTCCAAAAGATTTGGACACAAACTTCACAAAAGATATGTAAATGGCCAAAAGCATATGTAAAGATGCAAACATCATTAGTCCTCAGAGGAAAGTAAATTCAAAACTACTACACATCTGTTAGATTAGCTAAAATGAAAAAGACGGACCACACCAAGCATGAAAGGATTTTGAGCAACCAAAACTCTCTTTCACGGAGGGTGGGAATCTAAAATGGTGTTAACCATTTCGGAAAATAATTTGGCACCTTCACAAAATATTAGGTGGACACACATACTATATAACTCAGCTATTCCAGTTCTAGGTATTAACCCATGAGCAAAGGAAACAAATCAGCACAAATTTGGCAGCTTTGTTTTTAATAGCCATTAACTGGAAATCAACCCAGTTGTCTTAACAAACAGAAGAATGGATAAGCAAATAATGGCATATCCATCCACATAATGGAATGGTACAGGGCAAAGAAGGAAAAAAGAAAGACAAAATTCTTATACACAATAACAAAGACAATATTGAAAGAGGTGGGGGATAGGAAAAATAGGTATAAACTTCCTATTATTAAAATTCTACTTATTAAAAAAATCACTGGGATGTAATGCACAGCATAGGGAACAGTCAATAATACTGTAGTAACTTTGTTTGGCAACTGATAACTTCTAGACTTATCATGATGACCATTTTGTAAGGAACATAAATGTTGGGTAACTATATAATGTAATATATATACATTGTATATAATATAATGTAAGCTAATATTGTATGTCAACTATACTTCAATTAAAAAAAATGTTAAGTGAAGAAGCCAGGCCAAGTTAAAAAGTATACACTTAAATTCTATTTATATAAAATTCTAGAAGATAGAAACTAATTACAGTGGGAAAAAAATCAAGTCAATGATTCCCTGGGAATGAAGTTGGAAGGCGGTAGGGACTGCAAAGGATTTCTGAAGAAAGTTTTGGAGATGATGGAAATATTCTTTATCTTGATTGCGGTGATGGTTTCTCCAGCATAAAAATGTGTCAAAATCAATCACATTATATTTAAATGTGTGCAGTTTATTGTACTTCAATGATACCTCAGTAGAGATGTAAAAAATATGGAATGCTCTTAAATGTCTATAAAACACAACACAAAATTTAAAAGCTGCCAATACACATTTGGTTGAAGAAAATTTCATTTAATCTGTTTTCACTTCAAAATTTTTTTTGGTTTTTAAAGATAACAAGAAAATAATATGTTTTAAAATATGATATTATGTTTAGTTATAGTGTTGCAAAAGTCCTATTATTCCAAAAGGTAATACTGTACAATGTTGCTTTATATGCTTTTATTCAACTATGTCCCAGTGGAACATCTACAGTTGAAAAGTTAGTCTTGTAATTTATTACTATACTGAATATTACACTTAACAATAATCTATTAGAAGGTCCAGAATAGCAATCAGAGTATTAACAAAAATGATGAAGTTTACCAAAGGGACCAATTCCAAATAGACAGATTGTTATCTACACATGGCTTAATAGTTATAAATTTAACATAAAACTGTAGTATACATATTATAATCCAGAAGACATAGTCTGTGGAAAAATATGCATATAGTATTTACATGCCTTAATAAAGAAATATTGTCAATAAAAACACTTTGCATTTCTACAGCACTTTCATTCCCGAAGTGGCATTCATAAGTATTGCATGGAATTAATTGTGATGGGGCAATTACACTAACCTCCAAGTCAAGAAAAGATTGTTCTAAGGCATGGCTTGGCTTCGATTTTCTCACCATTGAAAGGAGGGGGTTGGGCTTGATTATCTTTTAGCTCTATTCCAACTTTGCAATGTGCATTGTTTTTATCCTCACACTAATAAGGAAAGCAGGATAGAAAGATGACGGGGAGAAAGGTGGAAGGAGCTGTACCAAGTCACAGGACCAGTTAAGTCCAAGCGTGGGATTAGAGTCCTCATCGCCCCACACCCAGCCCTGCCCCTCCCACTGCCACGCACTGCTCCGTGGGTCCGCAGTGCTCCTCTTCTCTTAGGACACTGCTCGTTGCCTGCAGACTGCTGAATTTCTGCTTGAATGAATGAAGAAACAAAACACGCAAGGGCATGGGTTTGTGGCTCTAAAATTCATGGAGTTTTATTTTTGCGTCCAAAATTCCCAGTACCTGCATGAGCTTAGGAGGAAAATAAATCCTTAAGAAAACAGATTTCTCTTATAACTGATTTCATATTATCAGTAGTATTTATCTTTTACAGATATTAAATAAAGGTACACTCAATAACCTGACTACTAGCATCCTTTCCCTCAAGAATAATTTTTTGTTTTAGAAAAGGCCAGTTTTTGAAGAAATGGCACAGTAGCCATGGGGACACAAAGCACAGCTGAGGTCTCCTGCCCCTGCCTAACTTTACCTGATGGGCTCTGGGTTAGGATCTAGGAGGTGGTGCGGCAACAAAGAGTATGAGCTGTAGGTTTAGAGCCACCTGAAAGGGGTTTAACAGTTTTGGATTTCAAAGACCTAGATTTCAATGCCTTCACTGGCTAAGCAAGGTCATCATTTGTACCCTTGAAGGCTAGAACAGAAAAACAGCCTTCTTTCCCACTATTTCATGAGGAGAAGTTTCACATGTACAGTAAAGCTGAGAGAAACACACAGTGAAATCCCATTTCCCTCCACCTAGATTCTATAATTAATGTTTGGTCACATCTGCTCTTTATCAGTTACCTACACATCTTTCCATCCCTCTATTCTTTAATCAATCTATTTTATTTTAATGGATTTTTAAAAATTTATTGATTTGGGGGGAGGGCATGAAACACATCAATTTGTTGTTCCAACAATTTATGCACTTAGTGGTTGATTCTTGTGTGTGTCCTGACCAGGGATCACACTCACAATCTCGGTGTTATCAGGATGACACTCTAACCAACTGACCTACCCTGCCAGGGCTATTTTATTTTTTATCCATTTCAAAGGTCAATACACTTCACCACTAAACACTTCCGCATGCATGAGGTAGACTTCAAAATCTTTACAGTGTTTCATGAGCAAAATTAACATACAATGAAATAAATAAATTTTAAATGTACCACTCAGTAAGCTTTGACAAACACATAAGCCTGTGTAGCACAAGCCTCCATCAAGACAAAAAGCATTTTCACGGCTCCCTCATGCCCCTTCCTGGTTAATCACTGTCCCTATCCCTCCTCTTCTGATATATTTTTATCATAAATTAGTTTTGCCTGTTCAAGAACTTGTTATAAATGGAATCATAAGGTTTTTTATGCCACATAAAGGTTTTCAGGATTCATCTATGCTGTATGAATCAGCAGGGTGTCTATCTTTATGGCTGAAAACTATTCCATTTACGAACCTCACAATTTATCTACTCCCCTTTGCATACCTCAGCTATATCCACTAATGGCTAGTCTAGATAAAGCTGCTCTGAACATTCTTGTGCAAGTCTTTTTGTGGACATGTTTTTATTTTTCTTGTAAAAATACACGGGAGTGAAATTATAGGTCCCAGGCACATAGATGTTTAGTTTTATAAGAAATTAACAGTTCTGTCCAAAGTGGTTGCATAATTGTACATGCCCACCAAAAATCTGAAAGTTATTGTTTCTCCACATCCTCACCAACATTTACTTTTAGTCACAGTAAATTTGGTCATCCCAATGACTGTATCTCAGGTGGTTTGATCTGTATTTTCCTAATACTTAATGATGCTTGGCATTTTTTCTACTCATTTATTATCCATTTGTACATCTTCCTTGGTGAAATATCTGAGCAAGTTTTTGTCCTGTTTTTGTATTGAATTATTTGTCTTTTTATTATCAAGTTGTAGAAGTGTTTTCATATGTTCTGGAAAACAATCCTTTGTCAGGTATGCATTTTGTAAATTTCTTAACAATGTTTTTTGATTAGCTCAAGTTTCCAATTTTATTAAGTCCAATGTATCAGTTTTAATGACTTTTACTTTCTGTGGCCTAAGAAATCTTTGCTTACCCAAAAACCACAAGATATTCTGCTGTTTTCTTCTGGAAACTTTATAATATTAGCTGTTACCGTTAGGTCTATGATTCATTTTAAATTAATTTTTGTGACTGGTGTAAGGAAAGGATTGATGTTCTACTTTTTTGCAACATCATTTCTAAAGATAATTTCCTCTCTACACTGGACTGTTTGGCACTTGTGTTAGAAACCAGTTGACTATGTGAGTATGGGCCTATTTCTGGGCTTAATTCTGTTACACCGATCTGTTTCTTTTTATGACTATATCACAACATCTTGATTACTATAGTTTTTTATTAAGTCATGAAGTCATACTTTGCTCTTCAAACAAACAAAAAAGTATGCTGGGACTTTGATTGGGATTATGCTGATTCTCTACATCAATCTGGAGATAACTGGTATCTCAAAATTATTGAGATTTCTAAGCAATAAACATGGAATCTCTTCCTATATATTTAGGTCTTCTTTAATTACGTTAAGCAATGGGTTATGGTTTTCAGAGTAGGTGTTTTACATATATTTTGCTACAGTTATTCCTATTTTACATTTGATCATGCTTGCAATTGGAATATTTTAAATTATTTTCCCAATTAATTCTTTATACTAACACATAAAAAAAAAAATTAAGTTTGTATATTGACACTCTACCATGCCATCTTCTTAAGTTCATTTATTAGCCCCGATAGTTGTTTTATAGACTCTTCAGGATATTCTGTGAAATCAACCAAGTCATCAGTAAACAGAAAGAGTTTTACTGCTTCCTTTTCAATCGATGTTCCTTTCATTTCTTTTTCATGTCTTATTTTACTAGCTAGGACCTCTAAATCAGTAACTACGAAAAGAAATTACAGTACACAACTTTGCAGAGTTACCAATCTTAAGGTGAAAATATGCAGCATTTCACTATTAAGTATGTTAGCTGTAGATTTTTCATAGAGTCAATTTATCAGTGTTAAGTTCCCTAGCATTACTACTTTGCTTCAAGATTTTTACTATACATGAGTGTCCCATTTTGTCAAATGATTTTTCTACATTTATTTAAATCATCATATAATTTCTCCTCTATTCTGTGGTTCTGGTGAATTACACAGGTTGATTTTCAAATACTTGACTTTGTATTCCAGTGATAAACCCAACTTGTCTGTGATATATTATCACTTTGCATTACTGCATTCTATTCATAGTATTTTGTTAAGGTCTCTACTTTAAAAAAGTTTTTTGTGTGCTTTTGTTTGGCATCAGGATTATGCCACTGGTCTACTACTTAAGAGAAGGCACATTAGACAGTAAAGTGAGTTATAATTAATATTACCCATAGATTAGAAAATATTCACTCCATCCTGTTTTTGTTTCAAACATTTGATTATACAATTGTGTTTACCTTATTTAACAAGTACGCTAAATAAGCAACTGATTCTACTACTCCTTCACTAGTAGTTTTCCATCCTATAAAGGGCATGAAAAGATTATTTATAATGTATTAGACAGCCCTGGCCAGTGGTTCAGTTGGTTGGAGAATCATCCCAGATGCCAAAAGGTTGTGGGTTTGACCCCCTAGTCAGTGCACATACCTAGGTTGAGGGTTTGATCCCTAATCGGGGTTTGTACAGAAGGCAATACATCAATGTTCCTCTCTCACATCGATGTCTCTCTCTCCCTCCTCCCCGTATCCCTTCCTCTCTGTCTAAAATCAATAAACATATCCTCGGGTGAGGATTTTAAAAACAAATATGTAATGTATTAGTGCAATGTGAATTAGGAAATATATGAACCTTATTCAAAATCACATTCGTGTAGCATAAACTGTTCCCCCCAAATCTAATCTGATACTGAAAACAAATAAACGTCGCAGATAATTTAGGTTCTTTGTAGTTCCCTAGTAACCCAAATGGTGTAAATCATATTTGTTTCCCAAGATGTGATATCTCATTTCCTAATGGGTTTAGAGCACGAGTCAAAAAACAAAAGAAAAAACAAACAAGCAAACACCTATAATACCAGGCATACAAACTATGCAATGATTTTGTTATGTATAAAAACCATATGAGAAAGAGGATGCACATTATCCCAAAATATATATTCTAATATTATTTCCTTCATCTGAACTCACCAAATAGGAAAAAAAAAAACACCTTTCTTTTAGCAACTAAACTTTATCCATTCATTTTCTCATTCATCTAATTCATAAATGTGAATTAAAAATGCTGCAAATTTCTCAGCACACAGCGCTAGGGAAAAATTAGGTTGACAGGGTTCAGTTTTGACAGTGTATCCAGCTGTTTATAACTTTTCATTTTTTCCATTAACCTAACTGGTATCAGTATATGTAAAGTTTCAACACTTCCAGCTAGGAAATGCTTCACAGAAGAAAAATGCTTTCTTTGGAGTTTACAAATGCCATTTGGTCTAATTTTTCAGCAAGGGTTTGTCTAGTTAGATTATGAGATTTTTCCTGGAGAGCAACAGCAAAAGAACGTCTCCCATGCTGTCAGAAAAAGAGAGTCATATTTTTGTTCCTTGGAAGAAACATATAACGTAATGGGCAAAATGTCAAGTGGGTGGGGAGCCATTAGCCCACATAAACCTCCAGAGAGATCTCTAAGAAAATGGAATTCTGAATAAGACATTACACTAGTACATTTGGTTTCAAAATATAGTCCAAGAAGGCAGAGTGGGGCTGGGTTTTATGGGCGCAGGAGTCACACTAAATATTTCTGCCCAGACAGCAAGTGACTGAGAGGGTCTGAGGGCTAACCGAAGTCAGGAGTTATTTAGGGAAAGCTGAATTTCAAAAACTGGAAAGACTAACTGCAGGAAAAAAAATAAAAATAAAAATGAGCCCAGTGAGTGAAGGCAGGATCTACATTGAAACTGCAGGCATCTAAGTTAGGAGCTGGTGCGGGATGAGCATCCTGGGTGATTTCTGCAAGTTCTCCTCTGTCTGAGCTTCTCATCTATCAGATGGGCGTGTCCATGAGAAGTATCAGAAAGGTTTGAAAAGCTAAAAGCAAGATGTAAGTTAAGATTCAATTCTTAACTCTGAACTCCACATTAGAGCAATTCCCTGCCTTATAATTTTATACTTTTAGTAATTTATTTAGTACATACTTTTTCAGCAGCTCAAAGCCTTCTTTTGTTCTATAGACAACCTCGACTTTAGGTAAGCCTGATATTTAAAAAATCTATGTTTAAAAACTACTAAATTTTGCCCTTGCTGGTGTAGCTCAGTGGATTGAGTCTGTGAACCAAAGGGTCGCTGGTTTGATTCCTCAGTCAGGGCACATGCCTGGGGTGCAGGCCAGGTCCCCACTAGGTGGGCTCTCGAGAGGCAACCACACATTGATGTTTCTCTCCCTTTCTTTCTCCCTCCCTTCTCCTCTCTCTGAAAATAAATAAATAAAGTCTTTAAAAAAAAAACCTACTATGCTTTAAACTATTGATGCCCCAATGATGTCATTTTTACCAGGATTTACTGGAAGACAGTGGTCCGGATCTCATCTTCTGTGTTTTACTACCTGAAAGACTTGGACATGTGGACCAACACTTACTTTCAGGGTTGATATACAAGGTCTGTCCAGAAGGTATCCAGCCATGCAATACGAGAAACAGAGACATTTATTGAAGAAGATACAAGATACAAGAAACATTGCACACGGGACAATGATGACTCAGTCGCCTTCAAAGTAGGCACTTCACCTATCTCCACCTTTGAGTTCTGTTTCACCTTGAAATAACTAACAGAGCACACAGAAGGTTCCCCTCAAATAGGGAAAAGGTACAATCCACACAGCTCCAAAGTCTTACCAAATGACCTTGGAATTAGTTGCTTAGCGGTGGGGGGTAGGGATGAGAGATGGCCAAGGACGCTGGCTTTTGCTATTTTTATGTTTATCACCAGCTATCTATGAGCATATAAGAAACTTGCCTGGGGAAAACAAGACTTAGGAAAAGAGAAATACACTAAACATTAGAAGTCTTCCTTATATCATACTTTGCTGTCAATCGTTGCTGATGAACCTAAGGGCAGCAAATAAGGAATTGGATCACAACATTTCAAACACGGTCCATATCTATAATTTCTCAAGAAAAAAGTAAACTAATTTCACAGGTTAGCTTAGAAATTATCATTAGGTTATCAGTGGTGTAAATGCTGGGAAGGCCGAGTTCTGAGCCTTCTCCGAGAGCCTACCGACATGACGCCACTGGCCGACCAGCCACGTGTGACTGTGGAGCGCTCAGCACTGGCCTCATCAGAACCGTGATGATATTTTGGTTATATTGGCTTAAAAGAAACATTATTAATGTTCATTTAACTTGTTTCTCTTTACATTTTTATGTGGCTACTAGAATTTGCAACTTCTTGATGCGGTTTGCATTAAAGGTCCATGCCACATTTTTCTGGGGCAGCACTGGGATAACCAATCAGAAGAGAGAGCAGCAAAGAAAGGTCCCAGGACAAGCAGACACAGAACAATTTCTACAAGGAATCACTACAGAACAGTCCTTGTCCCGGATATCCCAGTCCTCAAAGTGATGGGGAAGTCTTGATGCAGAGAACCTAGGAGCCACTAACTATGCTTCTGGTAGGCAAGTCTTTTGAAATCATCAACAAACATTTATTAAATTATATCCCTAGCTTTGAGGCGACAACAAATGAGTTGTACAGAGATGGAGTGTGCATAAAAATGATCAACTGATGGTAGCTGGTATCGGGTGTGATACAGGGGATAAATGGTACAGTCACAGTCAGCACCCCCTCCCGGCTACAATTCCAAACCACTCGGCAGACGGTCTAGTTCAGTGACTGCCAAACTACGGCGTGCAAACCAAATCCAGCCACCACCTGTTTTTTAAAATAAAGTTTTACTGGAACACAGCCATGGTCATTTGTTTACGTATTGTCCATGGCTGCATTTGTACTATCTATATTTTTAAAAGCCAATGGTCGACCCTAAAATAAGAGTGGTCCTTTTAAATTAGATGTCTTTCCTCTGCTTAAAATTCTCCGATGGCTTTCCATCTGACTTAGAATACAGGAGAATAAAACCAGAGTCCCTCCCACTTCCACGACCCCGCAGCAATCAGCAACTTGCTCTTCCTGCAGCTCCTACGATGCACCAAACGAACTCTGGCCTCAAGCCTTGGCCCTCGCTGCCCCCGCCACCCACCTTAAAGGTTTTTAACCTAAGGATCTATCAAGTCCCCTCACTCGCCTCCTTCAGGTTTTGTGCATATGTCAGTGACCACTGGATATAAAATAGTCACCTCCTTCCCTTTCGTGCTTTATATTTCTGTTCAGGATTATCGTTCGCTGACCTACCCTGTCTCGCTTCAATGTTACTCTTTCTTCTCCAGCTAGAAAGAAGCTCCAAAAGGACAGAATGTTTATGTTTTCTTATTGCTGTATTCTTCGCATTTAGAAAGGCCCATATACATGTAAAAACGTGACTGGGGTGTCCATTACTATTTTAGCTGCATATAAAATAGTAAAATGTAGGCAAGATGTGATTCCTGCTCTAAGTGGTAAGGAATATAATGAAATAATTTAAAATATATGTATTGACATAAAGTAATAGACAATGGCAGTTACTATATACCCTTTTCTCCTCTTCCCTCCTTCCTTCCTATCCCTATGCATGTGTCCATCAACTTAGTCATACACCTACCCAGTAACAAAAACACTCATAGCAGGGAAAGCACGATGGCCTGAGAAAAGTAGCCAGCTCCAGCTGTGATTAATGTTGAAACGCTTTTCAGAAATTTGTTATACAAACAGGAGCAGAAAACAGTTGTCCGTGCTGAGAAATGGAGGAAGAAAGATGATTCGGGATTTATGACGGCCCAGCTCAATGATTTTCAAACTTGGTTCAGCAAATATTCTTTTCTAAAAGGAATTTTACAGAACTCTGATACACAATTTTTTTAAGCATTGTATTCTTTTGTTTTTATTTTTTTAATTTTTTATTGTATTTTTTCCCATTACCTTTTAACCCCCTTATGCCCCCTCCCTGCTGCAATCCATAATTTAGAAGAGCTGACTGAAGCCTTCTCTTTCTGAAAAGCTCAGAGACATGTTACCTTTCCCTCCTTTGTTTTCTACTTAAGACTCTTTGAAAGTGACCGACTCCTAAAAAATGGGACCCCAGAGTTTTCATCACTGTTATAATTTTTTAAAAATTACAAAAAGTTAGAAAGTTTAGGAAACTAAGAACTGGTGGATCTGGTTTGGTGAAATTAAAAGACTTTGTCCCATCACAAACACTATAGGCGATGCAAAAGACTCACATACTAATAAAAAGAAATCCATTCTCAGCTCAGCTGCATTCCTAGCTTCACCTTAGCCATTTGTCTTTTTTTTTTTTAAACTAAATGGAAGCCAAGATAAATGAAAATGTAGACATCAGCAGCAGTAACCTGATAAAGATCCAGATACCAGTGCTGCTGACAGAGCAGATAGAAAGCCAGGCATGAAAATGAGCTCTTCATTCAGTTCTGACTGGAAGGGAAGCTCCCAGAACAATCCTTACACAATCTTCCTTTCTGCTCTTCAGGTCCTATTGCTAATATTTAGACACATGCTTCTGACAGACAGAGATGTCCACTTTTCTGTTGAATAGTTTATTTGCCTCTCATCATTTGAACCCACTTGAAAAGGGAAGTGATAAATCATTCGTATTACCATCAATCAGCGGGAAAAAGCAATCAGGCAATAGAGCAATATCATCCAACAAATGCTGTGACATAAAGTGAAATGCAGTGCTGGGGCATGTTTACCTATAGTTTTGAGGTCTTGTAGTGTATTGATTGCTTTAATCACAGAAATCCAAAGACACGGATACAGATTTTTCCACATTTCTATTGTACCTGAACAAATAATTCTATTTTTCTTTATTTAAATGTTTCTCCAGGATCCTGATTTTCTGTACCACGTATCTTCTGCCAGAGGGTGTCTGAGAACCAGCAGCCTTAGAGCCAAAGCTACACCTTCACCTTGGGTTTTGACCATCAGCAAAGTGTTTAAATGTTAATGACCTACAAGCTTAAATTAATTCTATTGGGTTAAGTAGAGAGAGGGAGTTGTTCTTCTCTCTTAAATGTGAAACTAGGTATGCTAAAACATGTGTTACAGCTTAATATATGGAGCTACCAACGCTCAACAACAATAGAGCAGTTATCCTAGGCTGCAGCCTTAGTTTCTCATCCTAAGAAGCCCAGTCGAATAGCTCTACTCTAAGTTATCAAGTAATATGCATGTATATTTTCAGAATAAGTTTGCCTAAAAACTTTTCACTGGTGGGAAGCTGACAAACATAATGCCGAATTCTAAATGGTACAATATTTCTTCTTGAGTATTCTTGAGCCCAAATATACTGACAGCCAAATTTCAAAACTAAAAAACAAATTTAGGGATGGAAACTTAGATATAATAAGTAGGGCTAATTACTGTTCTCTTTGAATGAAATTGTCAGACTTGGTATATTTTTGTAGAGAGCTTTCAAAACAGAAGTAACTCCGTGATGAGCTGATTCAATTAAGTGCCACTCGGATGCCAGGTTAAGAATCCAAGTCCTGAAACACAGTTCTCCTATTTCACATCAAGATAGCCTTTAAACAAGTCATGGAAATTAGCGTTCAGGAAAAAATTCAAGAGTACAAACAACTGCCCTCTGTTCTCAGATTCAAGTCCTAACTCAACAAAAGCCACATGTACGTTTCCCACCATCTAAGAATAGGTGGCCTTAATGTTATTAATAAACTATTGTGTCTGACCAGTAGTATATAAAATACTCATCCAATTACTTCTTCAGGAAATGATCCCATGTCATCATAATACCGAATAGAAGGTGTGTGGAAAATATTCAGACACAGGTTGGACTGGGTATATTCTTATATCAATAGCATAAGAAAGTAAGACCAAAGACGTGAAAAAGGAAGAGAAACATGAGGTAGAAGAAGGGGAAGAGAAGGAAGAAGAGGAAAAGGAGTAGAAAAAAAATCTTTTGTATATAGGTACGCTATGATTTACACATAAATGTCAATGAGTGATAAAGGTAGCATAACAGTAACGAAATAAGCTAAAATAATATAAAACCACTTGTCACACATACTATGTTACTCAGCATTTATAAAAATTACAACGCCCAATGCTAAGTAGACTTTGGTAAATTTAATCTTGTGATAGATGACGGATGATTCTATAAATGTAATCTGAGCATATGTATCAAAAGCAATAGTCTTCATCCAACAACTTTAATTTCTGTGTTTCTCAATAAATAACAAATCCAGAATATAGAAAAAAATTATGTGTATGAAGGGGATCATCTTAGTTTAAAAAAACAAAAACAACTACTACTGGCTTAAAACTCCATAATTGTCCTTTCTTTATTCTTAAAAAGCTCCTGCTTTTGTCTTTCCTTTCAGCCGGCCTTTAAACGCCTCCAGGGCAGCAGCCACGTTTCCCCCTCGCCGCTATTCAGCACTCACTACTAGTAAGATAAAAAGTCAAATCAGAAGGCCAGTGATCAACTGATACTGCTTTCGTAAGTGGTTAGAATATGAGATTGGATGGCAATGCTAGATGTCTCTTCAAATACCCACCGGGTATTTTGATTTTATGTGTAAAGCTTTATAATAAATGAATTCCTGGCAGAATGCTAGCACTTTATACCATTGCTTAATGTATTTCAAAATACATACTCCCAAAATAAAAGAATGAGTTCTGAAAAATTAAAACTTGGATTGCTGAGAAAAACTAAGGGCTAGGAGGAAGAATCAAAATCTCCCACAATGTAAGAAAATGGACAGAAAGATGAAAAATGTAAAGGAAAGATAAGAGATGTAGAGGATCAAGTCAGGGGACCCAATATCTGACTGACAGGGGGCCCATTAAGAAAGAAGAGAAAAAAAATACTAAGAAAAACAAACATCAAAATAATAAAAGAAAAGCCCCCAGGGCCATGGGAGATGCAGTTTCTAGATTATTCCAAGTATCACTCAGAATTAATAAGACCTAAACATCATTATGAAATTTGAGAATATCAAGATTTAAAGAGATCCCAAAAGGTTAACGAAAGAAAACAATGCTGAACCTAGAAAGAAAATGCAATTTTTTAAAGGCTTATATTTCTTCTTCCAACAAGAAGAAACAAAGATCAAACACTTCAGAGTTAACAAATTATAAAAGAAGGTTATAAGCCACTTTTGAAGCAAACTGAATGTTATATGAGTTGATAAAATTAAGTTGACCCCTTTCAGAGAGGCACGGGGGTTTTGAAATTGCAAGAGAATATAATCAGAGCATCTTAATTGGCCCTATAATGAACATTATTTGCATAGATATAGCATAAACACTAGTTACTGGCTTTCAATTTTTAGTATCAACCTAAATATGTAACATGGGAGATTTTATAATACTTACAGGAGAGAATTGTTAACAACTTCAGTGACATGAAAACAAATGTACATTTTATATATGTTGGAGAGTAGAAGGATATAGAGAGCTAAAGAAAAAGATAATGTGCCAGTGACCCCATCTCTTGAAGTAGATTTTTAAGTATACTATTGTGAAGTTATCGAAAAAAATCAGAAGTATAGTTTTTTTGAGTGATACACACATTAAAAATTTATGTGGAAGAAAATTATAGGACACAGACATTTATGTCAATTTGGATTGGTATTGGGATTGTGTTTGATTTTCTTTCCTTTTTATATTTGATTCAAAGTCACTGTATTGGCAACTGACGATTAAAAATCAAGCAAAAAGAAAAAAATCACATGAAATATGTTAGTCTCATTGATAGACGGCATTACTAGATACACATGAAATACCATTTGGGGACACATTGTGCAGAAGACAAACTGTAGCATTTAATTTACAGGCCAGATAAGATCATTTTGCTCCTAATAGTATGTCCCACAGTGATTTCTGGGGAACACGAAGGCCCTTTTTGGCATGTGTGCCTCTTTAGAGTGCCCCTGTGCTCAACGTGCACTCACTCACTTCAAATTAAGAGGTAGCTGATGTGATGACTCTGCCAGAGGGACCTCCTCAAAATGCTGGCGCTGGTGGAAAGGGAACACACAGTGCTGTCTACTCAGTTGAAAGAGCTTACGACCCCATTTTTTTTCTCCAAATTCTTTTGTTCTTCAGTAGAAAATGTTCTTCTTCTGCTTCCATCTACTTATACTTTTGAAGGACTTTTCTTCCAAAGATTCAGGCCACCTTATACATACTATCTTGACAGTCCTTGTGTGAAGAAATCACTTTGCAACGCCGTGAAGAGGGGAAAAGTGAGCACCACTAATCCCATTTTTCAAATGGACAAACAGGTAAAGAAGTTACACAGTGACACTATCACAACAAAGCAGCCTCACAACTCCTCTTTTCTGACTTCCTAAACAGCCTTATTTTGAGCCACTACAAACCTATCTCATGACATTTTAATGATGACTGCAAGAATTTACAAATGCAGACCAGCACGTCACACGCAACCCAGGTACATGGTCACAATGATGCCCAGCATCAGACCATGAAATTGCTTCTCCAAATGTTTTTTCATAAACTTCCTGGGCACACCAGGAACTCATACGAACACAGGAAGAAAGTAAACTTACACCGGGTAAGAAAAAGAGAAAAAAGTTAATAATGAAAGTACATACATGTAATTGAAAATAACTCCATATTCAAGTTTCAGGATTTACTGAGCATTGGCCTTTCCAAAGATTCTGAAGATTAAGAACTTCAAGGGAGAACAACAAAACCTCAATGACTAATTTTTTTTTAAACTTTGGGAGAAGTTTACTGTAAACAGAATTGTAAGGGAGGGAAGAACAAAAGGGGGTGGAGAAAACTGCCTGTCTAAAGGCTCTTCTCTAATTAAACATGAAGTCACCTTCAGTGAGGTGGCGCTGGCTGGCCCTGCCTATCCACGAGTCAAGAGTGCTCTGGAAGAGAAGGTCTTCCCTGCAAATGAGCCAACTTGCCCATGTACAAAGCACAGCCTGGGAACTATCCCCGAGAGAATAGAGCTTTGCTTACATTCCTACCAGCAAGCAGACGGGAAGCATTCTCAGCCTGACAAAGAGGCAGGCAGAAGCCAAGGCTAAAAGTAGATTGCGTTTCTGAGGTTCTAACATTGAAAGAACGGAAACCATATGGAGATTACTCTATTATGCAACCGAAGCCTTCAGGTGGCTTTAAATTAAAAGGAATATTGTCCATCACGCCCCTGGGCCTTCCCCCCCTTTTCCACACCCTCCTCTTCTTTTCCAATTTTACAAGCTCTGTGATTTAGTAGTGGAAATTCCCTAAATATAAATTAAGCATTTTGTCCATCCAAGAAATTCTTTCTGGCACTCTACCAGCAGTTTGGCATGAAAATCTCTCATATGACTCGTGGGAGACTAAATTAACAGTTAATGCGTGCGTGTATGTGTGTATACTTTGATTTTTCCTTCTTTAGAATTATTCTCCATTATGTAGAGATCTTTGTTGAAAAGTATACAGGCAGTGTATACTGAAGAAATGTAGCAACTCTAGCTGAAATGTAGGTCACACTTCTAAAAAAATTACACCCAGTTTTTGTGCAACAGTAACTTCCAGATTTCCTGCCACCATCACAACTGTGAATATCCCCTCCACAGCCAGACACGCAGGCCTTAAAGCCTCCAACCCTAAAGGGGCACTAATGCTGACTGCCTTTGTCAGGGCAGGCTAATGGGACAGATCGTCGGCACCGCCCTCCCCCAACCCTGATGCCTCGTAAGCACCAAAGCCCACTTCTTGCTCACACCGTGTGTTTGACCCTGCTCATACCGTGGCTCAGAAGATCTTTCCATCAGGGCTCCTATGAGACAAGACTACGAAGGTTCCATCTCAGTGTGTGTTTCCACTATGGTAGCAGGAAGGGAATGAAGCAAATTCCAATGTGACTCTTAACATTCCGTCTAGGAAGCAACATAAGTGACCTCTGCTCACATTTCACGACCCAAGGCCTAACATGGTCATGCCTAACCTTAAAGAGGGAAAGGAAGTGTGACTGTCCTATCTGATCCTAAGGAGGGCAGTTGATCATCCTTCGTGATCATCCTTCATATCCAAAGGAATCTTACAAAGGCCTCAAAGAACAAAAACCTTCTAAAGCCCCTAAAGACTACTATAGTCATACTTCAGTATTTGTTAGCTTCAAAACTTGTCAAAACCCATATTCCTACATTTTGATGAGAAAAAAAAAATGCTTCAGCACTGGGCGCTTGCTCGGGACTCATCACACTTGCTAGAACCTGTGTGAGTCACAGTGCTGCCCTGCAAGAGAAAATGCATCATTGTTTGGTACTCGTCGGTCTCGGCACTCGTCACGAGTTCCGGAAAGAATTAACGACGAGTACTGAGGTACCACTGTATTTGATTCTTGAGGTCCATAGATCCCACCTTACTCTTTACTTTATACCCCTAGCTCCCAGGACAGGGAACTTGATTTCAGCTTGACAAAACAACAGAAACTGGGCAGTGTATCTCTCATAGTTCATACTCCTTTAGACCCCTAGGGTTAGTTGACCAGGTTAGGTAAAAACTTTCTTTCTGCTGTTAATAACAAAGATAACAGAATAAATGAATGAATGATACCATCTTTGTGCCTCAAGTGCTTCCAGGGTTCTCTACAGGATACGAAAGGAGTGCTCAGTCTTGAATAAGCTTGTTAAGACAGAAATTTACAAGGATATATGGAACGTATTTCCTTGCTAGTCCTTTAAAGAGAATGAAAAGAATATTTCATCACTTACCTACCATTAGCGAAAGTACAAATTTTCTTACCATTAAGTACTCAGGGTCAAAGTATCCCATTTTAATATGAATGTCTCTTTACTTAGTACATACAGAACAGCAAAAGAATGCCTACATAAATCTCGCTTTCCCAAGAATCAGTCCAAAAACTGTGTTATCATGAGAGGGGCTAAAGGTCAAATAAGAAAGAATACATAGAAGTGGAACCTTATTTTCTCTAGCTCGGGAATACTTCCTAGAATTCCTTGTCTGATACAGTAACCCTGTCCCCGACCCTGAACTTTTAAATGGGAGAAGTAAAGGAAATTTATTGCAAGGGGACTTGGGAGGCTTTTAGCAATGTTATAATACTGCTTACTGTTTACTAGATACATGGAGAGCCTTAAATAAAAAATTCATGCCAAACAGTATCTGTACAAGAAGCCAGCTGTTCTTATTTACTCCAACAGACACGGTTACACAGTACTCCAAACTCTATTATCTAGGCTCAGAGAACTCCTCTAGCAACAACTGCATGGGCTTTGAAGCATTTCAGGTCGCAGAACGAGGCCCTCGTTTCACAGAGAACTGCTGAGACAATTTATTCCAAGAACTCTAAATTCTGCCTAAAAGCTATCAAACCTGAGCAAGAGGGAAAAACAGATCTCACCCTAATGTAGACCAGCTCCTAAACTACTTTCCTTCTCCCTTTCATGCCCCAGACGAGGCAGTCTCCTGGCACCCCACCCCCACACCTCCACACTCATCCTCGATGACTGACACCGCCCCTTGAGCTAGGACCAGGCGGTGATGATCCCAATTGAGTACAGCCTCCCAGGGGTGCAGCTTGATCACATGCCTCCAGCCTACAGTGCCTTTCAAGTACAGTCATCTCACTCGGAAGGTTTGTGAGCACTCATTTTTGAAAAATTTTTTGATCAACAATAAATGACTGAGAACTGTGTATCTACAAGGAAGAAGCACGGAAGACTACTGGCTTTTACGTACTGAAGAGGACTAGTGCCAAAGCAACAACTATGGGGGCAGTTAATTGACATTCAATGAGGGTTTTCTAACAACCGGGATCTGTGTTAAGAGCTTTATAATTTCATTTAAACATTAAAACAACCCTAGGTGCTGTCCCTAGTCACTTCCTTCCAAAGAGGACAGTATGAAAAGAAGGAGGTAGGAGAGTGACTCTCCAGTGGGGAAGCCTGGCAAACATGACCTCAGCCAGGTGCTCGAGGTCAACAGCAAAGGTGATAAGCCATGTTGGTAGTATACATCCTTGAGACGATGTGTAGAAAATGGAAATTCAACTTTGTGGTCTTCCTCTCAAAAACCTGTAATGCCGTCTAATCATGAGAAAAAGATTAGATCAATCCCAAATGAGGGGCATCTACAAAATATTACCCAGTGATCCTCAAAACTGTCAAAGCCATCAAAAACAAGTCGGAGAAACAGATGACAAGAGTCTAACTAGACACGACAACATTCGGTGTCCAGGATGAGACTCCTGGAACAGAGAAAGAACACGAGGGGGAAACGAGCGAAATCCAAATAAACTCTAGAGTTTCGTTAATAATAAAGAACTAATGTCAGCTCCTTAGTTTAGACAAACATTCCACACTAAGGTAATGTGGTAACGCTGAGCGAAACCAGGTGATGGCTATATTAATCCACTCTTTCCATCACTGCAACTTTTCTGCTAATCTAAAACTATTCTACAATAAAGTTTATCTTAAAAACTCACTGAGTACGGTGCTCTTATCTCCTTTCTAGAGATAAAAATCATAGGTTAAATAATTTCCCAAATTTATAAGCTAAAAAAGAGCAGAAGAATTTGGTCAGAAATGCCTATTTCACATTTAAGCGGCCAGTGGACTAGGCTGTAAAACAAGCCCTTAAACAACGTCTAGGAAAACAATTTTATCCCAGATACATGCTGAGAAACTTAAAATAAAGGAATTTATTTCCTCATGCACTTTTATTTTAGCACCCACTTTAACAGAAAGGGGCAATAACATTATTTTCTAAATATTCCATCTTTATTTTCATCACAAATATCAGTTACTCAGGCAGTGCCATGTGATGATCACATTTAAATGAAATTAGCTGAAGATTCTGCCAAAATGTCGATGTTTCAATATTCCATATGAGAAAAAAAACATTAGCCAATGGACACTTTACTCCATAATCCCCTCTCTTTCAGTTATGCTCACATGTTACCACCCACATCTTCCCCTGCAGATGCTGGATATTTCAGTGCTGATGAGCTCAGCCTGTTGCTTTAACAGGATGAGGGGGCTACAAGCTAGGGTGCCCTTCAAAAGGAAATGACATCAACATGCCGAAAGACTAGCACACACTTTGGGTTTCTTCAGATCCTGAGAGATATAAGATCAGCTGTGGCTGCTTCAAACACCTAAAGAAAACTAAATGCCCTATGAAATATAAATTCTAACAGTCTTATCTGCTGCACCAGCGTTTCCCACAATGCGAAGCCAGCCTCTCTGGGAAAACTCCAGTGTCCTTCCAGAAAGACTCAAGCAGTCCAAGAAAGATTCTTTTCTTCCCTGGGATTTGCCAAAATCAGACAGTAGGATTCAACAAATATTTCTAAATACAGTACTTAATATATTGTTCCCCGTGAGAATATAAAGTGGAAATGTTCCAGCAAGTAAGAAAACAGGCTTCCTTCTGTGTGTGATTAGATTAGCTTGCCTAAAGACATGTTTTTCTCAATCTTATTCTATTTACAAATCTTCCCCCCCCCTTTTTTTTAGGGCAAGTGATTCCTTGAATTATTGATTTATTTTATCACTCTGGGCTTGTCGCAGGAATAAGCTACCCTCCTTTATACTTTAAACTGTCCCAAGGCAATTATTTAATGGCACCATATCCGTTTTAATAGAAGACAAGGATAAAAAAGAAAAAAGAGGAAGTGAGTATGACACATTTTCCCACAGTATCAGAGAAAAACTGCAGTACAGTAAACAGACGGGGCTAACTCTCCTGATTCACTGGACAATGGAAATAGATCCTGACCCAAACTTTAATTTCTTCTCTTCACCAAAGGGAAAGAAATGAACTGATTTCAAGAAGTCATAATTATTCCCGCGCCCCTCACACACACACAACTTGGCAAATTGGTAGTCATCCAAAACTAACCCTTCTTCTCAAGAATCTTTGTTATTTTTATAGCTGAAAGCATGAAAAATCTTTTCATTTTTTGAGCCCTGGGAGGTTTAGGCTGGAATTTTTAATTTCTAACCTCATACCAGTATGAGAGGCCACATGGAAGCTACCCTTCTAGGATGATTGTGATGAGACAGAGACTGGACATCAGAAGCCTGCCCTTTGGGTAGATTCTTGGGAGCTCAGAGAAGCATTTAAGCTTCTAGATGAGTATCTCCAAGTCTGCCTGAATCCTGATCCTCCTCCAGTCAGACATCCCTAATCTAAACCTCCTATTTATATCCACCACAGTCTCGACATTCCAGATGGACGGACACTGAATTCATTACACTAATCTCCCACCCTTCAAATCCTGTCCTAACTCCCCAAAGGACACCTGCTGAACATTAAACCCAGATTGAGTTTCAAAGCCAAAAACCTACAAAATAAGGAGAGGTCAGATTTTTCAAAGCGCTCGCCGATAAGCTTTTTAGTGTTCTTTAAAGTTTTCATGAATGGTGTCGAGTTCTCCCAATGATTTTCCTATCTGCTTTTGGCTCTCCAGGCGTCCGAAGGTGCCAACAATCCACATGGCAGGAAGAGCTTAACCATGTGAGACAGCATTGAGCAAGTAACACACACAGGCAAAAATATGAAGGAAAAGGGTACTGTTTATTCTTAATGTTTACATGTCTGCATTAGAGTTTTCATACCAGTATTAACTCTGCTCGAAAGCCACCTACATTGGCATAGCAAACAGAACTGATCCAGCCATCTGCCATGTGAAAAGCACAATGCAGCACAACAGAGCCTTGTACAGCGCCTGGCACACACAGACACACATACACTGTTGCATGAGCCAATCAGTAGTCCTGGATACCTGCAAAACAGTCATCTAGAGATAAAACGAAAAGCTCGTTCCCCTCCTGCTCTTCACAGATATTTCTAGATAACTTTTACTCTTAAAATGCTATTTCCATGACTGCCCTTTGTTGCATTCAATATGCAGGTAATGCATACAAGTATCAGAAAATTGTTAAGAACAGATAGGCAAAATAAATATTTAATTACTCTCAAATCACCTAGAGATAATAACTTTTGTTTGTTTATATGCAATCCTTCAAATATTTCCAACACCTACACAACATTCATGTATACATGCAGCGGAGGTATTTTTTAAAACTAGGATCATACCAAAATCTATAGCATTGCTTTAATACCTCATTTGGTATTTTATTGTATATTTCTACTATAATTTATTTGATCACCCTGATATTGCTTAGACATTTATAAGTACATTAAAGTTTGTGATAAAGCATTCTTGTAGTAAAATAATTTTACACACTTTCAGTCACACTTTCAGGCTTAGGATAACTATTCCTGGGAACTGTGCTGCTAGAACTCTGAGGAGGCACATTTTGTGGCTTTTTGGTCTTGTATACAGCTGACCCTGGGACGACGTGGGTTTGAACTGCTTGCTGTGGATTTTGTTCAATAAATATTGTAAATGTGTTTTCCCTTCCTTACGATTTTCCTAATAACATTTTCACTAGCTTAATTTATTGTACGAATACAGTATATGATACATATATCATACAAAATATGTGTTAACTGACTGTTTTTGTTACTGGTGCAACATCCGATCAACAGTAAGCCATCAGCAATTAATTGTGAGGGGACTCAAAAGTTACATGTGGATTTTTGTCTGTGTAGGGGCTGGGAGTTCAGTACCACTAATCCCCACATTGATCAAGGGGCAACTGTGTTGCAAAATAACCTTCAGATAATACATAAAATCCACCCCCCAAGTAGAATGTTTTTTTTTCATACCTATACTAACACTAGATATAATGTTTATTCTCAAACTTAGCCAGTTTTGATGGCTAAAGGTGAGCCATTTTATTTTGCATTACTTTGAGACTGTCTGCATATAAAAATAAAAATAATATGCATAACATTTTGAAGCATCAGTTCACAGTGGGTACTCATAACCAATAATCCGTATAACCAGCTTTGGGGAACTAATAATTGTTTGAAGTATATCAGGATGGTTCAATTTAGGGTGAGATATATGTGGTTGTTTTTAAATTAGAACCTTCACCTTATTGTCGGACACTTAAGAATGTCTTAAAATGCTCATATTCTCTCTTTACCTCATGGCCCACTTGAGCTTTGCTTTAAATGTGTGTCAATGTGTGCATGCACACATATGTATGTATATGTGTAGGTGCACATACACATGCATATACATATATCTGTATACATATACATGGATAATATATGTATGTATATACACACATACACACACGCACACACGCACACACACCCCCAAAATAGCAGACCTTGCATCTTCCCCTAGTCTCGGTAAATCAGCTGAGATGCCACACGCTGCACTTGCTCTGTCCCGTGAGTGTGACAGGCTCGTCCTGGCTCTGTGAGGAGGGCACAGCCCCAAACAGTCGTCATAACTGACATCTGTGGGCAAGAAGCCTAGGTGCATCTCAATCGCGTGTGCCTGTCGGAGAGTGCTCACTCAGGCACCTGCTTCAACGGTGGGAGTTTAGCCTGCGGGTTTTCCTTGATTGATGTTGGTATAACTGCTTCATGTTCTCTGTGGGTGAAGGGAAGTGGGCTCTGCTCAAAGCAGTTGTGGTGCTCTGCACTTCCACTTGATGTTGTACCAGGAAGAGCAAGTTACAGAGGCAGGCATACGCCCCTGTGGGCTCTCCATGCCTTCACTGACCGATTGAAAAGGCACTCGATCTTAAAATAAAACAACAACAACAAAAAAGGCTTTGAAAACCAGGAAACAAGCAAGCGAAGGAAGCATCTGTCTCTTTCATTCTGAACAAACCTCCCCCATGAAACACACACACACACACACACACACACACACACACACACACACACACCGCTGCTGCCACCAAAGGACCACTCATTGTGCTACTTCCAGGCCTTCTTAGAGACTTAATTTTTCTTAACTAAGTGGATTTGTTTCTTGCCCAAGCTATTACAGATTCATGGAATCATTCTGACCCACGAAAAATAGGAGGGGAAATGCCTAGTTGAGCAAACTTCACAACTTTCAACAAGGTTCAACCTACCACAAAAAGAGTTCATAATAAATCATGTCCATGTGGATAGCTTTCCATCTTTCCACATCCGCTTCTTATGTTCAAAACAAACATTATGTCTGCTAAGGTAAAAATGCAATTTTGGTACCCCACAGCCAAACCCAGTCGGCCGTGCACATCCCCAGATGAATGACCTGACAAGATTCTGCTGGCTTCAGTCATCCTCACACTGAGCTTGCCTTTCTGTCTCCTTTACTATGAGACTTGATACAATAACTATAATTTTAGAAAAAGCTGATAACAATGAAACCCAAGCAGAAAATACATGTGTATTCTAACAACGTATGTAAAAAAAAAAAAAAAAAAAAATTCACCAACTGAATGCCAAAACATTTCTGTCTCTTTAAATTACTCTATACACCCAGGACAGTCAGGAGGGCTGTAGAAATTCTAGCAAAAATACAATAATTGTATTCAGTTGAACTACATAAAATTGCCATTTTTGTACAATTGAAATACTGACAATTTTACATGGCTCAACTTAAATATTTCCTTAGATTTAAACACACCACAGTTCTTTTGGTAATTTGGACAAAATGCTGATGAAGTACAGGGAACTTTCATTTTCTTCATACTTCATTTTGACCTCCTTTCTTCACCTCCTTCCCTCTTTTGCTTTACCCTACCCCCCAACCCCCAACGTGTCAAATGAAAAGAAGAATGAGAGGAGGCCTGTTACCAGAATCTGGGGTTGGGCTCAATTTCAAGTTCCAATTGAAACTTCTAGTTACAATTTTTTTGTTTTTAAAGGCTCTGAAAATAATGTTTTCTTCTCTCATGTCTTCTTCTCAGGGACTGTTTATCCTAAAAATTACATTCACTCATCCAAGGTGGGCGTGGGGGGGGTAGTTCAGACAACACTTTAAAACATAATTTTTGAACACTATAATGAGCTAATCACAATTCACTTGTTACATTTTACATCAATTTTCTCCTTCTAGTTCCAGAATAACCTTCGTGTTTTCTAGCCATCTTGCTGCCGCCTTCTTTCTAAGAAACTTTTCACTGGGACTCATGAGAGTTTTCCAGATGCCTTCACAAAGTATGAGAAGAAACTACTGAATTGCTGCCCTTTACTATTTTGAGACAAGAGTATGCATTTAAGTGAAATATCCACCCATCTTTGCAGGAAACAGAAAAATAGGCGGAAAAACCTGCATTTCTCAACCATATATATATAATAACCAGGAAGCCCCTGCCCCCCACCTGGCGTATCAGCCAAATGTGTGCTGCAACCTTTTGATAGATGTCAAAGGCCAAACATTAGAGAGAAAAGATGCCAACTGAATATAATAACGTAGAAAAAAAATCCTTTGAAATTTTAAAGATTCTGTGAGCAGAGAGTGCCGATTAACTGGTGCCTTCGACAACAACGCAAGCCTAACAAAAACTAAATTTAACCCCACTTTTAAGAAAATATATTAACTGATGTAGTGCTCTTATTTCTGTACTTTTTCTTCCATGAAGATTCCGAATATCTTCAGTCCACAGGGTTAGTTAGCATGAACCTGATTTTGAAAGTAACTGGGATGGGAATGGAGAGACAGAAATTTTAGGAGTTTAGATTGAAAACTGCAAAATCATGACCCAGTCAAAAGAAAACCAAGTATTTACCTAGTATGAACTAAATTATAAGATTTTTCTCTCTTTAGATAATGTCTCCCTTAAGAGTTCAGTTTCTATTATATTATTCCCTTAGAGACACTGTAAAAGTTACACTGCAAGAAAAAAACAGAAACATGGGAAGCCCAGACACAAGTCCCCTCACTATCCTGAGTCATAGAAGTGTTCATCTGATTTTACAACACGGTCAATGTGACTCTAAAGAATGGGTATGAAAACCAACTGAAACATACAATAATGGCTAATGTGTGCAGCAATTCTCAGTAAGTACACAGCTCTGTTTTAGAGGTGTCGAACATGCTATGTCACTTAATACTATTTCAGCAACCATATGGGTACAATATCACGTTCCCATTTTACACATGAGGAAACAAAGACTCAGAAATGTAACTTGCTGAAATTGACAAAGCTGAGGGTAAAACTATAATTCGAACCCAGTTCTTCCTCATCCCAAAGCCTCTATCTGTTGTCTTCTGAAGTTCTGCTGAGACCAATCGAGAAGTAATTGTGGGGGTGGGAGGCGAGGACTCCAGCAAGAAGTGCAGCCCTTGCCTTGCCATTCGGGACAGACACGGGGTAGCTGTTTCTCAGCCTCAGCCGATATTCATCCACAACGGGAGAATTCCCAATTCTAGGGAAGCCGGGTCTTCTGGTCTCTATGAAAAAACTAACCAGATTTTTAAATAATTTAAAAAAAAAAATTGGCAGCTGCTTGCTTCTTTTCCCAGGAAACACCAAATTGCAGATGATGCCCGTGCTGCAGGAGGACCCTGTAACGGAAGGCTGCAGAGTCTTCTGTGGAGGATCTGGCAGGGCCGAGGTCGTGGTAGCTGGTGTCGGGGTCGGCGTTGGGGTCAGGGCTGTGGCTCACAGAGGCAAGGCCAAAGCAAGGAGTGGATCCCTGTCACCAAGGTGGGCCGCGTGGTCAAGGACATGAAGATCAAGTCCCTGGAGGAGATCGATCTCTTGTCCCTGCCCATCAGGAATCTGAGATCATTGACTTTTTCTTGGAGACATCTTTCAAGGACAAGGTTTTAAAGTTTATGGCCATGTGAAAGCTGACACTCAGGCCAGAGGACCCGGTTCAGAGCATTTGTCGCCACTGGGGACTACAAAGGAAATGTTGGCCTGGGTGTTAAGTGCTCCAAGGAAGTAGCCACTGCCATCTGTGGGGCCATCATCCTGGCCAACCTACTGTCCCTGTGCAGTGATGCTACTAAGGGAAGAAGATCATCAAGCCCCACACCATCCCTTGATAATAATAAAAGCCTGTTAATAATAATAATAATAATAAATATTATATAATAAATATCTATATTGGCAGTTGGTTCTTTAAACACACACTCGCACACACACACAACCTTGTATGGGCAAACACAACATACGTATCAGCTAGATCAGGCTCTGTGGGCCATCGGCTTATGACCTCTGCCCTACCCCATATTGATTCCCTTTTATTATATCCACCAGGAAGTCACACTACCATCTAAGTCCAAAAGTTCCAATGGAGCCTTTATTAATTTATATCAGGGTTCCATACACTTGGCAAATCAGAACTGTCCTTAACACTATGAATAGTCCCAATGGACAGAACAGAGGTATAAGGTTTAACAAGAGTAGCATCTATCCTGTCACGTGTTCGGCACATACAGATGAGCAATAAAATACCCTCACTGCCACTAAGCAGGCAAGTCCAATAGCAGTGACAGCAGCCCCTAGGTTCAACTAGTCCATGCTTTCCCAGACCTACAAACCAGTAAAAATTTCAAAAAGCCAGATCACTAAGGCAAAAAACACCTGCAGGAACCACCACCCCATAACCTTTCGTGTCCCTCTTTCCCCTTTGAGTCTGATGATTTGGCAGTTCTGGAACTCATCCGAGAGGAGTCAAGACTCACTCTGCCAGCCCCAGCTGTTCAAAGCTCAGCCCAATCTGTTCCATACAGTTGGCTGTATTATAACAGTAATGTGACTGCAATTCACCTTCATTTGCTGCAAAGATCATTAACTATCCCTCAGAGAGATACAGCATTAAAGGAAGAGAGTGCCCGAGGCATGATAAATGGAAGTCTCTGGGTAGCATAGTTCAAAAAAGGTAAGATGATGCCAGCGAGGCCACCTGACATTTTCTATAGTCGGAGCAAAGGGAAGAAAACAAGGGCAGGAGGGATGGGGACATCAGAAAGAGAAAAGCAAGCAAACGTGCCTGGCAAACATGTATGTTCAGGTAAAGGGAAAATATAGAGAGGACAAAAAGGAAAACATTGAAATCGAGACAACAGGACATTTAATGTTAAATCAGAGTAGAGACATGATTTCACTTGTCTGATAGCTCAAACATTCTACTATAGGGAGAGAAGTAAATTTAGACAGAGAGGGAGAACAGAAAAAAATGAATTACAATCCTTACAGAAGAAAAACGCAATATTCTAGACAATTTTTAGTAATATAAAATACGGTGAATTCGGTGAAACCTGTCTTGTATCTGAAACCAGATCATATGTCTGACCTCCCATTCATAAAACTGCTGAATTACAGCACAGAGAGGGTGTGTTTCTTCATTCATGTCATGCATTCAGTTATTAAAGTCTTACAGGGTCTCATCCAACTACGCACTCCATCTTTCCGCCCAGTAAACAAGTTCTGTGAAAGCACCCACAGATCAGGGGAAACATCCCCTTCATAGAAAGTTCTGTATGTTACATAAATACCTGGAAGTTCATCAGTTGACAGGGAGAGCATCAAAATCAATACTTTCTCTGAGTTATAATCATTTGTATTAATCGAAACCAAATTCCAGTCAGTGTAGATAATTGGTGGCTAAGAGAGAATTGTACTGGCAGACCTGATCTCCTAAGAATTTACTCTCTGTTTCTGATTTACTACACAAAATTTTTAAAGCCAAAACCAAGAGGTCCACAGTCTACATCTTATTGTTTTAACCTTCTTTTTCCTTAAACATATCTATCAGTAGAACAGTGGTTCCCAACTGGAGACAATTTTGTCCTCCATGGTACCTTTTTGGTTGTACACCAGGGATATGGGTGCTACTGGCAAGTAGTGGGGAGTGGCCAGGGTACACAGGATAGCCCCCTAACAATGCAGAATCAACCAGCTCAAAATGTCACTAGTGCAGAGGCTGAGACAGCCCGCCTGAAAGCCGTTTCAGGGATTAAACTCCCTCTGTTGATATTCTATATGGTTTTTGAGAGTAGTAGAGCAGAAGGAGTTTCTTTGTGACACCTTGCTATCATTGCAATACCTTCTTTCCACACCGTTGTAACATGTAACATAAGTGAAAAGGAAGGCAAGGGGCAGAAATTTGAAACTAATTTAGAATTACAATAGAACCCTGGTAAATCCTATTATAGCACCAAACTTTGCATAAGGCTCCAACCAGTGATTTCATTACTAAAATGTCAAAAAAAAAAAAAACCCTGCAGTAATCTCATTAAATTGCCTGGAAGGTAGCTTTAAAACATATGAGCCCAAAGACAGCAAAAACTGGGACTTATATGTATAAAGAAGAAAAACAGCCTCGACCACCTCCTGTGGACACGCGCCCCCACATATCCCCAAACCAGGAGACTGTATTAAAGTGCTTATATTGGCTTTGAACAAGGGAACCTCACCTGGGTGGAGAAGAGAGAGTTGGGATTTAACCCTTTCCTGAAAGAAGAGAGACCATCCCCCACAATCACGCCTGGAGACTAATTAACATGCTTTGATGTAGTCATCTGTCCTCAGCCCCGAGAGCTCAGTGGAGTCATCCTAACATTTATAGAGCTTGGTAAAAAGTAATTTGCTGTGAGGTAATTCAGTGTAAGCTCAGGTCACATCCCAGCCTTGCCAAATAAACAGAACTGCCGAGGGCCCTTTCCTGTCGCCTCAGCCCTCAGACTGATGTGGCCGCTCACCTGGCTGGCTCTCTCCTTCCCGCTGATCCTCGCTCATTTGGGGTTTCGAGGGTGTGCGGCAGGTACAGGAAGGCCCGACGTGCTTGGGCTCTTTGGCTTTCCTGGATTCTTCTTGGCAGTCACACTTGGACTCAACAGCTCCCAGGAAGAAAAAAAGCAAGAGGGAGGCACAGCCTTTAACAAGGATAGAGCTGTGCCTTCCCAGCCCAAGGAGAACATGTCCTGCCCTGTCAGGATGGGGAAATCACTTTTGAAGTTAAGCCCAGGCCTCCCCAGTGCAGATCTTCTTCTACCAACTATTGTTCCGGTGCAGACTTCCACTTTGACACACGGAGACCAAATGACAAAGGTATTCATTCACTGACTACTGAATATGCACCATACACAAGGTACTGGGAGCAAAACAGCCCAAAGGCAATTTTATTTGAGCAGACTTTGGGCGGGGGGTGGGGGGGGGGTGGCGTGCGGTACAGCACGCTACATGTTCCCTCTTATAAAGGGAATATAGAATATGAATTTGGTTGCAATTTATTAAATTGCCCATGCGTAATTGAAAGGAAAAACATGGCTCTAGTTTGGTTACAGTCCTAGCCATGCCACAGATCTAACCCCAAAGCTGCTTTTTTAAACCACTGTTGATAGAATCTCTCACCAGTGTGATGGAGATAACAGCGGGTTATTGATTTCTGGTTTTGGGAAGGAGAAAAATTAGGCGAAGGGAGACCGGATCATTCCTACTGTAACCAGACTGACTAAGGAAATCTTTCCTAGCCAATACACCTGCGCCGCTGGAATGTATTGAGAAAACAAAACCCTGTACAGTTCGATCCCAGCTACACTCAGCAACGGGCGCTGAATTTTTGAGTATTTTGAAGTCTTGGCAGAATTCTAGGAATTGCTAAATCAGCCAATGAACTTACGTTGAACAAAATTCTCATCCTACATGTTAAAACACCCAAAGATTTCCTTCCTCAAAGTGCCTTCCTCTAATCAAGGGAGGTAAGGGTGAGAAGAAAGGATGTATGTGTGGAGGGCGCTCGAAGAAGACAGCAAAATGGGGGGAAAGCCCACAAAAATTATATCCATGTCCACAATTCAGCAGTACATTTTGTAAAATGGTACATTATTCATGCACTTTTTTACTTAAGAAACTCATTATTCGACATTACCTTGTTTATTAGAGTTATTGAATAAATCATAAATATTTAAATGAAAAAATGAACTATATAACAAAAGTGGGCTTTTACTGCATACCAGGAATGTCCTTTCCCCTCCAGTAAAATTTTCTGAAATAAATACAAAGTTGATCATAACTCCAAATCACCTTCCAGTTTCCCTGAATCAGAACAATGAACAATGTATTCGATTGTACGTGTATGTGTGTGTACACACATGTATTTATTTTTGGCATCATGTTATGAAGTTTTGGCACCATATTCTTTTATCTTACACAGTCATGTCTGGGACATCAAGCCGGTTTAACAGGAAAAGTTAACAGTTAGAATTAAGTTACTTAGCCACAGCACCCAGTGTCAGAAAAATTATTATTAAAGATGTATTTTCTGAATAAATATAGCAGACACAACATTTTTGTGAGTCCTCTTGGAGAATATGAATAAATTATCAGTGGGTACCTGTCAATTACAACCCTCCTATAGTTTGTGATATTTGTGATTTATGCCAAGAAAATCATTCATTTTCCTAATGATCATGAAGAAGCCTGTGAATTTTATATAATGTAATTGAGAGACAATAAGTCAAAACATATAAAACACCCTTCACACTTACCATACTCATCTGTAAAGTTTCTTATAGGAACAAACGATTGAACATCATGTCACGCAGATTTATGAGTTGCCCGGGATTGTAAGGTATTTAAACATGAGCATTTGGTTGTCTCCATCTAAAACACGAACTAGTAAACTGAAGGTACGGAACAGAGGAAGTCTTCCCGCTGATATGCCATGCTTGTCTAGAATGGCCCCCGAAAGGGCTGAGAGAAGCAGAGATACAGACACAGAGGTAGTGATAGGCACATCCTAATGGCACAGCAGAAAAATGAGAAAAACAAATACAAAAATGACACAGACACAAATGGTAGAAACCCTTACGTTCCAGTGTGTCACAGCGGGCAATTTCGTGGTTTTGTTTCCCGCCGCCCCCCTACCCCCCACCACCCCTGCCCACTTCCTTGGCATAATTAAAGCCTGATGTGGAAAACACTTATATCTAATTCAAACCTATCAAGCAAACCAGAAAAAAGTTTTAAAAAATAAATAAAAGCAATGGCAGCAGTCCAGTTTTAGCCAGTAAAAAATGAAGATTGGCCAGGGAGATCCCAGAGCCCTGAGTGTTGGTGGCGTTTCAGTCACAGGTAAACTATGCTGGTGACAACGTTCAGTTTTCTAGCTGTGAGATGATGATAATTATTCCCGTCCTCCAAGCATTTGAGCACTCCCGTCGCCTGTGCCCTCCCTGCCCACCTCTGCCTGACCAGCTCTGCCATCATAGACTTAGCTCAAATGTCTGCTGATAACCACAGGAGGAATTACTTCCTCCCTCCCTTGTGCTAATGTAGCACTTCTTAAACTGCATTGTGACTAGCTGAGTACAAGACAGTTTCTTCCACCAGAATCCAAAAGCCTTGAAGACAGATTCAGCATTTCATCTATCATGCCCAAGATCTGGCAAAGAGACTGGCATATAGTAGGTGGTCAATAAACATCCCTTGAATAAGAGTGCCAGTAATCAAAGAAGCATTTAAATTATCCCAAAGACTAAAACAAACAAACAAAGGGCTAGAATGAAAAGAACCTAGTTTGCATATTTCTGCCCTCTGGTCATTACACTTCAAAGGATTCTAAAGACAGAGTATTTTTAAATAGAAAGGAAAGTATATTCCCAAACAGAAAAAGATAAACTGTCCCATGTAAATTATCACAAGGACAGTGGACGTGATAAATTACAGCTATGAAATTCTAGTCCTTTGAAACCTATGTGGTGTTTCCTTTAGTTCTCCTCTTTTATCTTTCCGAGATGTTTTTTTTCCCATCCTGGGGTGGTTCAGGCTGAAGACCAAGATGACGCAGGCATACCTATGTGCAAGATTTCCCCCTCTCCCCAAACACTGAGTCCCTATGCCCAGATGAAACTTTGATTTCCTGGGAGGGTGCCCAGAACACTTTTCCTAACCCTTCCAAATGACTTAATCCTCACCCACCCTTGAACTGTGCCTGGAGTTACATCTTACAACTACTTTCCTAAAAGGTGGGCACTCCATATAATTTATGAAAAAATAGGATAGGTTTGGAAATACATACTCACAAAACTATTTCCTAAGTCAATTGAGTCCAAGTCAAAGTTCTCAGGGAGCCATGCTCATCAGGCGAAGAAGCAGCGCTGTTTGAGATGCTGTGCCATCAGAGGACTTGGATTGGAAACCACACTAGCTTTGGGACCTTGGCAAAGTATGAATTCTATTGTGCCTCAACCTCTTCAGCTGTAAGTGGAAAAATAATGGTGCCAACCCCACAGGAGCACTGCATGGGAAAAAAAGTTAGCCCAGATAAAGCAAGCAGACATCTGTGGCTCACGTTAAGCATTTAATAATAGAGTTAATTGCTATACGGTCATCTTCATATGCCCTAGTCTTTTAAGTGATCACCTAGCGCAACATTCCAGATGATGAGGAAATGCTCCTCCTGAGCAAATCTCTGCCACAAAGACACTGCCATTCTGAGCATATGGCATAGACAACAGTATAATGACCTGATCCTAAAACAGTATGCTTCCATAGGGTATGAAATCGCGAATGCTTTAAAAGGAAATACAATGTAGTATTAGTTTTACTACAACCCATATGACTGCAGAGAAAACATCTTTTTTCGCCACATAGAACACAGTTACTAGTAATATATTTTGGACCAAGTTACTTGGCTCTCCCAGCTCACTTCTTTATCTGTCCTATGAGGTTAGTCATTGTCACAATCATCTTCACCATAACTAATGCTTTTGATAAAACTTAAATCATGTATATGAAAGCATCTAATATACAGAAGATCCAGGCAATCTTACTGAATTTTTATTCCTCACGATTTCTATCTAAATCTGTGAACTTGCATCAGTTTTTCAAGATTCTGTTGTTACTTTCCCTCTCAAACCGAATCAGGGCCAAAAGGAGGGGGGAGGGGCAGCTAAAGAAAGCAAAAAAACTTTTTGTTTCTGTAAAACCCAATTACACATTCCTGATGAATGTGTTCCTTATTTCCTTCAGCCAAGAATATCTGCTGCAAAAAGTATGTGGCGGGGGGGGTGAACAAAGTATGCAAGGGGCCAAGAAAGGGTGAATGGTTATCACAAAACTGCAGAGAAGGCAGATGATGGAATATGAAATGTTAGTATCAACTCAGTTGTAAAAAGAATAGTGACCTCTATCTCCTGACTTTGAACTTAGCAGACAAAGGGCAATAAAAGTATAATATAATGCTCATTTTTCACTTTGAAAGCAGATGGTAAGCAGTATCTGAGAACACTGAATTGTATACCCTCCTAGATATTTCTGCAGGATTAGATAAGAGTGAAAAATACAATTCTGAGCATATAAGTAATCCAATAAAATCAGATTTTATGTTCTCTCTCCTCTTCATAACTGAGCAACATATAAAATCAAAGATTGAACATAAATGCCAAAAAGATTTGTGCATCGCCTTTTTAATGTATTAACTTATAAATAGTTTATTTTGCCCCAAATCTATTATTAAACTTACCTTTGTGGACAAAGTATTTTGACATTAGATAATAGGAGAAAAAGAATTTACCACCAAATAGAAAACAAGAAAAAGGAGTATTTCTTAAATTCCAAATATCCTATGTTCATATACTACAAATCCAATTTAGCTACAATAAGTAGTTCAGGGAATGAATCTCAATGTCTGATCCTACATGATATTTACTCACATGGTACCACAGATGAAAACAAAAGTCAATATATTTATTATTTATTTTAGTCCTTAGAAGACTAAGACTTAGAGGGGTGATGTGATTTGACAAAGTTCACACAGCTAATGAATGCAGCAGAGGGATCTGAGCCCAGAGTTCTCTAAATCCCCCATGTCCCTCATCCCAACACACTACAGCACTTCTAAGAGTACACGTTCCCAAAGGAGAGTTGTGGAGGCCACGGCTAGAGAGGCAGGTTGAAGTCAACTAGTGATGGTCGTTGTACATTTGCTTTTCATTCAGTAGGTGAAAGGGTCACTCAAAATGTTTACTAGGAAAATGACATGTTGAAGAGGAACAGTATTACTGTCACAGTCAGACAAACTTTTAAGAACTGAAACCTTTCCTCTAACATTGCTTTCTGGTCAGTGGCTGGTCTCTTTGATTAACAGGTTCAGGTACACTGTTCCGTGAATGACTGATCGACAAGTCACTCAGTTTTCATGATTATCTCCTATATCTGGATCGTGCCCCCAAAACCACTTTCCTATATTGTGAAAATCCAAGGCCAGCTTTTATGAAAACTGCTAAATTAATTTAAAAAAAAACACACACACTCAAATGAAATAATCCAGAATAGCTGAAAGAATTCTAAGAACGAAAAAATTGGAGGACTAATACTACCCGACTTCAAGACTTAGTATAAAGCTACAGTAATTAAGACAGTGTGGTTATAGGCAAAGAAAAAGACAAACAGATCAATGGAAGAAGAAAAAGAGCACATAAATACAGTCACCTGATCTCTGAAAATGAGACAGGACAATGTAATAAAGCACGGGCAGCCTTTTCAACAAACGGTGTTGGAACAACTGAACATCTACATGCAAAAAATTAATCTAGACACACACCTTACACCCTTCACAAAAATTATCTCAAAATGGATCACAGACCTAAATGGAAAACACAACACTAAAAAGCTCCTAGAAGATAACATAGAATAAAATGTGGATGAACTTGGTTCGACACAAAATATATTCACAGACAACAAAGCTCCAAGAGATGCTCTACAGAAACAAACTATTTCAGGTGGAGGACAATAACAGGTAAAGGTAAGATATAAATGAGTGCTCAATACAAACATTCATTTAAAGGGTATATGTGTATACATAGGTAGAAAATTGAAACAGCTTTAAAAACATACTCACTGGCAGTGAGCCCTAGTTAGAACAGAGTAATAAGTGCTATCCCTTGACAAGTGTAAAATATGTAACTCTGGTTTATGCCAACCTGGAATGTGAAAAGATAACCTAGAACACCACTGTCAGGGGCTACGTATGCCTTGCTTGCAATCCAGATCAGACAAAAAGTAAGAGAAAAAGTTCCCACATGATGTTATATGTAAGAGACATTATTTATGTTGGAAAAGTATAACAAGGTTATCCACAGCTTTTTTCAGCTGATTCAATACCAATGCAAAGATCTTGCCTTAAATGGCTTCATGCATAGTTCATCAGGAGCCAGCCACAGGTCTACAAATATGGTTATTTTAAAACAAGATCAAGAACAGGCTGGCTCATTGTTCATACAGTTTTCTGAGGAATAGATATAAAACTTTCTAAGGGAATATTTCTATCTTCCAACTGCAGTTTTGTTGGCTTTCATAAGCACCTAGATCATTTTTCTAACTTTCTTCTGAAAAGAATCCATAAACTTTCAACAGAGGTTTATGTTAAAGAAAGGCATCTGAACACTGGCTAAAGTTGAGGCTCAGATTTTAGAAAGGTAATTAAAATCCTTCTGTCTTCTAATAAATTCTGATCTGATGATTCCATTTTTAAAGATTTCAAAAGAAGTGATTCCCAAAGGCATACTAGTCTTGAACTCAGCTTTTCCTATTGTTTAATTACACAGAGTTTCCTTTCCAAAGACCCAATAAAAGATTGGGTTCAGGTACACTGTTCCGTGAATGACTGATCGACAAGTCACTCAGTTTTCATGATTATCTCCTATATCTGGATCGTGCCCCCAAAACCACTTTCCTATATTGTGAAAATCCAAGGCCAGCTTTTATGAAAACTGCTAAATGAATTTTTTAAAAAAAACACACACACACAAATGAAATAATCCAGAATAGCTGAAAGAATTTTAAGAACGAAAAAATTGGAGGACTAACACTACCTGACACTACCCAATAAAAGATTGGGTTTTTGGAAAGACCCAAAAAAAGGACGCCATGTCTTTTTTTGCTCCTCAGTTTCTTCTGTTGCTTTTATGACAACTGTGCCTGACCAGTCTCTCCCACCGGTTAGGGAAGATGAGTGAGAGTCATGGAAAACTTTTTATTTTATCTCCAGTGTGCTCTGAGTGCTGAGCATGTGAATGGCAATGACCAATCTTGAATACATGCGATATTATTTAGGTAATATAAAATACAAGCCCTGTCATCCTTAATAAGACAAACGATAATCAGAAGTACTGAACTTAAAAATAGAATCATAATACTGAGAGAAGTCTTAACGATAGTTCAGTCTAAAACCTTATTTCATAAATTGAAATACACAATAATTTTATACTTGGATATGAGATCTGTAAAAATGAAGTTACTCTCTAACCTTTACAATTCTAGTTAGTGGCAAGGTCAAGGCTATACCCCTAATCTTGATTCCTATTTCTTTTTATTACATTACTGGAATGGATGTTTATACTATATCTACCATTTTTAATTAGACTACCAATTCTCTTCTTTTCTCATGGTTGGATGTAAATAACTTGTTTTCAGAATTCATAAAATCCCTGGTTTCACAGATTGTGTCCCTGGGGCGCGGCTAGGGACATGCCCTAGGAGAGCTGAGGGCACTCGCTGTTGCGGTGGAACACGGAGCCTGCAGGGACGTGCCATGTGCGCCTCGCAACACTGACGGGGCGACGCTCCGATACTCTGAACCAAAACCAGCTGAGAGTGCAAGGCCACGTTCATCCCGCTCCTCAGTGAAGTGATAGGGAAAAAAGTTAGGCAACACTGTTAGGAAAGGGATATCCCTGCTGGCTTAGAATAAGGCAAGGGTGATGGAAGGCAGAGGCAGATTTTCTTTACCTAAGTTCCAGGTAGAACAGAAACTTGGAGCAGACCTATTGCAAAAGCCCTGAGCTTGCCAGCTAAAGGAACCTGCCACTGTTCCATGGCTCCCTCCAGACTTCCAAAGTTCGTTTCCTCGGCTACCAACGTAAAAGAGGCCAGTATTGAGAAGAAAGAAATTCCCGGCTCCTACAATTTATGAAGATTGAAACTGGTGATACAGGGTTACCAAAAAACATAGAGAAAAATTCTTTTATTCTCCCAGGTCGGAACTAGGTTAATATCTGCAATTGACCACCATGGATGGGAAAAGGGAAGTAAAAAGATACAGATACGAATATGAATCTTGCTTTTATTGATATTTGCCTTACAAATAGCAACTTCGGGGCCTGGAGCAACGATCGCTGACGAAGGTCTGACATTGCAGATTGCTGGTTTACAGTCCACTCTTGATAATTTAGGGTGAATGATGTAAAAGAATTGCTCAGGCTATGGGTTGTGTGCACCTCCTCCTCCCCTCTATCAGGTGAGGCAGAGAGATACAGAGAGTGTCCAACAGATTACAAACTGTCACATGTATCACATCCGATCCGATGGAACCACCATTGTAGATATCTCCGTTTGACGAATAATGAAAGGGGGACTCAAGAGAAATTACAAAAATATCCCAGTGTTCACTAGGAAACTGAACGAGGCCGGCTTCTAACGCAGAGTTCTGACTCCAAGCACCACAGACCATGGGCACTGACGCCTGCCTTGTCCCTCTCACTCTTCCATCCTTTGCTCACATTTAAAATGCTGAGGAGTAGAAGAGATTTTTAAACGTTGGGCTCTAGTTTATAGATTTCAATTCTCCGTGTTCTTTCTACCCCAAAATTATTGCTGAAAATGTAGACTTGGCTTTATATATCTCTTGGGTCTTTGGAAGAAAAAAATAACCTAATTTTTAGAAATAAAACAAAACAGTTTTAATTTTAACATACATGTTGGGGAGAGGGGCAGGTGGGGGCTAATAGTTTTTTCCAACCCTGTTCTAGAATCTCGAGGGCCAAATCCCCAGTTGCAAAAGTCAATGCTATCTTTCAGTCAAATAAACAATGCCTTCTATGTTGACCTTTATACAAGAAATATAAAGAGAATGGATTCAAGGTCATTTTATGGATGCCGGGGAAAGACACCACCTGTTTATTGAAAGTTAATGTTTTGGGTTCCACATAGGCTTTGGGAAAATTAATATATATCCTTTTGAAAGCAGAATTAGTAATCCAAAGTAATAATATTCTTTCTCCTCCCAAGGAAAACAATCTTTGGATAATTGGGACTTGAGGAGAATGGTGTAGCTTTCTGAAATCTTGTGCCATTGTGGACATGTGGTAATTAGCATTCACCATTAAAATCATGAAGCAATTCCTTTGCTATGTTATTCAAAAGCCTTGACTCCCTATTTTCAGATTAAAATGAAGACTAAGAGACTGAACTTGAACCATGTCTGAATGTCTGTGGGCTGTTTTCCCCACAACCAACAACCTTACTTAAACTCCCAACTTTTAAACTGCTAAAACCATGGAAACATTAATAATGACCGTCCTTCATGAAACCTCAACTTCCCCTCCCACTTGTACTTTTGACCAGTTTACTCACTTCAAAGCAAGCGACGGCATCCTGTTCAGTTACTCAGTAGGACCTCTGTATCTTCACCCAACACCTTCAACCAAAAGAAAACCAAAAGCCACAAAAAAAGTCATGATCTCCACATTCCTCCTAGTCCAGTGACGGCAATTATGTAACCCCAATTTTTTTAATTTTATTTTTTATTTTTCAGTTGCCATGGGAAAGACTGTTTGGTCAGCTCCGTCTGCGAGGGGTAATTACTGCCCTTTCCCATATAACACACCACACACCTGCAAGGCTGCAAAGAAAAATACGTAATTACAGAATTTTTGAAAGAGGCCAAGCAAGTGTTAACCAAACAATGCATTGCTTTGCTACTGGTAGAAATAAACAAGGGCAGCAGTATATTGCCAGTTCAACTCAGCATTTTCGGTTTAAGTATTAAGAAAAGCAACTGATATCTTCTTATGATTAAATATATTTGTCAGGCACGATGGCCTAAGCACTTTAAATGAATCATCTTCCTATGAGTAAGCTCTATAAATTTAAATGTATCATTCCAACTTTACAGAAAATTAATGAGGTTAAGAGAGGCTGAATAACTCACACAGGGCTAACTGGTAGTGGAGCCAGGATTCAAACCCACATCCCGCAATCTTGTTGCGCTGGCTTGTCACTCGTGGTGCCTGACCACACAACCTGTGTCGTAACTCTGGTTATAGCTTCCAATCTGATGCACTGACCTGCTGAAAGGACTCAAACTATCACTCAACCCATCTCATAAAGCTAAGAAAAATGCAAAATAGTTTTGGTACCCAAATGTATATGACCATACATCACAGCAGTCACGCGGACTCTCATTATGCCGGTACAAAATAAGTATGCATGTGCGACATTCAAATTGTGTGACCTTTTCCATTGTCTTAATCGTTTCATTTCCTGGAGTTAACTTCTTAATGTAACAGTTCTTGTTAATAAAAATACTATCTGCTACAGTACATGACAAAGTTAACTTTTGAGTGTTAGCCGATTTGTGAGTTTGGAGTAATGATGAGAAGAGGAGTTGTTCTGCTTTCATTTATTTTATTTTCCTGGGAGAAGAAATATTTCAACTTTGGCCTCTTTGTTAGTTTAGGTAATTATTGAGATTCTTGTCATCTTTACACCGTGGATCTGATTGCTAAGGGTGAAAGGTATAAGCGAGTCCCAAAGAAATCTGTGTTAACAGTGTGAAGTTTAAAATATGATTAAAAAGAGGTTGGGTGGTATCAGAAGTAGAGCCTTAGAGTAGGCTGGCAGTATTAATCATCCCATCTTTTAACATGCCAACATAGCACAGACTTCGAAAGGGCAGACTCATCCTGCTCCCTCAAGTTCCCCCATCTCCCTTGACTGCACCTACCATAGAAGAATCTAGACCATGTGGGGCCCCAAGGCCTCCCCTTCCTCCCCAGGACTCAGCGGAGCCTGTCCGGCAGTCACAGTGCTGCCTCAAGAGTTCCGTAAGGCTCTGGCTCCGGTCCCTTGGCCTCATCTGACCTTGTCTTTCTGCCATATCACTCATCTCCTGCTAAGGAACATATTTCCAAGCCTCTTCCACATCAGCAGTAGGAAAGGAATTTTGAGTCTCTGAGTGTTAAGTAAACTGGGTGGAAAAAAAGTCCAGCCTGGCTTCCTTAGGAGGGAGATGAGATGGAGGGCTAGGGAAATACAATGATATACTTTCACTTTGCCAAATTCCCATCTTTTTTTTGGCCTCGGGCAATGCCAGAAGAGAAAGCCAAAAGGAGGTGGGAGGATAAGTGGAAACAGCTCCTCCTCTTCCCTTGTGCTTCCTGGCTGGCTCTCTGTAAACACATCTTGGCCACCCTTCCCCACGTGGGGAGCTGGGGAGATGCACGGGCTTGCCCGACTGCAGGAGCCTGACTCCAATCCACAGCGTCCACGGGAGGTACCGCCATGGCTCCCTGGGAACCTGGGCACGGAGGGTGGTCAGCGTGGAGGGTGGTCAGCGTAGTGACAGGGTGGATTCAGGGAAGATTGTCCAAGGACAGTGACCTTTCCATTAACAGCTAGAGCTCTTGGGGTTGTTTCCCAGAGGTGAGGGGAAGGGTGTTCACACAAACAAAAAAATCAACATGTTTTCTTCCTTTCCTTCTCTCAGCACCTCACATCTAACCTTGCCCTAGGCGCTGCCGCTCAAACGGCTGAGGTGGTGGGCCAGGCCCACGCTGCCCGCTGCCCGGCGGAGAGGTGAGGGCTCCCGCCTGTGGGAGTGAATGGCCCAGGGAGAGCAGTGAGGCTGTGGTGCCGAAATCCCTGCTCACAGACCCAGGGCCAGAGCAAAGCCTGTCATTAAATATAAACTGGCCAGCAGCTCTCTTAACACAGGAGGCGAAAAGTTAATGTCTGATGAGCTGGGGCCTGTGCCAAACACCAGCTCAGTGCCCTCCCCACAGGGGACTAGTTCAAAGGAAGGAGGTCTCGTGGTGGCAGAACAACCCAAGTCGACAGCAGGGAGCCCCTCTTCTGAGCTTCAGTTACACTGTGCACATCTTGTCCACAAGCCCTCAGTGCCATCATTACTGCTTTACTGACATGTCTCGCCCACTAGGCAGGGCTGAGGGCTGACCTTCTCTGGGCTTCGTATGTCCTTGGCTAAACATGCTAGGTCTGCAATGTCTAGCAAGCTGGCCACTAGAAACACGTGGCTCATGAGCACTGGAAAGGCGGCCAATCCAAATTGAGAAGTGCTATAAGTTTAAAATGAGCACCAGATTACAAAGGCTTGGTATGAAAAATAAAGTAGACTCTCTCAATTTTTTATATTCATGATACATTGACATAACAATATTTTGGGTACATCAGGCTCAATGAAATATATGGTTAAAATTAATTTCACCTGGTTTTCTTCCTGTTTTTTAACACGGATACTAGAAATATGTAACATCAAATAGATGGCTTACATTATATTTCTACTGGACAGAACCGTTCTGGATATTTCATTAATGCTATTGAATGGAATAATAATAATGCTGATCTTAATGACTTAAGCATTAATGACTTCAGACCATTAGTATTTTTAAATCCATACATCAATAGTCAATAGACACGGCTAAAAAAAGAAAAAAAAAAGTGAGGCATCGTTGTTTTTTTGAAATAACTTTGTATCTGCAGCTACATTTCATTCTGAGTCATCTGCTATGAGAAAATGCTTACTAATTACCCAGGACTCCGAAAGGATGAGAGGGCGGCAGACTGTCGGCCAGGCCGCACCACGGAGGCCAAAGTCGACCTTCAGTCCCATGGTGGAGACAGCAGAGCAGCAGAGCAAGCCCACACACTTCCAAGCACACAAGGAATTGTCAGAGGAGATGAAACAACCTCTCTGGGAATCCCACAGTTTTCCAAGCTTCTCTCCATTCTAAACATAACTATTGTCTCAGTCCATCTGTTTGCTTTTAATATGTCCTTTAAAGTTGTTTTAAGAAACTTCATTGCAAATCAAAATTATTATGATTTATCACCTCACACACATGAAGATGGCCACCACAACCAATATTAAAATAGGAAAATACCAAGTGTTGGTGAGGCTGTGGAGAAATTGGAAACCTTGTGCACCGTTGGAGGGAATGTAAAATGATGCAGCAGCTATGGCACACGGTATGGAGGTTTCCTCAAAAAATTAAACGTGGAATCCGGTAATTCCTCTTCTCAAAGTGATATCCACACGCCCATATGCACCGCAACATTACTCACAATAGCCATGAAGTGGAAGCAACCCAAGTGTCCGCTGGCAGATGAGAGGGTAAACAAAATGGGGCACACACAAGGGAAAGTTGTTCAGCCTTAAAGAAGGAAAGCCTGCCATATGCTACAAAACGCACGAAGCTGAAGGACATGCCAACTGAAATAAGCCAGTCACACAAGGACAGATACTCTGTAATCCCACCAAGAGGGGATCCCTAGAGTAATCAAACACAGAGAAACAGGAAGTAGAATGGTGATTGCCAGGGGCCGGGGGAGTCGCTATTCAGTGGGTACACAGTTACAGTACTGCAAGACGAAAATGTGCAGAGATCGGCAGCCCGATAATGTGAATATACTAAACATTACTGAATTGTTCACTTCAATGTGGTTAAAATGGTATATTTTATGTTTTGTTTTTTACCACATTAAAAAAGGGGGTGGGATGCATAGAACACAGCCCATTTCACTGCTCCTACAGAATCCATAATGAAGACCCTGATCCAGTCTAACATTTTATCACCTTTACCACAATAAAAGAGAAAATGTGCTCAAACAGGTATTGGCACACCAATGTTTGTAGCAGCATTATTCAAAACAGCCAATGGTGAAAACAATCCAAATGTCCATCAGCGGATGAGCAGATAAATAAAATGTGCTCTATACATACAATGGAATATTATTAAGCCTTAAAAAGGAAGGAAATTCTGCAACATCAATGAACCCTGAAGACATTACGCTAAATGAAATAAACCAGTCACAAAAGGGCAAATACCGCACGATCCCAGTAATATGAAGTATCTAGAGTAGTCAAATTCATAGCGACTGAAAGACTAGTAGTCAGGGGTGGTGGGAAGCAGGATTGGGAGTCACTGTTTAATAGGGAGACAGTTCCATGTTGGGAAGATGAAGAAGTTCTGGAAAGGAATGGTGATCATGGTTGCACAACCATGTGACTAAACAATGGTTAAAATGATGTATTTTATGTTATGCATATTTCACCACAATAAAAAAAAAATGTGACGAGAGAGGAAAGGTGAGGAGGTGAGAAGCCGGTGAGGTCAGAAGATCAGAATGGTCCCTGGATCACCGAACAGGAATTTGCAGGCGTCCCCGCATGACTACCTTGAAATGTAGAAAGAACATCGCTGTTCTCTACGCCAGGCAGGTTCTGTGACAGCATTCTGTCTTCCGGTATGTGTTCAACCTTTGCACTCTGCTGCTTCAACTTGCAGTGTGGGATTCAAAGAGCAGACGAGCGCACCCATACAAATGACAGGAAGAGAGGGAGAATGTATGTGCCCGTACTACTTTTGGTAAGAATTACCTATTTCTTTTAATCCACCATTCATGTTCTTAGCCTGTCTCCCCTCACCTATGCCAAAGTCAGTTAACAACAAAAATGAGCAACACGGAGGGCAACGGTGTTCTTTCAGATACTGTAAGTGTTATTTATAAAATGATATAGCAAAGTAATAAGAACAATAGCTATTACATAGCAAGCACTGTGCAAAGCACTTTAAAAATTACAGTATTTTTGACAACAACCTTCTATCATGGAGAACATTTCACCAATGAGGAAACTGAGTTTGATAAGCTCATTTGTCCAAGAATACCGGGGAGATGATAAAATTTTTCCCTCAGGTCAGGTTGACTCCAAACAAGAGCCCCTGGCTGCTGGCGGCGAGGGCACACTTAGTAAATGACAGCCATCTAAACAGGAGGACTATTAACGAACCAGAGGACACAGAAGAGTACGCGGGGATGAGGCAGGGTAGGCTCTGGCGAGCTAATTCCACTGCCGAGACCTGCGTGGTCCCTAACTATACCCACGCAAGGCTTGAAACGTAATGTTTCCGGAGCGCTGATTACCATTACAATTTGAAAGTTGTTTATTTTTTTAATTTCTAAAACTCTGCCTCATAAACAGGAATCAAAGGAAAATGACAACCTATGAAAGAGAAATTCTGGATAGAGAAGAAGGTTAATAATAATCTGCTCACCAACAGTGTCCTTCTCTCTAAGTTACACATTAAAAGAGTTACACTAGAGGAAAAGAAAATATCACAGGAAGAACAGAAATGTACTCCAGACAGTGTGCCAACTCTTCATGAATAATAATTTCCACTAAATAACTTGTGCTTCCTAAAACATTATACTTTATATAAAATGCAAGCCAAGGTTTAAGTGTCATCAGAGGACTGGATTCCTATCTAACACCTTTAATTGACGTTTTGCCCTAAACCCAGGTTACAGTCCTAATGTGTTCACCACGGAGCTCGGATTATTGGACAATTCAGTGAAAATGGGACAGAAAACTCACTAAGGAGCAACAGCTTCTTGAATCTGTTCACTCATTTCCTATCTCGCCCAGAAACCCAGAAAATTACCTTCTGACACATCATAGGAGCAAAGCCTTTGCTTCCACGAGAAGCTTAAACTCACAGACTTTCCCGTTTACTCTGTTCTGCCCTCGACAGGTATTATTTTCTGAAATCCGCAAGCCTCTACCCCTGACACACAGCTCTCTTACACATGACACTGCCCTCCCTTTCATCTATCTGTATTCATTTTTAAGTGCCTGGCAAACACGAGAAGGGGAAACAAAGGGCAAATGCCAGTCTGTGACCTCTGTCTGGACTTAGCCAAGCATGATGTGTGAATCAGGTGTGTGGAATGGAAGTTTCCATGGCAACGAGACTTCAAGACAGGCGGGGAGTCACATATTCTTTCTACCAAGGTAATTTCTTAGAGACACTGAGGCCACCTGAGGGGCGCTGAGGGGGGACACAGCAAGTTCAGAGTTCTCGGGTGACTGTAAGGACCTAGGTCCTCTTTGTCTCCTCCCCCGCCCTCTGCTGCCCCTTGAAATAATCTCTCATCCTTCTTTTCGGGGGAAAGGGAGGAAAAAATTAAAGAAGTAGTCTCCAAAAGGGAGCTGCTTATGAGAAAAATGTAGAAAGGACTACAAGAGAAAAGTGTTTTCTTTACACAGAGAAAAGCCACTCTATTAGTCAAAAGGTTCAGCTGCCCTGACCCCGACTCTTGCATTTTCACGAAGCTTCTCTGCTTTACTTTGCAACATGGTCTTACAGGTGAGCCAGTTCATAATGAAAAGCTCCTGAGCTACGTATTATATTTTTAAAACATTATATTGGCTGTCAATAGATACTTTAACAGTATTCTAAACTTTTGGGGAAAAAAATATTTTAAAAAAAACCAAAAACAAACAGCTTGCTCTTTTGGACTTGGAGACACAGGGGAAAAACAGCATGCCATTTCAATATTGCCAAAGTTGGCCTCGGTTATCTAGCTGGAAAAAGGGAGTCTGAATGTCAGGTCTACGATGCCATTACGGCTTTCTAAGCTATTTTTCTAACTTGAAACCCAAACCATGCGAGACAGCAAACTCCACTCTGTGCTTTCCATCTTGTTTAGCTCTGCTCAGAAAGGCCCTTTTGAGTCCCTCAGATTACACCAGAGGCTGAGCGAGAGAGAGTCCCTGCACGCTACTTCTGCTACTGGCTCTCCTTTAACAGATTATCCTTTCCAGTGCATCCGAGAAACCTTTCTACACCAAACACCTGACCAAGCCACTCAGTCTCCAGACCTTTCAACTAGTTCCTAATTGTGCCGAGAATTGCAAATCTCTAATCATGGTCTCCACGCAGGGTGGCCTCTCTCTCCCGACCTCTTTAGTTTCGTCTTCTGCCGCTCTCCAATTGGCACTCCACAGTCCAGGCAAATTCAACTATTTTTAATTCTCCAGATTTACCATTGTCCTCTCTCACCTTGATGTTACTGATTCCGGCAAAAACGAAACACTTAGCCTTTCCTCAATATCTCTGTTCAGGTATCACTCGCTCCAGGAAGTGCTCGTCTGTGCAACGATTTCAGCCTTCAAGTCCTTCTAGGTACAACCACCGCACCAAGGCTTCCCCAACACCGCGTCGTCACCCAGGACTCCTAACCGCCAGCTGCGCGTCTGTTATCCCATCCATCTCGAAGCAGGGGCAAGAAGTGTGTCTTGTTCAACTTTACCTTACCTCAGGGCCCAGTACCCAGGAGGCGGTCATGCAAGCTTTACCAAAAATTACCGAACGAGTGAATGAACACGTGGACGAAGAGAGGTGGCCTCCAAGGCAGGCATGGCATGATTGATCACCAAGAGCAATGACCACATCGGGGCTCGAGACTCACAGTCCAGTTCTGCTGCTTATTAGTTTTGCGGCTTCAGTGAACCTCAGTGAACCTCAGCTTCCTGCTTTTCGAATGATGTAGCGAGGCCTGCCCACGATTATGACAAGCATCAAATGAGACAGTGTTTGTGAACTTCTTCGTGAACCTTTTAATAGGTCTGTATAGAATATCATTTCCAGGAGGAGGCTAAATATGGAACAGAGAAAGGAGAAGTGCTCTGAGAAGCCTCGTTGCTGCAGGGGCAGCGGCAGGCAAGAATGTGAAGAAGACAACTGAGGGGCTGTGGTTATTCGGGGTTTGCTTCCACAGAGAGCACAGACTGACTCTTTCAAACTGTGAAAGTTTATTTATAGAGTCGCTCAGGTAGGAGAGCTGAGCTGTAGAAGAAATAGGCTCAGGAAACGAGTTGCAGACACAAAAGAAGGGCCCTGGAGCTGAGGAGAGAGAAAGGTAAAGGTAACACACCCGGGGGAAGCCGGAGGGGATGGAGAAAGGTGTGGCTGTGCTCCTGGGAGGGAGAGTGCCCACTTCTTTCTGATAGGTAATTATGTTCCCCTCTTGCCCATTTTAGGACTAAACATTCTTATGATCCTCAATTTCCCACTTACATACCATGTTCATTTCCATCAAATACTACTATCTAACAGTTCTTGGACCTTTGTTTACTATCATTCCAACTGCTAAACACCCTCTCCTTCCCCGTGCCCCATATGAATTTCACCAATACTTCAATGTCCATAATCACGCACACCTATAATGCCTTTCTTCGATAAAGTAGCTCCTTTCTTCTCATCTCACAGTGCATCGAGGACCCCTATTTCACTGCTCAGTAGTTTAATCTCTAAATTCTTCACACGTCCAAGCCATGTGATTCCTAAAATGTGCGGAGGACCTCGTACATCAGAAGAACCAAGTCTGGGTTTAAAACATGGGGAGTTGGTAGAGCAGGTGAGAGGTAAGAAGTGTGCTGAGAATCAGAAAATAACACTGATGAGTCTGCCAAGAAAACAAAAACATACAATGAATGATGAGAAACTTAGCTAGCTAGCGAGTTTCTGAACTTCAAGATTCTGTGGTAGTTGAATATGACACATTGTGAATAGAGCGTCAGATAATGTTTCAGAGAGAGGGGTGCAAGTAGGGAAAATGATTTCCCAAATAAATACAGCAAGGCATTCTGTATCCTGAAAACCAGTAAGAAAAAGAAATGGCAAAGAAAAAGAAATGGAAACCAGATGGAAAAAGAACCACCAGGGATCAACCAGCAACAGTGATTGCTGACCACTCAGGTGTCTCATGCGTGGGAAGCTGTTTTAGGCATGTGTTTGGTGTCTACAAGGTGGGAAGGTTGTCTGCAGAGAACGAAACCATAGCATCTGTGTTTCCAAGGCCGGCCAGTCAACATAGGTGACAAAACACGCAGCGATTGCAGTATAACTAAAGATTTAAATTAGCGTATGAAAAGTACAAAAAGAGCACTGCGGGCCAAGTAAGGACAGATCTCTGCATGCTGAGGTATTCGGGGAGATTTTTCTGAAAGACACGACCTAACTGCTCTTTCTTTTTCTTTTCTTTTTGACTGAATTTATTGGGGGTGACATAGGTTAATAAAATTATATAGATTTCAGGTATACAATTCTGCATCATCTGTGTATTATATTGTGTGTCCACCACCACAGGTCAAGCCTCCTTCCATCATCATTTATTTTCCCTTTAGCCTCTACTACCTCCCACGCCCTCCCTTTCCCTCTGGTAATCACTATGCTGCTGTTTGTGACTATGAGCTGGGTTTTTTGTTTTGTTTTGTTTTGCTTTTTGCTTAATCCCTTCCCCTTTCTCACTCAGCCCATGAACCCCACTCCCCTACGACAGCTGTCAGTCCGTTCTCCATCTGAGTCTGTTTCTATTTTGTTTATTAGTTTATTTTGTTCATTAGACCTCACGCATGAGTGAAATGATACGGTACTTGTCTTTTTCTGGCTTATTTCCCTTAGCATAATGCTCTCTGGGTCCGTCCGTGCTGTTGCCAAGGGTAAGAGTTTCTTCTTTTTTATGGCCGACTAGTACTCCACTGTGCAAATGGACCACAGCTTTTTTTACCCACTCACTTACTGATGGGCACTTGGGCTGCTTTCAAACCTTGATTATTGTAAATAATGCGGCAATGAACGAACGCAGGGGTGCATATACTCTTTCGAGTTAATGTTATAGGTTTCTTCAGATATATTCCCAGAAGTGTAATTGCTGGGTCACTTGGCAGATCCATTTTTAATTTTTTGAGGTAACTCCATATTGCTTTTCACAGTGGCTGCACCAATCACCACTCCCACCAACAGCACAGGAGGGTTCCCTTTTCTCTACATCCTCGCCCACACTTGTTTGTTGATTTATTGATGGTAGCCATTCAGACAGGTATGAGTTGATTATCTCATTGTGGTTTTAATTCGCATTTCTCTGATTAGTGACATTGAGCAACTTTTCATATGTCTATTAGCTACCAATATGTCCTCTTTGGAAAAGTGGCTATTCAGGTCCTTTGCCCATTTTTTAATTGGATTGTTTGGTTCTTTGGTATTAAGGTTTATAAGTTCTTTATAAATTTTGAATGGTAACTCCTTATCAGATATATCATTGACAGATATGTTCTCCTATTCAGTGGGTTGTCTTTTCATTTTGTTGGTTTACTCTGCTGTGCAAAAACTGTTTAGTTTTACATAGTCCCATTTGTTTAGTTTTTTCTTTTGTGTCTAGAAAAAACATTGCTCCTAGAAATGTCTGAGATCTTACTGCCTAAGTTTTCTTCAAGGACTTTTATGGTTTTGAGTCTAACATTTAAGTCTTTAATCCGTTTTGAGTTTATTCTTACATACAGTGTAAGAAGATGGTCTAGTTTCATTTTTTTGCACATATCTGCCCAATTTTCCCAATGCTATTTAGTAAAGAGGCTATCTTTATCTTAGCGTATGTTCTTGCTTCTTCTATCAAACATTAGTTAACTGTAACTAACTGCTCTGTCTTAAAACGTAAGACAAAGAAGGGCCTGCCTGGGACAGGGTGTCAAGTGGTAGAAATATGTGCCCAGAGGTGCAGGTGGCATTTGCAAGGTACGTGACAACAGCAAAGAAAGCCGGGGGAAGCAGGACATGAATTTGGAAAAGTAGGCTGGTGAAATGTAAAGACAGATTACATAGAAAAGGAAAGAAAAATCTTAAGGGAATTTCAGTAGCGCAAGAGAGAAAAGAAAGAGAAGATCAAAAGTAAAGGAAAGGAAAGGAAAGTGATGTTCCAGAGCATTTATTATCAAAAAAAATTAAAAGTTAAATGTCTGTGTAAAAAAGGAAATAAGTCAAACCATAAACAGGGTTAATATCATGAACATGTAAGAAGTCACAGAGATCAATACAGTAATCATTAAAATCCCAGTAGGAAAATAGAAAAGTGCTTATAGAGAACTTACAAAACCCAATAAGCAACTTGCCAATAAAACAGCAGAATAAAATTTCAATAATGCAAATTCACAAAGAAATATGAATTATACTAACAAATAAAATATTAATTTTCCTGACAGATGAGGGCAATCTTAAAGAAAAAGAGGGAGGTCGGTGTTGGCTTACTGGAATCTAGACGGGCATTCTGAAAGGTCAGTGTTGGGAGCGCACAACCTTCTTGGGAAGCAATTTACCAATATGTGCTGGGGTCCTTAAAAACACATAGTACTCCCCATATAGAACACTGATATGATAAAATAATCAGGATAATGGAAAACTAATCATGCCCATGCTCTTTATAGCACTTCTTAACCTAACACAATAAACCACCACCATCAAGAACACAATTAGTACAGCAAAATATCCATGGGAAATTATAAAACAAATTGTGATAAAGTCACATCAAGAATTATAATATGACCATCAAATAACATTTTTATTTTGTTACAGGAAGAATTCAAAACTGAGCACAGTGTGATTCTACTTATATAAAATGCACATTGATATAAACACATAGAAATAAATACTAAATGAAAATATATTAAAATTTTCTTCAGCTTATATAATTATGTTATTTTTATTTTCTTTTGGAGATCTTTCTGTATTTTCTACAATAAAGATGGATTACTATGTAATTAAAAATATATTTGGATATTGAAAGGTAATATAAACATTTTAATTGCAAATAACATTTAGAGAGAGCTGTCCATGGAAAATGAAAGTAATCCCCACTCTCAGCTGCCTAGTGATAAATAAAGCCTTAATTCCTAGACAAAAGCAAGTTTCCTTTCTAAACCCTGTGACTCTGTATGACTACAAAGATGATATATAGGATTGCTCCTTTCACATTTTATCGTCCACAAGAAATGACTTTTAGAAGTCCTGTCATTATTGTTTTCTTCTAAGGTTTTTATAAGATGAGTAAATGTCACCCTTATTTTGGGTCTTAATTTTTCCAGAAGGCCTAAACTCCAGGGAGTGTCTCATTACAATCTAACTCTCGTCTTTCCTCTCTTCTCTGCTCTCCTTCTCCATCTACCTATCTCTCTCCCTCTCTCTCCATCTCTCTTTCCCTCCCTCCCTCAATCTCTTTTATAATGTCTAGGTGTGTCTCTTATGCTGCCCTCAGACCAAGATGGTAGCTCTTCCTTTAACTTCTTCAGTACATTACATGTGTTCAGAGTAGCACCCTTTATTCAAGGCCAATCTGAAAGTTTCAGAAACGCAACTCAATTTCAGTTGCAGTTAAGACATTTTCAAGCACCACAAGAAACAACTGCATGTGTGGTATATTACACAGGCACACACACACACACACACAGTATGTAAGAAGTCAACATGATACTGATTCAAAAGGACATGTGATGAACTCCTTTTTCAGAGCAAATACTCCATGCTGGGGCTGGGGCAGGAAGTAGAAGCTGGCAACTGCCCACCACTGGAGAGGGGGCAGAAAAGTGGTGGTAACTCTAAATGAAAGAGAGAAGCTTGAAATTTTTCTATTACCAAACCAAGCAATTAAAACATTAAATGTGAAATCTGAGGCACTGTAAATTTCCTAATATGGTATAAGTGCTGAGTTTCCCAAATGATGTTTTCTCATCTTTCAACATATCAAAGAGCATGCCAAAGCCCCAAAGAAGCATTTCCATTTTGAAAACAAAAATAAACCACACACATCCACATTCTATTAATAGCGTTGTCTTGCCTTAAAGACTCTGCATCCTCAGTGAAAAACCCCATTGCAGTTTACATAAATTTTAACATTATTGAAAACTCCTGTCCAAAACAAACTGGATGTGTGTGGGTGAGTTAGGTGGGACTGAGGCAAGAGTAATCAAACCCCTTTCCATATTTTCCTTACTGGAGACCAAATGTTATGTTCCTCGTCGTCACACCTAAGGACTGTGTAAATACATTCTCCATATTTAGAAGCATTTCTTAAGAGAGAGTGTAAAGAAGGAAGTTGGCAGAAGATACACATGCTCAAGCCAACACCACAACACTTGGAGACCTGAGATAGAGGGACATGAGCTTAGAACCAAAAATCCCAGTAGAAACTGCTAGACAAAGCAAAGGGCATGTCAAAAATCCCCAAATCCAGACCATAAACTCTTGGTTCTGCCACCATGATGAGGGAAAAAAAGGCTGCCCTGTGTCACTTCATGTTTAGAGACAGAATACGGTTATTAAATGTGATTCTCTCCTTCCTCAGTCCAAACACCCATGAGCTGTTTGTTACCTATGTGCTCAACAGAGAGTCGGCTGCCTGGAATGAGTATAATGAGAACTGAATGAAATAGAATCTGCTGAAAAGATGCTTCTTCTTCTTCTTTTTTTTAATCCTCACCTGAGGATGTGAGAGAAAGAAGGGGAGGGATGGAGACTGAGAGAGAAACACCAATGTGAGAGAGAAACATGGACTGGCCACCTCCCATATGTGCCCCCGCTGGGGATCAAACCGACAACCCAGGTATGTGCAGTGACTGGGAATGGAACCTGCCGCCTTTCTGGTGTATGGGATGATGCTCCAACCATCTGAGCCGCCTGGCCAGGGCAAAGATGCTTCCATTTTTGGGAAAAGAAAAGAACCGATATACAAAATAACACTAAGAAACATCAAAGGCATGGGCATTAGACTTACTACTGTCATGGTGTACCTCATATGGTATATAAATATCTAACCACTATTTGAACATATGAAACTAATGTAATACTGTATATCAACTTATAACTGAAAAATATTTTTTTAAAAAAGAAAAACCAAAGGGTCATTTAGTCCATCCTCAAAAAATGAGCATGGAACTAAAATGGCCAATTCAACCCCAAAGTCATTTGGAGAATCCTTACCACCTGCCTACATGCACAGCCTTAATTGTTTAAGCTCTCAGTCACAGGCCCTAGAATGGCCCTACCAAGACAAGGAAACGGCAAAAGCAGAGTTATGTGGGGACCACAAACCCACGCTGATCAGGTAAGGTGAGGAGGAAAGAAGAAAACTGACTGACTCAAGATTTGGTGACTCAAAGGTAACAAGGAAGAAAAAAAAGGGACTGTAGTGAGTGGTGAGGTGAACAGACCGCCTTTTTCAGGCCAACAGATGCAGGGTCAAATCCTCACCCGGCTTCTCTTCCCTTTATTTAACAAACATTGACCTAATAGTGTATGGCAGGCGCTCTTCTAAGCACTTGACAATTCATTTATTTATCCCAACACAAACAACAGAAGTTTGTTACTATCCCCACTTCACAAATGGGAAAACTGAGGCCCTGTGGGGCCTCATACTTTGAAGGCGGCAAAGTGATGATTCAAACCCCAGGCAGCCTGGCCCCAGCGTCTGAGCTCTGAAGTTCTACGTTGCGTCATTTATAAAATACGTCCTTGTCAAGGTTGTGGCACCGATTCAGCGGAAGGCATGTACAGCACCCAGCACAGTGCCTGGCACCGAGCAGAGGCTGAATAATTTCTCCCTCTCCTCCCACTGCTCCCCACGCTCTCCCCCCATACTGCAGGAGGCTGCAGACACGACCCTGCACACAAAGGCAGTTGCCTCAGTCTGCAAAGGCTCAGGGGCTTGGGGCAAACTAGAAAACAGCCCTCTGTCTTCATGCCCTGAAGCCTGGAACAAACGCTCTGACTCCAGCAGAGATGTCCAGCGTTTCCAGCCAGAGCCTGCCTCTAGTATAATCTGCATTCAAGGAACAAGAACTGGAGATCAGCCTTAGGGAAACTGAAAGGTTTCTGATTTTTGTCCTAGGAGCTGTGTAGATTTACGTCAAACACTACTAACATGAGACATTTATACACACATACAACATCTAAAATTTATATCATACCTACCACCAACGTAAAATGGTCTACTTTCCAGAACTTTTCATTGCCTAGAAACTGGCAGAATATCTGTATCAGTCTGTGGCTCGTTCTAAGACAGTCCAGAGACTGACGGTGAGCTCAAGTACAGAGTCCCTTTTGAAATTAGTAAGAATAATTAGGCCTAGGGCCCTGGGCACTGTGTCAACATGTGGACACATAAAACTTGAGGAAATGTTGTTTTCCAACCCTATTGGCAGTATTTTTGCGAACCGATGACAATAAAATAGACAATAAAACAGAGACTATTTTTGTATCTTGATATTAGTCTTAAATACCAATGAGCAAGGTACACATGTTATCAGTTAAATGGCTTATTTAGTTGGACAGCAGTGACCCACACAAAACAGGGGGTGTAATATATTTGGAATTTTCCAAGTACACAATGAGTGCATGTTGCTAATCAAAGAGTTTATAAGGCTACCTGGTAGAAATACTGTCTACGCACTCTTTCGATTTTTCCTCAATTAATAGCAAGTTCCATTTTCTGTTAAAACAACGCAAGAACATCATTTTATTGAAAGAAAAAATGAGACCTACAATGAAGCAGCGAAACTGTTGCTCTGACCCTGAGACTGTGCTAACACGGTTTAAAAGTAATTAAGAAGGAAAAGCTGACTTTCCACATTTTTAGTTTTGGTCGCTGTGGCTCCTGGGTTCATCGGTGGCCTGCCAAATCTTGCAAAATTACAGTACTCCTGTCCATGTGGTTTCTAAAACTATAAGCTTCTATTGTGAATAAGCTTGATTTTCTGCTTTAGAAACCCATCAACTGCTAAGAGAGGCTCTACAAAGAGCCCAGGTGCACACACCGGGAATCAAATTCTTCATTCATTTTAATTACAGTTCAGCGGCGCAAGTGAAAGAGGTAGGTGAAGAAGCGTCTTCGTAAAATGTTCATTCGAAATGAGAAATTTCTGTCAGGGACACAAAAATGGCATCCTTCAACTTGCTCGTCTTCAAAGTTCCCCAATGGGAATTACGCCTCTGTAATCATATGCAAGCCACATTTAGGCTTATGGCTCAGCCAGAATGTTTGAGGAGGGGAGACAGGAACAGAAAAGGAAATGGAGTTAGCAGTGAAAGAGGGAGGCTGGATGAAGTTTTTCTGACTCTGTGGACCTGTGTGAACAGTTCCTTCCACTTACTGTTTAAGCTGTTACCCCCAGCAGGGAGATTTGTTATCTTCTTAGTCATTTCAAAAGCCATTAAATGGGGATGAGGGAGGGAAGAGGTGGGGGAGGGAGGGAGTTTTTCTGTGTGTGTCTGTGAGTCAGCAAAGCCGGAAGCCTAACAAAACTACTTCAAACAACAAGCTGGAAAGGAGGACAATAGCCTCCACCCCCAGACAGTGAGAAATTGCATTATCCTAAGGGATCACGGCCACCCGTGTTCAGTGCAGATAAGTGAGAACCTTCTCTGCTCTGGCCAATGGGAGACCTCCAGCCACAGCTGCTCCCAGAAGCTCTGGGTGGCCTCTATTCCAGCAGCTCCAAATGGTTTCAAGGCAAAAACACTGCAGCTGGGTGGTGCTCAGAAGCCCTGGGAGGAGAGGCTGACAAAGCCGAGGGGCGGCGCCTTGCAGCCCCCCGCCCCCACCAGGTGCTCTAAATCCCGTCTAGGGCCTTAGGACAATCACGCGGAGGTCTCAAGGCTGATTCCGAAGGCAGCTGTCAGAGCCTGCCTCACCGCCATTCCGCAGCAACAAACTAAGACTGCCTCAGAGACGCCAGCAGCTGGGGAGATTTTCCTGCCAGGCAGCCTAGTGCCCTAGAAGCAGGAGTATAATTAATGCCGCCTGACAACAGAGTGGGGCTTTCCAAATTCAGTCTTGAAGAAAAAGAAGCCTTGACACACACCCTACAACCCAGACACAAAGCCCCTTGGGACATTCCCTTTAAAGGCTCCAGCAAATCCGATCAAATACATACATTTGTGGTAAAATTTTAAATTCAAAAAAAAAAATGTATTAACTGTCTTCGAAGAGAAAAAAAAATCTTAACATTTGAGGAAAGTTACAGTATAAGCTCACTTTGGGGTTGCTGTCATTTGCATAGAAGAATTAAATTTTTTAAAGTTTATTTCACTTATTAGTGAGTACCTGCTGTTCGATTTATATTATTTCATTCTTGATCTCCAGCTAATGCTGTTCAATTTACATTATTTCATTCTTGATCTCTAGCTACGAAATACATTTAACTGACAAAAAAGTTAGTCAAAACATAAAATAAGCAGATAAGGCTGAAAACTCATATTATGTGCACTTAGTCCCTTGACCAAGTAACCTCTTTACAGACTCAATTGTGTATATAAATTATTTTGAAGGAAAGTATATTTTTATTATACACACAAAGTATATTTTATGTATTTACTAGATAACAAAGTATATTGTGTGTGTGTGTGTAACAAATGAGAAGGGATTACAGGATGCAGAAGATAGAAAAAATAATATTAAAATTGAAGCGCTGGCTACCATTTCAGTAGCGACAATAATATTTCATGCAAAACCAAAATGGCACAGGTGTTAAAATTAATGTTAAGTCATTTGACATCTTGATCACTGAAATGGAGGTTGAAAGACTGAGGGGACAGTCTCCACTTGGCCCCCGATTGGCTGTGAGGCCTGCATCAAGTTGTGTGATTCCTCTGTTATAAAATCTGCAAAATGGAGATAACACTTCACGCTACCCACCTCAGAGAGCCGTTAGAAGATTAGATACCAAAAGAGAAAATCCTCAAAGCCCTTTGCTTTTCTCATAAATATAAGACAGGCCATGTAATAAAATACCAGCACCCTCTACAAAACTCCTAGAAATAGGAAACAGACTCCAGCAATGCAGCAGGGCCAGTAGCTTACGGGGCATTCATTGCATTTAAGATCAGGGAGGTGGTGGGCAATTCTGCCCACCGCTTCCAGTGAAAAGGTGGGGGAAATAATGCTGAAATTCAGACCTACTCAAACCAAACAAAGCAGCCAGGGAAAGGGAAAAAACAGTACTGTTTCGGCGGACAGCCAATGAATCAAAAGAAGTCATCCTGACAAACAAAATTCCAGATTCTTGCTTACAGGTCTAGATCTACAAGGAGACAATCAAGGGACATTATACCGGCAGTTTTTCACGTGTAGTAAAATCTCATATTAAAATAAGTTGGTTCCCCCAAAGGTTAAGTGTAATGACCCCTTCACAGTGAATAAAATTTAAGCACAGAATAGAACATTTTTAATCAATTTGTACTGGAAACAAAAGCCAAAATGAACTGTACATAGCCACCTAGTAAAACAATTATTTGGGGGTTCATAGGGAATTAAGAGATTATTAAATATTCCTGTATCCTAAAATATTCTGAATTATGGAAAACTTGAAGTTGGTCAAATAAACATCTATTTAAATATATTATATATTATTATACCAAGCCCTTATTTTAGGTCATGTGTCAGATTAAAATGAAAAAGATGAGAAATAGCCTATTCCTGATTCTCATGAAACTCAGTCTAGCAAGGAGGAGACTTGGACACAAGAACCAGAATACAATGGGTAGAATCAAACATAAACAGAGTGCTGACGAGGAAGAGATCAAATAAGTAATTAAGTCTGCATGGAAAAGGAGAGGGGTGCAGTTCAAGAAATTTTCAGAGACTCTGACACTTGGCAAGACATTGCACAATAAACACTACTTCACCACACACGGAAGAAGGAAAAAATGGCATTCTAGATAAGGAAACAGCAGCCCATGTCTCAGGGCATGTCTCAGTATGTCCTAACCAAGTGGAGCACTATGGAGACAATCTGGGAGGGCGAGAATTGCAACGTCTTTGGTGAGGCCAGGGGGCGGGGAGGAGCGGGGAGAGGAGAGGGAGGGAGGGAGCATTACAGGATGATATTTTTGAAGGGACTTAATTGATTATTTTCTGTAATTCAAGATATGAGACAGGTAATATGAACAAAGTGGGGAAGGTGGGACCTGCCCCTGGCTTGAGACAGACTCTAGGGAAATGGATAGCATTGCTGAGGCCAATTCTCTACATGTAGGTGAGCTAGACAGAAGGCAATTCCGCCGAAGGGCGTGACAAGCTTAACCATGACTCAGGCATGGTCAGGACTTGGGTTTCTACAAGAAATAGCAGATGAGTAAAGCGCAGTTCAGTAGACTGAATAAGGGCCTCCAAACATAACAGGTCCTGATGTCTGGAACCGGTCAATGTTACCTTCTGTGGCCAAGACTCTGCAGACACGATTAAATTAATGTTTTGAGATGGAGAGATTATTCTGGATTATCCCGTTGGGCCCTACATGCAGTAAAAAGCATGCTTATTAGGAAGCAGCAGAAGGGGATTTGACTACAGAAAGAAGAGGAAAAGGAAGAGTGGCCACGGAGGAAGATGTCGGAGTGATGGGGCCGCAAACCAAGGAATGTCAGCAGCCACCAGAAGCTGGAAGAGCTAAGGAACAGATTCTCCCCTAGGCCTGTGGCAGGAGAGCAGTCCTGCTGGCACCTACATTTCCATTGCATTAAGCCCCCAGATTTGTGGCAATTTGTTACAGGAGTCATAGGAAACTGATATACACAATGAGCTCAGTCATCTCTCAGGTGCTCTTGTGTGTCACAATCACCAATCCGATAAAAATAATTCACATGGATGACGCCTCAACTATCAAGAAGAAGTTGAAGCCCAAGCTGAAGCCTTAGGAAGGTTACATCATTGAAACTGAGTAACTGGCCAAAATTTAGCCAATGGGACCCCAATAAAAGCCCAGAATAAGTTAATACAAGACAGATGGAAGAAATGCAAATCATGGCCACCAAATGATGACGCGTGGGGAAAGGGAACTGGCTCTGAATACTAGTGGGAAGAATAGGAGAGACACAGCAACTCAGATGACATCACTGGGCCACCGAATTTCTGGTATTGGGTTATTGCTTAATTTTAAGTGCTCATTGGACGTGGGAAGAGGTAAGAGAGGGATGGCTCAACACATGCATCCTGGCTCAATCAGAACGGACTCAGGAATTGAATCAGGAGTAGACCATGAAATCGAAGGCATCAATGGGTCCAGGTGTGGAAAGATTATGGAAATGAGACAGATGGGACCTGGCGTGCTAAAGAGCTTCAACTGTGCTCTCTAGTCCATAAGGGAAATAACTCAATGAGATCTATTTTGGGAGAAAAGGAGCAGGGTAGGATTATCCGCAGTAGGCTAAATGGCCCAGTAAGATGGTAACTGACCCAGCCAAAGCCAGATAATAAGAATAGGGAAATGGAGAATAATCAGAAAAATATTTAAAGATATGGTAGGTTACTTGAATAGGGAATGAGTGGCTGGCAGGGCATGATGGCAGCAGGTAAATGACATCACCAATCTTTGAAGTACAAAATTTAAAAGAAAGGGTTATGATAAAAAAGAAAGAAATGAGTTTGGCTATGTCAAGTTTAAGATATCGATGGGTCATGTCAGGGGTGACAGCCAGAAGCTAAAGCTCAGAGTGTCAAAACTGTTTGAGGTGTTTTAAAAAGTTATCTGTCATGTACTCTTATCTCCTTTCTCCTGGCCCATCACTATGAAAAGAATTCAAAAAGAAGCTCCTACGCTTCTCATACCCTAAAAACAACATTTTGGAACCATACGCATACCACCCACTCATAAGAAAAGCCTTGCACTGGCAGCACATAAAAGTAAACATATTAGACATTTTCTAAGAAGAGGAAAAAAAATTCTTACCATTAGCCATTTCCCTTTTGGGTCTGTTAGTTTTCAGGACATCTGGTGGACTGGACAACAGAGGACAGCCATGCATGGATCGGGCGCTGTGGAGAAGGCTGTTCCGGGAGGATACCAGGATGGCCCGATGATGGAAACGGCAGTGCACTGTTGGAATCTGCAGAGGACATCAAGTTAGACTCTGTCAGAGAGGTAAATACACATTTACGAAGAGAGACCAAAGCCCAATATGTTATGGAGAAAACAGCCCAAAAGACACCTTGGAAAAAAGATGAGGAAGAAAATTAATAAGGATACGGATTTATCTGGGGAAGAAAATGTATGCTATAAATCAACTATGGATTCTATATTCCTCTCCACCAAAATCCTCAGGTGTACAGTGCTATCTTATGGAACCCAAGCGGCTCCCCTCTAGCCTGTAATTTATCACGGCTAGTACCAGCTGAAATGTGGATATGGCTTAGAGGGGGAGCATCTGAAATTCCAGATTAGACAATCTGGGAGGGCTGACATGTGGGAAGGCAGCAAGGTTTAATGTGAAGGTGCAAAGGACTATGATATAATCTGTGTCCTCAGTCAAAGTACGTGAAGATAAGTAAGGCTCTTTAGCCCTATAATGGAGACCACAGCAGTGCAGAAGTGACCATAAAAATAGCACCTTTATCTTAATTAGCTTTTAGACTAACAAGTGCGCACAGTGAATGAATAAAAGACCTAGTAAAACAGATGTACATAAACAAACAAACATACGAGAAAATCAGATCTTATTAGTAAGACCTATGTGAAAACACATCTATCTCAGCGCCTGCTTAAGCTTTGAAGGTCAGGAGAAGTCCTCGTAGTACTGACATTCCAGAATGGAGGACTATATCAACAGAAGCCCAAAACATACCCCAAATTAATCACCATCTTACAACTGCACGGCACTTATGAATGCCGCCTCATAACATCTCGTCTGATACCAAGCAAAGCTGTGCATATGTTGACTCCCCTAAATTGTAACCATGGATTCACCCCACATGTTTTTATTCAGTGCCTACTACATAAGTCATTCTGAGGGGAAACACACATGTAAGTAATAATACCTGACCTTATAGAGTTAAAAACTGATTAAGTGAAAAATATAAAATATGGAAATATAAAAGTACAAAACATAAAATAATTTTTTTAAAGGGAGAGGTAAGAGTTAAGTATTCTTCAAGGTAAGAAATGAGAGACAGAGTAAAAAGGATTATGAGTTTTTAAGTGGAAAAGTCTATATGAAGAAAAAAGGAAAGTCATGAACTGGAGTTCATGAGAAATGGATGAAAGATATATGAGTGGACATGTGACAAGAAGAGCTTCCAAAGGATGGGAACAAAAGCAGTTAAGAAAAGAGCCTGGTGTGAAAGAAGTTATGGCACTAAGCACAAAAAAGAAATTCTTGCCACAGAGCAGAAGATGTTAATGGCAAATGCTGGGAGGGCCAGATGAAGACGAGCTCATTGAGGGGTCTGGGCTTTACTTAGAACCAAGCTGAGTGTAAGATCAAGAGTGAAACATGTACTACAGGCTTTAATCAGAAAGCCACCCAGGGAAGAGAGGACTGAATACCTTTGTCTTAGAGGCTAGTTATAAGGCTGTTATAATCATCTAGGCATGAAGCCATGAGTTCCTGACCAAGTAGAAAGAAAAAAAAGATGAAAAAGAGACAGTGGGGAAAAAAGAGTGCTAATGAAGAAGGAAAAGATTTTAGTGCCTATGGATAAAGAGGGTAAAGGGTATGGAAAGTTAAAAATGGCCCAGGATCAGTAACCAGAAGACAAAGGATGTCATTACGAAGGCATTGGGAAGGAAGAAGGTGAACATACTTTGAGAAATGATTCTGCTTTAAAGACACTGAATTTGAGGTGGGGATAGTATAAGTTGGATGAAATATCTTCTGGAGATAGGAGAGCAAATGTAAGCTCTGTAGACTGGGGATACAAGGTTAGAAATCATCACTCTGGGAGGAAACTGAAATAATAATATAGGCATAGAGAAAGGATTTAAAGAAAGAATTCAGGGGCTATGGGCTGAAAAGATTTTGGAATTTCTCAAACACACATCGCAGTTTCTGACTTAATAGCAAACTATCAGGAAAAATTCTAAACCAAAGAACTTGGAAATACTTCAGAGATGAGACTGGACTTATAGAGGGAACATATTCCTCAAAATATTTCAAAGACAAACAACTAACAGGCAAAAGTCATCCTAAAATATCAAACTATCAGCTTTATGGTCAGTAATGGCATTTTAAAAAGTCCAGTGGAATTTAGCTATAAATGAATTATGGTTAGCTTATAACATGATTTTTTAATCACCTAACATCATGACCAAAAAAAGAAAAAAAAAGAAAAAAAAACCCCACCAAAAAACAAACAAAACAAATCCTAAAGTCACCAATAGGTATGTAAGGTCTGGTATTTTTAGTGCACCCTTTCTCCCCACCATTGACAACCACAGTAACAGCCATTGACATACGTGTTCATTGTTTCTTAGGACCATAAACATTGTGAAATTTAGTGTCAAGGAGCCACAGAAGGTTTCTCAAGCTAGACAGGTAAACTAAATGTTTACCCAGGTTGTTACCAATCTTTTGGTAGAGCACACAAAGCCAGAAGTCATTTCCAACAGCTGTATAGACAGAGTTCTGAAGCTTGCCATTAATTAGAGGAAAATGATGTCGTCTGCATATAAATAAAAACATAACAATCATGTCCTATCTGCCAGTTAAAGATGTCCCAGGGACATTACAAATAAGCAAACAAAAAAATTACACTGCCCTTCTGCCTCATTTCTTCCCCCTCCTGCTGTAACCCACCAAAAATGAGAAAGAAGCCACTTTTTCAAATAAAAAGATCTAAAAGTAATGCCTAACTCTTGTTACTAATTTGTTTAGTAATAATGGCTAACTTATTATGTATCTGGTACTGTTATAAGGTCTTAAATACCTACAAAAAGCCTATGTGGTAGGTACTATAATCTCCAACCTGACTTTATTGAAGGAGAAACCAAGGCGCCGGGAGGCTAAGCGAGCTGCCCAAAGTTACATCCTTAGTGTGAAGTGGAGCCAGGACTTGAATCTAAGCAGAAGGATTTCGGTGCCTCACACTCTACCTCCGTGCTGTCTGTCCTGTTTCTCCAATGCATGCTCCAACACCACATGTCCTATTCACCCAAAAAAGTAAACTATTGTTGAAAGACAGTAAACACTGTCTATGACACAAGTGATTCTTGATTATTTCAAAAATCTCCAAGAGTACCAGATACAAACAAACCAAAAGAAAATAGCCACACACACACACACACAAACACTTTCTAAGGATAGTTTAAATTAAAAAGATTCCAGTTGGATGCAGAGAGACTTTTGACCATTTAGGGTGACCAAAGGAAAACAGAATGAATGATACTAACAGACAAGTTGGAAACATTCACTTCTGGACATTTTTTTAAAGCACTTCTGATTCACATTTATCTACTTTTTAAAGTTGAATTTGGACTAAATGCAGTATTTCTTTTAAGAAAATTTCAGGATGTATTCTGCACTTTACCTTCCTAATTTTTCTCCCATTTTCACCAATTGTGGTCTAAATCTGTGTTTAAAAGAATTGTACAAGCATCTGGCACATGATCTTTGGTAAGCATGACAGCTTTCATGCTAAAAACTGATGTTTCAACCTATATTTGTAATGAATATATTTTAATTGAAGGCCTCTACAATTAACTAGTTAATTGTATTTTTGATTCTGCTAACATTTCTCGGGATCAAATGTTCTCATTTGGCGAATTTTACCTAAGACATTTACTTGCTACCTGATTTCAAAACAGAGAGGTGAAAACAATCCTAAAAATAGCTGTTAAAAGGCAGAGAAGAAAGCAACCAAGGATTTGTTGAAGAAGTGCAACTGCCCGTGTGATTTGATTTCAGGTGTGCCTGGAGGAGGGGGCAGCTTCGGAATTCGATCTCCCACAATGCTGTGACAATGCAGAGCTGACAACGTAGAACACAACCGTTAGGTCTGTCACCTGGTTCTACTGGACCCAATTATCAAAATGGAGTTTTAAGAGCAAGATACCAGGAACAACATTAAAAGCTTGATCATTAGCTGCCTGAGAGACTAGAAACGGCCTCAGTCCCACCATGGTCTTATCTAGCACAGGATGTCCTAGTGAATCCGTTCTTCATCACACAAGTGGTGTGAAGAATGCCACAGGACACATGTGTGTTCATGCTTCTCTCTCCGGGCCACGAACCCCTTACATTCCTAATGCCCAGCGTAACATTAATGTTGGGTAAATGAGATGAACGAGGAAAAAGACTTTTTCAAACTCGGTGTCAATAAGGAGAGCAACAGAAGACAGAAGCTGAGCATTCAAAAAATTTTTAATATATATATTTTTAAAAACCCTCAAAACTAGTTCCAGTAAGTGGCTTCGGACTGAAATTTTAGGACTTCCCTGTATTTTTTAAAAATTAGCTGCTGTGATCTACACCTAAGAGAATTAAAAACTGCAGGTTGACTTAAGCAGTATAAAACTTTCAGTAATGCTTTCTTATTATTGCCCTCTTCAGAAATGCTTCTTATCGCCTCGCCCTGCACAGAGCAGTCTGAGCCGGTGTTTCCCAGGCAGCATAAAACGGAGCTAGCATACAGAGTAGCTGTTCACAGTATTCTGGGAAACAAAGATGATGTGCTCAGAGTCTTCCTTTCTGAGGAACACACATAAATTGGTAAATTCAAGACTGAGAAATCTGTAGAAACTTTGTGAAGTGTTGCCTACATTTATTTTACCATGGAAATAAACAAGGTACCCCGTGGGATACCAGGACTGCATAGAATATAGCTTGGCAAACATTGCTCTAAATTTCTGAGCTCAGCGTTCAAGACTTAAGAATCTGACCCAAATTACCCTGAATCACCATCAATACACATTTACAACTCTGATGAACAGTGCAGGTCTGATATCCCAGTTTCCCCCCCCCCCCCCACAGAAAGTCGCCCCTCCACTCAAGTTCCTCTCCTCCCCACATCCTGAACAGACATTTGCTACACTGCTTTGTTGGGACCATTCCCCCATGCTAGAATCTTTAATCTTTGATGCAATTTAATCCCTCGGCACTTGAAATAAAACCTCGTCTCCTTTGAGACTCTTCCATATAATGGTATTTTTCCTTTCCTCTGAATAGGTCATCCCAAATTAAATGGTGCTTGTTTGGGACTCACCTCCCACCTGTAGTACTAGTATCCAAGCCAGTCCTTGAGCAGCAGCAAAGAGGATTGATTAAAAGTCCTCCAGCACGTAACCTAAATTCAAGTGCTAGCTCCAGGGTACTAGGTTCCTGGAGGCAAATTTCCTCTCTGAGCATCACTGGTTTTCTCAGTCTGACCATTGGAGATAAAATAACATCTAGTCCACTGTGCTGTTGTGAAGCTTAAGGGAGGTAACACCCAAGACGCTATTTCAACATCACTTAGTGCAGAATACACGTTCACTCTATTAGATCCCTGTGATCGAGGTAAAAGACATCCCCAGTGCTGTGACTGCTAATAACCAACACACACACAGACCCCCACCATGTTCCCTTCCATGCTATCCTACATTGTCACTTGGTTACTATAAGAAACATTGACAGTCCCTAAGTCAAACCGTCACTGGGAAATCCATTAAGTAATCTAAATTATAATTCTGCTATTGGCACGTCTCTGGAAGTTACAGGTGTGTTACACCGTTATTCATTTGCACATATTTATGTTTTTTATCTAAACATGGTTTTAGCATCATATACAACATGAACAGGCCAGTCCATGTAGACTCACTTTAAACATGAAAGCAAGCAGTTTTTGTCTCCTGATGAAAGGAAAATATTGTTAAAGCAAATCCAGATATTAATTGTTCTTTCACTTCATTTAAAACATTGATGAGTGCTTTATGGGGAAAAGGGGGAAGTGCACATTTTTATCTTATTATAGCTGAAAAACTCTTAAAATAACACATCCAAAAGTTCATTCATTATCAAATAAATGTAAATTAGTTTAACGAAGTCTTAATGGGAGTCGTTTAAGGAAAGATCTAAAACCCAAACCCACCTGGTAACATTCCCTTTGATCTGTGCCCTCTCTCCCACATGTTTCCCAATCTTCTATACCTCAAACTCAACATCACTTTCTTTTTTTACTTTTGGATCTCATACTGGTTTCATGCCTTCTAAAAATATCTTTTATTTTCGCACTTTCATTAGGTGACTTAATTTTGTTGGCGTTAGCTTCACATATTTTCAGTATTGTTTCTTTCTAAAAGTAAAGTCTCATTTCCTCCTCTTTTCCCCTCCTTCCCAGCCTACTCTTTTTCTTTGAGAAGTATTGTTTTTTGGTGTTTGATGCTGATATGAAGTGGAAGTGACAGAGTGTAAGCTGCAAACTAAATCCACCTTCAAATCACCTTGCTGAAGTCAACGCTCTCCATGAGAACATGGTCTCCTTCTCTGAAGACGGAAAGACTGGATTTCCACCCACTGTAGCTCTCCCCACCACAGAGCACAGGAACAAAATGGATTAAATAGTAAATGCAAAAAATAAAACTAGTTTCATCTTACAATATGCATTGAAAAGTTTCTCATTGCACCTGTGAAACTATATATAAAATGTATGAGTTACTCATAATATATGTGAGACATGTGATAAAACATAAATACTTGTACACGTACATAGAACCTTAGGCAATTTTACATCTTCTCTAATGAAATCTAGGGGCAATTATTTATTCAAACAAGTGAGGTTTTTTGTTTTTTTCAGGGTTTTTTTGGTCTGATTAGAAAATTCTTAGTATTATAAAAACGCCCGAGTTTTGCAGGATCCGTGTTTGCTTAGCACACTAACGCGCCGAAAGGCCCAGAAAGCATAACATCTCATACTTTACTTCCTGCTGTCATTGTTATTTCTATGTAGTAATATTTCATAGAGATAATCAGCACTATGTTCACTTTCCAAGCTATGTTTATTTTTTAAAGAACTGGCATTTTTATTTAGACTTAGGCTTCTATCTCTATTAAATTAAAAGAATATAAGGTCATTTAGCTCAAGTTCCTTTCCTGCAAATATGTATGAACCACAGGAGAACCTGGGGATGCAATCCCTGTCTCAGAAATTGACATAAAGCTGGTTCATCTCTGAATCCAGCTTTATGAATTAACTGTTAGAGATTAGGTTAACTAATCTCTAAAAGTGAGATTAGTTCATGAAGAACTAAAAGATATAAAAATAAAAGTTTTATCTCAAGAGCAGTTTAGACACAGGAATTCAGCTAAAGCACCAGGCTTTACCCAGGATACGGGGAGTGGGAGTCACACCGTCTGCCTCCCCCTCTGCCCCCCTGTCTAACTATTGCTGATTCCATTTGCTCACCACATAAGTGTAAGACCCCACATTTGACCCACGGACCTGCCAATAGCTAAATGGAAAGGGTCTGACACGACTTCACCTTTCACTACGAAAATCACTGACCTCAATTTTCATAATGAATCACTTTAGAAATGCATTTGTTTTGAAATAATCCAGGAGAGAGATGTCAAATTATGTTGAGACAGCAATTCCATTATTTAACAACTCACCCAGCATGCCAGGTATAAGCCAAATTGTGAAGCTGATCAAGTTTTGGGGACAATCTACTGAAATCCTTTCCCCGGTGCCTTTTATTCATACAGGACACCTACAGAAGAGCCTACCGAAGCCCTTCATCCCCAGCCATCGAATCCACCGCCCGAGCCGCCCCCGCCCTTCCCAGGCCTCGCTCGCCCTTTCCGCCTGCGTTGGCCCTGTCCTGGCATCCTCCGCCGCGCCCCGGACCAGCACCTTAAACTTGAGTAATCTACAAAAGTTTACTCATACTCCCAGAAGTGGCCTAAATTATTTTATTAGATCTTCAAAATATGTACCAGAAACTCAACTAGGAATAAACGCCTTAAGTGTCTGAGTCCCATACAACTACAAAGCCAAATAAATTGATAAGAAAAATTCAAGAGAAGCTACAAAACAACACAATTTAACAATAGTAAGTGAATGTGACAGATGAGGTTTTGCTGCAAATTTGTCACTTGCAGCCTGACTATGGCACTCAGGCTACAGCCAAAACTCTTTGGAGCTAAGGGTGCTTACATTACTGGGACAGCAGGACGTCTCATTCTCTCACCACTTTTCTCTAACCTGTATCAGAAAAGTGTGTCATCCAACCTAAACTTGGTAGAAACTCATCATTTATAAATCAATCATTAGCCAGAAACAAAGACTACTACTTAGGGGCTGGCACAAAGGTAAACACAGGTGCTGAAGTTTCCTGGGAAGACCTTGTTATAACATCACCATTCGGATGATTCGGAATGTGTTTACGTCCGTTTATTACTGTTTTCACAATGAAAACACAAAGTTGAAATGCTCGGGAGAGAAGTGAAGTCCCCGGAGCATATGCTCAGGACAGAGGACTCCCAAGCCTGCCTCCAGGCCACCTCTCCAGAGCCACCCTCCGCCCTCACTCCCAGTCCAGCTCCCATACGGGAAAGCAATATGATGAATCGATTCCTCGTGTGGAGCGAGGTCTTACTTTCCAAGATGCTCAGCATATAAAAATAAATTCTTGGAAGAGACCACAGTGTCTTTAATCCAAATAGTACATTTTTAACTCTAGAATCCCAGGCATGATGGATGGGGAGACAGAAAGGGAGAGAGGGAAAGGGAAGGAGGAGGAGAAAGAGAGATTTATTTATAAGAGTTTTTAGGGAAAAATTGCTTAATCCCCATTGCTCTCTGATGACAGGACCATCCACGTACACATCTTCTTACCCCTCAATCAACAGCATCTTGGCTATCAATATCATTCCCAAAACAAATGCCAATTTATATATGCCTGACGTTAAGTATGTACATACATGGGGGCACACATACACACACACATGTATACATACATACATACACACACACAGAGCAACCTACGTGCCATTCAGGTTCACAAACTCAGTAACTCAATAGTACCAGCCCCTCCCTTCTCTTGCTGTCCTAACTTCCTCTGGAAAAGGAACCAATGTGATCCTAAAGGCAGGTGTAGCCCGGGAAGGACAAGTGCGTCCCTCATTACTTGTGACTGGAGGCAGAGAATCATGCTGGAGTGGAGGCAGAACAGTCCACCCAGAGGACGCTCACATCTCTCTCACTCCAGAATGTTTTGACCTCAGGCCAACAAGAAACAACTATATTTTCAACAAATTTAACCCACCGCCCTTTTCATAAGGTCTGCTGTGCAAGATTCCTTTTGAAGCCTATACCTTTCAAGAAAACTAAACTGCAATAATATAATCACAATAAATGGCACTTGCACTAGTATTAAAACAGCTAATGCATGGTGTGCTGTCATGTGTTAAAAGGGCTTTACCTACATTTTCTCATTTAGCTCACAACTTTGAGGTATGTAAAATTAGCACAAGTGACAATGTTGTCACATTTTAAATACTTACACACAGCTACTCCCACAAGTCTAAACAGTAAAACTAGGGTCCTGAAAAGGTCATCAGCATGACCTGACACAGAAAGGCAACTTTTGGGCTCAGCATGTTATCCATTTATTCATTTATAAGTGACTTTTAAATATTTCTGTATCTATAATAGTTAATAATCTATGACACATGTAATAAAGAACTTTTTAAAAAACAGGAACACTGTATGAGTCGGCCGGGGCTGCCATAACAAAGTACTGTAGACTGGGTATTGTAAAGAACAGAAATAGAATTTTTCACAGTTCTGGAGGCTGGAAGTCCAAGATCAAGGTGCCCACAGGGTCCAGTTCTTCTCGTCCTCTCTCCCAGACTTGCAGAGAGCCACCCTCTTGCCACCTCTTTCCCGTGTTCTTCCCTCTGTGCTTGTGTGCCACTGAATCTCCTCTGTGTGTCCAAATGTCCTCCTCTTGTAAGGACACCAGACTGAATCAGGGCCTACACTAAAGGCCTCATTTTAACTCAGTCATCTCTTGAAAGATCTTAATTCCAAATACCATCACATTAGGAGGTCCTAAGGGTTGGGACTTCCTCATGAATTTGGGAGGAATTCAGTCCAACCCATAATAGACACACACATTCCACATCCCCTAAAGAAAGTGAAGATATGCAGGCCGTCTGTGGGTCCCTCGCAGGCAACAGCCCTTGTCCCTCAAGGGTAACCAGTCTTTTGATTTTTGTTTTAGATTTCTTAATAGCTTTATCAATTGTATTTGCATGTTTTAAAAACTTGACTGTTCTCACACAGAACCAATGAAAGCAATGAATCTCCCTCTAAACAGGGTTTTAGCTGCATGACCCAGAGACTTTTATATATTGGGTATGCTTTATTATCGTTTCAGAATATTTTCTCCTTTGACCTGTGGGTTATTTAGAAGTGTGCCGTTCAATTTGCAAATGTGCGGGAATATTCTACATGGGTTTTTATTATTAACTACTAATTTAATTTTGCTTTTCTCAGAGAACATAGTTTATATGATTTCAACTCCTTTTAAATTGTAGTGACTCATTTGATGGATCAACATATGGTCTTGCATTTGGAATTAAAATAATGTTAATAATAGCATAATTTAATAAAGCTGCATTTACTGTGGCTATGTTGATTGAAAATATCAGTCACTCATAGGATTGCGTAAGTAAGTAGAAGCAAGCTGAAAACAAATTTTATTTAAGTGAAAGTTTGACTACTACTTGTGGAAAATGGACAAAGTACTTACTTTTAGAGGCGCAAGTATTCTTTTTTAACTAAAGTGCTGACTAAAACAGACTGAAGACAGTATACTGATATCTTAGAATCACACCACTTTTAATAAATCATACAATTTCTAAGCCAAATACTAATCCCTCACTCTACCTCTAGGGGGGCATGCACTGGGTGATATGCAGAGATCAACAAATCATCTTAATATTTATCCTACAGAAAATCAAACTGGACCACTATTTGAGATTTAAGAAATATCCAGAAAAAGTGTTCCACTTCAAGATTTATATACAGGGTGGCAATAAAGAGTAAAAGGAACCAAACGGTGATGAAAGATAATTTCACTTTAGATGGTGGGCACACAATGCAATATACAGATTGTGTATCATAGAAATGTATACTTGAAACCTACATGATCTTATCAACCAGTTTCACCCCAATAAATTTAATTTTAAAAAGGTTAGATAAAAAGGTTATATACTATAAAAATGTTAAAAAGTTTATATACTACAAAAAAAATTGCTCATTTTTTAACTGAATTTTTTTGGTGTTGAGTTTTATAAATTCTTTATAAACTTTGGATATTAACCCCGTATCAGCTGTATCATTGATGAATATGTTCTCCCATGCAGTAGATTGTCTTTTTATTTTGTCGATAGTTTCCTTTGCTGTGTAACAGCTTTTTAGTTGGATGGAGTTCCATTTGTTTGTTTTTTCTTTTGTTTCCCGAGATGTATCAGAAAAAACATTGCTTGCTACGAGTAATATCCGAGATTTTACTGCCTTTGTTTTCCTTCTACGATTTTTATGGTTTCAGGCCTAACATTTAAGTCTTCAATTTATTTTGAATTTATTCTCATGTGTGGTGTAAGAAGGTGGTCTAGTTCATTTTTCTGCACATTTTCTGTCCAATTTTGGCAATACCATTTATTGAGTAAACTATCTTTAGCCTATGATATGTTGCTGCCCCCTCTGTCAAATATTAATTGACTATAAAGGTGTAGGTTTATTTCTGGGCTCTCTGTTCTGTTCCATTGATCTATGTGTCTGTTTTTATGCCAGCACCATGCTATTTTGATTACTATGGCTTTAGAGGATAGTTTGATATTAGGTAGTGTGATTCTTCCAATTTTGTTCATCTTTCTCAAGATTGCTGTTGCTATTCGGGGTCTTTTATGGTTCCATATAAATTTCTGGAATATTTGTTCCAGTTCTGTGAAATCTATCATTGGTATCTTGATAGAAATTACACTGAATTTGTAGATTGCGTTAGGCAGTATGGACATTTTAATGTTGTTAATTCTACCTATCCATGAACACACAGATGGCCAACAGACATATGAAAAGATGCCCAATGTCAGTAATCACCAGAAAAATGCAAATTAAAACCACAGTGAGATACCATCTCATACCTGTCAGAATGGTTATCATCAATAAATCAACAAACAACAAGTGCTGGGGAAGATGTGGAGGAAGGGGAACCCTTTTGCACTGTTGGTGGGAATGCAGGCTCGTGCAGCCACTGTGGAAAGCAGTATGGAGATACATAAAAATATTAAAAATAGAACTGCCTTATGACCCAGGGATTTAACTTCTGGGAATTTATCCATAGAAACCTGAAACACTAATTGGAAAGAATGTATGCACCCCTGTGTTCATCGCAGTGTTATTTACAACAGTCAAGATTTGGAAGCAGTCCTGGGGTCCATCAGTAGATAAGTGGATAAAACAAATACAGGGCATTTACTCAATGGAATACTATTCCTCCATAAAAAAGAAATTTTACCCCTTGCAACAGTATGAATGGACCTGGAAAACATTATGCTAAGTGAAATAACCCAGTCAGAGAAAGACAAGTACCATATCATTTCACTCACATGTGGAATCTAATGAGCAAAATAAACTAATAAACAAAATAGAGACAGACTCATACAGAGCAGGCTGACAGCTCTGAGGGGGAGGTTGCGGGTAGAAGAATTGAGCAAAAAAGAAAAGAAATCATGGACACGGACAACAGTGGGGTGGTTATGGGGTGGGGGAAGAGTATGGGGGGGATAAATAGTAAAGGAAAAAATGCAATAAAAATGAACTATTAAAAAATGTAAAGCTTATTTTTGAAAGGTTTCCAAATAAATTCTAAGAGAAACAAGCATACAAAACTACTTTTATATTTCTATAAATGATGGTTCTTTAAACCAAATGGTTCTTTAAAATATATTTTTAACAAATTTAAGTGAAAAAACAAATATTCAATGCTTAGTGTCTTACTGTAGGAAAAACCATTTAGTTAAGTACAGTTTCCCCAGAGCTATTTAAATACTACGATTCAGAAGTAAACCTTATTTGGATGAGTTTTCAGTCAAGGACTTGACCTATATAACTTAATTTTTTAAAAACTCAAAAAGCTAGGCAATATCCTCGAAGGGGCTAAAATGGTTTAAAAATATTCAGCCTGGGGATAAACATGAACTAGAAGAAGTACAAATGTTTCCGGAATACTTATGTCACATAGCTAAGAAGAAAGGATCTTTAATGTCTCATCTTTAAACTTCTTTAAACATGGATTTCCACGAGTACTATGGAAATAGCATATTCTAATTTTGGAAGCAGTCATGGCCACTACTCACATGTCTGCAATTGCCCTTTAAAATAAGACTCCACAGATGCAGCTTCTGAGGGCGCTGCATTCCAACATGCTATGAGTAATACTGTATGCACAGAGTTAGACGGTGCTCATACAGGTTCAAAAATTCCTCTGGTTCGCCTGTGTTAATGAAAATTCTCCTTTCCGAAGCTTCTTTTGGACCACTGTGACAGAAACCTTGTTATCCGGGCCAGAAAGCAGCCTCATGCATATCTGCAACTGTACATTTTTCAGGCATTACATTCGATTTTCTTATACAGTTCCCTATTAAAATGGTTTAAATTCCAACCAAGCCTTGGGAAACAGAGCACACAGTATCTTGAGACTTTCCACAGCATCTGGCAATGGGACTTGGAGTGGTCAAATAAAAAAACCAAAGTAGTTTCAACTCTTATATTGGAGAGGCAAACTAAGCCTCACCATGGGATCAAGGGGAAAAGCCACTTGTTATCATTGATTGTGAAATGTTCTTATGACAATTTTGATTTTACAAAATTAGATTTTGGACATAGCCTGCAGATATCTCCTTACCGTATTCTGGATTAATTCACCTTTATGGCTAATTCCTGTCAAAATGACAAAGACCAATTGATTTCTTTCGGTGAGGTATCCTTATCAATGGAAACGTCGAGAGACTGATTGATGGGGTATTAGAAGAAAGGACCATTAATTGATTTGTAATAAATAAAGCAAAATCTCCACTTATGACCAGCAATTGAAAAAGGCAGCTCCTTTTTCATTGGTAAATGTTTTTAATCTAAAATGTATAAATCAGTCCAACTCAACATTCAACTTATTAAAATAACAGCTTTGTTAAAGCAATTGCCACTGACATGGCCCAAGTTAAAGGCTGCTTAGCACAGTCATCATAATGTTAAATAAGTAAAAATTTAAGTCACATGGAAAATGTCATTCAAAGTTACATTGTAGTGTAATGGAAAACCCTGCAACCCTGGAATCAGATGATTCAAATTCCAGCTTGGCACTTATTAAGCATTTTACTAAAGTTGTCTGATCCTCAGTTTTCTTATTTCCAAAAGTGGTAAACCCCTACTTTGCAGAGTAATTGTATTAAATGAGGTAATAAACGTAAAATGTCTGATACATGCCACAGAATATAATAATTGCAAAATAGCTAGTTTTATTAGTATTATTGCTTTGAAGAAAACCTTAAGAGAAAAATCATTTTATCATTTGTCCATGCCTTATTAAACTAACAGGGCCAAGTAAAAATTTCCTTTAATGGGTCTCTATCAGGCTGTTCTTTACTTACAAAAGTCCAGCATTTTTTAACAATAAAATTGTATTATTACAATATCCTTATAATACATTGGCTTCTTATGTTGTTGGTTTTGCTTTCATAAGGGAACTGAAAGCAACATTAGATTTTAAAATGCATTTGTAATATTTAGGCATACATTTCTAATTACATGGATTGTAACTATTCTGAACTTAAGATGGTAAGCACAGTTTGTGGCTGCTTGGGATTTACCGCCACTTCGGCAAAGATCAGATGAGCCAATGCGACTGCAAGCGGGACTCAAACAAAAAGTCGATTGCGCTTGAATTTCCCTCTTGTAGACACTGATGGGAGAAAGAACTGGTGCCCGAAGACTGGAGATGAGGAAAGTAAAGTTCCCACTTTCAAAAGACAGGAAAGGAAAACATTAAAAGAGAATCCTGACACACCGCACACCACCGGTGCACTTACGGTTGATCCTGGACAAGATTTTTGGCCAGCTGCTAAAAGGATGATTTGTGACAACTCAGAAAAGAAAATGAAAATACTGGCACACAATGTGAGTTTAATAGGGACATTTCCCTCTCTGACAAGGTTAGCAGGCTATCAGATCAGCGAAATATGCTGCACCAAACATATCTGAACCTGAGTAAGAAATGTAACAAAGGTTCTCATTACAAAGCCCAGGATGTAAGAACAGGCAAGTGCTAGGGCACTTTGGTACACTAATAAACATCTGAACCAAATGGCACAACGTCCAATCACTGCCGTTCTATGGAAGGTCCCTAGAAATAGGGTTCTGTTCTCAGTCCTATTGCTTCACCATTTTTTTTAACCAGTGACCTGGATGAAGCCCAAGGAGCAATATTTACCACATTTTAAGACTGATAAATAAAAACAAATTATTTGGGTAATGCATTACTTTTGTGCCCAATACCTCCATGTGCTATTACTCTTTATCTTCATAATTATTCATTGAGGGAGTTTAAACATTTTATTTTCCATTTCACAGCTGAGAAAACTGAGATATTGTGGTTAAATTACTTATTTCAAAGAGTAAACCTAGAAAAATAGTAGAGCTAGGATATAACCTCAAGTTTTTTGACTTCCCATTTTGACCAAAGCCTGGGACAGGAAATAAGTTCAGATGCAGGGTCCAAACAGATCTTACAAACAGAAGTGAGGGGAAATATGTGAGAAATTACATGAATGGCGTCCCAGTGTATCCAGATGGGTAGCATTTTGTCTTCTGGATATTCTGAAAATTCAGCACAATGAGATTTGTGAAATGGTAAATTTGCTCATCCAACCAAGCTGTGTTCTACATCTAGAGAATATAAAAAGGATCATAATCACCCCTTCACTCTTCTGGTCACAACCCACCTGGGCAATAGCAGTTAACATTTTAGGTAGATTATAAGAGGAACAGAGGATAACTAGAAACCACTTATCACAATAATGAGGGAAGAAGAAATCATGTAACATGAAGAATACTAGAAGAAATTACAGGTGTTAAATTAGAGAAAACAGCAACAATGGTGAGGAAGGAAAAGAGACCAACAGCTATCTTCAAATATATAGCACATGTTAGACTACGTATGCCATGAGAGGGAAGAAGCAGAACAATAATTTATTAGAGTTTATTCAGGAAGTTATGTCTATCACTGCAGGTGATATGTTAGAGAATTATTGAAGGAAATAAACCTCGTGCAACTGGAGGAGCTGTGTCTGTTGTTTGGTCAGGAATTGCTATAGTCCCAAGTAGGAAGAGCACTGAAAAGAAGAGGTGGACATGAAGTGGAGGTGGGAAAGGAAAATATGTCTCTAACCAACGCCAACACGGATAATGAGGTGGAAAAAGTACCTTGACCGCAGATCTGCACACTTTGTCCAGGACCTGGAGAAGCCGACAGAGATGATACAGGAGATCGAGGAGGGGAGATCCGTGTGCAGTTCCCACAGATGAACGAAAATGCATGAGAGCCACACAGTGTCTGGGTCCCTACATCCATCTTCAGAGCATGAAAACTGTCTGCTCCTTCCCTCCCACCTCTAACACCTAGCACACATTTTTCTTGTGCCCAAGCTTAACCAAGAACCACACAAGGGAACTGTATGAGAAAGGGGTTCTGCAAATGATTTTATTTTAACTAAGTTGGTACAGTACAAAGTCACCATAAATGGAAACTTGATAGATTTCTCACCAATACAAATATGTGAGGTACCCAAAGAATAAATGGACATGGGAAAGCAGAAGAAACTCTGTCATCAGCTATACTCAAGTCAAATGAGATTTGGAAGAAATGATGTCAGTATAAAAGTGATTCACCCATCGAATGGGATACTTAAGATCCTTTCCCATCTGGGAGGGAGAGATAACATTATTCTAGTACAAGGCAGATGATGTTTAAATGAACTCCATGCTCACGGTTTGGACATGTAGCCATTATAGCATTATATGAGGGGGTACCACCCCAAAAAAGCAAATTTACTTTCTGGAAGGCAGGCCCCTTGTAGTACTCGCTTCCCCCACTAGGTGAGTGTTCTAGGAATCCATCTTTATCAACGTACCAGTTGGCATTGTTGTGAGAGGCTGCGTTCCACTTCGGAGAATTTTTTTTTTTTGAAGACTCAACGCATTTCGCATTTCATGATGGGTGATTTATAAACACACCTGCCCACACTGTGCTGACTGTTCAGCAGTTTTTGACTAAAATCGGCATGACCCTGTGCCCCACCCTCCCTATTCACCTGACATCACTCTGAGTGACTTTTTTTGTTTCCCCAGATGAAGAAAGTCCTCAAAGAGAAATGTTTTGCTGATGTGGAAGAAGTAAAACAAGAAACGGCAGAAGCACTAAAAGGCATCAAAATTGATGGGTTCAAAAACTATTTTTGAGCAGTGGAAAAAAAGTCTTAATAGGTGTATTTCATCAAATGGAGAATATTTTGAAGGTGACTAAAGTTTACACATGTAAGAACAAATACACAATTTTTTATAATTAAATTCCAGGGGTTTTTGGGGGGTCCCCCCTCATGTAAGAAAATAAGCCACAGAACCTGAAATCCAGAATTATAGCTTTAGCGTTCATCTGAGAGTGATTTATAAAATTCAAAAAAGTTCACAATAGCCATAAAGGAATACAATTTCTTTTTCATTCCAGTATTATGTAGTCCAGACTCCCTAACCACATGGGTAGCACCTGTGAAAGGTATATTGTTGCTTGGGATATAATATGGAAAACCCAACAATGACTCCTCTGATACAAAAAGGTAGAAATGCTGGCACCTTCCCAAGCTTTCTGTTCACTGGGGTTGACGCTAAAGCCCTCTTCTTCCTCTTTTACTCCCTCCACTGAAACTCTAACAATGTTTTTTCTTTCTCCTACCGGTAGCCCCGCCCCGAACTAGACAGAAGAGTCCTGCTATGACAGCAGGAGGGATAATCATGGAGGTAGCTCGCACCTAGAACATTCAAATCCTGCCAAGGGGCCTGCTCCTAGTTCTCAACCTGATCAAATGCCAATCAAGCCTGGACTTCCAAGATCCAAGGCAGGAGATACCAAATCCAAGTCAACCAAATGGATAGTTATGGCAGCCTACCAAAACAACAACAAAAAGCATGAAAAATTCTCCAAATCACAGAGGAAAAAATTCATGTTTGAGCATATGTTCAACTATCTAAGCCAATAACTTCTAAACTTGTGAAGTTGTACATGCCCTTTGGCATCTAAATATCATATTCTTGGTTCAACTTTTATATCACAGTGTCTCCTTATCCAACTAATTCATAGCTACTGAAGTTTCTGTTTCACGATATCTTAACTTCAGAACTTTTTCAAATCGTTTTTGCATGTCAGGTGCCATCTTGCTTTTACATTTTAAAACGTTAGGCCCTTCTTCTGTTTCTGACTCTTCCTAGCAGCTTTCTTTGTCCCAGCGTCCTATGATCAACGACCAAAGGCAAAAACTCACTAAGTAAACAGGAAGAATGGGTAGGATGAGGGGTCTAACTTAAATCAATACTACCAAAGTCTAGTTTGTGGTTTTTCCACAAGATCTGGTTTAACAGCTTACACTGAAGCAGTTCAAATACCTCCCGCTGGTGGCATTGCACCAGCTCATGCCATATGTATAGAAGTCACCAACTAATGCATTCCATGCCAGCGGGAATTTGCAGATGAATGAAATTCCCTACCAGTGCTGCAGACATGCCCACAGCTTTATTTCTTTTAACATGATAGAAATGCATTTCTGACTCTGAGTTTATGGTCTGTGCTGATTTTTTTGAAGGCTGAGTTACGCCCACCAAGACAACATAACATCCAGGCAGCAACCCCAAGGGCAGTGTGAGGAGGATTTTCTGATTATGTCATCAAACAGGAAACCTCATGGAGGCTCTGGGATTAATGTATTTTCCACTGGAGCTGAAAGCAGGCAGGATGTAGACACTGGAAGGGAGAGAGGGAGGAGGAAGTGTTGGTAAGGGTGGAGGTCGTGTCTTTAATATGACATTTAAAGAAATCACTCGTATTTGTTTGTGTCTTAAGCCTCCGAGCAAATAAAGACTTTAAAACTTCAGTAGAATGTGGTAATAAGCAAATTATATAAGCACTGGATATGAACGCACCCCACAAAGAGTTTTTCTAAACCATGGCACCATTCTTGCTCCAGATGGCACGGAAAATAATTTATAAATGACAAAAGTTCAATGGGTGTACGGCAGCTGTTCAGTTCCAGCTCTTTGGCCACCCACTTCAGTAGAACTGAAAGCTTTCAATCAACTCTTGTCTCTCAAAGGGCCTTCAAACAGCATCAGAACATGTGTACAATATGTTCTCAGAAAGTAGCTGGCCAAATATGAAAGATTAGAAAATCAAGTTAAATAGTAATGGAAACTACAAATACATACTGTTTTCTCCAAAATCCATAATACCAAGCAGGGACTAAGAACAAAGGATTTCGAGTTTTCAAACATTGCATGATCTCCATTTTTCCTTTCATATGTACCCACAGCTTCCTCTCACACAGAACGAGGAGCATCTAGAATTTTGGCAGTATTATTTTAATAATAAATAGTCAATATTGTGCTTGCCCCTCTCCTTCTTTTACTCCTAAACTCCTTACATTAAGAAAGGATTCCAGCTTAACATGAGTCAGTTGCTACTTTGACACCTAGTGTCACTCATGTTATATTTCCATTCTGAACTTCCAAACAAGGCAAACAAATTAGGACCACCAAATGGCAAATTAAATATTTTCTGCCCTTTTACTCGGAAAGGGTGGTTCAGTTACTATTCAGGACTAGGCAAATCACTCACACAAAAAGAAAGGTGAATAGAAATGATTAGATTAACTAAATTATTTCTGTAACTTAACGCTGAACTGGATTATAAAACAAATACAACCTAAACAATTTGCCAATCTCAAAAGAGCCCATTTCAAGCATGGCAGGCACAGGAGATAAGGTTATGATTTAGGCAGAGAAAACTTTCAGGATAGTAGATATTTCTGAAGCCACACGCTGAATCAATTCTTTGGCTTGCACTCCTGATTGACTGCAGAGGCTTCCTAAGTGTTAACGGGACCAGGTTTGCCTTGGATAGAATGTGGAAGGCTAATAAAAAGCTGACACCCTTCTAAGCTCCCAAGCACAGGAAGCTAAGATCACATCACTGAAGGCACCAACACACCCACTCACTCCTGCTTCGTGTCTGCTCCATAAATAGAGCTCTGAAAGGCGCATGGCTGGGCCACAGGAGGTGAGTAACATTTCCTTCACCTTTATAATATGCATGGGGACTGGTTAAAAAAGAAGACAGAACAAAAACAGAACAACACCTTGCTAAAGCAAAAAGTATCACGTTAAGCTAACTTCTAGCAAATAACTTTAGGTGAAGATGTTTAGAATCATAAAAGATTTTAAAGAACAACTGAGCACTGCTTGAGAATAAATTGTTCTCCAAGTTCATGTTCATTTCCACACAAGCTCATGGAGGTATGTTTGCCCAGGTATTTTTTTAAATTCCATTGAGCTAATTCTTCAGTTTGTGAATTATTTTTTAATACATTTTACTACTCGTTAATCAATGAATGAGAAACATAAGAATTAGAGAAAATTGGTCAAATATTATATGCTTGCCAAGAGCGAGATCAAGAGAAACAGTTGAAAACCAATCATCTTCTGTATCCTTTTTTACACACAAATTTTCTACACTTCCTAGCTCTTACTAGGGATGAAAAATCAAAAATTCAGAGTAGAGTTTTATTCTCAAATAGTAAAGGTATTTAGGCACCTACCCAGAGCTGGACAGTAGACATAAAGATCTGGCAAGTGTTAAAATTATTCTGAAGATACTATAAGGATTAAATTGCATACCAAAGAAATTTTATTCACTGTGCAAAATATCTCTAGTTAAACAAATTATTCAAAACTTGGGACTGAATACATTCAATCAAGCTGTCAAAGAACAAGGATCTGTTGTCTCTTTTCTCCGCCTCCAGGAACTTGGACAGACAGCCACCAGACAGTCTGCTGAACTCCCTGCAGCCTTCAGGAGCGAATTTCTGTAGGGCAATCTCTTGACTACAGAGTGAACTTACACAAGTAGTTCTGTAACTTAAGACTCTCTGTGTTAGGATGTTACACCAAATTAGTTTGAGTCTGTGGCTACTCCTTAGCAGGTCCACTTGCAGGAGACACAACCAATCAAAACCAGCAGTGCAATGATTTAATATAATTATAGTTATTTAGAATGCCAATTATGAAACAAGGTGAAATTACAGTGGTCAATGTTATTACATATATTAAAGCAAACAACATAATACATAGCTGGCTATGTGGAATTAGAACCCTCTATCAGAGTTTACAAAGTACACTCACTACCCCTACCAATCTCTACTGGCTTTAAGATCTGGCTACCTTTTATGGCAATAACCTAATTTATACTGTCTTAATCCAAATAAACAGATTATTAAAAGCAGATCATCACTACCCACTTTAAGACTTACCATTAAGTTACAGTAATCAAGACAGTGTGGTACTGGCAAAAGAATAGAAAAATCAATGCAACAGACAGAGAGCCCAGAAATAAACTCCCATAAATATAGTTAACTGATCTCTGACAAAGGAAAGAAGGCAATACAATAAAGCAAACATAGTTTCCTCAACAAATGGTGCTGGAAAAACTGGTCATCGACATGCAAAAATATTTTTTTTCGTGTGTGTGTGTATATATATATACAGTATATATATACACACACACAGAGAAAAAATATATATCTACACACACACACACACACACACACAGATCTTACATCTCTCACAAAAATTAACTCGAAATAGATAACAGACTTAAATGTAAAATGCAAAACTATAAAACTCCAAGAAGAAAGGAGAAGACTTAGCTGACCTTGGGTATGGCGATAAACTCTTAGACACGACACCAAAGGCGTAATCCATGAAAAAAAAAATTTAATAAGTTGGACTTCAAAAACTTAACAACTTTTGTTCTACGAAAGACAGTGTCAAGAAAATGAGAAGACAAGCCACAGACTGGGAGAAAAATATTTGCAAAAGGCATATCCAATAAAGGACTGTTCTCTAAAACATACAAAGCACTCTTAAAACTCAGCAATAAGAAAACACCACAATTAAAAAAATTAACAGACACCTCACAAAAGAAGATAAACAGACAGTAAATAAGCATGTGAAAAGATGCTCCACATTCTATGTCATAAAGGAAATACAAGTGAAAGCAATGAGCTAACACTACACATATATTAAAATGGCCAAAATCCAGAACACTGACATCACTAAATAATGGCAAGGCTGCGGGGCAACAGAAACTCCCTGCCGGTGCTGGTGGCAATGCAAAATGGGACGGCCACTTTGGAAGGCAGTTTGGCAGTTTCTTATAAAATTAAAGCTTCTCTTACCACACCGCAGTGGCGCTCTTTGGCTATTTACCCAGAGGGGTTTTAAAGCGTATGTCCACACACACAAAAAAAACTGCACACGGATGTTTAGAGCAGTTTTATTCATAATTACCAGAACTTGGAAGCGACCGAGATGTCCTTCAGTAGAAAAATGGGGAAAGAAATTGTGACACATCCAGACAATGGACTACTACTATTCATGGCTAAAAAGAAATGAGCTATCAAACCATGAAAAGACATGGAGGAAACTTAAAAGGATATTACTAAGTGAAAGAAGCCATTCTGAAAGGGCTATCTACTACATGATTCCAACTCTGGGACATTCTGGAGAAAGCAAAACTATGGAGAGAGTAAAAAGATTAGTAGTTGCCAGGGATTGGAAGGGTGGAGAGAGGTGAAAAGGCGGAATGCAGAGGATTTCGAGGGCAGTGAAAATACTCTTCATCCCGTAACGATGGATACATATGATTATACACTTGTCCAAGCTCCTAAAACATACACCACCAAGAAAGACCAATAATGTAAACTATGGCCTTTGGGTGATAATGATTTGTCACTGTAGATTTATGAATTGCAACAAACATACACTGGGTGGGTGATGTTGGTAACTGGCGAAGGTATGCATGTGTGAGGCGGGGGCACACAGGAAACAGCTGTACCTTCCCCTAAGTTTTGCTATGAACTTTACTCTGCTCTAAAAAAGGCCTTACTTTTTAAATTATAAAAACAAATGACTTCCTTAAAAAAATCATTAAAAGGACCCTAGGTCATCACTGTCCAACAGACCTTTCTGGGACGATAGAAATGCTATATATCTACACTTCCCAACACGGGAGTGCCTAGTACAATAACATGTGGCTACTAAGTAGCTGAAAGGCAGCTATTTTGACGGAGGAACTGAACTTTTAGTTCTATTTAACGTTAGATTTTATTTTAAATTTAAATGCCCTCATTGTGGATAGTGACTACCACACTGGCCAGCACAGCTCTGGGGGTCTCAGGCAGTAGAAAATGGGTCACTGCCTGGGCCCTGGTTCAAAATTCTGGAATAGGAAAATAATTTTGCAACTGGAGTTAGACTTTAGATTTAACAGACCAAACATGTAACGGGCTCTAAGGCAGCTGCTTTACGGACCAAGGTAAACCAAGGTAAAAATTGATGGGAGGTGCCAATCTGTAAAAAGTCCATATTCTAAAATACTGTGCCTGTAATTTAAAATATTTTAAAATAAAATAATAAGCATTAAGTTATAGTATTTTTTCATATAATACTATAATTTGCAAAGAAAAAAGTCAATAAATTATTGTAAAAATGATTACCAGGTGCTCCATGATTACTTTAGGAATGAAAAGTACAACTGAAAAAATACTCATTTTACACCGTTGGTATTACTTGCCCCTAATTTTAAGGATAAGATGATAGAAAAGGCCTTTGTCTAGCACTTTGCAATTTGCATTCTTGTGTCTTGATAGACATAACAGTGCGTTGATTTTGTCAGGTGTAAACAGTGTTTTCACACTTCCAAGAGAAGTGTGCCTTCGTTATTATTCAACATTTAATTAAGTCATAACACCAGAAAAGATCTGGTAGTGAGTTTCAGCACACACGCTACACACCGCTAACTACAGAGAGCACTAGATCTGGAGCCTGTAAATGATACTTCCGGCAAAATATCGGGTATTGACAGAAATGAGTCCAGTGGAAATAACCCAGGATCAGTGGTCAAACACAATTAGACACAACTGGATAGTGAGTCCACCAGTCTGCGTGTGACCATGAGGAAGTCACATCTCTGAAGCCTCAGTTTTCTTACCTAAAAAACAGAGAGAATAATTCTGACTTAACACTAAGTCAGTCCTGGATGGAAGGCCCTGCATATAGAAAGGAAACAATAAATGTATACGCATTAGTCATATTACAATAATAAGATTAGCGTTGGCTACTTCAAGTTATAAAAGCTGTGGGGTTACAGATAAGAATTAAGGCCCAGGTACGGACCAGGCATGTGGAGTCCTGGGCAGGGGTGAGGGCAAGGCCGAAAGAGATTCAAGGCCCAGGCTGGGACAGCCATGAGAAAGTTTATTTCACCCAACAAAGAAAAACTTAGTATTTTTTAAAGATTTTATTTATTTTTACAGAGGGGGGCAGGGAGGGAGAACAAGGGGAGAGAAACATCAATGTTCAAGAGATATATCGATCAGCTGCCTCTCGTATGCCCCCAGCTGGGGACCTAGCCTGCCACCTAGGCATGTGCCGTGACCTGGAATCGAACTGGCGACCATTCATTTCACAGAATGATGTCCAACCCACTGAGCCACACCAGTCAGGGCAAGAAAAACTTAATTTTACGGAGTTACTCAGGTCTTTCCTTACACTCACTACCCCTGGGGCGATTCTTCTAGGTATAAAATACAAAGTCCCAGCAAGGCAGATTCATCTCCTCCATGTCTGTATCTCCACCTTTAGGAGCCTCTTCCCCATTCTCTTCCTGCTGCACCTGCTGTGGATTCCAAGTAAGTTAAAGGCTTGGTGCCTGTGTGTGTAGAGGCTGAATTCCAACTCACGAGCCTTCAGAGAAATCTAGGGCTCCCTCATTCTTTCTGGGCCACAGCAGCAAATACACCAGACAGTCTGTTTTTACAGAGCACACATTTCAGTGCACAAGTGAGAAAAAGGACAGATAGTCAAAGTTAGACAAATATATGCAAGATAATGTCAAAGAAATAAAGAGATTTAAAAAGCCCAAAACATAAAAGCAATGTGCTGGAGTGATGGCACAGAACTAGGCAAGGCTGCTTTGAACTGGCATCATCAGGCAAGGTAAAACCTGAGCTGGAAAAAGGGAGCTACAGAGAGGGAGAGGAAGAAGAAACTTGTATGTCTGGAAAAGAAAGAGGTCACTGTTGAAAGAAATCAAGGTAGAGTGTGGTACAGGATGAGCACCAATTACACTCTGCTTGGCACCCGGCATTTATAATCACCTTAATCTTCAAATTAATTCTTCAAGCTGTTACTGTTTTTAGAAAATAGGCTCATAAAAGTTGTTAAGTAAGCTGCCCAAGAAGAACAGATAACAAAATGGTCACATCTGACGCCAGAGTCCAGGAGCATTTTGAACCAGGAGCTTGCAGGGCAGCTTGGTAAAAGGACAGCGGTATAAGCCCAAGCCTGCAGCTGGTGAGTGATCAAAGCGCCACTAAGGGACTGTGGCAGGAGTGGAAGAGGAGCACAGACAAGAGGGACACTGCGCGGCAGTACTGATCAGAGCTTGGTGGAGAGAGGTGGGGAGGGGAAGCCTACCAGCCTGGGAGAGCGCTTCTAACACTTCCAGAAATAGAGGACTCTAAAGCAAGCCTGGGTTTCGGCCAAAGACAATGAACTTGGTTTTAGACGTGTCGAGCTGATGGGGAGTCAGTAGGCAGGGAACAGCTGGGTAAAGAAATCTTGACAGGTGGGTGGGAATAAGAAACTGAAGTCCAGAAGAAAGGCTGAGCCCTAAGATGTGGCTTTGGAATCGCTGAGCCATATGGCAGTTCAGCAGCATTTCTACGGTTTCCTACATGGGAGAGCAGTGTCTATATTGGCTACAAGAGCAGACTGACATCTTGCCAACCTTCAGAACACATGCGAGAATTCTCCCTGCCACCCACCAACATGACCAGCCCCAGAAACACATACACACACACACACACACACACACACGCACGCACGCACACAACTTTGGGTTTTTAAGTTAATGGCCCTACTACACAGACAGGCTCAAAGCAAAATGGCATGTTATTGAGATTCAAATGTGCCAAGTTAAAATGCTATGCAATCATGTGGGCTTTGACTTTTTAATGTTATTCAATTGATGTCATTAAAACAGAGGAATTAGTCTTGTAATTATTCCCTTATACGTTCTGCTGTCTGTCTGGAAAAAGGAAGAGCACTCATTTATGTCCCCAAACCAACTTATTTGGGGGAACATTCGATGGGTTAAAGACAGCAAAAAACAAATTTCAACGTGCACGTGGGGGGAGGAAGAAAGTGCATGTCAAGAATGAATAATACCCTGCCAGTCACCCTGCGCCCTGCCTCCATTTGCCTGTGCAGTCTGGCTGACGCAGCAGTGAAGACAGAGCCTTTCTCTCCTTCTTCAGTGTGCCAGCCATGCTTAACACTCTAACACTTCATTAACATGCTAATGTGTGACAATTATTTTGTGCAAGTACCACTGTATATGTTTTTTAAAGGGTCTATCAACCACAGCAAGAATGCAGGGACCCAAATGCCAACTCACCATCATGAAAAAGAACACAGTATGCTGCTCAAATGGCACTTTTTTTTTTCTTTCTGTCGTATGGCTTTCGCAGGTCAGCCATTCTTTCTGTGAGCATCACTCAGAAGGGAAGTTTATTTCTGTGGATACCAAAGCACCCTGTAACATGAATTCTACCAGGGAAGACAATATGCGAACTGCCAAGATACCAGAGACAAATGGCTATTATGGGCACAGTTGGTTGGCAAAAGTAATGAATGAGGAATGAGAAAACGTGATTTCAATTTGAGGTTCTCTCATTGTCTGACTCTGTAATCGTGAGTCATTTACTCATTGGGGTCCAGTTTTATTATTCCTAGTGTGTTGGGGTAAGATTATCTTTAAAATTTCTTCTTGCACAAATAACCCATGATCAAAGGATATTATTAATGTAACGACTGCTAACCCCTCGATTTCTATAACTATTTTTAGAATCACTCCATGGGTTATTTGTATTATTTATCTTCATCTTCTTTTGACTACAAGTGTTAACAAGAATACCTGTACCTCGATGGAAAATAACTGAACTGTAATAAGGTTTGTAGAAGATGACAGAATACATGGAGAGACAGTGAAAGCACCTGCATGGAACAACTTATTAAAAAGATGTTAGTTCTTCTGTTTCAACTTGTAAATTCAAAACAATCCAAATTAAAATTTCAGTTGTACTTTGAGGAACTTAAAAGAGTTTTCAAACTTCGCATGGGAAGATAAAATTCACATGTATGTCTGAAAATGAAAACCAATAAGGAGGACTTACTTTGCTTAGATATTGATATATACAACCAAGCTTTGTTAACAAAACAGCACAAACTGTGGTTAACGGATGAAGGGACCCATGGAGCACAAAGGTGGTACCAACTCGCTGAGGAAATAAAACACCATGTGGAAACAGTGACTGGGTTGCTGCCTACCATCATCTACACATATGGACTTGCCTGGGTGAAAGACCGAAATATGGAAGATAGCGCTACAGTGTTAATATAATAGATAATGTCAAATAAATTTTACAACAGGGGGACAGAAAATAATTTCTTTCACCGAGTTTCCAAAGTAAAATATTGATAAACTGAATAACATCAAATTTAAGATTTCTGTTCACAAAAAGAACATAATGGACAAAGTTAATTTAAAAAATGGCAGACTAACAGAACACTCGCCTAAAACCAGCTGTGGACTATCTGGAATATACAAAGAACTTCTGTAAATCAATAGAAAATTTAAAAAACAAAAACTTCCAGTGGACAAACATGCAATGAATTTGAAAGGGAATTTACAGAAGAGAAAAATCCAAAAGACAGCAAGCATATAAAAAGCTGATCAAATTCATCGGTAGTCAGATAAAAGCCAAATAAAACAACGAGATACTATTTTATACCCACTAGATAGAAATAAGGAAAATTAGAAAGCTTAGTAATGCTAAGCATCAGCAAGAGTATGGGCATATAAACGCTCATCGTGCTGCGAGGAGTACGGACTGCTAAATCTTTCTGGCGCTAACCTGAGACGACTTGTGAAATAAATACTGTTTATAGTATCTGAGTTATGTATATATGCCCTATGGTCCAGCAATTCTACTGTTAGTCTAGATCCTAAATAAATGCCCCTTGGTATTTTCCAACAGGGGGCATGTCTGAGGCTGTTCACAGCAGCCCGATCCTGTGAGACAACATGAACACCCACCCATGGCACAGACAATAAGTAAACTGTGTTCCTGGCAAACTGTATCATACCACAAGCAGTCGGATGCAATGGAGTACATGTCTGTATAGCAATATTCATAGGCCTCAAAAGATAGTCCTGCGTAAAGGAAATACAAAAACAAAACAAGACATATAACACACATAAATTAAAACACAGTTACAATAAATTAAAATAAGAATCCGTATATTCTATAAGAACATTCACTGACGAGTATGTACACTGGGAAAATTAAGTTCCTGAATGAATAGAATTGTGGATAAATGGGAGTGTCTGAATGCCAACATCCATGCATGCACAAGCACATGAAAAAGTATGTTTATAAAAAGTATGTTTATATATTCATGTATATATGTGACATCAAACAAAAGTTTTACATAACATGTCCTTATTATACACAATGCACTCTGTTTACATTTTCTATTTCCTTTTTTTAAAATGCTGGTCCCTATTCATAAAGCTGATTGTATAACCTACCAATGGGTTACAACCTTCTATTTTTAAAACACTGATCTAGGCGATAATAAGGGCATTATAATAAGTTCCTGGAATAATAATAGTGCCACGCACTCATTAAAAATGCAAGCACATAAAGCTGAGAAAAAGCCCCTCTGCGCTGCCTTCTCCCAGGGACGCATCCGCAGGGAATTACCACGCATCGGGGGCCTCGGCTCCTCGCTGCTCCCACGTGACTCCGTCCTGAGCAGCACTTCCGGAGACTGAACTTTTCACCCCACACTTCAGCCCTGGCTTGTCGGCCTGAGGCCAAAACTGAAGCAGGAAACGATATGCCACTTGCTAAAGCATAAAGAGATAGTTTAAAACATAAAGGAACATTTTTTAAACATTCCTTAAACACCTTTGAATAAGATGTAGATACAAGAAAATAGGGTTCCTCTCTTGAAAATACACAGTTGGAAAATACGAAAATGGTAGAAGTTCTAAGGATCAAAATAATAAAACAAAAAAACCTGGAAACAGGAGTAGATTACGCAGCCTCCAAGAGGGCAGGACGCTAGGTTACAGTAGGCGGAGAGGCTACAGAAGAGACTAGCAAAGGCCCCAGCTCTTCCCAGTCTGCAGCTCAATAAATAAAAATTAAAAGTAAACAATTTCTATTCCAAATCAACTGAAAAGTGTCTTTTAAGGTTAAGACCAGACGGTCTTGCCAGAAAACACGTTTATTGGGCCAATACAGAAAACAGTCATTTTAAAGTATTTGAATAGGGTTAGGCACTTCTGGGCTAAATGAAGTGACAAAATACAGTAAGAAGCAGGATCCTGAACTTTTGTGCCTTTACAGCCAAGCGCAAGTACATACATGAGAATTTGTGGATGGGCTTAGAAACAGAACACCATTCCCTCTCTCTACAGACATCCAGGCGGCAGTGTTCTAAAGCCCTCATCACACCCCTGGAGGCAATGTTCCCTGGGGGGCGATTTTTGTGGGGGGCTACCCAGGAGCTGGTTGTATGAGCTTGGGTTTAAAGTAGGCATCTCCACCTAGGGCTATAATCAGCTACTTAGAAAACAAAAGCTAAGTGCTATTTAAAATAAAACAAACATCTAAAAATTACTAGGTTACTTTGAATCCATACAACAAAAGGCACCTGGACAAGAAATATAATTTGTATAACGAGAGGAATGACTTTTGAACTATCAGGTAGAAAAAGGTAGAGAGAGATGAGCTGGCTGTACAGGGAGGTGAGAGGAAGGGAGGGGAAGGCCAAAATGCTCTACAGCAGCTCCGTTAAAGAGAGATGAACACAGAGGAACCTTGAAGTTGTTTTAATATATTTCCAGTTACTGGTCCTTTGACTCGAAAGTATTCACAAAGTGCAAAAGTACACATACCTCATTAAAGATAATGACCAGCTACTTTCAATTTTGATGAAAACACAGGAGAGGAACAATAATAATGAAAACTAGGATTTCCTGAAAAGGCTTTCCAGCCCACACAACTGCCAATCCTTGCAACAATTCTGTAAGGTATCCCTTTTACAGATGAAGAAACAGACAGCCGTAGGTGCTAAGAAAAGTCCCCAGGGTTACACAGGGATAAGTAAGCAGCAGAGTCAAGATTCAACCACAGGTGTTCTAACTTCAAAATGTCTTTACATTAAGTGTACTGATTCTCAAAAAGTATACTTACATATAATTAAGTGAGAACTAAAGAATTTCTTCTATTTAAAAAGAGTAGAATGGGTTAAGTTCTGGAAATGTCCTGGTTTTGATTATTTTACTATGGTTATTCAAGATACTAGCAAAGGGGGAGCTAGGTGAATGCTACATGGGAATGCTATTATTTTTGCACTTTCTTATAACCTAAACTTATTTTTGAACACATTTTTTAAGAAATAATGGGAATGAACTTTTTTAGAAGGTTACCTAACCCTCTTTCCTTTGGAGATGTGTGTGTGTATGCATATATAATACTAGAGCTATTATATATGATATAACATTATATCACATATAATATATAATTTAAACATAATATTTTTATGTTAAATTATATAATATATACTATATATGTTCGTGTTAAATTATATAATATGTAATATATATTAGAAATTTAATTTATATATTTAATATATAACATATAATTTAAACTTATCTATATATCTCATATAGTCCATACATAAATATATATTTGAGATATACAGGAGATAAATATATATTTCTTCTGAAAATACAGATACAATTATGTATTTTTAAAAAGACAAATTCTCTGTTGTCTTCAGTGACATAAATACCACAAGACATAATATAATGGATCCTCTCTACTGCCATTCAACTTTAATAAACTTTAAATAAACATTTTTAATAAACATTTTTACTAAACATTAAATACCTATTACTATACGGTACTGTACTGTTTTGCCTACACAAGTTTATCTGCTCCAACACTAGAGATATTTCTTTTTGTTCTTTGTTCACCATGTTTACATACAGGAACCAAGAAAATAGAACCACCACTTATATCTAAACTGAACATCATGAGACTAAAGTGCCCGGCTGATATTAAAAAAACTGCTTGATAAGAAAATTTACTTTTTTTCTAAGAATTATTCAGCCACTTTTTTTACCAGCAAACAAGATAATTTTGAAACAGCTGCCATTTGTTGACTGACTTCTATGCATTATTAAATTCATGTACTATGCCAACACTATAAAGTAAAAATTAATTTGCCCATTTTCCATATAAGGAAAGCTAGACAGATGAATTTGCAGAAGTCATGCAACTATTCAGTGAAAAATGTGGATTCAAACTCAGGTCTACATGACAGTAAAGATATCACCCCTTTCACTATCTTCACCCCTCCACACTTTCATTTCTATGCTTAAAATGAATCTACTGTATTGTTTACTAACCACCCCTTAACAGCAAAATGTCCATTCTAAGCACATTTAGACAGACAGGGAAGAGAAGAAAAAAAAAAAAAAAGGCCTCAACCTTCATTCCTGGCTCCTATTTGAAGTTAAAGTTTATTACTGAAGCTGAAGAAAAGTCTTTTAAGTATGAAAGAAATGCAAGTGGCATTCCAAGTAACAATATGTGTGTGCTCGAGTGGGAAACATGAGAAGAGCATCTGCCAAGTTCATTTTGGCCTCATTTGATACTATCTCACTGATCTAGGGCCAACTTACATTTGTTTCTCTCTCTCTCTTTCCCTCCTCCATTTCCTCTTCATTCCAGAAGCACACAAAAATCATAGCATAGAAGCTGGATAGAGTTTCCAAGAATACACTGAAAACACTATCAAATAAAGAAACGGCTATCTAGTCCAAGGATAACCTCATTTCAACTAAGAATAACCTAAAACATTAAAATAGAATAAATCTTTATGGGATGAAATAACAACTGGAAACAAAACTACTTAAATATTGATTTTTTTAAAGAGATTTTTGGAGAGAAATTCTCAGAAGAGCCAACTTAATGTCTTTTAATTTGTACTTATTCGCAGGGCTTTATAATTTACTGTGTCAAACTTCAAACTGTACTTTCTAATTCGAACTTTTTAAAAGTCTTTAATTATGTTGAATTCTCCTTCCAGCTTTTAACCCCAGCACTGATCCCTATCTGTTCAACTCTGATGCTAATGAATCTCTGATTTCTGATGCTTGTAACTAAACACCATTAGAATTGAGCATTAGTTTTGAAAGTCTACAAATTTCATGACACTCTCTTTCATGTCTAACTACATTAGCAACTATTTTAGTCTAGTACATGTAACTGGTAGTATTTTCTTTAAAGGACACTCAGTTCTCAATCAGTTATGCTTTTTAAAATGGTCAAACTAAAAGTAGCTAGATGTACATTTTTAAGGTCATGTAGGTAGGTGTTTTCCCCTTACAGTGGTATCGTATAGTATCCTCAGTTCTTTCGTTCCAACTTCTTGGTAAATTAAGGAACTATACTGTATTAGCACAATAGTAAAGAAAGAGTACTTTTTAAAATTACCAAACATACAGGCTAAAGAATCCTGTCTTCTCTCCCAGACCTCTAAATATCAGCTAACGAATACAGGAATACTGATGAATATTTCCATCCACCCCATTGCCCAAAAGAGATAAGACGAAAGAACTGTGTCAGACAGTGTGTTAATCCCGGGATATGCCACAGGAAATAACACGTTCACATGTAATAGAGGAGATAAAGTTAACACATTCTCCCTAATGCGGTCACATGTATTGGAGGAGATAAAATTAACAGACAATTAGAGTTCAGTGTGATGAGGACACAAGGAAAAGCACAGGGCGCTATGGAAATATGTAGAAGAGATTTTCAACATCCTCTGAAGAGGGGAGAAGTTAGGAGTGTTCAGAAGAGTTCCCCAAAGGAAGTGATGTCCAAAAGGGACTAAGAGGTAAGTAACTGCTTTCCATTGGCTAAGAATGATTTAATAAGAAACACTGATAATAACAAGTGTTGGGGAGGATGTTGAAAATTGGAACCCCCATACTTTGCTAGTGGGACTGTAGAATGGTTCAGCCACTTTGGAAATCAATTTGACAGCTCCTTCAACATATTAAGCATAGAATTACCTTATGTGCCTGTTACTTCCCTCCAAGATGTACACCCACATAAAACCTTGCATAGGAATGTCATGGTGGCATTATTCAAAATAGCCAAAAAGTGGAAATAACTCAAATGCCCACCAATTGATGAAAGAATCAGTAAAAGGAACTACATTCCCAAATGGAGTATTACCTCGTCACAAAAAAGAATGAAGCATTGATACATACAAAAAGAATGTATGAACATGGGTGAAGCTTGAAAACATTACACTAAAAGAAGCCAGGCATAAAAATCCACAAATTGTATGATTCCATTTATACGAAATGTCCCAAATAAGCAAATTTGTAGAGACAGAGAGTAGATTAGTGGTTTCCAGAGGCTGGGGAGAAATGGGGAATGGAGAGTGACCACAAATGGGTATGAGGTCTCTTTCTCGTGGTGATGAAAACATTCTGGAATTACATCATGGTGATAGTGCTGCAATTTTGTGAATATGCTACTACTGAATTGTCATTTTAAAATGGAGAATTTTTAGGAATATGCATTATAATTCAATTAAAAAGAGAAAAAATAAATAAGGACGAGCAGACGAACAGAAAGAAGAAAAGAAGGAAAAACATGGCAAGGAAAGGGAAGTTGATGTGCGTTCCAGAGCACAGGAAGAAGTGAACTGAGTGGGACTGAGAGGGTGGCCCGCCTTCCATTAGGACACAGGCACAGAGGGCAGTACGGCCTGCTTGCGTGGCTCTGGAGACAGAAGCTAAGGGAACTGATAACTATAGCTTCTCTTCTGACCCTGAGATAAATAAGCAGTAAGTTAGCAGGGTCGGGAAGTCTGAGGTGAATGGAGGAGAATAGCTTCTACAAAGAAGGGGAGGGGAGGGGAAGGGAGGGGAGGGAGGGGGAAGGGGAAGGAAAAGGAAGGAAAGGGAGAGGGAAGGGGAAGGAAAGGTGACTGGAAAGTAAGCCAGCTATTGGAAATTTTCCAGATTTGCTTAAAAAAAAAACAAAACCAACCCTTCTATGTTCAACATTATAAAACAATCGACTTAGGCTCCAAGCGAGCAGGGGATCTCCGAAGAGATTTTCTCTCAGGTCAAGCCTCCTGGATCCTTGGACTGGAGTGCGAGAGGCTCTCCTTCCCTCCCTGCTGCTTTGTACAATGTTTACATCCCCAAGGCTTTCCTACGCAGCCTAATTGTTTCAGTCCTGCAGTAAGCAGCTTGATTTATTTGTAATTTCCTCATATTTTATGATATTATTTCAACAATGAGGTACTGTAGACTTCAAAAATTGAAATGAAGATGCCTTTTATGAAGCTTTTCATAACCTTAAGGGAAAACAAGGTTTTCTCCTTGCTCACTGAATCTTTTTTTTCCCTTTTTAAAATTTGTATTCATATTTTTCAACATTAAAAAACCAGACTCTAACTTGATATGTTCTGGATCAAAACATGTTAATTTTTATTTCCCATGCTTTGAATGAATAAAATTGGCTTACCTTTATCAACATTAGCTTGGTAACGTTGATATTCAGTCAGACACTGAACATTTTGTAAAAAACTTCCAAATCAAGATCTAGATGTCCGTGGAATGTAAAAATGATATAATGCCACCAGACAACTGTACCTATGGACAAAAGTGAATGATTTATTAAAGCACTATATGAAAAAAAGGTGTAATATGGCTACTATCAGGTCATGTAAATGTCCCGTCTTCAAAAAGCACTAATGTTTGACTTCTTTGACAAATATATACTTGTTAACATTTTTTTAAGCTTCCTATGTAACAGGTACCCTTCCACATATAACCTCATTTGTTTCTTATTCCAACACTATTTTACAGATGAAAAATGTAGCGGCTCAGGATTTGAACCCAGAGAATCTGGTTGTAGGTTCTGAGCTCTTAATCACGATGCAGACTGCCATGACAAACGTCCAGATACAATGATTCCAAAGTCTCTTAAAGGTTAGATGGTATGAGGAATTCTAGGTGACTTATTCCACATTGGTTGCTAGTGTTTCTCAAAATATACACATGCGATCCAAAATTCAAAACATTCCAAGTCAGGATCATATAAGGAAGAGAGGCTGAATTAAGGGGCGGGAACCTGGGTCTAATTTTTAAGCAGAGCTACAACTAATGGGTTATGCGTTGAGATATTTCTCGATATCAGCTATGCCTGAGTTTGCTCAACTAGTTGACCACTAATGTGTGTACAGTTCAAAAATTCTGTATCAATGCAAAAAGAAAGGCCAGATTCTGTGAAGCCCTCACCTCTCCCACTGCCGGTATGTTTTCTTCTCTGAGTAATCATTCATTACCCAATCCTCTAGGCACTGCTCACAGTCTTTCTCCTCTCGCTCTGACAATTGGTCTCTTCCTTCAATTCATACTTTGTTAATGCTGGTCTATCCTGGATAATTTAGTACTTATTAGGTTAATAGATCATTCGGGTTTTTTCAAACTCTTTTAGGAAAGAAGCAGAGTATAAATAAATGAAAACGCATAATGTTTAATGCTCTTAAGTATTATGTATGATACGTCATGAACTTGTTCGGAAGCCCTTCGGGGACATGGAGCCCCTAAGAGGCGGGAGCACATGCCCGGCTGTACCACTCCGTCTCTTCAGGAATATTCTGTGTGAGCTGACTCCTTTTGGTGAATAAATTTACCTACATTTGCAAATATGTAAACATGTTTAGATTCAGTATGTGAACTTGAAATAAGACCTGCAATCATTATATTTCCTGGGCATTTCTGCCAAAGTAAACATTTTTCTTTGGATCTTGATTCTCTGATTCTCTGATCTTGTTTGTGTGTGTGCGTGTGTGTTTTGCTTTGATCCTGCCTTTATTTCCACTTCTCTTCCTGAACATTTAAAATGTGTGGCCTTTCCCCCTTATAAAACAGTAAAGAAATCTGAAGGTGTGCTTAAGGGTAGGGGCTGGCTTTGGGGATCAGAGAAGCATCGCAAAGGATCAGTGCAAGATGTTTGTATCCACCTGGGTGAGGAGGGGACAGGTTTTCAACTATCAATGACATTTCTTTGAACTAGCATCTCTAGCCTTCACATAAATAGGTATTGTGTTAGTAGCAGCAACAGTAGCAATTCGTAATAATAAACACTTGCACAGCATTTACTCTACACCAAATACCCTTTAGGCACTTTAGTGGTAATGGATAGTCCTCACAATAACTCCATGACTTAGGCCCTATTATTAGCTAGTTTACCAACAAGATAGAAACAGAGAGGTTAGGTCACTTGCTTAATGTCACACACCCAGTAACTAGCTGAGGTAGGATTTGAGTCCACGTTGTCTGAATACAGTAAACCCACTCATAATCCCATCACTTTAAAATGCCTCACCACCATTATGATTTTCATAGTGTTGCCCCTAAGACATTCTAATGTTAGCTGACTTCTCTCGGTCAAATTTGAGTGAATTTGCATAGGTACACAAACCATACCACATGACCAGAAAAGCCCAGATTTCATGAAACTATATTCTTCTCTATATTTCACAAAAATCCAAAACTAAAAGCCTGATTTAATGGTTAGAGCCTGTAAGATTCTTATACAAATAAAATAAAAAATTAACTAGATTTCAGAAACTATTTCTTTTAACTTCATACAATAGAGTAAAAACTAAAAGCTAAGCATTCCTGTACTAATATTTAACTTTTTATTTCAAAAGAATTTCAAACTTGCAGAAAAGTTGTACGAACTGCTCAAAAAACTTCCATATTCTCTTTACCCAGAGATTCCACAAACTGAGCCAACCATTCGAATAATGTTCTTTCTAGCCAAAGCATCTGGTCCAGAATCACACTTCGTACTTAGTTGTCCTCTCTCTTCAGCCTCATTGAGTCTGGAGCAACACCCAGTTCTGCCTTGACCTTCCCTGTGCCTGCGTTATTGACGACTGCTGGCTAATTCTTGTGCAGAGCGCCCCCACACTGGTCCTAGTTAGGGTTTCCCATGAGGAAATGCAAGGCTTACATTTTTGGGAAATGATGCCGTATTCTTCTGATTACGCCCCATCAAATGACATACAATGTCAGTTTTTTGCATCATTGGTGATGGTAGCTTTGATCGCTCAACTATGGTAGAAACTTCCAAGTTTCTCCAGTACAGTTCACGTGTTGCCCCTGATAATAAGGATCTGGGGGTGATACTCGGTGGTTACACAAATATCCTGACCCCCGTCTGACTTTCACTCCCGGGTTTTAGCATCCACTGATGTTTCTTACCTGAATTGTTATGATTGTCAAATCACCATGTGTCTACTCTCAACATTCTTTCTATTTCTCACACAGCATCCTACTTTAAGGAAAAGCTTTCTCTTTACCCCACTTACTCATGCATTTATTTATATCAGTACAGCCCCATGGACACCTGGTTTGTTTAGTGGATATAACCTATAATATCATTACTGTTTCGATGCGCAGACACTGCGAGGTTTGCCTGATCGGGACTCCTTCAAACTGGTTGCTGTCTTCTTCTGGCATCTACGCATCATTCTTTGAAAACATCTATATTTTCTTGCAGAAAAAGATATTCAAAACTTATTTTGCACCCTCCCTCCCCCAGCCCTAGAACCAGACATTTTTCAAAGATCTTTGGTTCCTTTAGCAAAAACTGGTATTTAGAGACTAAGGTCTGGACAATAATGTGCTCATATTCACTGGGACGTCACTACATCCTGGCCCTTTCATTGAGCAGAGTTAGGAAATAGCCATGTTTCATTTTGTGTTTGTATATATATGTATATATTCACATATACACATATACTGTAATATTTCTATATTGAAATTTCTATTTATATAACTTTTACATATAGAACTACTTGAGTGCACACCAATACTTCAAATTCCAGTTCATGGCACAAACTTAACTCCAGCTGTCTCCTTTTTTATATCTGTAACTTTCTTTTCTGGCAGAATGAACTCCGTCTGGCTCCCATTACCTTCAACATATTCCCTCATTGGCCTCACTGGATCTCCTTGCTCAGGCTTTTTGACTAAATTATTTAAAAAGAAAGGAAAGAAATTAAGGAAACAAGCGAGGAAAGATGGCTGACAATACCGAATTTTTGAGATTTGGTAATCTGATAAAAACATAACCTAGGTCCCATGACTAAATATATCAACACAGTACCTCGTCCCCCAGCCATGGGGGAAATCCGCTTTAGTTATTTTCCAATGGCTTGTCATCTGTCTTTCAGTGTTGGTAAGATATATAATTGTTCATACATTTACAACAACAATTTCAAGAACAGAGTGTCACTAACTTTTTCAAAGAATATAAAAAGAAATTATAATATATGCTTACTGAACATTTCACCCCCTTCTAGTGAAGATGAGGAGAGAGAGGCCCCAAAAGGTCACCGGCCTCACTCAAAGTCACAGAGCTCATCAGTACTGACGCACAATCCCCGCCTTAGGTTCCTGACTTTCCAGATCAGAATGTCACGCTACCTTTGAAAATCTCTTGCAAATAAGTAACATCTATTTTAAGATATGTCCACTGAGAAACATGTGATACTGCAAGCCCTTGTGAGAAAACTGTATATCCGTGAATGTAGCAAGCCTCTTTCAAGTAATTAGAAGAGAACCACCCCTTCCATGAGAACATTAATAAAACACTCAAACGCTGAACTGGAAACAGAGTTCACATAACCAGAACTGTTCCTTACATTAAGTACCATGCATATGAAGAAATGCAAAATAGAGATAAGACCACCTACCTCATCAGCATCCTGAAAACATTAAGACAGAGCTTATAAAAATATTATGTAAATGGGGCTGGACTATGCTGTTATAAGTGGCTCCTTTTCCCTTGATGTAAATGGTTTCTGTCAATATGCTGATTAACCAACTTTGTGCAACAAGGTATCAGCTCTGGCACCACGCTTACTTGAAGCGCGATACTAAGCAGGTCATTCCAACTGTTGGTGCCCTAGTTTCCTGCTCCTCCTCGGTAAAATGGAGATGACAGCGCTGAGTTCTCAGAGCTCGTATGTAAATTGAGTGAGAAAAAAGTGTGCAAAGTGCTGAACATGAAGCTTGGCACCAGGCTCAGTTAATAAACGACAGCTCCTCTATTGTCACACCCTTGTCCCAGCATCGCCACCATGGTCTCCACTATCAGAGCCACCATCACTCCTTTCAGGCTTTTCGGACTCCAACGTTGCTTGCAATGCATACCACCAGTGGGAAATGAGAGCTGTTTGAAATTTGCTATGGTCGTAAATAAAACAGAGCTCATTTTATATTTGCAAAAGGACATTTAGGCAACTCCTAAATCACTTCACGGTTTTTCTAGATTTGGCTTCACACAATCCTTAAGGATTGCGCTCAGTTTCTAGATTTCCTCCTCCCTCCGCCAACGCATTGGACCCAGTCAGTCTACCCAAATATCTTGGCTCTGAAGATGTCATTTATCTTATGGGATGTGATACGCTGACACTTCACCACACAGGGCTAATGAAGATTGAAATTTCAGACTAGGATTAAACAAATTAAAAGAAATGAGATGATTTTATGGAAAGACAGCAAAAATGATAAAACCCTTAAAAGACTGAAGGAGGATTAGGGACAGAAACAGTGTTCAGGCAGGCCAGAGATGGTGGCTCTTTCCTCAGGACCTGACTCCTGGGAAACGAAGCGGTTCTGTTACTTAATGCTTCGCTTTTTTTAACTGTTTTTTTTCCTCTTCTTCTCCAGGAAACACACACACACACACACACACACACATCTGCCTAGTGTTCAACGAAACACCAGATGCACTGCAGCTTTCACTCTTGTTTAAAAGAAAAAAGGGGAAAAAAACACCTATTGTCGCTCACAGGCTTCAGCCTAGCTTGTCAAGCAGGAATTAAAATCTCTTTAAAAAGAAGCTTTGCATGGTTCATGCGTCAGGCCAACATGAGCTGGATCAGCTTACAGAAGGGGCCTGAGATAAGGCAACCAAAAAACGTTAAAAGGAAGGGGCCCCCCAGAAAAATGTACGATTTCTTTACTCATCTCCCCCACCTTCATTCCCTCCCACTCTCTCCCCTTTGTGAGAGCTGCTGCAATGTGCAACACAGATGAAAGAGTAATTTCTTTCCCTTTATTAATGCCAGCACTACATTCTGAAATTAGCCCATCAGGAAAAAAATGTCTAACTCCCAACTCTAAAGGTCTATTTTTCTTTAAAAATCACGAAACAAAAAATATCAGTGTAAAGTCCACAATTGGGCCTATGATTTTATTAGGTCCAAAGGTACAAAGCCTGAAGAGGGAGGAAGTTGGGTTTATTTTAAAAGAATGCATCAAATATTAGCTGAAAATTGGTTGTAAATGGGGCCACTTAAGCCTCCATGGAAAGGAATTGCAGAGGGTTGGGATTAAAATTGCAGGAAGCCAAAAAGAAAATTGAGGACGAGGAAATGATGACTGATGGGCTTGGTGCTATTATCTCTGAGAATACTAAGGACACTGAAGCTTGGAAAAAAATTACATAGGTGACCTTGAGAATGAGTCCAGACCGAGAAGGCAGCTGGGTGTAGCTTCCTGCAGGGATGGAAGTGGAGCAGGCAGAATTCCTCATTTCTAAATGGATGATGAAGATGTTTCAGATAAGCAGTTTTGATTTCCTTTAAGCATGCGGAGCTGCAAGCTGCATCTCCAAGAATGAATGTCATGCCGGCCTTGTAAAAGGCTCCATCTTCAGTACCTGCAGTTTGAAACTCTTTAAATGGTCCTAGAGGATTGCATGACTTTGGGACACACGAGACTGGAGATTAAAAATGGTCTCTACTGACGAAATGATTGTAGCGGTTTTTTGCCTTCCTGCCCTGTCACGGCACACAGGATGGGAAGCCGAGCCACTAAGGAGCCTCAATCTAAACTTCCTGAGCTGCTTCAAAATGAGGACTTGGGGCAGATTCTGGATCACAGGCAATGTAAACGCTGCAAATTCTCACTTCTGCACTGAGCTTCCTGAAGGTGCATTTCCTAACACATTCCTTTAGATCGGTGGTTCTTAAACTGGTTCACACCAAGATCCCCTAATTAATCTTAACAGTTACTGTGGACTCCAAAGAGCTTTTTCTTCTTCTTAGATGTAGGTTATATCTATCAATATTTACCACGCTACAACTAATAATTATCCAATATTTATTAATTTATTAAAACATACTCTAAAAACCCAGTAGTATTAACACAAATGATAAATTTTTATAACCACTGCTTAGATTTTCCCAGACATGTAGTGAGAGTAGTGGCATTGTTTTATATCGTTGCAAATGTATCCATGCCTGGCTCAATAGAAGGCAGCTGTAGTGTCCTATCTGCTGCATTCAGTCTGTTGTGATTATTTTGTTTAAAGTACATAGAGAAAACCCATTATTACACCGACATGTAGTTGGAAAACAGAGGAACAATATCATAGCCTTTTCAGATAATTCTGGATATTTTTCCTTGATGCTATCCCAAAATTTGACAACCGTAGTTTTTATTACAGGATTCTAAACTCACATCGCTGAACTTTTCATACTCTGATATATTAAAATCCATTGACCTATTCAGCACTTGATCTTTATCCATGTGCAATTTTGGTCATTTAGAAAATACTGATTCCCTGAGTTATGCAGAGGTTCCAAATGTACAATGGAAAACTTCACGGTACACTTGTGAGAGAAATAACATCTTAGTATTATTATAAAAATAGCTTTGACCTTGTAGATCCACTAAAAAGGTCACAGAGATCTCAGAGGCCTGTGAACCAAACTTTGAGAATTGTTGCTTTATGCTGTCATGGCATCTGGAAACATTGACTTCAGAGCTGAGCAGCAGTGTGCCAAGTCATTGAAGGATACTTTTAGGGACAAGATAACATTGGGGGGAGGTACACACACACACACACACACACACACACACACACACCATCCCCAAGTTGACATTCCACCTGGAATTGGTTTAAAAAAAAAAAAAAAGGTCTAAATATAAGAGTTCTACATGGTTTCTAAGCTAGAAACTTCATGGTACTAGAAACTGGAAAGGACACAACAACCCAATAGATCTGACATTGCTGTCCACTACAAAAGTACCTGAGTTTAAGTAATAACAACTATATTTCAAATTGAAATCCAAATATGAAAAAAAATATTTTACGACTATTGGTTTTTTTCTCCCCTCTTGGTGAAATTCTGAGATTTAGTTACTCCTTCAAAACCATTATTTGTTAGTAGCCCAACTGCTACTAAGAAAATTTTAGACTTGAAGTCATTAGAACCTAATAACCTGCATTAGGGGAGTCCAGCCCACTGCCTAAGGGCCACCTGCGGCCCAGGAGAGCTATGAATGAGGCCCAACACAAAATCGTAAATTTACTTAAAACTTCTTTGTTCATCAGTTTTTGTTAGCGTTTGTGTATTCAATGTATGGCCCAAGACAACTCTTCTTCCAGTGTGGCCCAGAGGTACCAAAATGTTGGACACTCCTAGTACATTCTCAATTGTCACCTCCGAACTGTCCTGTTCAATACTGTATCCCCAATCCAGCACCTAAAACCAGTACCTGTCACCTATTCAAAGCTCAATAAATATTTGTGAGATAAATGAATGGCTTCATTTGTATTTGAATACTATTCAGTATTGGTCAATATGATACCGTGTGTACCTCACTGAAGAAATGAGTAAGAAACACAGCGTCACTAATTCTACAGTATAATGGAATTTTAATGGATGAGAAAAATAGATGAACTTTCTATCTGTAAGTTAAGTCAGTTTTAATGAACAACTTTATTTCACAAGCATATTTTTAGTGAACACCTCATGAAATTCAGATTTCGAATTCAAACTAACAATTTTTAGTTCAATGAAATGCAGAAAGTAGCTGAAGAAAAATTAATTCCTGCTGCAGATAGGCTGTTGTTTCAATGCGGTCTGATACTTCTTCTAGGGAGAAAAATTAATTTTCTTCTAATGCTTTGAAGACCAAAATTCTGAGCAAAAGCTGGGCACAAAATAATGCCTTGACTAAAATATTCATGTGTGTGTATTTGCATGTATACAGGTGAACAGGTCACTGAAAGTCTCGTTGATCTGTATCATTGCTGCATAAATGGCTCCGCTGGTATTCAACGCATAACGGAAGAGAGGGGCGAGGTGCAGAGGGGAGATGCAGAAGGCTAGTGTTGCTGTGGCCCCACATTTCAGAAGTTTTGATCATTTGGATTATGTAGGTCTTTTTTTTTTACAGTTCTGTTTGGGGAGAGAAAGTGGGCCTCCTTGGTAAACAGAAGTGACTGTTTGTGCAATAGAATTGATTATCTGTTCAAGATGGCTTATGTTGCAGGACTATAAAAAATTGCAGGTGGCTTTGGTCGCAAGAGGAGCTATCAGTCATCCTGAACTATTGACACATTTTTATGTACTGGAGTCTCAAATCACTCACTAAGGTTACCTATTCATCCATGAAATCTAAAATATGGAGTCCTACCTGAGGGAAAAGGAGAGATTTAAACTAAAAAGTCTACTCTCCCTAGTCTTATAGCAACAGGATGTTTTAAAGCTAGATGAAAGGGCAAAGCTAAGCTCCGGGAAGCTCACCACCCCAGGGCAGCACTGGTGTCCAGCTGCCACCTTTGGTCAAATGATAAGAGAAAGCTATGAGTCCCAGGGATGGAGAAGAGCCTACTTAAACTCTTTCTGCAGCTTTGATTTATGATTGGTCATGAATTAATAAAAATTATAGTCAATATTTATTTTTCTTCAACAGTGTGCTTGTCACTGGACAAATTGCGGATAAAATCAATTCCAGCCTAGTCCCAGGAGCTTAAAAATTATTAAGTACATGCTAACCTTCCTGCAGTAGTAGAGACAGTCAGATAACTAAACACAGAGCCGAGAGAGACTCTCCTTCAAGATATGGATTTAAAAAGTACTGCAATCATGGCTGTGTAAGTTCCCTACCATTAGACGGACCTGCTGGGAAGGTTTGACTACTGGCTAATGACCACAGGGCCATAATTTTTAAACACATAATGCTGGGTTTAAGATGAGGAGGCAAGTTGTTTTTATTGGCATTTCTTTCCTAATACAAAAATTCTCAACCTAGATCTAAATTAATGAATTCTGTTACACCTTTGGTCCACAGCTTCTGTCTTAAATTGCAAGCTCTGTGCAATCCCATCTTTGTCTACTTCCAAAAACCGGCAGTCATTTCCCAGGACTCTATTATATTCAACCCCATGGAGCAAATGACTCGTTCTGTAAAGTGTTACTCTCTTTCTCTCCCTTCTACTGTCCAATATTTGGACATTTTATAGTTCATCAGAACCGTATCAAGCAAATACTGGGACAAAAAGTGGGCAAAGAAAATTGTCAAAGGAAATGAAAGTTAGCAGAGAATAAGAACCCACAGATAACGGTACGATAGCATGTTTTTCTTATTTTCTCTTTCTTGATTATTGTCTCAAAATATACAGTTTGTGAAGCTGGCTATTATTCTATAGAGTAGTGACAGGTAAAATATTCTCAAACTCATGTAGACATTTTTTTGTAAAAATACAGAAAGGAAGATGACCACTTGGCAATCCTAGCAATTACAGTTGATTTCCATTCTAAGCTGCTGTGAACTTTGTTCATTTATACGTATTTCTGCAACTAGCACCATGATTTCCCATTTGTTTATTCACTTATTCAGTATGTAATATGCATCCAACATAGTATTAGATAATAGCAATTAAATCTTAAAGAAATCAACGCTCTTGCACCCAAAAAGCTCAATGTAGTACTCCGTAAATACAGGGGTAGGCAAAATAGGTTTACAGTTGTGAGTCCGTGAAACAGAGAGTTTATTCTTGTATTATTATTTATTAATTATTGTATTATTTATTATTATTAACCTACTTTTGTCCACGACTACTTATTCAAAAAAAAGTTACGTTTTTGTAGGGGGGGTGGTTATTTTACACAACAAAGAAGAAAGGAAAGAAGGGAGGGAACCAAAAGAGAATGACACCACTATATTGGAAACACAGCTTTCGCGGAAAGCTGCAACAGGAGGGAAGAGCTACATCCCAGGGAGGCTGGAGGAGAGGTGAGGGGTGGCAGGAAAGGCTTGGCTGTGCACAAGCATTTGAATTGGAGTCTTAAAGGACAGGAGGTCACCAGATGAGTTAGGAGTGTAAGAATGCACAAAGGACGGAAGCAGGGAAGAGCAGGGAGAGGGAACTACTGTCCCCAGGCTTGAAACCTTCAGTAGGGTATTCCTCTCCTTCACCTTTCACGTCTTCACAGTCACCAAGTCCTGGCCCTTCTAGCTGGAAATCCCACGCCAGCCCCTGCTGGTTCCGCTCCAGTAGAGGACCTGCTTGTGCCCCAACTGTTCCCCGTGCTCTACTCTCTCCACCTCCCAACCAGCCTCTCATTCATCCTTTACGGCTGACACAAGCTTCCGAAATAAAGCACTCTGCTTGGCCAGTCGTGTTCAGGTTGAAATGCCAAAGCACTCACTCGGGTTCAGTTCCAGGCAACAATCTCATGATCAACTTTATGCTTCACCACTTGACTTCATTTGAGGCAGTGCCTCCATCGCCTGACATATGGACAAGGCTATAAAATGAGACCACAATGTAACTATCTTATAGGTTTAAAGATTATATGAGAAAGTATATAGAAACAAAGCGCAGTGCCAGGCACTTTGTGAGCCCTCAATAAGTAGGAGGAGTTGGGGGGATGGGGAGGGGAAGAAGAAATAACAGCGTCTACTCTAGGCTCTCCCCCAGCACCACCCTACCTCCTTTTCTTCTCCTCTCCTCATCCTTAACAAGCCCATAGCAATTTGGTCCTGAAACAGAAACTTCCCCCTGATGGGAGTACAATTCAATGCTAATTTTCTTCATTCACTGTTGGCCCTACCAAACCTTAATTCTCCTCCTAATGCAGTCTCCTTCTTTAGAGCCCAACCACCTTCTCCTCATTTTATCCAGGAAAAATGATCACTCCCTTCTCATTCCACAATCAGCTGGTCACCAAGCCCAACAAAATTCTCATCTGAATTCCTCTCAAATACTCCTTTCTCTCTAGCCCCATTTTCCAGAATATTTATTCCACTAACTAGAGACTAATTAATATAAACCCAATTTATTCGCTAATTACAACTGCAGGTAAGTCTCCATAAAGAACTTAATCATAGTATTTGATGCCATGTGGCTGTTGTGAAGGTTAAATGAGATAATGCAAGTAAAATTTATAAATTCTACCTTTAAATAAAAACATATGACATTGTGATGTTTTAATTATGGCCGAAAGAAAAATATTTCCAATACCTTGATCAAAAACTTCTAACAGACAAGGGCAGTCAGCAGACGAATGGCAAGTCGGCATTTGAAATTACTGGAACGTCGAATCAAGGTGTCAAAACACCTAGGATTAGACCACCATGGCAAGTACTTCAATGTCTACTTCACCATAATGGATTAGATTAGATCAGACCACCCTTCCCAACACAGAACTAAATAGCCAGGGGAAAACATTATTAACACTGCCTCTGTTTGAAGGCATTAGAGAACTATGAAGGCATAAAGATTTGAAGGGCTATGACTGTGGAGAGAAAGGAGCCTGACGCTGGCCCACTCTTTTAACAAACATGTGGATTCTATTGCAAACGGTCAAAAGTTACAAAGTCGCGCAGTCTCACGGAGCTGGGCAGGCAAAAACTGAAGGTCACGGCCTGCTAAGGTGAGGGCTCCTAGTAACAACCCAGACCTCCCGTTGGGATTCCCAAGGGCTGAAGCAAAGGAGTAAGCATCATAAAACACACACTGAGCCACCTCACGCACACCAAAGGCCGCCTCTGGAATAACTGAACCTTTGCCTGTATCAGGGGTGCTGCGTCAGAGAGCACTCACTGAATGCCACGTCAGGAGAAGATATGTAGATTAAGGCACAGAGGGAAAAAGGAAAAGTAACATATGAAATCCAGGTCAATATACATGGAATTAGAATCTCAGAAGAAGTGAGGAGAGAATAGGGCAAAAGCAGTATCTGAAGAGATAATGGCTGAGAACTTTTCGAAAGTGATCAAAGAAATCGAGTCACAGATTCAAGATGTGCTACAAATCTTGAGTTAGGTAAATCACAGGAAATTCACACCTAGATCATTACAGTAAAACTGCTGAAAACCAAAGACAAAAGGGAAACCTTAAAGCTACTGGAACACAAAGTGAACATTATTAAAGCTGCCGGTGGCAGGGGCGGCAGGGTGGGGGGTGGTGCAGAGGGGCAGAGTCTTTTCAAATGACAAAAGTGAGACTGAGAGACACCCAACACAATCACGGTAAATCAGAAGACATGATATCACAAATGATATCTTTAATGCACTGAAAGAAAATAACTTCCAAGAATTCTGTAACCAATGAAAATATCCTTCCAAAATACAGCCTTATAAAGAAAATCTGAGGGATCTTATCACCAGAACACCCGAACTAATGAAATTCTAAAGGGAGCTCTTAGGAAGACGGAAAATAATCCCAGATGAAAGCCTGGTGTACAGTTCTTCCCAATGAGTGTTTAAGTAGATCTGAAAATACCAGATTAAAGATCTGAAGACTGAGGTGTATCTTTAGTCTGTGCTTGATTTGTCCTGTTCAATAATTATTTCCATGACTTGAATGGCATTAAAAGTAAATAAGCTCAGAAAACTATAAACTTCAAATATTATTTAACATTCAAAAGTATGCCCCCATAAACCACAAAAACTAACCAATTCACTTTTACTGAAATGCTCTATGATTTGGAGCTCTGTATTTACCTGTACTTGCCCTGAGAATATCTTACATTCCCATCCCATCATTTCCAAACCAACAAAATCTTTGTCCTTTCCTCAAGACCTATTTTAAGTTCCTCTAACAAACTTGATTATCTGTTATGTGCCTGTTTTTGTTCATTCTGTATGAGACACTGGGTTACTTTGTAGGGCAGAAAGACAGAGTGTACCCATTGTCTTCTGGTGTAGGGCTATCTGATATAGTTCCTGACTGCTCACAACTGAACATATCCTAGCCCTCTTCTCACAGGAAAAAGGCCGAGGTCACCCATGATGGCCATTGGGTTTATCTTGTTTGTTTTTTTTTAACTTATCACTATACCACAGTCTCCCCAAGACTCTTGCACCGGGGATCTCCCTACATTATTTAGCACAGTGTTCTGCACACCAGAGACTTTACATAAATATCCAAGAGATATTTATGACAAGGGAGCAGTGGGCCCTAACTTACATAATGGAGTTTAGTAACACAAATAGAAAATCCTTCACTTAAGATTTTATTTTTGTTTTTTGTTTTTTTCTTGTTTTTTATTTATTGATTTTGGAGAGAGGGAGGAAGGGGGTTGGACATAGAGAGAGAAACGTCAGTATGTTGTTTCACTTATTCATGCATTCATTGCCTGCTTCTTGTGTGGGCCCGGACTGGGGGATCGAACTTGCAAGCTTGGTGTTTCAGGTCCATGCTTTAACCAACTGAGCTACCCAGCCAGGGCCTTCATTTAAGATTTTAAAAAGAAATAGCATAAGCATTGGGTGAGAAAGCCCTTCCTTGTGATATGAACAAAATGCCTCAACATGCTAGCTAATGAAAAGCTTTTAATATATTTCAAATGTCTTCTTTAGATTGAATCTTAGTATTAAAAGCTAGGGCAGATTTTGCATATATGAAGCCGTCTTTCCATCCAAACACCCACAGAAACTGCCTTTTCAAACTCATCCTGCACATGGTCTTAAAACGCTTCACAACAAAACATGACGAGGAACAGCTACACACAATAAGAACTGGCATTCAACCAAAAATCTCTTAGCCATTCGGCACCTGAGGTACAGTTGAAACTGTACTCTTTTGTCCCATGTTCTGAGCTTTGAAGTATGTTACTTTTACCCAGGTTTTTGCCACCCAAAATAATTTTGTACTTTCTTTATTTGTTAAATTAAACTGTGCGCCCTAGATTCTTTGGTTATTTACTTAACATTCTAGGGATAATACTGTTCGAAAGGCAAGTCTCCATTTTACCACATGCTGTTCAAGCAAAAAAGAGATTCATTGCAAAGGTCTGGACATATTAAGTCTCACCTCCCCCGTGTCATTTTACTATGTTAATTTTGTAACTCAAGCTTTAAAAAACATCGCACAAAAACTCCTCCATCTGACCTGGCACTCTTTGGTATATGACCACGGTATTATCACTTTTTTCTCTTGCTTTTTTATCCTTCTCCAAATGCTGTTCTCAGTGCTTCTCTCTGGAAGCTTTACTTGGGGTGGTAAACACACAACACAATACACAGATGATGTGTTGTAAAACTGCATACCTGAAACCTAAATAATTTTATGAACCAATGTCACCCCAATAAATTCGATGAAAAAAGGTTACTTCTGATGGCCAGGGTCCTGGGGTGGGACTTACAATAATGTGGAGGGAGCCCTTTAGCTATCCTCAAAGGACAGCACTGTAAGCAAGAAATAAACCTTTTATTAGTCTCTAAATAAATAAATAAATGTTGTATTTAATTACAAGTGAATATCTGTCACCTTAATAAATAAAAGAGAATTGATACAGTTGAATAGAAGGAGTCTTGGGTTGAGGTTCAGCCTTAGGTCTAATCCCCAGTTGGTATTTAACATGTTGCCAAGGTAGTTAACTTCCTCAGCCTCAGTTTCCTTATCTGTGAAATGGGGTTAATGATACTGAGTTCTCGGGACTGTTTTCAGAGTAGAACTAAATAATAAGTGGAAATCTCTGAGCACAGTACCAGATATGGTAGAAAGACACATTTGTTCATACACATATACATACACATACATGTGTGTATTCTTCCTTCATAGCTCCTGTCTTTCCATTACCATATCCAAAAACAGGTTCCTCTCTACCTCAGTGCTACCTGAAAAATTAAGTCTACCTCTCTAGGTTAATTTCAAATCCTCTTATTCTCTAAGCCATATCCTGGATTCCGCTTAGAAACCCAAGTCATAAATACTCATCTCCTTTCCCTGATATTTCTTTTAGGAATTGCGGTTATTCTTCTAGATGATTCTTGCTACCTTCCCCACTCTTACGGTATCCTTATGGCACCCCCTTCCCCAACTACCAACACAAATGTTAATGTACAAGTTTGAAGATCAAATTGATATTCTCTTTCAATGTGCACTCTTCCTGCTTCACCCTGAGATGCGTTCTACCCATATCCAGGATGCCATATTTTTATACACCAAGTCCTGCTCCGGAAAGCCAGGTCCTGTTTTTAGTATCATTTACAAAGGCAGTTGTTCTTTCGTCCATCCCTTTTCCTCTACCAAAGTTATACTGTTGTGCCTCCTTCCTCCTTTAATCTTATCCCACAAAAGTCCTCATATTACTTTGGTAGCCCATTACGGATGCCTACATCACTCTAAGGCAAAAGCAAGAAGGTCTTTTTAACTCGAGAGCCTTTCTTTTTACTGAGTGCTTACTACATGCTAGGCTGTGCTGTAAGCACTTTACATGTATGAATGCATCAGTCTCACAATAACTATAAGGCAAACTGCATTATTATCCCCATCTAATAAATAAGAGAAGTGAAACACAAAAATTAACTAAAGAGACCAGAGAACACTCAGCTACTAAGCGACAGACCAAGTACTCAGACCCTGGTATCCCAGCACTACTGGGCTACAGGCGACAAAGTGTGCTGGAAGCTCACAAGTCAACAGTGCTTCCTGCAAAATGCTGTGGTAACAGGATTTAAATCCAACCCCAAGGCTCCACACCAAAGGAGGTGCTAAGAAAACAGTGCTCCTGGTGAGGAGGCAGACAGAAGTCAATGACTCTGGAAAAAACAAAAACGGCCCTCCTGCTCCTCCACACCTCAGCTTCCCCTTGGCCCTGCACTCGCCGGCCCTGTTTGGGGACACACAAGGGGGTGGTGGGGTTTGCGTTACTCTCCCATCACTTTCTCGAGTTCCTGAGTGAGCCTGGAGGCATTAGGAGGGTCCCTCTCCTCTCTTCTCCAGAAAGCTTGCACTTTAGAATCTGGCAGAGAACCCTCCATCTCATCCTTCCACTTCTGACTCAGTACACACACTGATCTTTACAGCTCAGGCTTCAGGGGTTCCACCTATTTCTTGATTTCCGGGGGAATTACACGTATGTTCACTTTGCCATAATTCATCCAGCTGTGTGATTATGTGCTGTGTATTTTTCTGTATGTACGTTACACCTTAATCACCATTTTTAAAAAGCCTATCTATCTGAACCCCCAAATCACATGCAAAAAATAATCTGTTTTTATATTTTTAACATTTCATCTTTCAACTTAACCCATCTGATACAGATAATATAATAATTAAGAAATGGATCTTTTAAATGTCTTTTTATACTGAAAAATATTAAACGAGCTAGCAAATAAACAGGTTAGATCTTCAAAGTTCCCTAAATGGCTTAATCTTCTTCCTCCCACAATTCACATACCCCGAGACCCAGCATTCCTAGCTACTTGCTGTTATCTGAACGCACATGTTTTTTCACACCTGGAATGCATTTTCATCTAATTCATTCGGCAAGTATTTCTTTAGTCAAGAAACAAAGTTCAACAGAAAGAAACAGTCTCTGCCTAGTGGGAAAAACAGATATTCGCATAACCATGCAAATAATGTAAAATGCAGCTGTGATAGGTGGTTAGAAGGATAGATACCTGACGAGTGAGCATTTATAATAGAGCGGATTTGACTTCGAGAAGTAAGGCCTGCCAAGGAGGTAACATGGGATTTGGGATCCAAAGGACTGGACCAAGGAAGAGAGATGCGAGAAGCTTTCCAAACAAAGGGAAATGAATGTGCAAAGGCCCTGGGGTAAAAGGAAGCCAGTTAAAAAGAGGAGCTGAAAGAAGGCCACATCCTTGTCTGCTTTCAAAGTCCCCCCTCTTCTATCAAATACTGCTCAAATGTCACTTCCTCTGTGAGGTTGTTGCCTCCTTCCCATTTGCACTGTAAATGGATATATCCCTCACACCATTATAGCATTCCTTTTATCCTTCCGTTAGCACTTAGTTCACTGTATTGCAATTATCTATTTATACATCTGTCTCCCTCACTCGGCTGAGAATTCACGGAGGACAGGAGCAGTAAAGTATTGTCTCTGTCTCTCTCTCTCTCTCTCTGCATACATATATAAGCATAGTTGAAATGCTCTCTAAGTGTTTTACGAGTGAAATAGGACAACTTAACCATGCCATGCTCACCCAGACATAAACATTTTAACTTGAAACTGTATTACTTTGTGAGTTGTCTACATTTTTTACAAAGACTCGGCTGGAAAGTAGCAACTTTTTCAAAAGCCTCTTTGCCCCTAAACTTAATGAATCATAAGGTGTTATTTACTTCGGCATCAGGAACAGCTGTCCTGACTTTGTTAGCACAACGTAATTCATTTTATAAATATCACACAATTATCTAATTTCTAAGTCTCTGCATGCTTTGAAAGGTGTTATTTTGGAAACAAGTCCCGGCCCATCCTAGGGAAATTCCCCAACCAGCATTGTCATGGGTAAGTATATCTCCAGAAGCACCGAAAGGCCAGGGAGGAAGCATAAATCCCCTGCTGTGGACATTCCGAGCGCTGACAGCCTGGCAGGGACGGGGTCTCCACACCCCTCAGTCACAGCAGCAGTCACCTGGCCTGCGTGCACTCACAGGTAATAATTTCAAAGCACAGCCAAGCCCACACTCAGCTTCCCTTCCGCAGAGCCGCACGGCCCCTCCACGCAGCTGCCTGCCTGCCTGCCTTTGTACAATTCGCCAGCAGAGGCGGGAAGGATTAGAAAACAGAGGCAGGCTTGTTTGCTGGCCTTTTTGCTGAGCCCTCCATATGGGAATAGCAGCCTTGGAGGTTTTCCTTACATGGTGTCAGCAACTCCACTGCAGATTCTCCAGCCACCTCCAAACCCAATCCCACCCTTTTAGGGAGAGGAAAAACAATGAAATCAAGATCAGGGTATTCCTGTTGCAACTCAATCCGCAGGCTCTCTGGCTATTCGATAGGGGGTTGTCAGAAAGGGCTTTCCCCACCCCTGCCCCCCACCCAAGGTCTATCAGGACCTGACATCTTTACAGGATTAAGGGGGAGGTTAGCGGTGGTGGGAGTGGTAATTTAAAACCGCGCCTCCTGGAACCGTGTTTATGAATACAAGCAGATGTGTGCTCGCCATTCCCATACTCACAAGCACGCTCCTGGAGGCCTGGAGCGTAGGCCACGTCCCTGAGAACTGCCCCGGCCCAGGCGCTGCGCGCTGCACACCACTTCCTCCCCTGCCCTCTGAAGGGGCAGGATGTGGACCTCCTGGGAAAGGAGCCCTCCACCAGCCCAGGCAGGCGGCTGCCCTTTGATCTCTTCCCACCAGACTGTGTTTGTGGGCTGGGGTTTTTGCAGGCATTTTTTTAAATCTGGCATACATGGAAGTTAGTACTTATTACAGATTTCCTGCCTTTATCTCATTTAATTATAAAAATCTCCTGGGAAGAAGGAAAACAGTCTACGAAATGCCAGGGAGAGCGCAGCAGAAGCTATCAAGGAAAGCGGGGTTGGGGGCGGGGGCGCCGTGGTGACTGGTGGTCTGCCTGGTGCCCTGCTGATGTCGCTGCATCTGGGTTCGCCCCACGAGGCTGACTTCACCTGCTGCGTTCTCGGGACAGGAACTGTCTGTCTTACAAAGCCGGGTCCTTGCAGGTCTCTTCCGCTCAGGCAGTACCAGGATGGAGGCAAAAACTGTGAAGCTGGACTGTGGCGGGTGGGGGATGCCCCAGGGCCCTTGTCTGAGCTTCTGCCCCAGGCCCGTACACACGCTTTACACAGGCACTAGTCCCCGCTAATCCGCAGAAGACTCGTTCCCAGGTGTCCAGGGAACACCTGAATCCAAGGAGAATACTTTTTCCTATACACACAAACCTATGATAAGTTTAATTTATAAATTAGACACAGTAAGAGATTAATAACTAATAACAGAAAATAATTATTACTAATAAATATACTGTATATGAATGTGGTCTCCCAAAATATTATATTGAACTGTGCTCACCTTTTCACCTGAAGGAGGTGCTTCAAGGCTCCTCTCTGCACCATATCCAAACTGCCAGAATCGCCACTCTTATGCTTTGGGGCATTACTAAGTAAAACAAAGGTTACTTGGACACAAGTACTGTGACACAGAGACAATCGATCTGATAACTGAGGCAGCTCCTAACAGGCAGGGAGCACGTACAATGTGGAAACACTGCACAGAAGGACAATTCACATCCCAGGCAGGACAGAGCAGGATGGCGGGAAATTTAACCCCACTATTCAGAACAGTGTGCAATTTAAAACTCATGTGTTGTTTATTTCTGGAACTTTCCATTGAATATTTTCAGACCACAGCTGACCACAGGCAACTGAAAGCACAGAGAGCAAAACCGCGAATAAGGAGCGACCACTGTACTCCCCGCCTTCCAAAGGAAAGAATGTCCCTACGGATGGGTCAGATTAAAACAGGCTCCTCCTACGGGGACCGTCTCTGAGCAGCCCTGACCCTATCTCACGCCTCACCGTGTTTTTACGGCCCATGTGCCTGCCTCATTGGAGCATTTATTACATTTTTTAAGAAGAGTTTTAAACCTATCAGTCACTAACAATAGAATGTAGGCCCACAGAGGTCAGGAAACGTTTAGTGTACAGTAAGGCACTCGTTAAATATAGATGAAGTAAACCAAGAATATTCAGTAATATGGCTGTAAACATGAAGCCTCCAGTCAACCAAAGTTTACACTGGTGCACTTCAAATGCCAAAGAGCCTGTATTTTAAATAAGCTGGTATTTATTCAGAAACTATGTGCTAGGACTAGTCATACACGGCACATTTGAATCCAAAAAGGCAGTGCTGCCAGACGCTAAAACTTCTTTATTTTCCCCTTAATGTGATGTGTTCTGTTGTTGCAGACATTTCCACCCTTTTAAAATGAAACTGACATGTCTACACAAACCCATTCTGAGGCCCTGAGCAATGATGGAGAGAAACTCCAGGGTTTCCTCCCCGTCTTCCACCTGCCACTCTGGCACTCCCAGCGCTCAGCATTCAGAGCTTTATAACGTTGTACTTCCGCTCAGTACCTTGGGCCTCGCCCCCCAGAACGAGTGGCCTGAATTTAGGCTGATGCCAGCTTTCCCCGCACTCCTGTAGGCCAGAGCCATCAGCCCTAAAGCTCCATAAACTCCACAGGAAAAGTGGAGCAGCAGGTTCTAACCGTGTCTCCGAGTGCTTATGCACCTCTGAGGTTTTGTCTAACCTCTCCTCACAGCTGAAATGTGAAGAAAGCTAGCATCTCAGGCTCCACAGGACCAATTATTTAACAGAATAAAAATGCTTTGGCAATAATTTGGGGTTCCCAGATTTGAAAGCAGACAAGGCCACGATAGATCCAGCACATGGAAACTAAAAATCCCCCCAAAGGGTAAAAATTACAGGGTATATAGCTATCAAATTCTGCTACCTCAGAAAAGTTACAAATTAACAAGGCTCATTTCTCGCAGGTGCACTGCAAAAAAAAGGCACATAAACTATGTTTCCTGAAAAAAAAAAAAAGTACATTACGGTCCCACACAACCTTAGAGCTTGAGACTTTAAAGTACATCCTATAATCCAGGCATCAGCAAACTTTCTATCAAAAATACTAAATGTTTTTGGTTTTATGAGCCCACAGACTTTGTCCCATTTACACAATTGTGCCTTTATAGCCCCAAAGCAGCCACTGATAAAGCAGTGTCCCAACAAAACTTTATTTACAAAATCGGGTGATATAATCAGTAGTTGAGTTCATCTGCATTACCAGTGATACTAAGCTGTGGAAGGCCCAACCTTCAGTAACCCTATCCCAAGCTCAATTCTGCCGGCTAGCACTGACTCCGAGGTAAACACTACCCAACTGCCCTGGGCTAATGTCTCGGCGGAGTATTAATATGACAATGATCCTTTGTGTTTGGAGATCGTGCTTCAGAGCTATTGAAATATTTCCAGCATCAATGGAAATCTATGCTTTCTTTTTAAAATAATGCTGAGTTTTAAGAAATTGCATGCATACATGAGCCAAACAGCTGGCACCTAGAGAAGTGGTTTAAACCCAGAAGGTAAGTCCACGTGGAACTCTAATCAAGGATTCCAATCTGAATATAATCATTTATACCCACCTATTCAATGCCACCATATCAGTCATTTGCTAGGGTACCAAGCTAAGTCATGTGACTACAAGTACTTAATAACAAAAGTATATATCCAGAAAATGTTAACACTTAAAAGAATCTTAGGAGTCATCTGAAGGAAAAAAAAACACTAATTGATACAAAGAAACTGAGGCAGAAAGAAACTGTCACTTGCCCAAGATCACAAAGCTAGATTGTAGAGGACACCTAACTATGTAGTCAGCTACGTGTTCTAAGGAGGGCCAGTGTCAGCTATGGTTCCACGCTGTGTTCCCAGCCGTGACAACAGATCCTGGCATACAGAAGGCAACTAAGAAATGCTGCTGAATAAACAAACAATGAATTAATGAGTAAACAACAAATGAGCCAGACCAATATGCTTTCCCATCAAAAGTTGTATGGACTTACAAAAAACCTTATTCAAAGAGAATGTTCTATGTGGAACTCTCTTCGCAATGTTAAATTGTGCATTTAGTCCTTCAGACACCACCGTAAACTGCTGAACTAATGGGAGCAGCCTGAAGCGGTAGAAGCACCACTCAAGGCAGCTAATTCCATCCTAAGGAATGATTTATGCATGATGAGAATCTGTCTGGAACACCCATGATGACTGGAACATCTTCAGCGACGACTCACAGAGGACTCAGCCTAAGTGTACTCGTACTGTCTGCCCAAGGTTTCCCAGGACTTGTAAAATGCAAGTCTGATTGCTGAGAGGGGTTATGGCTTACTTCACATTATCTACACCCACTCATCCATCACCATGGGACTTTGTGGTATACAAAGCAAGCTCCTCAAAGCAGGGGTTAGGAGCCACTCTCTGACTGTTCCCGACTGGTGCCGTATTTCCCCTTCCTGACAACAGACAGGACAGGTGCTGCCCTGGGAGACCTCGCTGGATTGAGTGGTACTCCTACTCGACCACCGTCAGATCTAAGCACCTCATCCAGCTCCACAGTTGAAGGTCAAGTGGAAACAACCTGCATTCCTTCCACAGGTGTTGGCCTTTTAAAAGGAATGCAGACTTTGAGCTCCATTTATGTTTTCAAAATATTGCTTTTTCTTTGAACTTGGAATGTGTAACTTTATCCACAGACTGTGTAATTTTACATTCACCCAGACTCTGTTTCTATGACATGGCTGTTCAATATCTCAACTATTAATAATTTTAAAAATCCTTAGAGAATCCCACTGCAGAGCTAGAAAATAAATTTTCTTCTACTTTTCCTCAGAAAAGCCATATATAAACGTAAATAAATAAATACACACACGTGTGTATGTATTTTTACAGGAGGGGAGGGAGAATGTCAGCCTTAACTAAAAGGCCCAGAATATTCAACAGCCACTTCTGGCCTTCCTTTCTTAAGTCTTTAACAACGGCCATGCAGCAGTAGTAGCCCATTAGAGAACTAGAAGTAACTAAGAGTGGAAAAAGGCCTTGCTCCTTAATCACTTAATTTTTTCAAGAAAATCACTACCAAATATGTTTAGCTAATTTATAAAACTTCTGCATAGTTTCCAAACAGCTGCAAAGCAACAACAAGTAATATTACATTAACCAATTATGAAATAATTAAAATATTTAAAATACGACCTCTGTAAGTAAATATTTTAGACAACACTAATTCTTTCTGCTGTATTGATATAACTCTTTTCTAGAAATACTATTAATACAGAACTGAACTTACAAAAATTTTTTTCTTCTTTTTTTAAAAAAGATTTTATTTATTTATTTTTTTTAGAGAGGGAGACAGAAAGAGAGGGGAACACCAACGTGTGGTTGCCTCTCGCGTACCCCCTACTGGAGACCTGGCCAGCAACCCAGGCATGTGCCTTGACTGGGGAATCGAACCAACGACCCTTTGGTTTGCAGGCCGGCACTCAATCCACTGAGAGCTACACCAGCCGAATAAACTTATAAAAAATTTTAAAATACTGAAAGGGCGCATACGCATACGTACTTTCATTTCATTTCACACACGCATAATTTTCCAGGGTGACACACATAACAGACACCCCTTTATAGAACTGAAATGCCAAATTCAAAATAAATTCAAAACATTTACAGCATAAATTCAGATATCTGAGGGGGTTTTCCCACAATTAAATTCTCTGTGCTATCAACAAAATCAGTGTATTTTAAGATTGCCTGTCCAATATATAAATTTCCCTTTGTGTTTGAAATACTTTTATCAGATAAGATAGCTTTTGTTTGAACTGCTATTTTCAGAATTTGCTTTGGGGTTTTGAATACACACAGTGAAGTAACTTGAGATTTCCTACCCTGCTTTAAAATGTGTTTCTTCTGTCTGTTTGTATTTAGTAATTTCCTGTCAAATAACCTCACATAATTAACTTTCCTTGCTCCAACCTACTTTTTTTCCCCATTCCTACTTCCTGAGGACGGTAATAAAATGCTGATTACATTCGGCTGTTATCTGCCTTTTCCTCCTCCATCCCCCTCCTTCACTCCCTTTGTCAGAGCCCACACTCGGATTTCAACAGTTGGGGACTAGGGGGGACCTGGAACAGAAAGGAAGCGAGTCCGACTTCAGGACTTCCTGTTCATCAGCATTTATTGGATGGCCCTGTGGTGAGCTGGGGCCGATGAAGTAGTGGGAGGTATGCCCGATTCTTTTCCCCAACTTCAGGGAAATCCATAGACCAAATCTCCCCTCCCCCAGCTGTTCCTGATGTGTATGAGAATGCCTCCCTCCAGCTCATTCCTGATTAAGAGTTGAGGTGGCTAGAAAAGGTGGCAGTCCTAAGAGGCTCCAGACAGGCAAACACCCATTGACACTTATAGAATTTTATTTACAGAAATAAACAGAAATTAAACCTGGCTTTTTTCATACAACTGAGCGGATCAGCACATGTTATTTCTTGATAATTAATCTTTCATTTCACACTAATTGAACACTTCATTGAAATTATACAAGCCATTCATTAGCTTTATTATCCCAACATTCCAAAGGCACACTTCCTAAGATATGGCTGAAAAAAAAAGCAAAAAATGTTGACTACATCAAATATTAATGTTGGTACTTGCAGAACACAATGACGGATCACCATTATGTCTATCAGGGTTTCTTACCCTTACACTATTGACATATTGGAGCAATTAATTCTCTGTTGGGGGAAGGGGTCCTGCTCGTTGTCCTGTAGGATGTTTAGCTGCATCCATGACCTCCAGACACTAGATGCAAGTAGTATTTTAAACCCTTCCTGTTTGTGACCATCAAAAATGTCTCCATACATTAGCAAATGTCCTGGGAATAAAATCACCCTCAGGTGAACAACAATGATACATAGTAAACTCAGAATAGGAAAGCTGCTTCTCTTTACTCTTTACAGACAAAAACACAGCTTGTGAAAACTCCAGGTACTTCACCACATGAAGGACACAACCTTATAATTCCAGAAAGTGTCTCCATAGTGGCCACTAGACATGTAAGAAGAAAACGATCATGACTTCAAATTATGACAGTGCCTTAAGTTCATGCATGACACATCCCATTGTTCCAAACCCAAGGCAAAGAGTAAATGAGATGTAAGTCCCGGGTAACAAAAATCATAAAGATTTTCATGGACCAGAAACAGGCCAGAAATGCCAACTAGCAAGAGGGACTAAGCCACAGCATGCTGGAATCTGAGCTCTCTAAGCCAATGGTGTTCGTGCGCTCAATACCTGATGGTGTGATCCACAACCCAGCAGCACCACTCCAAGGTGCATGCCTTAGTGAAACTCCTGAATGTGTGCATCAGTTGACGTGCACAAGAGTGTTCATAACTTCACCACGATTGATTGCAAAAAAAAAAAAAGAGAGAGAGAGAGAAAACGCAAAAGGCCACTAATGAGCAAATGGATAAATACATTGTAGAATAGGCCAATAATGTAATATTATTCACAGCTACGAAAGAAAAATAGCTACTCCAGGTAATACTAATGAATCTTAGAAACATGATTTTGAATAGATAGCAAGGCACAAAAGACTACTCACAATGTGATATTTTTTTAAAGTTCAAATACAATCAAATCTGAATCTATTAAACTTATTTTTAAAAACCCAATGTGTGTGTTTTTAAAGGCAAAAGAATGAGAAACACTAAATTCAGATTAGTGGTTTCCTCTGGGGAGGAAGTAAAGGGTTATATACAGGTAAAGTAAACTATACTGGAAATGCCTGTGGTGAATTAATTGGTATTCATTTACTAAAATGCTTCATATCTACATATATACACAGTACGTGTACATGTGTGCTTATTAATTATGTCTATCAAATAGTATATAACAATTTTTTTTAATTTTTCAGGAAAAGGGGAAAAGGACCAGAAAAACAATGGCAAACAAAAAGCAAAATATTAAAGGATGTCTTCAGTAAAATAAAAAGTGAAGTCAAGGGACATTTTTTTTAAAAGCATGGGAATATAAGAAACAACAGAGAAACTGACAAAGTATCAGTAAATTTGAATGAGTGAGAAAGTAACCAATCTTTTATGTTTAAAAGGGTAACATTAAAACTTTAGGCAACAAAAACAAAACCGAGATGGGGGTTGTCAGGTAGGTAGCTAAGTCCTTCTCATAGTCAGGAGGGCACTAAACGTACTGGGTAACCATAGACTTTACTGCAAAAATTACGGTGATATAACACGTAGGACCTTAAACACTTACAAGCAACCACTGCAAAACATTAGAAATTTCACTGGTGCCTTTCACCCATCAGAGAGGAAAAAAATTAGAGAAAGTTTTATGGAACCATATATCAGGAAATGAGAAATAAAGAACTAAGGAGAAAAAATGATAAATAGGACTCACTAAATAAGTTGTAACAGGGTGGAAATAAATCAAAATACATATGTAATTACAATAAAATTAAACTTATAAAATGCACCTACTAAAAGAGAATCTGAGAGAGGCTTAAAAAAAATAGAAATCTAAAACAACACTCTATGAAACACTAAATATAAACAATTAGAAAAGATATTAACAGGCAAATAATACCTGAGAATAAGGCTGTCCTAACATCAATATCAGAAAATTTAAGGGAAAAGCATCTAAAGAGTTAAAAAGCGGCTCATCATAATAATAAAAGGAATGACTCCATGAATATGTAACCATCTAATACTTGTGTTTACCAAATAACATACAGGATCCAGCACAAATAATGCCCCTTTTTATTACAAGCTCTTTTATTACAAAATCATAAGCATGTAATTCTGAAACATAACAATATCACACTCAAGCACACCCTATGACATTTTAGGTGAAATGTTCAAATTAAATCTATAAATTATTACACCCATACTGTTACCCTGACAACCACACTCAAGCAGGCCTTACTTCTGCTGCACCCTGTACATAGCCTTTGAGGAAGGGAAGAAACAACATACTCTTAATGCTATTTACAATTAGAGGTTTAAAATTCCTTAAAGACAGGTACACCTGTAGATGCTGTGTGCTTTTTTGGTCTTTAGTGTAGTTCGAGTTTATAATTTTAATATTATAAATATGAAAAACTATGAAAAAGTCATAATTGTTGATAAAACATCAAAATTAGGAAAAAGACAAAATGTTTTCTATAACTCCTTTTATTCATTACTATATTAATAATCCTAACCAATGAAATAAAATAAAATAGTGATGGTAATAGGTAAAGAATTGGGTATAAAAACTTTTAAGCTGTCATTATTTGTAGATTGTATATTGTCTACATACAGAAGGTAATAGAATCTAAAAATTAATTGAATTAAGAATAATTTCACAAGGAGCCTGGATACAAATTAAACATGAAAAAATAGAAGCATTGCTATATATCATTAAAGTCATTCAGAAACTATAATAGAAAAATAAACCACTTTACAATAAGCAATAAATAGTATAAAATTCCTAGAAAGAAATTTTTTTTAAAAGATGTGTACAATCATTTACAGAATATACAGACCAAGAACAAACAAAATAAAGGAAGTTCACAATAAGTGGAGATGGATAGTGCTCATGAATGGATGAATTAAAAACTGAAAAACAATCTCAATTCTCCCCTAAATAATCTACAAACTAAATAACAACATGCTGTTTTGTGGAATATGGCAAACCAATCCTAAAACTTATATGGAGAACCAAAGGCAGAGAGGAGTTAAAATTTTGAAGAACAAAAAATTGGGGAACTATACGCTACAAGAGAACACCAATATTTAAGAAGTCAGAGTCTTCAGGGCAAGCTGGTACAATGCAGGGTCTGACTACTAGACATGGAAGAGAATCAACACGCCCAATACAAACTTGCAAACATGTGAAAGAAAAGAAGACAAAGTAGTCACGGGGCAGCCTGAAATCTAGGGTTCGGAAACACACTAACACACGTATCTATGTAAGCATTACGGAATATAAAGAAGCCAGAGACGTCTATGCAGAAATAATTCAACAGGGACAATGAATTCCGTGGGCAGTCAGAAAAGCAATGAGTGCCTCAACGACTCACACGTAGCATGAGTTGGGCCCTTCTGGCCGGAAGGACTGAAACAAGGAGAGTAGTGATGAAGGACATGTGAGTGACCAGAGCGGATGAGACTATGTCTAAAATGCAGCAAGGAGATTGCATTGATTAATAGAGAAAGCAAAATGAGATGGGAGAAAACAGGATCAGATTTAAATTCAAATGAATTCAACATATATTTCCATCTCTACCACCACACTGGGAGTGGAACAGAAACAGTGATTCAGAGTCATGACCCACGACTCAATTTGGGGTTTAAGAGTAGGGTATCTTGCCCTGGCTGGTGTGGCTCAGTGGACTGAGTGCCAGCCTGTGAATTGAAAGGTTGCCAGTTCCATTCCCAGTGAAAGCACAAGCCTGGGTGGTAGGCCAGGTCCCCAGTTAGGGGTATGTGAGAGGCAACCAATCGATGTATCTCTCACACACTGATGGTTCTCTCCCTCTCTTTCCCCTCTCTCTAATAGTAAATAAATCTAATCTTAAAAAAAAAAAAGGTAGGATATCTCGATCCACAGAAATCATCACCAGCAGTATTATTTTGTGGCACTATTGTGAAGCAGCAAGAACCCTGACCTTGGAGTCAAAAACGGGTTCATTTGCAGATAACATAATGCTATATTTAGAAAACCCTGAAGACTCCAACAAAAAATTGTTCAAATAAATGAATTCAATAAAGTTGCAGAATACAAAATTAAAATCTGTTACATTTCTATAGAGTAACAATGAATTATCAGAAAGAAAAATTAAGAACATAATCCCATTTACCACTGCAACAGAAAGAATGCATAGGAATAAATTTATCCAAACAGGTGAAACTGTAAGACAATGATGACAAATGGTGAAGAAGACACAAATAAAAGAGAAGCTATTGCATGCTCAGGGATCAGAAGAAATAATTTTGTTGAATAGCCCTACTACCTAAAGCCATCTCCAAATTCAATGCAATCTCTATCAAAATTCCAATGGCATTTTTCACAGAGCTAGGAATAAATAATTCTGAAATCCGTAGGGAAATTCAAAAGACCCTGACTCACCAAAGTAGTTTTGAGAAAGAAGTATCACACTCCCAGATTTCAAGTTATACTACAAAGTTACAGTAATCAAAAAATTATGGTGTTGGTATAAAAACAGAAACATAGGTGAGTGGAAAAGAATAGAAAGCTCAGAAATTAACCTAATATTGACAAATTAATATAAAGTCAATTAATTTACAACAAAGGGGCAAACACATACAACAGGGAAAGGGCAGTTTCTTCAATAAATGGTGTTAGGAAAAGGAGACAGTGATAACCAAGAGAATGAACCTGAACCGCTATTTTACACCATATATGAATATTAATTCAAAATGGATTATAAACTCGAATGTAAGACCTGAAACCATAAAAATCCTGGAAGAAAACACAGGCAGTAAGCTCCTTGACATCGATCTTGGTGACTTTTTTTTTTTGTATCTAACTCCAAAGGCAAAGGCAAGGGCAACAAAAGCAAAAATGAACAAGTGGGACTGCATCACACTGAAAAGTTCTGCACAGCAAAGGAAATCACTGGCAAACAAAAAGGCAACCTGAACGGGAGAATACATTTGCGAATCATCTCTAACAAGAGGTTAATCTCCAAATTATATTTTTAAAATGCATACAACTCAATAACAAAAAAAACACTATCAGATTAAAAAATGAGCAGAAAATCTAAATAGACATTTTTCCAAAGAAGATACACAGATGGCAAACAGGCAAATGATTAGATGCTCAACATCACTAATCATCAGGGAAATGAAAATCAAAACTACAAAGAGGTATCACCTCACACCTGTCAGACTCGTTATTATCAAAAAGACAAGAAATAAGTGTTGGCAAGGATGTGGAGGAAAAAAAGTCTCATGCACTGTTGGTGGGAATGTAAAAGTGATGCAGCCACTATGAAAAACAGTATGGAAGTTCATCAAAATGTTAAAAATAAAATTACCATGTGATCCACCAATTCTACTTCTGGGTATCTATCTGAAGAAAATGAAAACACTCATTTGTGTAGATACATGCACACTTGATTTCAGGTCAAGATGGCTGCATAAGTGCTCACCTCATCCTACAGGCATATCAAAATTACAACTAAACTACAGAACAACTGTTGTTCATAACTTCCTAAAGTATTGCTGAACAGAAGCCCTCCTACTAGGAAATTGAAGAAGTCACGTTGAGGCTGGTAGGAGGGGCAGAGACACAGGTTGGGCTGTTCCCACACCCAGTTGTGGCAGATAAAAATTGGGAGGGATATCTCTGCTGCAGAGGACCCCAGAGGAATAAGGGGTCTCAGCCCCACACCAGGGCCCCATCCCAGGATTCCAGTGCCAGGGAGAGAACTCTCCATAACTTCTGTGGATAAAAACCAGTGAGGATTGAGGAGGGTTTCAGGAGTTCCAGATAGTTCCTCTAAGGGGCCTACACAAAAACTTACTCAGACTCACTCACTCTGAGCTCTAGCACTGGGGCAACAGCTTGAAAGGCACCAGGAACAGCGAGAAACTGAAGTGTCTGGCATCAGGCTGAGAGCTGGAGGGCAGCTTTCTTCCAGACGGAAGTGCTGGCAGAGGCCATTGCTCCTTTGATGAGCACCCCCTGCACAAAGCCCTCAGCGCCATATCTGACACTCCACCAACTTGGCTTTCCCTGTTCACCCTGCTCTGGTGATGCCCTGGGACCCCAGAGCACCCAACTTTCTGGCCCAACCAAACCATTTCCACTGGCTTTGGTCTGTCATACAAATGGTCTGTCTTGGCTTATGCTTCGGATTTTCCCAAAATCTCCCAAACAAGGAGCATCTGGCCTCAGCTTGCCCTATACCTCTTGCTAAGTGGTTGCAGGCCTGGTACTAGCAGCGACTGACCTTGATTCCCATCTTGGCCTCTCCTGGGCACCTCCAAGCCTAGCACAAGTAGTAGCTGTATGCAAGCTGCTTTGTAGCTCATACTGGGTGGGCCCTGGCAAAACACAGGCCGCAACTGATCTTGGCCAGCACCACCCAGGAGCCCCAAGATTCAATACACCTAGCGCTTTAGATCATGTTGAAGCATCACACCCAGCTATTTCTACAACTGACACGCCGAAGAGGCAGACTCAGGGGGAACCAGAGCCCAGCTAAAGTAAGTCCTGCTCTGTGGGGTGGGCTGGGGCACGGCTGTTTCTCCCCAGTGGTGAGAGGCCTGTGGTCACAGACAGTCCTTGAAACTGATCAGCCTGGGGATAAATCCCTCCCATTGACATGCCAACAGAAATCAAGGCTCAATTACAAGAGGAGAGCGTACACAGACCACAGTAGGGATGTACCTCAAATGCCCAGCTTGAATCAGGGAGGTTATGCCACTGGACCCTATAGGACACCTGCTACATTAGGCCAGGACGCCAAGCCTCATAGCAGCTCTGCCTAACACATAGAAACAAACACAGGGAGGCTGTCAAAATAAGGAGACAAACATGTCCTGAATGAAAGGACAGAATGAAACTCCAGAAAAAGAACTAAACATAATGGAGACAAGCAATCTACTAGATACAGAGTTCATACTGGTTATAAAATGCTCAATGAACTTAATGAGAACTTCAACAGCATACAAAAGGACCAGTCAGAAATGAAAGATACACTAACCGAAATGAAGAATAATTTACAGGGCATCAACAGTAGAGTAGATGAAGCCAAGAATTAAATCAGCAACTTGGAATATAACGAAGCAAAAATCACCTAATCAGACAAGCAAAAAGAAGAAAGAATCTAAAAATAGGAGGACAGTATAAGGACAACTTCAAGCATACCGACATTCACATGATGCAGATGCCAGAAGAAGATGAGAGAAAGAAAGTGAAAACCTATTTGAAACAAGAATGAGAAAACTTCCCTCACTTGGTGAAGGAAATTGACATAAAAGTCCAGGAAACACAGAGTATTTCCAAACAAGGAGAACCCAAAGAGGCCCACACCATGACACATCATAATTAAAATGCAAAAGGTTAGAGACAAAGAAAGAATCTTTAAAGCAGCAGGTGAAAAGCAGTTAGTTAACTAGAAGGGAGCTACTACCATAAGGCTGTTTGCTGATTTCTCAATAGAAACTCTTCCGGTCAGAAGAGACGGGCACAAGACATTCAAAGTGAGGAAAAGCAAGCACCTGTAACCAAGATTACTCTACCAGCAAAGTTATCATTTAGAGCTGAAGGGCAGATTTAAAGAGCTTCCCAGACAAGAAAAAGTTAAAGGAGTTCATCATCACCATTCCAGTATTATACGAAATGTTAAAGCATCTTCTTGAAGAAAAAAAAAGAGGAAAAAAGATTAAAATATGAACAATAAAGACAATAAACATATCTATCAACAACTGAATCTAAAATACAGAATAGATGAATGTGCAGAACAGAAACAGACTCTCAGATACCAAAAACATTAAATGGCTGCCAGATGTGGGAGTGAGGGGAGGGTTGGAGGGGTTGGGCGAAAAAGGTGAGGGGATTAAGAAGTACAAATTGGTTGTTACGGAATAGTCATTGGGATACAAAATACAGCATTGGGATTACAGTCAATAATATTCTAATAACTGTGTATGGTATCAGATGGGTGTGAGATTTATTGGGACAATCACTTAGTAAGTTATGTAATGTCTGATCACTAGGGTGTACACCTGGAACTAATAATAATGTATGTCAACTGTAATTGAAAAATAAAAATTTTTAAATGGAAAATAAATAATGAAAAAACTATAATGGCATCCTGGAAAAATGACATAATTGATCACTTCTCTCCTGTTGAGCATCTAAGATATTTCCAGGATGAGCCACGGACCCTTGAGGACACCAGCGTTGCCTGGCAAGATGACTGAGAGTTGCAGGGAAAGTCCTCAAGGAACATGATGCCCAGTGAGAACACTCTGGGCATCACTCCCACCATGAGACGAAATGAGCATGCAGAAACTGGGAGAATTAACGGATTGCATTGGCTAGAAATCCAGCTCCTCAGAGATCAAGTCCAAGCACAAGAGAAGGTCCTAAAGTTCTACCCATTGCAAGAATTCAACTTCCTTCCCTCCTTGGGTCAGAAGTGGACTGTGAGATGCAAACAAAACGACCCTGTCTGGTGCGCCCTCTCCAGCTACACTAGAAGCAGCACTGTGCATCTGTTCCCAGGCTGACTCTGGGCTGCAGTCCCTGAGGCACTGGGCAAACCAGACCCTTTCTCCTTCCCTGGAGAGTTTGGGATGGGGTCAGAAATATACACATGCAAAAGGCATTTCCACTTTTTTGCTGGGCGAAATGTTATAAAATATATTTAAACAATTAATAAAAAGATGCATGTGCCCTTGCGTTCCCTGCAGCGTTATTTACAATAGCCGAAATGTAGAAGCAACCTGTTTCCATCAACGGATAAATGGATAAAAATGTGACGTGTGTGTGTATCACGGAGATAACAAGAATGAAACCTCGCCATCTGTAACAACATAGATGAACCTAGAGAGTACTATTCTAAATGAAGTAAGTCAGGCAGACAAAGACAAATACCAATAATTTCACTTATACATGAAATCTAAAAAACAAAACATACAAAATGAAACCAGAATCACAGATGCAGAGACCAGACTGGCGGAGCGGGGTGGGAAGCAAAATGGGTGAAAGAGATCAAGAGGTACAAACTTCCAATATAAAATAAATCTTGGAGATATAAAGTACAGCATAGTGAGTATAGTCAATTTCAGTGTATTAACTTTGTACGGTGACAGATGGTAACTAGACGTTGTGATTATTTCACAAGGTAGTCAAATGTCAAATCCCTAAGCTGTACACCTGAAACTAATAATACTGTAAGTCAATTATACTCCAATTAAAATAAAGACAAAAAGCCCTGACCCGTGTGGTGAAGTTGGTAGGGTGACATCACGTCGGGTAAGGGGTTGCTAGTTGATTCCCAGTTGGGGTACATGCCTGGGTCGCAGGTTCAGTCCCCTCTCAGGGCACGTGCAGGAGGCAGCCAATCAATGTTTCTCTCTCACATCAATGTTTCTCCTCCTCTCTTTCTCCCTCCCTTCCCCTCTCTCTAAAAATAGATAAATAAAATCTTTAAATAATTTTTAAAAACCCACAATGGTTGAAGCCACTCAGAATAGTGGTTTAAATCCAGGTTGGGTTTCCACGACCTCTGCAGTTACCAACGACCTTGAGACCATATTACTTATCTCCTTCATGACTCATCATCTCCAAGGGTAAAACAGGGGTAATAATAATTCCTCCCCAATAGAACTAATGTGAAAATTTAAAAATTCAATATGCATAAAGCACTTAGAAAAGTTCTTAGAAAACAAGAAGCGCTCAATAAACCTTAGCTGTTTTTATTGGGAACTTTCCAGTTGAAGGCCTCTAGGCCCAAGTCCTTGAAACCCCTAAGCTTCTGCTTCCTTCTTTTTAAAAACATAATACCCCTGTCCTCGAAGCACTGCTATGTAGCACTAGAAGCAAATAAAAGGAAAAATAGTTTCATAAATTGCCTGGGTTTTACCAATAGCGGGGAAAAACTAAGTTCGTCTTCATTTCAAAGAATCAAGAGCTCTTTTTCTTCTCGTATAGACTGATAGTTGACTCCCTGGGTTGCCAAGAACTTCATAAAGCAATTTTGTTTCATAAAATTAGCCACTCTCGGTTCATAGTAAGCAATTAAAGGAATTTTCTCCAGAAATCTAGCACATTAATCAGCTGGGTAAATACCAGCAGATGAATGTCCAACTATTAAAGATGTCTAAACAATTTAGTTAACCTTTAGCAAAGATATACATGCACAGTGACTGCCTAGTTCAGAGTAAAAGATGTTAATGGTTCTTTTTAAAGCACTATTTGCAATGTTTATCCTTGTTTCTTTTTAATATTCCTAATTATTTTTTAAATGTAGCAAACTCAGGACAACTTTTCGATGAAGCTTTCTTTTCTGCAAGTTCATATCAGGATATGAGAAGAAATGAAACACTAATGCTTGCTTGTAAGAAAGGCTACCTGAAGGTTTCCAAATGCAAAATTAGAGAATACAAATATATCCATGAAAAATGGATTAATTTTAAGGTCAGCTTCATAAAATAAGCCCTCCATAGCATTCCTAACCCACTCTCAAAGCTGGTCACAGATTATTTAAGGACAGGCTAGTTATTCTGGGGATTAGTCCAATTCTTTGCTCCTTTTCCTACCTGGCTCCTCACAAGGGTCCCTACCTCTTTCACTATTGATGTTACTGATTGTAAACTGCCTTTACCAAATAAACAATGTCAAGAGGTCATGGGGAGGCACAATCATATGAAATTAGTCCACCTTTCTTCTTTCAGACAGCTCTGGTGGCGGGGGATGGGGTGGGGAGTACCTAAGAGCTAAAAAGGATGGCGGAAAATTATTTGAGTCAATATGTTTAAAATGAATAATGAGAAATAATTTGAAAAACCACAGTATACAAGTTTTATAAAACTGTTAAAGAAGCCTACAATGTTAGTCATTTTTAGATAAGTGACATAGCCTGGATCCAAAGTTCATAAAGGAACCAGGTAGAAGAGGTAACACTGCATATTTTTGGTCTGAGAGGTATGTACTGATCTTCCAACTAAACTCTTACAGCAAAACATCACAAAGATGGGTATGGAGCCCAGCCGGAGCAGAGGAGAGCAATGGAGACAACCTTCCTGAAGAGAAGTGAGTCATAAAGAGCATTTCACGTTCTACCATGAGATGAGAAGAAGCCCACAAATATGGGAAGTTGATTTATGTTGAAGGTAGCCCTGCAGGGCATTTGGGGGGAAACTGCTATTTTCAACCAGTGTCTGGTTCAATTTTTATGGTTCAATTTCCATCTGGGAAAGTCCTTTATTTCAGAGCATACACAAAAGTCAATTCTGAGTGCATTGTATATCTACATATGAAAAATAAAATAATAAAAAGAGTTTCCAGAAAACATAGGAGAATAGCTCTATGATGTGGGAGTAGAAAAAAAATGCTTAAATAGCACACCAATGACATTAATCACAAAGAAAAAGACTGACGAATTTGAGTACATTAATATTAATATCTTCTGTTCATCAAAAGGCACCATTATGAGAGCAAAAAGGCAAACCGGAGTGGGCAAAGATATTTGTAACACACTTAACTATCAAAGGGTTCACTTCCAAAGTATACAAAGAACTCTTAGAAGTCAAAAAAATAAAATTCAATAAAAAATGGGCAGGATATTTAAATAAGTTCTTCAAAAAGAGGGTCATAATATGTCCACTAAATATAAGAAAGGCCTGTCAACTTCATTAGCCATTAGAGGGAAATGCAAATTAAATCAATGATGAGATATTACTACACACCCACCAGAATAGCTAAGATGAACAAGTCTAATAACGCCAAATGCTGACGAGGACACAGGGCAATAAGAAACTTCATGCACTTTTGGTGCTAATAAAAAGGCACAACTAGCTTCCAAATCTGTTTGGTAATGCCTATTAAAAGCTGAATAGATGAAAACGTAATAGCCCAGCAATTTTACTCATAGGGCAGGCATGTTGGCGGGGATGTACATATATCTTAACAGAACTGTACACACATATCTATCAAAAGATTTACATAAAAATGTTAATAACATCATTATTCATAATACCAAAAGCTAGAAACACCCTATGTCCATTAACAGTATTCACATAACTTAATTTTATATGGTGACTAAAATAAATGTGATAACATCTTTAAACCTTTCAAACATGGTGTTGTGTGTGTGTGCGGCGGGGTGGGGAGCCAAACTCAAAAGAATACAATGATATTCCATATATATACTTCAATGTCTAGTAAAAACTAATCTCAGGGGCTCTGGCCAGGTGGTTCAGTTAGTAGGAGCACTGGCCCTACACCAAAAGAGTTGGTAGTTCGGTTCCCGGTCAGGGCACATACCCAGGTTATGAGTTTGATCCCCGGTGGGGGTGCGTACAGGAGGCAACAGGCCACAGGTCAATGTTTCTCTCATATCTATGTCTGTCTCTCTCTGTCTCCCTCTCTCTCTCCCCCGACCCCCTCTTTCCATCAAATCAATAAAAACTTATCCTTGGGTAAGAATTTAAAATAATTTTAAAAAACTAATCTAAGGGAAGGTGAGAAGGTGGTTTCCGAAGTGCTGGCAATGATTCAGTGCTGCCTATGGGAGAATCTGTAATACTCAGTGAGCTGCAAACTTACAATTTGTGTACTTTTCTGCATGTACACTATGTTTTAAAGAAAAATTATTTAAAATGTCAAAGAAAAATGCTGCCTTTACTTATCCCCAGTTGCTCTGCTTCTGTAACTCTTTGTTAAGGAAATAATGACTATGAAAAATTTTAGGCACAATATGTTATGCAGTATTATTTATAGTGGCAAAAAATGTTCAAAAATAAGGAAATGTAAATTGTGGCATATCTAATTAGTGAAATATTACACAGCAATAAAAGTCTCATGAAGATTCAATAATCTATGCAAACAAACCATAAAAGACTGAAAATAGGCCAGCTGGAAATGTGCAAAATCTCTACAGTATTTAAATAGGTTTTATGTGACTTTTTAAAATTATTATTTTTATACTTAGAGGACAAAAGATAAGAGTTTTTTTCTTGTTTTTTTTTAACAGCAGAATGCTTTGATCTTTTTTTACTACTTCTGGGAGGGTGAGAAATTTCCCCTCTGCTTGACTAAATAGGAAATGCACAAAATGGTCCGCTAAACAGTAGATGTGAGGCCACTTTGGTAACTATTAATTGACCTATTTGTACATACTTTTGCCTCCAAAGTCTTCATCTTGTAAGAAAGATAATTTTGTTCTGTAAAAAGTAGATAAATGTGGTATTTACTGATGACCTAACCCAGGAATCCTATGGAACAGAATCTTAAATTTCTCTGGCTTTTGCACCAGAGATTAGAGAGAATGCTCCCACACATTTTTTAGTTGATGGCTCTGGAACCAACCAGAAGTAAATAACAGCACGCTCTGACTTGAAAGCGCATTTGGTGTTTGGGTCGAAATTATGGAAAAGAATACTAACCATGCCCGAGGTTCTATGCTATGCTTTGTGCAGCTATAAAGAATATGAAATCAATTCCTACCCTCAAGCAGCATAGTCTTATTTACCAGACAACACGTTACATAATAAAAACAAATTTTAAAATGTCAAGCAACTAAAGATTTATGTTAATTAGTACCATCCCCATTTTTCTAAGCTCTAACCCCATCATCGGGGCTTGAAGCCTGGAAACTACATTTCTCAGACTCCTTTGCCAGGGAGATTCTAGGTTTAGATTCTTTCAGCGAGAGGCACTCAGATGAAATTGGAGGCGGTAGAACCCATTTGCCTTTGGCCACAATAATATTAGTGGCAGAGTTGGGCAGAGTACTACGACATAGGCCCCTGCAGTGAAAGCAGCACAGAGCCAAACTCTCCTGTGGTGACCGAATGGACAGTCTCGGACAGACGGGCGCACATTCAGGCTGTGCCAGTCATGTTCCCCTAGTCCCTGATCTGCATTTGCTCTTACAGGACTTTTAATAATTTTAACCCGGTTCTCTCTGTATTAAATCTTTCTCCCCCTACAATATATAAATATGTTCAATTTCCTTGGTTGATCCATGATTAAAAGTCACAAAGCAGCAGAATCTCATATTCTGATCAATTTTGAAAACAGGCCAAATTTTACTATTCAAAACACGGTTTTCTAACTCTACCACTAACTCCTTTTAGCTATTTTTTTAACCATTATTATGAGTTTCCTCTCTGTTAATTGTCAAGAAAATGGAACACGGTGCAGTAGAAAAATTAAAGTGTTCATCTCAAACATTTGACAGAGATACATCCTTGGATTACTAATGTTTAATCCTTTAGACTAGAAATGACATATTAAGTACAGCATGCTGCTCCTTGAGTTGAAGACAATTATATAAGCACTGAGGGATTAGCCTCATTTTAAATTACGCTCATCAAAATCATCATTACATGTGTATATATGAGCGTATACATGCATATATTTGTATGTGTTATATACCTTTAAATTTTTATCCCCTTACCTAGATAATTATATTCCTATATACATACAAGCCTAACTATGGTTCATGATTTTATAATTCAGATTACAAAGCCATATATGACTAATGGACAAGACAGAAATTAACACAGTCCTCACAATTTACATGCATGACTGCTTTAGTGTCAGAGGAAATAAATGCCATCCCCTACCCTAGCTCAAAAAGCATAATGGATGAGAAGTCATTCTTCTGGTTCTGGGAAAAATGCAGGAAGCACACTTCACCTACCTCTTCCACTGAATACAACTAAAAAAATCTACAAAAAATTATTATTAAAAAATGACAGAAAGCAGCTACATATTTGAAAACTCTGGCATGTAAATAGCAGCAGGCAAATCACAGAAGAGCACTGGAGTAGCCATGGGTTTACAGCATTTATTTTCCAGAAGTATCCTCTGGCCCGAACTTAATATAGCTGGAAACCTAGAAATGAGCACTGAGATGAAGGAGAAACCTCTAGAAGCCCTCTACTCCTGGCTCAGGGAACAAAAACTCATACTTCTGATATTCATGAGAATGTGGAAATTCCCCAATTTTGTTTTTTCTTTCTTCCTTTTTTTTGCTGTTTTTCCCACGCCCTGGTGCCCAGGCCATTCCACAGCAGTCATGGAGGTCAGCAAGAGTGAAAACTCTGAGGGAGGCAGCTCTTTCCATCCATTCGGTGGACCTGTGATTACAGGAGGCTGAGGCCAGCCCTGGTGCCTTCTTTTACTCTCTGTCCTTGTGATGCTTGGGCCCAGAGAAGGACACCGCAGAGCCTAAAGAACTGACAAGGTAAACTCTAAGGAACTTAGAGGTACCTGGGAGAGTGCAAAGAAATGCTCAGAAAGTGACTCTGTAACACTGCTCATGATTTCCAGGGATCATCACCAAGCTAAAAATGTATGAATCAGATTATAATGAGCATACCAAAGACTTTGAGTAGTGAACTAATAGATGACTGCATACGTTGCAGACTGGCCACGTGTGGTATACACCGAGAACAGAACCAGACTACCACACAGACTCTGAAAAGTAAATTGATATTGAAAGAATAGCCCCCTGAAGGTAGGTTGGAACTTACAGCCTGAAACTAACCAGTTCAATTGCCCGCTATAAAAAAAAAAATAAAAATTATGTGACTTAAACACAACTGAAGTCTCATAATCTAATCCTCAAAATATCCAGAACAGATTCCAAAATTACTCTATATACCAAGAATCATGAGAATTTCAATTCGCACAGGAAAACAGTTAACAGACACCAATGCCGACATGATACAGATGTTGAAATGATGTGACAAAGCCTTTAAGGCAGCTAGTATATAAATGTTGAAATGGCTAATCATGAACATTCTTGAAACAATGTTAAAATAAAAGTCCGGGCAAAGAAATAGAAAACAAAGTAGAAACAAATGGAAATCCTAGAACTGAAAATGACAATAATCAAAATTAAAAATTAACTAGATGAACTCAAAAGCAAAGCGGAGATGGTTGATGAAAAAAATCAGTTGACTTGAAAATAAATCAATAGAAATTATCTAAACTGAACAATGGGGAGAAAAAAGAAGTTTGACATAGAAATGAATGGACCTTCAGAGATATGCGATTCAGTAACAGAAGGTCAAACATTCCTGTCATCAACGTCCTGGAAGAATATTGGGGAAAAACACGTGCACTGAAAATATATTTGAAGAAACAAGAGTGGAAAATTTGCCAACTCTGGTAGAAGACATAAACCTACAGATTCAAGAATGTGAACAAATCTCAAACAGAGTAAACCCCCAAAATTTATGCTAAGACAAACTGTTAAAGAGTAAAGACAGTATGCCCTGGCTAGCATAGCTCAGTGGATTGAGTGTCAGCCTGTGAACCAAAGGGTTGCTGGTTCAATTACCCCGTCCGGGGCACATGCCTGGGTAGCAGGCCAGGTCCCCAGTAGGGGAGCACGAGAGGCAACCACACACTGATGTTTCTCTCCCTTTCTTTCTCCCCCACTTCCCATCTGTCTAAAAATAAAATAAATAAAATCTAAAAAAAAACAAAAAGACTAAAGACATTAAATTTGGGGTATTGAAAAAGTTTCAGAATAAGAAAGTGGAGATGGCTGTACAACATTGTGGCTATAACTAATGCCACTGAACTGTGCACTTAAAATGGTAAATTTATGTTATGCATATTTTATCACTATTTTTTAAAAAGATGAAGAATAAAAAAACCTTCAAAGTTCCCAGAATAAAACGATAGGTTACAGTAGGGAAACAACAATTAGAATAATAGTAGATATCTCACACAACTCACACAAGGCTAGAAAGGAGGAAGTAACACAAAAGTTTTTAAGTAAAACAATTGTAATCTCAGATTTTATATCCAGTAAAAACATCTATCAGTAATAAAAGTCAAATCAAGATACTCTCATATGGAGAGAAACTTTAAAAATTTATAGCAGACCTGCTCTAAAAGAATTACTAAAGGTAATTTCCTTCAGCAAAAAAGAAAATATGAGAAAAAAATGAATAACAAGAACAAACGAAAAAGAACAGAAATGGTTAATATCTGCATAAAGAGAATAGACTATTCTCCTCTTGAGTAGTTTAAAATATACTTGATGGTTGAAAGCAAAATGATGGGATTTTCCATGCATGTAGATGTTACGCTAAGACAACAATGGCATCAGGGAGGAAGTGTAAAAGGACCTCCAAGGTAAGGGTTCTACATTCCAATGAAGTGATAAGCAGACATTAAAAAATTAAATACATATTTTTGTAATCCATGGAGCAATCACTAAAAAAAGCTGCACAAAAAAATATGGTCCAACATTATAATTAATTAAATAACACACAACACTAAAAATGTTCAAATAACCCAAAACATAACAGGAAAGTTAAAAAAAAAAAGGAACAAAAAAATAGGGAACAAGCCAAAGAAACAATGGAATGGTAAACTTAAATGCAAATATATTAGTAAGTATATTAAATGTGCAGGATCTAAAAACAACAATTAAAAATCAGAGATTGTCAGACTGGATTTTAAAAATGGTTCAACTATAAGCTATGAGAGGTTCACCTCAAATATATAAATAGGTAGGTTAAAAGTGCAAGGATAAAAAATTTAATGCAAACAAAAAAGAAAGCTAGAAAGCAAACAAAAACAATTATATAATAGTCAAAAAACATGAAGAGGCATTTCACTAAAGAGGATATGCAAATAGCAAATAAGTACATGCAAAAAGATCTTCACTATCATTAGCCATCCAGGATATCTAAATTAAACCACAGTGAGATATCAACGCACAGTTATCACAATGGTTAAGGTAAAACATAGTGACATCAGTCCTGACTGGTGTGGTTCAGTGGGTTGGACATCCTGCCGCAAACCAAAAGGTCACCGGTTCGATTCCCCAGTCAGGGCACAGGTCTGGGTTGCGGGCCACGTCCTTGGTTGGGGGAGTGTGAGAGGTAACCAACACATGTTTCTCTCTCTAGCACAATGATGTTTCTCTCACTACCTTTCTCCCTTGCTTCTCCTCTCTCTAAAAATAAACAAGATCTTTTTTAAAAAACATAGTGACAACTATGATTTTTATCAAATTCTGGAAAGAGTATAGAAAAACATGGATCATTCATATGTTGCTGGTAGGAATAAAAAATGATACAGCCACTGTAAAATACTAAACAATGCTTAGTTTCTTCTTAAAATTAAACATTGGAATACTACTCAGCAATAAAACTGAACAAACTGTTGATATAAACAAGCTGAATGAATCTCCAGGGGATTATGCTGAGTGAGGAAAAAAAAGCCAATTCCAAAAAGTTATATGCTACATGATTCCATTATGTAACATTCTTCAAGTGAGGATTTCAGAAACGGAAAAAAGCCTAGTGGCTTCTAGGGGTTGGGACCTGGGGAAGAAGAGTGATTACAAAAGGGCAACATGAAGGATACTGGTTTGTATCTTTTTTTTTTAAGATTTTATTTATTTTATTTTTAAACAGATGGAAAGAGAGGGAGAAAGAGAGGGAGAGAAACATCAATGTGTGTTTGCCTCTCGCCCACCCCTACTGGGGACCTGGTCTGCAACCCGGCATGTGCCCTGACTGGGGAATCGAACCAGTGACCCTTTGGTTCGCAAGCTGATGCTCAATCCACTGAGCTACACCAGCTGGGGTTGGTTTGTATCTTAATTGAATATATACATGCCATAAAATCACATTTAACTAAATATACACACAGGTAACATATAAAACTGAAGAAATCTGAATAAGATCAGTGATTTGTATCAATGTCGACTTCCAGGTTGTGATATTGTATTATAGTCTGTAAAATGTTACCACAAAGAGGATATTAGGTAAAGAGTTTGCTCCTACGACTGCATGTGAATCTACATTTATCTTAAAATAAAAACCTTTTCAAAGAAAAAGAAAAATGGAGTGAAAAATGACATCAAGATTAGACAAAGTAGACTTCTGAAAAAATAAAATTACCAGAGATAAAAACGACATGCCACATAGCAATAAAAGAACTGATTCACCAAAGAGACAACAATCCTACATGTATATGCACCTAACAACAGAACTTAAAATACACAAAGCAAAGCTTACGAATATAAAAGTAGTAGATAAACTTGTCACTATAGTTGGAGATATCAATACTTCCCCTCCTCAGTAACAGGTCAAGCTGGAAAATCAAGGATAGCAAAGAAGTGAACAACATGTCAAGCAACTGGACCTAGCTGACACGTAGAGAACGCCGCATCCAATGCCAGGGAAACACACATTCTTTGAGCGTAAATTAAATACCCAACAGGAAAGACCATAACTTAGGTCATAAAAAAGCTCAATTAATTTTAAAAGATTGCAATCACACAATGTATATTCTCAGATTATAATGCAATTAAACTACAAATGAGTAACAAGAATTATCTCCAAATGTTTGGAAATTAAAATTCAATATATATACTCTTAAACTAGCTCATTTATGCATACTTTTATAATATTAAAAATTTTTTTAATTATCTCAAATTGAGTCTATTGTACATTAAATAATCAGGAGATAACGTTGGTTGGTTTGAAAGCCAGTGATACGGATCTAGGATCTAGGGTGCAGTCGCCTGCCTGTTACCACACCCCAACCCACCCCGGGGGTGCGAGTCAAGGAGGGAGACCAGTTGTTGAGTGGCTGCACGGCGTCATACAGCCTGGGTGTGGGTGAGGGTCTGCCTGCCTGTCTGTCTCTGTTAGAGTGTGTGAGTTCAAACTATGTGAGATGTTTGTTCTTCCTCATCCTCTTCTGAGGCTGTTTTTTAAAAGCTTGATTGTAGGAGATAAGAATGTATGAAATTAACGCTTTGCCTTCCCACTGCCCCCAGAAAATAAAAGGGGGGATCTATTTTGGTCCACTGGAGAAGCCCTGGGACAGAGTGGAGCCAGCCCGCTGAGCAGAGCATGACAGCCAGGTCTGGGACTCGACCAGGGCTCTCACTAGAGCACCCACTTTTTATGCACACGGAGAGTGCCCCGTTCCTGAGCAGAGCAGAGGGGAGTCCCTGTCAGGTGCCCAAGCCAGGGCTCACGAGAGCTTTTTGGCTGAGGGTCCTATTACGCCCAGGCTGCCACTACTGTTGGTGCTGACCTCCTGGGACCCCGCCACCCCAGAGCCCACCCACGCCCAGCATTCTCCTCCTTTGATAGTCCTCAAAGCGGCACATCTCTAGCTGCCCCTGGCAGGATCATGGGGGCCTTCCATACCCTGGTTTCCTGGCTTCCTCATCTGCCCCATGCAAGACGCTCCTTCACCATTTCCCAGGAGGGGCTGCCTGCCACTGTTCAGCTGAGACACCCTGCTTCTCTTGCTCGTAGGCACCCTGACCTGGAAAGGTAACTCTCCCAAGCACGCTGGCTTCCCTCCCAAGAACAAACCACCTCTGTACACACCCTTGCAGAGGGCCGGAGCAGGGGCAGGCCACGGAGCAGGGGCAGGGAGTCCATGGCTCCCCTGGACCAGGGGCTAGCTGTACATTCATTCCACCTCCTCTCCCTGATGACAGTGCTGAGCAATGGCTAAAGCCCCTCCTCCCCAGCGAGAAGGGTGGTACGGGCTACCCTCTCGGCCCCAGTAGCCTGCACTCTTTTTCACCAAACAGCAGCTGTCTCTGGGCAGGACCACCAGTGTCAGCCTCATGACATCCTAAGAGGCCCAAGTGCAGTGTAGGAGGCAGAGGGACTCTGGCTTGGGGAGAGCCTGTCTGTGTGCATGGAGTGACGTGTGTGTGGGTATGTGTGCACTCGTGCACGCCTTTTTTTTTTTTTGTCATGGGGACAGTTGAATTCAGGGCATTTTTCTGCAAGAAACAGACTTCTCTCCCTCTCTAAGAACTGGCTGTAACCTGAAGCCCATCAAAGGCACTCCCAAACTAGAAAGAACCTACGCAAGACAGCTGGTGAGGCCTGAAGGTGGCCAAGGTGGGAAACGGGAGCGAGAATAAACAGTTCCTCAGTTGAACCTGAGCCCCTGTAGGAGAGGATGGTGGGGTTGCCAGGGCTCAGAAAAGCACACGATTTCCCCACCCCACCCCACCCTACCTTTCCTTTGTGTTCTTGGGTAAGTGCTAGAGCAGCAGTGGGCGCCCTCCATCTGACAGGGGTGTGCAGAAAGAGCAAGCTGGGTGAGTGTTTGTGGTGGGGCCTCGTGGGGCCTGGGAGGGGATGAAGAGGAGGTGGTTTTTCCTTACTGTATAAATAAATATTTGTATGATTAAATTAACACACACACACACAAAAAAAGAAACCAAAAATCAGGAGTGAAATCTCCTGGAATTATTCAGTCATTAGAAAATCACAGGTTGGACCTCATCTGTGTCCACCGTCCTACTGCCAGTACTGGCGTGGGGCATTAGGGGACCACCAGGGCCTTTCTGTGAAACTGCGAGCCCACACCAAATGAATGACTATTCCTTAATTAGTTGCTCATAAGTCACTAAAAAATTATTAATACTGTCAATAGGATCCCTTTCATCCTAGTTTTCCCTTCATCATCTTGCAATTTGTTATTAACAGCAAGTCATTTAAGAAGTCCTTATTATAAAATATAATTAAATCAATGTTGAGATTCTATATGTCTTGATCTGATCCAGTTTGTCTGCTGTCCTCTTACCCCCAAATAAATTCAGACACTCTGTCATTGAAAGGATCTCAGTTCCTGAAATGTGAATGATCTGTAGGCACTTGAGACACTTAGAAGAATTCGAATCTAGAGGAAATAAAGTTTGACTTAATAAGGACAGAGGATGGGGTTGACATATTCTGTTAAATGAAGAAGGAGTTGGTTATGGCATATTTTAAGTGTCGCATGCCAGTGTTTATGAATTTTCTAATTTCAAATTACATTTTTATCTCCAATAGATGTCAACGAAGTTATTTTAAAGGCAAAAGGAAAATGTGCCAAAAACTAAATAGTGTATTATTAATAGACATAAAGTATGCATTTTTACAATGATCCAAAATAAAAAGAAACATAAGTCCAACACTCATAACCTCCATCAGCTTACATTCATTCAACAAATATTTATTGACTACCAATGGGTACCAAACATTACATAGTCATTGCTCTTGAGAAATACCCAGTTCAATGGAGAGGCAGACATATAAACAAACAATTACAATTTAATATGACGCTCACTATAACAAAGGGGCCAAAGACAAAGGGATAACGACAGGGGCTTCACAGAGAGACATTTGGGCTCCGTTCTTTTTTTTTTTGAGTAAATACGACAGTGTCCAGGAGGAAGCGAGGAGTGGAGGGGCCAAGAGAAGGACAGGCCCAAGCACGGACAGAATATGAAAGAACATTATTTCTTAATAAGGCTAGAACTTCAGGCATTTGAAACATAGGATGGAAGGAGGAAAAGGTGGAGAAGGACTTAGGACAATTTGGGAGGGTCTTGCATGCCCTGGTGGATTTGAGGCAGGGAAGAGAAGTGATCAGAAATTTCTTATAGAAATTTAACTCTGGAGACAGGTAGCCTCTATTGCCATTGTCTGGCAAGAAATGATGAGAATGAACTAGCACAGCAGCCATGGAAATAGAGATCGGAGGACAGAGCCCAGGGATATTTAGCAGAAAAAATGAAAAAACTCAGTGACGCAGTCGAGTGCAAAGAAGGAGCCAAGGGTAAATCTCAGCTTCTAACGTGGGCACAGCCTAAAGAAAGAAAATACAAGAGAGGCACTTTTGGAAAAGAAGATAACAGATTAGTCTTGAACACGTTTGTGTCTGATGTGCTGCCCCTCTCGGACAGCTAGATGGGGACATGAGGCAATGCTGTGAGACAGACGTGCGGGTTTTAGAAGAGCTGAGAGGTCAGAGGCAAAGGGTTAGAAGTCAGTGATTTATATGAGTTGTTGAAGTCTCTGAGGATAGATGAGACCAAACATGGAAAGTATATTCTTATCATTGTTACCATATTATATAAATGTTTCCTTGGCAAAAGAGTACTGATTGGAAATGGATTTAGAGTTTTAGTATACATAAAGTTTGTAAACTACTGTTCCAAAATGACCATCAAAAAAGCCAAAAATTATGCAATGTTCTTCCATCAACAATGAACTCCACTTCTGGAAGGAGAATTAGAAACAGGCCTGCCTCCTGCCCACTCCGGCCTGGGTAGGATGCCAACAGCTGATGCAACAGACGCCCAAGTCAGCAGACACTCTTCTACTAAAGTTCCTTTTCTTACATTGAACTTATTGACAGTGGTTAATAAAATTATATAGGTTTTTAGGGGTACGATTCTGTAATACATCATCAGTATATTGTATTGTATGTTCTTAAAGTTATAATCAAAACCCCAAAACCTCACTCATACTGAGCACTCCTCTCCTCTATTCCCCAACCACAAACTTCCCCCGCTCTGCTTTTTCCCTTTCTTTCTTCTTTCTTTTTTTTTTAAATACATCTGTATGCCACAAAGAGGTTATTAACTCCTCTTGGAACAGGGGATGTAAGGATACAATACAGTCCCCTGTATTATTTCAGAAATAAATATGGTAACGAGAAATCACATTGCTTTCACTCTCTGTGAGAAAGCAGCTGAAGAGTCAGAACTGGAAAGGGAGGCTGGATTTACAAAATCCAAGCAAAATGCAAGGTTCCTTGCTTATTATTATTTTGGGGCATCTAAGCCCAACTAGTTTACCTCTAAGTGTACAAAAGTCCTGGCAGGGGTGAAGAAGGGGACTATGGGAAGAGTGGCAGGGGCAAGCCACAGAGAAGGGGCAGGGGGTCCATGGCTCACAGGGAGTGAGCCAAACTTTAGTTCTTCAAGAGCCAATATAAGGCATGAGAGGCACCTGACCAAGGTTCTAGAAAAGTATTCAATTCTACTGCCAGAATCCAGGAAAAAAAAAATGCTATTAACGCATCTGAAATTCAAATTATTAATAGTCTTCTTAGCAGAAATCTTTTTTTTTTAGGATTTTATTTATTTTTAGAGCAAGGGGAAGAGAGGGAGAAAGAGAAGGGGAGAAGCATCAGTGTGTGGTTGCCTCTCGTGCACCCCCTACCAGGGACCTGGCCTGCAACCCAGGCACGTGCCCTGATTGGGAATCGAACCAGAGACCCTTTGCTTCGGAGTCCGGTGCTCAATCCACTGAGCCACACCAGCCAGGGAGAAATCTTTGATAGCAAAATATTTTAAAAGATTCTAAGGGGCCAGGAGATGGAAAAGAACAAAGGGTCTGGGAGCCCCAAATGTCCCAGTCTGACCTGAGCTTTTGTTTGTCATTAAGCAAAGTGATCCTGCACTATATACTGCTGTCCTGCTAAGACTGGTGTACTCAGGGAAGGAGAACAACACCTGGAGAGCTTTGTTCACTTCTCCTAAATAACATGTTTTAATATTCTAAATAAATATTAAATGTTTATTTAATATTCAGTTCTAAATAAAATCCTTTAATATTCTGTGAGTTCTCTCCTTATCACTAGAGAAATCTCTAAAAAGACAGAAACATGAACTGCTGGTATCTGGTTGGGCCTGTCTTTCAGGGGCTGAGAAGTTGCTTTGGGGGGGCTTTCCTGACATGCCCTACAGGTTTTTTCAGACTGCTCTGTAATAAAAGTTGATTGAAATGTATATTTTTTCAACAGAGGTTTCCTTGCAAGGACATAAACAGGAGAATGATACTTCACTCCTCAGAAACAACCAGACATACCTACGGAGCATGCAGAGCAAGTCAAAATTCTCTCTCTTTTGTCTTTTGAAAAGGGAAAATAATTTAGTGCAGATCTACTGAAAAAAATTAAAATGTGCCACCAACACCCAAGATGATGTCACGTCAGTTGCTAGCTTCAGGTCAACTGCAGTGCAACAGGAAGCTTGGGACTGGAGACAAGCAGGACCCAGCCCATTTTATCCTCCCCTGGACCAATCCACAGACTTCTAATGACCTACAGAAATAACACTTTCCACTCTGGACAGTGAGATAGTAATTTGTGTTTCCAATTCTGGCAGTTCAAAAGCTAAGCCCAGAATATACATGGAAATGCCCACTCTACAAAAGCATTACTATAGTTCCAAGAGTGCCATAAAACGTCACTTCAACACTGTCAAAACAAATAAGTTAAATTCTTCTTCACCATTCCATTTCTATCAATACCAAACCCAATCCTATCAGGTTATAAAAACTGAGGTCAGCAATGGCTGTACCACTGCATGAATCATGAAAGTATAATCAACAGGAAAAAGCAGAAGCCTGATTAGAAAACATTGAAAAGCTGGGTTTGGGGCTTTTGTTTTAACACTTACTCTTAACCAACCCAATTCACATCTACTTCTGTGCACGAAGCTCTAAGATGTTGCATGTTTATGGGGTGGGGGATACCATCACCACCATCACCACCATCACCAACACCACCACAACAAAAGTGTACATTTTTGCCCACCGAAAGGCCACAATCTTTTCTTCTAGGAAACTTCACTGATGTATTCACTGTTTCTTCTCTGCTTTCCTGAAACTATCTCTATATAGTACAGTAAGCATCATCTTAATATAAGAAGAATAGGAGAAGGTCAAGGCTGTTCACAGACTTGGAAGAGAGAGGTAGTTTGTGGCCCTGGTCAACTGTTTTTATCTTTCCATGGGAGAAAGATAATTTGTGAATAGAAGAGTGAGATACTAGAAAGAATGCAGCCTCTCTAACTCATTATCATTTGTAAATTCCCTGCCTGATTTGATAACAAATATCGCTTTTCCTTCAGTGCCACTGGCAAAAAAAAAAAATCAAATCTCTGTGATAACAAAGGTACCATTATTTCTGGTAGCATTTTCCTGGGTCCTGTTAATAATCACACTTGCAGTCAACTAATGCCCTAGGTTCCCACATCACTAAGTAAATATTGCCTGGTGGCAAATATTAGTATCCCCAACTTTGCATTCCAAAGAAGTCATGAAACCTATCAGAAAGGTCAGATCTCAGTAAATAAGGCCAAAGCAAAAAAAAAAAAAAGTTAATTCCCCTATTTCCACTATTCCCTAGTTTCAACATAAATTCCTGTGTCTCTAGCTCTCAGTGGAATTTCCCACCAGACACATCAGTGGTCATTGTAATCCCATCATATCCACCATTATATAATCGGTTAGTAGATGTTCATAAAAACATAATCCTAGAAGCAACTTCTGGACCTGGACTCTTAACTCAAGATTTGTTAAATACAGGGGGTACATAAACACCCTTAAAAGAGAGTTTTATATATGTATATGTGTGTATGTATATATTATATAAAATCTTCTCAAGAAATATTCCACAGCTTTCCTAAATTGTCAAGGACTAATACTACCCTCCCCATTTTAGAATCACTGAGAGCAAATTGGTCATTCTCAATTCTTGCATGCAACAGAATATTCTGTGGGGAACTTTTATTTAAAAATACGTATCTAGCCCTGGCTGGTGTGGCTTGGTGGACTGAGCACCGGAATACGAAGCCAAGGGTCCCTGGTTCGATTTCTGGTCAGTGCACGTGCCTGCGTTGTGGGCCAGGTCCCCAGTGGGGGGTGTGCGAGAGGCAACCACACATTGATGTTTCTCTCCCTCTCTTTCTCCCTCCCTTCCCCTCTCTCTAAAAATTAATAAATAAAATATTTTTTAAAAAATATGTATCTAGAGAGGGTATTGGGGGGATAAATGGTAATGGAAAAAATAATAAAAAATAAAAATATGTTCTCATGGAAAAAAATACGTATCTCAAGACCCCACTTTAGAAATCAGTATTTCAATATATTGGTAAACAGGGCCCCATACCATGTGAATTAGAATTTTTTTTACAGGCTCTGGAATGATTAGAACACATTGCCAGGGTTATGCAACAGTAGGTAGTTTTTATTTTATTTAATCACTGAACATTAAATCTAAAAGAAACCCTAGATACCAAAAACCAGCACATTCCTTTTACAGGAAGGACCCAGATCGGCTGAGAAACTTGCCCAGGGTCACACAACTATTTAGAAACAGAGCTGCAAGCAGCATGACAGTTTCAAAAAAAGTTGTTATGTGTAAACGGAGTCTCTCCTGAAGGATAAAATATGGGTGCCCTCACCCCTCCGCCAATGTACTGCTTTAGATTTTTAAAAATCTCATTTACTTTTTCATAAGAAAAATCACGAAATTAGATTTAACAATCTTCTTTCTACTCGGTCTCCTAAAACCACCTTCTGAAATTCTTCTTTAACAGAGAAGGTTCGCCACTTCTTGTAGCTCATATGCAGAAATTAACTTGCATCTGTATAAAAATTATAGTAGCTATAACAGAAGAATCATATTTATAGGGACGTATCACAGTGGGTAGGTAATTATGATAAATACACAATGAAGGTTACCTGACCCTTTCTTTTATCAACTGTGTGAGAAGCTCCTGATTGTCAAAATTATGGCTTGCCACACTTCGTTATACTTTTCTTTCTAGCTGTTTTATTTTTAATTATCAAAACCCAAAATTAGAGCACGACTGTCACCACAAAGGGGTGTAAACAGCCAAGGCATCCCCTTTGCTTCCGGAAGGTATTTCCATGTCCCAACCCAGGAAGGACAGGCCCTTCACCATCGGATCAAATAACATATATTTATCCTAACAGGAGGACTTTTAAAATGCAATTCAAGTTGAAGGAAAGAAAGGGAAAGAAGGAGGTAACTTTAGCTTTGTTAAATTTCACAATAAATTTACACCCAGATTCAGCAAGTGCCTTTCAGTGGCTTCACAGCAGCTGAGATAATTACACTACTGCCCTCTTGATGGATGAGTCCCCATGGAGACAAGTCGACTGAATCCCAAGGACAGCATTCCAGGGCGATGAAAAGAATTCTTTCAGTACACACCCACTGTGACTTGGTGCAGGCAGGATTTCTCCCTACCCCACTGAAGGAGACAGAGTAGAAAGCGAAGAGGACAGGGACCTAGGCAGGTAAGTAAAAACTGTCAACATTCAAGCGCTTATTGTACGTCGAGAACTGCTCTAGCATATTTCTATGTTCCCTCCAGTAGATTATACATACCTAAAGATTAAAGTCTCATCCTGTTTAATCTCTCCTAGCGCCTAGGAAAATCCCTTAAATACAATATAGAATGAATAATTGAATAACGAATTGAAATGAGAAAGAAAGAATTCCAGAACATCAGTTCCAAAGGGCATGAGTATTTCACACAAATCAACACCACCGTCTTGCTTTGTGACCACCCTTCTTTTCCTGTCTACATCTCAGGCGGAGGCAGAGTGTCTGGTCCTGGGCATGGGAACATATATATGAATACATAAATGTATATGAATGAACAGAGAGCAAGCCATCTTCAAGGAAACTACATATTTTACTTATTTATCCTTTTTATTGTCTGTTTCCGCCTATTAAAGCATCAGTTCTAGGAAGATAGGAAGTCTGTCTGCTCACCACTATTGCAAACATACCCAGGATAATGCTTAGGAAAAAAGAGGTAGCCAATATTTATTGAACTGGTGTTATCAAATGAGTGAATTAAATCCTAAGTGAAAACAGAGTACTGGCTAGATCTGGGAGATAAAAGGAATATAATGCATCATCCTATCGGGTAGAGAACAGGTCTCACTCTCATCATTGCTAAACACGGATATGATTAGGGCTAAAGCTGAAGACTGAAATTTTCTGCTAGAAAAAACATTTCTTCGTATATGCAATTTGAACAATTTGTAGATGCCCAATCACATGTATTTTGCAATGAATGCTGATTCCAGTCCTCTGTGCAGTACCGTCCTTAGTCCCAGGCAGAGGGTGTGCACTGGAAAGCCCAGCAGCCCTTGGCCACAAGGATGTGCTCACCAGGAGCCCAAAGTCCCCTTCTGGGTCACATGCCAGATCCAAACACCCTGACGTCCCCAGTGCAAACAGCCCAGCTCACTTGACAGGGCTTGCGCAGACTTTTCCCAGATACTCTCACAATGGTGGCCCCATCTTTATAAACTTTTTTAAAACATTTATTTATTGATTTGAGAGAGAGAGAGAGAGAGAAACATCGATTTGCAGTCCCACTTATTTATGCATTCTTGTATGTGCCCTGACCAGGGATTAAACTGGCAACCTTAGCACACTGGGGTGAGGTGCCCCCATCTTTAATTAGCAACCCAGAGGCCCACAGGATGAGGTGTGGCTCAAGCACAGGCATGTGGACTCATGTCACAAGCATGCACATTAGGTCTATGCTACTGTTCATGCTACCTGGTCAGGCATGGAACTCCATGAACAATTTGGAAACTCCAAGTTCAAACCTGACCTCCAAGGTTGCTACGAAGGTGTGGTTTTTGTCAGAGTAGAAGAATTTATGAACACATTTTAACCATTTTTTTTAGTTTGATTTATAACTTGTAAATATTTACATGCACAGTATGTGGACCTGCATTTACATCCTAGCCCTGGGCACTACAATAAATAAAGGTCAACATAAGAGACACTGATGGTCAGTTTCCAACTTGCGTAAGGACGTAAAGTCAGCGACTGGAAGAGCCAGAACTCAAATCCAGTTCTTCACAATCCCAGCATCCGTTCCCAGAGCAAATCTTCTCCTCCAAGTCTTCAGCTTCAAAGCACTTCTGTGTGTGCTCTCTCCTGTCATGATTATAACAGCAACCCAGAGGCTCCCAAGAAGTGAGGCCACGGGTCCAAGAACACACAGCCCATCTTCTCTCCTAACATCCTGGGCTTTTCCTCTTAATACCATAGGAGCCAAAGGCAGGCAATTTTAAGTCCAAATGGTTGTTCCACATATGCAGGCATGTAGCTACCTGCAGTGTAGAGAGAATCTATGCTAGAGGTAAGCAAGCAGTGACACATGCCTCAGTAACCTCACAAGATGCAGCCTGAGGCTTCTGAACGTACATCTTTTACGACTCTAAACCCAGCAGTGCATTAGTGTTCTTGCAAAACAGGCTGTGCGACCATTTACAAAGCCCACATATAATACCTTCGTAAGACTTGTGCTTACAGAGATCCTTTCATCCAAGAAATTCAAAGCACTTTACAAGCCCAGAGCCATTCGTTCAAACACTCCAGGGGGGTTTGCAGGTGGCCAGGTTATACTCATTGATGAAGAAACTGAGGCACGCTGACAACCTAAGTACCCTCCTGTAAAACAGTCTTAACTTTTAAAAATGAATTGCCTTCAAGATCCCCAAAATCATGCTACTGATATAGGGGGAAATTTTTTGTATTATTTCTATAGAAATCACATTGAACGTAATGAAATTAAATACCACATTGCAGAAATCTATGACTTGCTGCAATTCTTGCAACCACAAGGGCCATCAAAAATTTATGCTCAGTCCACTGCGAATAGTTTATCATTAGGTTGAGATATTACTGCCACTCAAAATGCAAATTCTACGATCACAAATTGTAAGACAGAAATTTCAATTTTTTTTTCTCCAAATAGAATCAGGCTTTTACACCTTTGGCCAAAAAGCACTTAGCAAAGGTAATTAGCATACCCTCTCCAGTCTAGATGGAATTGATTTCAAGCCAAGGAGATTAGCTTCATTTGCTTTTTAGTGGGAGGTAAATGGCCCCAGGGAACTAAGTCTGAGTGTAGTAGAGGAAGAGTCCTTTCATAAATAAGGAAGATTAAGACACACAAATCAGGAAGAATAAAATTATAACCAAAACACAATGCCTGTGTTGAAAACATCTATCTGACAATTATGCTCATAACAGTGGCCAACACTTAGTGTGTATTGTGTGCTAACCACTGGTCTCGGTGCTTACAAGTAGCCCATTTTAGAGACGAGGAAACTAAAGCTCAGAAAAATTAGCAGGTACATACAGTCTCAGAGAGCTTACAGGGAAATGAGAAGAACTGCCATTCATTCACTCAGTGAGTTGAACTACATAGAATCTGAAATATGAACATTCATATAAATTTCTCCTAGGGAGTTCACCATCTAACGGAGGAATGCACAGGTAAAACCACTTTCAAACAGGCATGTACAAGGCACATGAGCAATGCAATGAAAGCTGACGAGGGGCTGGGGCAGAAAAGAAAGACTTTGCAGAGAGGATGTCCATTTCAACAGGCAGATAAAAGAAGAAAGGAATTTCAGGCTGATATGAATGGCTTATGCAGACATGTTAAGACATAAGAACACCTAACCTGGGTCACCTGGGTTGTCTGGTACGGCTAGAGAGAACAAGGATGCATGAAAACAGCTAGCAAAAGGAAATCTTAGGCTGGATAGGTATGAATAGATAAAAATTTGATAGACAGAGTTAATTACCTTTACAGTTGTGTATATCTTATCTCCTTCATCAAGATATGCATCTCCTCGTGGAAAGAAAAACCCTCTAGATTCTAGCAGAGTGGTTTCTGCCTGATGATGTTGAATCTCAAGGATTAATCGTTGTTATTTCTTCACCACTTAGATAATGGCTTACAGGCATCACTATTTGCACTTTGCTCATATTAACTTATTTAAACATTATACCAACCCAATAAGGTAAATTCTATTACTATCGCCATTTCCAAAACAGAGAACCGAGTCAGAGTGATACACCCCGAACAAACACCTGCTAAATGGCACTTACGGAATTCAAGTCCCCAAAGCACACCCAAGACTGCAGTGAAGATTTGTTCTAGGGATTTTCTTTCTCTATGATTGCCAATACTCCTCAGTCCTATCCGTGTATCCTCGGCACAGTAAGTAAATGTCATGGACATCCCAGGAGATGACTGACTGACAGGCTCATGAACACTGTCTTCACTATCACACAGTATCTGCCACTTTTCTCTTCTCCTGCTCAGTGCCATCCAGTGATGTCTGCCAATGAGAACCAAGGTCACAGGTACTAATGCCCAAGGTATTAATTTAGCTGCTGAGACACCAACGATGTCACCTATCACAGTTACTTAATGCTATTGCTGCCGATACAATTCCTAACAGAGCTATTTGTGTCAGTTCACATACTCAATGTGGCACACAGATTTTGGTGAATGACTTCCTGAGTTCCTGCTTTCACTTTTAACACAGTCAAAACGACCCTAGGTCTCCAAATGATTCCAGAAGGAGTTCGATTGGAAGGTAATCCAAGTGATTGTCAGCATGCTCTCCATGAAATCCTCCTCCCCTCTATTAACACATTTTGAAGTTTGGTTCACATAAACCTTCCTCCATTTGATTGCAAGCACATTTGGACAAGCACAGGAGGTACATAAATTTTTATAACTCGGCTTATATGCAGTAGGCATCCAACTTGTTGAATGAGTGAAGCATTAATTTTCCTCCTCTGCCATAAGGCCTTGAGAATGTACACGTCTCCTGTCTGTCTGCTTCTGCTCCCGATTTCCTTGACTGTGAAATAAGTTAATAACAGCACAAACTGCGAAGGGTTGCGGTGAAGTACATAAAGCACTTAAAACGGTGCGTGGTACACAGTAAGCACTCAATAATCATTAGTTATTATCATGAACACTATTCTCAGATACACATATTTAACACAGACGTATTGTTTTTGATCACACAAGGCACCAGCAATGGCTGCTTGTCCAACGCTCCTAGGTCTTCCCATAGAGCAAGGTCTTTCCCAGAGGTTCCTCAAACAATGATGAAGAGTGATTCTGGGAAACCAGGACACCAGACTTCCAGACTTGCCCAGACAAGTTTGAATGTAAGACTATGAGTACACACAGATAAGGCCAGAGCCATAGCCCCAGAAACAACTAAAAATAACATTTTCCACGTGAATTTAAAACGATCCCTTGCAAAAGAAAAGACACACACATGCTTCTGAATGATTACGATTATACGAAGTATACAAGTGACCAAAGAGCCACTCCTGATAAATGGCCGAAAAGGAGTCATGGCAACGCACCTTGCATTCTGGCTGACACACTGACATCAACCCGGCTAATATCAGACAGTGTGACCTCATCCTGGGATGAGGCCAGAGGTTTCACTAGAGATCTCTGCAGTTATCAGATCTGGAAAGTGTTCCACTTGCTTTTTCGTTTAGCAAAACAAAAGGTAACAGGGCCCAAAGGGGGCAAGAAGGTAGAACCAGAAATTCTCCAGACTTCATTACCCTAAATTACCTGATGATGAATTAATAGTAATTGTTCCATGGTTTCAATGGAAGGTAAACTACTACTAAAAAATATCTGAGCTTCCTCGTGCTTTTAATCTCTTCCTTTTCTCTTACACTGGAGAAAGAATATTCACTGTTCCTATTTCCAAATCGTTTCTTGTTCTATTTCCAAACCCTTTTTCTTTCACTCCTCAGTCAGTCCTCTTCAATCCATTAACCACAGTACAACCCAGTACCCTATCATTAACCTCCCTACCCCCTGCCAGCAAGCCTTAGTGGAAGAGCCAAGAGTACACTGATTTCAGGCCTTGTGCTGACATTTGCTGCCTCAGGATCTTGAAATTCTTCACCTCTCTGGGCCTCAGTCTCTGCAACTATAAAATGAAGTTCATCTCTGCAGCTCTGTCGCCACCGTAACTCTCATAAAAGTCATTAGACCACAGGCTTCCAAGTGTGCAGAGAAGCAATTATGGGAGGCCAGACCCCGCTCTTCCCATATGAGTGAAAGAACTCCGTAGAAGTACATGTTCTTGGGGGTGGAGGCCACCTAGGGGAGAAATTAAGACAACCAAATATGGATGCGGGAGGAAATACCATCTGATTCCCCAAGTGGAATTAAAGAGGGTGAGTGCTCACAAACACGAAGGAGGAAACCTGTCCGGGAGCCCAGGGGTGTGAAGCACACCTGGAATCTTCCCTCTCAACCAGTGCAGAGCATCTTTTGTATCTGGTGGAGTTTGGAGAAGGAGAATTAGGTGGATGATGTGTTTTCAAGGGACAGCGCAGTGCATTGGGTGCTAGAAAGCATAGGCAATCAATAAATAACATTTCAATAGTATTCAACATCTTTCTAGTGGTTCTCTTTAGGAAAAATCCGACCTGCTCTCTACTCCTCATTTAGTGAATGTCCCATGAGTAAACTCGCAAATTCAGAAGGTCAGAACAGTGAAGGCCACAATTATAATCCAAGCATTGAAGAATTTCATCAGTTAATGTTTCAGGATCTGCCCAAATATTAACAGCTCACAATCAATGGGAGAAGTTACTTTGTAAATTGGGTTTTCCCCCCCTTGAATTTGAGAACTAGAAGTTTACAAAGCTTGACTTCCTGGAAAATTTCCAGATTCGCACTACGGTTTCAACTTTGGGGACTGGGCTCGGTTTCCTAAAGACAATAGTGAATGGTGTTGCAACTGGCTATTACATCTGCTTTTAAGGACAGTTTAGGTACCCTTTGCCGAGAGGCTTTTGTAATATCCATCATGTCATTTTTTTTGCGCAATATTTTCTCTTTCTTCTCCATTTTAAACCCCCTTTCTCAGTGGTGCCTAAGTGCTCAGGTGATACACACACAAATGCTCTGACAGACAGATGGGTAAGCAGCACCGTGTGGTGCCCATGCTTCTCAGTGGGGGGAAAAAAAAAACAACCCTCAAAACAGAATGCAGTAATTCCATCCCCTCAAGTGCCATAATAATCGCTGCAGGGGGTAGTTCTACAACTAAAACCACAGCACAATAGATGTATAAATTAAGGCCACTAATAATGTTTGACAATACAATGAAGCAAGTATTCTAATATTCCCATGCCCATAAAACCAGAAACATTACTTTAAAACCTGTTGCAGAATAAAACTTGTTTAACTATTCTCACAAAGTCAGTGCTAGAATAACTTCTTTTCCCCAATATGTGATTTTCAAGTAACTGAATATATACTCCATGAGTGTGGACTTCCAAATAGATAAAAGATTTTCTTAAGCGGTAGGTCTTACCAATTTTGTAGGTTAGTCTCTACAGGCGCAGAATATCTGAAAGTTTATTAATGACTAACATTTAAGAAATCTTTACAAAAGTGCTCACCACAATTGGATAACTCTTATTTAATTCTAATAAATTATTATCACCCATTTTATAGATAAGAAAACAAACACTGAGATAGGTTAAATAATTTGCCTAATGTAACATTGCTACTAAGTTGTTCGACCAGGATTTCAGCCAGAAACTCTGACACCAGAGCTCAAACAATTAGCTCCCTATATGACAACACCCTGGTAGTGGTACCAAAGTCCTCAATTTTAAAGGGGAAAAAACAAGTCACTCACGTATTATTTCTCCTATAAAACATCTTGGTAGGCCAGATTAACATGGGTCCAATCCAGAGAGATTTGGTTATAAATGCCTATAGGAGGACAAGAACTAGTAGATGATTTTGCCTCTAACATTCTCCTGGCCCAAATCCCAGAAATAAGATTATGGCATGGGCCCCTCTGAATTATGGTGATTGGTGAGAGACCATAGCTATCTACCCACTCCCCCACCTGCTTTGAGTTATCTGGAGATATTGTGTCTCCTGAACTATGCACATACCAAGAAATGTCAAGGCCATCAATATTTACATCACATGAACCTGAAGGTCAGTTCAAAAGGGTACCAGTTATTTATGGGAACGTTTTAGTCACCTAGGGCAGATGGGAGAAAAGGAAGAGCTTGGAATTATTCCAATTTTATCTTAATGATCTCTAACATAAGAAGTCTACTGCCAACCGTTAAGACATTCCACAGTAAAAGATAAAAATCAGTATTTTTAAAATATCCCTTGTGGCATACACTTTTCATAAACCTAATGTCACCAACAATAGGACGTCAGAAGATACCATCATGTTAATTAGTGCCTGAAACCTCTGAACAGTAAGCAATTCTAAAGTGATGATACATCTGAATTTTAGAATGATTTTTGTCCTAAATGTTATATCTGGCATTTTTAAAATACATGAAAATAAAAGCACAGAAGCCTCTATCTAAAGCCACTGGTGATGAAACAAACCATGTGAACATTACCCAGTGCTCTGTTCAACTCCCCCTAGGTTTGCTTGCAATACATTAAAGATAGATAGATGATAGATAGATAGATAGATAGATAGATAGATAGATAGATAGATGATAGATAGATAGGAGACAAAGCTCTCTCTACTGCCAGTTAAACCCTTTCACCCTAAACACACACCCACTCTACAGAGTTAGGGGGATAACTCTTTATCCATATCCACCCAACTACCCATTTTGCCACCTCAAAACTGGAATAAAGTTCACATAGAACCATAGACTAGCCCTGGCTGGTGTAGCTCAGTGGACTGAGCATCAGCCTAAGAACCAAAGGACTGCAGGTTCGATTCCCCAGTCAGGGTACATGTCTGGGTTGCAGGCCAGGTCCCTAGTAGGGTATGCGCGAGAGGCAACCACACGTTGATGTTTCTCTCCCTCTCTTTCTCTCTCCCTTCCCCTCTAAAAATAAAAAATAAATTTTAAAAACATCATAGACTAGTAGTTTTTGATAAGCTCCCCCTCCAAAAAGAAAGTTGCTGAATGTGTCATCACACTCCTCACACCCGGTAACACCCTAACCTTACCAAAAGAACCTGAGTTCTCTAATTATACCATTAAGTTTCTTTGATGTCCCAACAACACAAAGTCAAGAAACAAAAAGCATGGAGGAAAGATGTATAAAAGTTAACAAGTACCTACATAATTCAACCAGTATTGACACATTAAACTTTTTAATGGAAACCTCTTTGAAAAACTAAAACAAAAATTCCGAAGACTACTACTTGCAAAGAAGTGTTCAGAGAGTATCAAAAGTTGTATTCTCCCAGTTGAAATCTGAGTTTTATCTTCCTGTTTTGACTAGAGGTCTCTTGACGAAGGGCCTGCAGTGTTATAAATTATCCCATTACTCACTCTCTTTGGCTATCCCCGCTGGAACAGGAAGGAAGTAAATCTTGGAGTCCTGCACTTACATCCCTTAATCATACACACGCATGCCCCCCAAAGCAGTAAATCACCATCATTCACTGTGTCATCATGATTCACACCTGAAACAGAGCAGAAAGACAGGTATTCAGAAATGCCATTACCAAAGAAAGGTATCTTAATACATTAAAAATAATAATACATAGGTACCGCAGTGTTGTTCTTTCTCAAATAGACACCACACCAGCAAGTCTATAATTCTAATTAAGAGTCTTCAGCCATGTTAATTTTTAATTTTTTTTAATCCTTACCCAAGGACATTTTTTCATTGCTTTTAGAGAGAAGGGAAGAGAACGGGGGGGGGGGGGGAGAGAAAGGAAATATCTATGTGAAAGACATTGACTTCTCATACGTGCCCTGACCAGGAATCAAACCCGTGACTTTTTGGTACATGGGATGACGCTCCAAACAACTGAGCCACACCAGCCAAGGCTCATCAGCTGTGTTAAAGGCAACTTTCATAGAGCATAGCTTTCCAAACAGAACATTTCAGGACTCATTACCCTTTCTAAGCTCTATTAAAAATTAAAACCAACATCTATATCATATTAACCCACTTGGGCATGACTTTAATTAGTGGAATTGGCCCCATTGTTAGGCCGACTTTCTTCTCTTCAACTCGGCAGGGCAGAAACATGACCAATTATATGTTTTAAGATGTTGCCTAATTATATAAAAGATCTCATTTAACTTTACATAGAAGTGGTTAAGAATCAAAATATACCATCAATCCTAAAGGAAAATATTTGACGTTACCCCATTTTCTCAGATTATGTGCCCATTGATTGACTGTATCTTAAAGAAAAAAAGAGGAAAAGAGGTCTTTCAATAGTGAAGGGGCCTTCTTTTATTTTGATTAGAAAAAAAATGCAAAGTTTTTCAGGTTTATGTGAATTGTGTAAGTTTGGGTGAGTTTTCCTAGCAATACATAACTACATTGCTTCCATGTATCTGTTTTGTTGAGAAGAGTCAGTAGCAGCAGTGCATACTCAATACTATAAGGCACATTAAACACTCTCTAGCTGGGGAGATAAGTACCATGCCTCCATCTTGCCAAGCAAAAGCCAACGGCCAACAGAAGAAGGCCAAATGGGAGAAAATACGTCCTACAGATTTTACAAAACTTTTTGTCGAGTTTGCATCATTATTATCAGCTGCCCGTCACAAGTGCCAGAGTCTCATCGAATTTGTTATCAGCTCAACATCAGTATAACACTACAATGGTTTCCCAGCCCCTAGATTTGAAATTGATGAGTGGATGCTAATGAGTGTTCTGTCTGCAAGACATGCTTTTTATATTTAACTCTCTGACCTTAACTTTATTTCATTTAAAAATTTGGAACTAAAGCTCATGTTGGGCAAAGAAATGCATCATGACACTCTCTCGGCAAGAACGAGGCCAGGCTGACGCACTGCTGCTGCTGGAACTGCTTTTCAGCAAAATGGCCTCCTCAAGGATTAGCCTCTGGAAGAACTGAGAGTAGAGATGTTTTTATAACAGAAAAGTGACGTATTTTGGACAGTGGTGAATACATACATAGAATAAAAGCATTTTGTAAATAAAAACCATTGCGGTTCATTTAAAAATAATAATACAATTGAAAATAATTTCTCAAAACAATGAACTCAATGCTACCACTCTTTTAAGGTTGTTTTATTGCTTACTGATTTCAAAGAGATTTTTAATAAGATTATATACCCAATATTGAGGGTCAAAAGCTCCTCGAGTACATATAAATGAACTGTGGTCTGTTCAACTTCCAAACGACAATCTTACACAAACTCCATTAGAATTATATTAAAATGAAAGTATCTCCTTTGACATTTTGGTTGTGCTGTGGAAAACACTAATAATGCTTCAGCCTAAATGCATATGCATAGAAAAATACACTTTCCTCAATAAGCTCAGGTGAACTAACACCTGGCATCCATGTTAGGGTACACGAATACAATGTTACTAAATGAAAGGAACGCATCGTGAACATGCCAGCATAAAACATGAGTTCCTTGTATTACTTCAGCCTTACTGGTGCCATGAATTACTTTTTGAATGACAGATTTTTTTTAACATTTGTGTTATGTTTTACCTCCAGCTTTAAAACTGTGCAAATAGAAGAGAAAGCCAATCTTAGTAAACATTCCCCTAACTATCATCAGATTTAGGAGAATGTTATTTGTAGACCTGAAGAACAATGCAATACAAGCCACAGATGCTGGTGCCTGTCAGCTATGAAGTGTCCAAAGATTAACCCACAGCAAACTATCCCTGCACTGCATTCCGGGGTCACTTAAATCCCAACGCAAGGAAGATGCCTTTTAGCTAAAAATGTAGATGTTAGGCAGCTGCAAGTCAGACTTTAAAAATGATCTCTGGAAAATCTCATGGGCTTATGCTATCCTAAAATGGCAAATACCGACTCTTTTTTTTTTTTTAATGTAATGCCAGTAAACCACATTCAAGGTCAGAAAAAGTCTACTTGGCCACCTGAATAAATCTGCCATATTTGGTATCCAAAATTAAAAGGCTGAGATTTAAAAGTAGTACTTAAATGCTAGATTTCAATACGAAAACTTAAAGATCGGGCAGGGCATACGCCAAAATAAGGACAACTCATTTAATGGCATTTAGTCAGCTCGTTTGTTAAAGATACACTGATTCATACGCACAGTCAGAAATAGTACAAAAGTTAACCAAAAATGGCTAATATCATAATCAGATACATATACTGAGTTATTCTAGGAGTTATTTAAAATCACTGCTAAATTATTAGGTCTGTCTCAAGTAGGTTAAGAGATAACCAAATATTGTTAAAATAGTAAAATATAAGAAGAGACATGCATAGCGAGGACTGCACTCAGCAAAACATCACTGGATTATATCCATAAGCCCATTTGCCTTTAAAATGCCCCCCACTGGACACATTCATCTACCAGCAGAACACAACCAGAAATGAGCCCAGAGTCCGCAACCGAAATGACAGCCCAGGAGTTCGTGGGTTTTATAAGTGGTGGTTTGAGATTTAGGTTTTGTTTCTCCATATAAATAAAATAGCCATGGAAATATTCTCCTGACACCAGGAAATCAAAGAAAAGAAGATTCATGAATCAAGTGGTTTACCCATTTCTTTTGATCAAAACCAGTTAGAGGACCAACGAGATCAGTAGTTTCTTCTACCTTCCACTTGATTATTTGTAGCAACATGTAAAGCTCTTTTCTATGGAGGTAATGGTGGTTTATAACATTAGATAAGTTTCAGGTGTACAACATTATAATTTGACATACATACACGACAGCATGTTCACCACCCATGGTCTAGTGTCCATCACGTACCTTTCACCCCATTCCCCACTTTGCAGACTCCCCACTCTCTGCCCAGCTGGTAACCACCTAGCTGTGGTCTCCATCTATGAGTTTGTTTTTGTTTGTCCATTTGTATTTTCCCCCAAATATAAGTGAAATCATACAGCATCTGTCATTCTCTAGCCTGCTTTTAGTGTAATACCCTCAAGGTCCATCCATGTTGTTGCAAATGGCAATATTTCATCTTTTTTATGGCTGAGTAGTAGCCCATTGTGTGTGTGGTATGTGTACACACATATATATATACTATCATGTCCTTTGTCCATTCATCTGTCAATGGACACTTAGGTTGTTTCCATATCCCAGCTACTGTAAAGAATGCCTAAAGCTGCTTTTATTGAAATACCAGCAAATGTTTCCCATACCAAGTTCAGTAATGAATAATGAACCACAGATCTTCAATTTCAATTGCACAAGAACGACCCTCCAAAACCATCTTTCTATCATCAACAATTTAAAGAGGAATTTTGGGGCAGAGGGATTAGAGAAAAACCGTACAGATACCAAAAAAAAAAAAAAAAAGTTGTTATGGAGGAGCAGGGGAGAGACTGAATTTTTTTCCATTACCCTAAATATATTGCTTAGATTCAACTAAACTCACACTGCAACACAAGTGCAAGTCTAAGAGTTTTATACTCTAGTTAACAATATGAAGAATTCAGTAGCTGAAGAGAATCTCTTCTGAAAATTTACATGGTTTACTGATGAGTATTTTGTACCAATGTCCAAAAAAAATCACTTTTTTGAGCCTACCGTTGATGTTGCGAATGACTCAAGAATTATATAGGGAAGAACCCTGGCGGGTGTGACTCAGTTGGCTGGAGCACTGTCCCCTAACTGAGGGGTTGTGGGTCAATCCCCGGTCTAGGAACATATGATCCCTAGTCCCTGTGCGTATGGGAGGCAACCAATCAATGATTCTCTCATATCAATATTTCTCTCTCTCCCTTCTTCTCTTTCTAAAAGCAACAAAAACGAATGTCCTCGGTGAGGATTTTTTTTTAATATTTTCTAAAGAATTATACAAGGAAGTATAAATGTCTCTATATCTTTGGTTGGATAACAAGAAGCTCTTGGAGCTGAAAGTTCAAAGAAGCAACTTGTTATCCCAGATCCCTAAATCTATATATCTTAGAGCTGATATTTCCCAACCTGGGGCCGTAACAGATTAGAAGATCAGGAGAGGCACTTCTATTCTTAAGGGTATAACTGGCAGCTGCTGTCCTCATTTGGAATACTTGCCTCATACAAACTTGTTTATACATTTGGTGCATTCATATAATTTGCCAATTTGCTAAGCTTGACACCAGTAAGATGGCTGAACATTTGCTGTTGTCCATTTGTTGACTTATAAAACCTCAATGCCTAAATGCCACCTGAAGAGAACCTAACCAACTGGGAGGAGACAAAGTACTTGAGGAAGAAAACTAAGACTTGTCTTGATTTTTCCGTGGAAAACAGGAAAAGCAAATAAATACTCATTTTCTAATAATTTTAGTGGCCCTTTTATTTATCCATTCTTTTTCTAAAAGTTGGATTTATTCCCAGCATGTTTGAATGAGTGGTCACAAATGCTACTCGAAAACCAGTCACTTTAGGTAAAATGGTTTTAGGTATATAGCTCCGGCTGAAGGGCAGCTAAGTAAACAATTAACCTGAGAACACAAACACAGGGTCAATCCCATCCATCAGTAGGGCGGGGCAGGTTTTTTTGCTAAACAGAAGCTCATCTTCAGGGGGTTTTTTTCTTTCGTTTTCTTTCTGTTTTTTTCTTTCTGTTTTTTTCTCACCCCAAGAAATGGCAACAAGTCATCTGTGTATCAATTCGTGAAAAAGATCTTTAGAATGAGACCAGTGTTGGACATTCCCAACAGCTCTAATACATAACGAAAACCTCTACAGTAGAGTAATAGAAGACTCTGCATTTTTAAAAACATTCTTACTACGCTGAATGTATTTAAGTATGGCCAGAGCCACAAATTTGGCTAAGCATACACCTATAGGACTTCAGGAGCACCAAGAGGCCCCACTGCTCAACACAATCTCTTCCTAGGCTGCTTGTCAGAATCCCCGAATCCCCAAATCCCCAAATCCCCACCAGTGCTGTGTCTCAGGCACCAAATCCCCTTGAGAAAATACCTGTCTATTAACTCCTTAGCAAAAATTTGCTTAATATTGGGACCTAGTAACCCAGACCCAAAGAGTGCCATCAGTTGAACAAATAAACCATGGTAGGAGTGGAAAGTGATGAAAAAGTTTTATTTGAGGAGAAAAGCTCACAACTTAGTGTGGAATGGGTGACCAAAAGCAGTAGAAGGGTTGAGGAAATAGAATAAACCCAGGGAAAGCCTACAGAACAAACAGAGTTTTGATCCATTTTGAAATAAAACAAATGTTGAAACTTGGCTTTCTGTGGCAGAGGTATCTCAAAATTTATTTTTCATAATCTGCACTGTCCGTCAGGTAAAACCATACCCGCTGGAGGAGGAGAGAGCAAAGTCTCGCTTTCTTGTCTTGCTTGGAATCCTGCCCTTCTTCTCTCTCCCCATGACCTGGGTACCTGCCAACATTTTCCCTGTTAAACACTGATACCTCCTTCTTCCTACTTGCTCTGTTCTCTAGCTTTCTTTTCTCCCATTCTTTCATAAAATTCCGAGACTAAGAATTAAAATTGCCTACCTAAGTAAGGGTAGGCACGGTCTTTTTAAAACTCTATCCACCAAAAACGTTTCCATTGCGGGAACGTGTTGCTCCGTTTACGCAGAGAACACAGAGACATTTGAGCAGGGAAAAATCCCTGGTCTATTGGTTCTGTGTCTAGGCTTTGTCCAACCCCCAGGATCTGGTGTTTCTCATAGTTCATGCTCTGAAAAAGTCAGCTCTATGTAGGTCGCAGACCAATACTTCAAAGCCTACCAAAAAATTAAAATACGAGCTTTTTGAGGCAAACAACATCCGATCAGAACTGGAAGATTAGGTGGAGCATTCATTCACCCGGAGCAGGCCTAGATCCTACGGCGTGTCCAAAGAGCATTTAACCTTTGGATATTAAAATTATAAGAGCCTGAAATGTATGCTTCGGTGTCCAGTAGTAAATAAAGCAAGCTCTCCTGAAAGGAGCCCCTGTTTTCACACGAAGCAATTCCCTCCCTCATGGAGAGTCCTGGTTTCCCAGAGCACAGCACAAAGGCTCTGATGAGGCTGAACTCTAGCAAGGTTGGGGTAAAAAGGCCCAGCATCCTTGACATAATTCAGCAGACTGCCACTTCTTGATGTGTCTCATGCTGCATGGAAAGGGAGCGAGGACCAAGGAAAATCAAAATTCAAAGGAGCTGGGATATGGCACAGGGCGGAAGACAACCGGGAAGGGGATCTTCGGGTGAGGCGGGAGAGCACGGGGAATGATGTTCTCAACAAATACGAACAGGGGAGGGAGGTGGCGAGCCAGCAGGTCACACGGCTAACATCTAGTTAGGGAGAAACGCGTTCTTCATGGCCATTAAATAGGTCATTCAAAAGGGGCGATGTTTAAATTTTTTCTACGCTTCCCCTTTCCTTCTTCCTTTTTACCCCAAAACAATAGCCCCGATCCCTTCACAGCTCTGCATTAACTTTTTCAACATCAAGTCACTGAAGAGAAATCTAAGATAATCTGTTCACAAAACTTTGACAAAGTTGAAGAGTAAATTTTGATACGACAGCCTCTGGGATTATTATACTGCTTGGCAGATGAGCTATGTTCTGGTCTGAAGCATTTCCTTGAATAACAACTCTTGCTAATAGGGCCCTACCTTTGATCAGTTCCTTCTCTGGTGACTGTCGGGATACATGTTGTTCCTTCCCCTACAGGTTTAAAACAGCCACGCTTTTTAAAGTTCAGCAGAGACATTTATAACACACAGCATCAATGTTCCCTCTTCATATGCCATTACTTAGCAGGAAGGAAAGGAATGAGACCAAGAGCACAGAGGCAGGAGAGCACCAGGAAGTGACCAGGCACGGTGGGAGTTGTGCTCCCCAGCCCCAGCGGGTAGAGAAACACGAGCTTTATGATTAGTTCACAGCAAGAGTTCTGTAACGTCCTCTTCACCAGTCTAGGACTCACCTATGTAAAGGTTCACCTTTCTAGAACATACTTTATGATCATTGTTCATAAGACAAGAAAAAATAAATTGTGCAGGAAACAAGAATGTTTTTACAGCCTACCACACTGGGAGCTATACTGGAGGTTCTCTAGCAACTGAAGTTTAAAAGAGGAATTGAAGATGCGCCCTGCCTTTCTCCACTGGAAAATACTACAACAAGCAGAACACTCAGGAATCGGACTTGGTGCGATCTAACGGAAAAAATGCCTTTCTGTCTCTGAGCTCTCCCTCCTTCCATCAGTGGCCTTCTGAATCTGTCATGACAGCCAATCCATCTCCCCTGCATAGTCCATTCTTGAACACCACCTTGGAAAGCCATGAGTCACATACGCGGAGAAGAAGGGCGCATATCACTTGTTTGAATATCACTCGTTAAAAAAAAAGAGAGAGAGAGAGATTTCAAACATCATTCACAATAGCCAAGAGGTGAAAGCAACACAAATATTCATCAATAGATAAACTGATAAATAAGAAGGGTATATCCATACGATGGAATACTATTCAGCCCTCAAAAGGATTTTGAAGTAAGTGAAGTAAGCCAGTCACAAAAAGACAAGTACTGTATGATTCCACTCATGTGAAGTATCTGGAACAATTAAACTCTTGGAAACACAAAATAAAATGGGGGTTGCCCGTAGCTGAGGATGGAAGAAATGAGGAGTATGATTTAATGGATACAGAGCTGTAGTTTTGCAAGATGAAAAAGTCATGGAGATTTGTTGCACAATAATGTGAACACCCTTAATACTACTGACCTGTACACTTAGAAATAATTAAGATGGTAAATTTTATCTTTTCACCACAGCTGAAAATACAGATCAAGAAATACAGTGGTAGGCAAAAGTAGGTTTACAGTTGTGGGTATGTGAAATTTTATCCTTGTATTATTATTTATTAATTATTGTGTTATTTTCCACATGAATACCTGTAAACCTACTTTTGTTCACCCCTGTATAACTGGTCCATGCTCGGTAGTAACCGCTCTGTCTTCTAAATTACTGCTGCATTTTCACTGTATTTCTCTCAAAGCATTGATCTAATCTGCCGGCTTTTGAGAAAAGTTCCCAAGCTGTTCAACTGTCCCTTCATTCCAAGGCCAGTTCAGGGTCCAACATGGGTGACAGACAATAGCTAAAACAATAGGAAAATATCTCCATTGACCTACTATGTAGTTCATAGAGCCCCAACATGTCTCACGGTCTCACAGCAAACCCAGACTACCATGCAGCAATTTGCACAAGGATGCTGTCGCTGGTCCCCAACTGTCGTCTCAGCCACCACGTCTACCTTCGGCGGGCCTCACCCCAATATAAAAGCATTAAATGAGATTACAAGATTCAAAAGCGTTTCCTGCATTTTCTAATTCAATTAATTAAGTTAAACAGTTGAAACCCTAATAACAGAAAATTAGAGGAAGCTCAAAAGATGTGTGAATATGCCAGTTCAGCAAAATTTTTGGTGAAGAGTAAATTGGGTGAGCAATAGCTTAAATTTGCCATTAATATCCCACTGACTAGAAAGTGGCACCGTTTTCTGTTTCCTTCACTTAAAGTCTTTGCTTCACCCACTGGCCGCTGTAAATGTTTTCCATTTCATGCTTTTTGAATAGTACTTTCTGAAGTCTACTTCTGATCTCTGACCTCACACCCATTCTCCTGTTAGTTCTATGCTCAGCATAATGGAATGTTAATAGGCTGTTATGATTTTACTTTACAAAAATCAATGGTGTAGATCCTGCCGCGTAAAGAAGCTGCTTTGGTGGGGATGACTATCCACACAGCATTAGGCACCATTTGAAAAGTGACTGCCTGAAGGAACAAACATCTCTTCGAGGGAATTCAGAGCTTTCTTAAACTAATTTGCTGTTTGCTTGTGTTAGATGTTGAGACTAATTTCCTCACTCATTCCACATACCCAAAAAGCAGACCGAGGTAACAGATCCTTATTAGCCTATAAAAATGAACACCATCCAAACTCTGGCAAAATATTGATTAAAATTCAACAGAGGATGATGATCACTGAGTTCTGAATTTTGGGGGACAGACAGTTTGTACAGAGAGGGGTTAATTTTTTAAGTCTAAAAAAAAAATAATAAACCCAGCATATAACATAACCAACTGGGGGATTAAAGTAGAACACTGAAAACGAAACAGTGGAATTCAAAGATCAATTTTTGATAAAAATTATTTATTTTTCAACAAATGAAAGGTCGTTCTTTGATAACAGAAGTGTGATGGTACATGAGGTTGACCCAGGAAAGTATCAATTCTTAAGATCAAGCAGGTTTTTTTAAAGATCATGTTGCTTTGAACAAACGAGAAGAAAAATAAGGTCTTCCTAGACTAGAGTTATAGAAAACATATTTTCTTTTTTACTGGGTTGCCGTGAATTATATGTGCATTCAGAGTTAAGGCTTTTTTAATTTTTAATTTTTTATAGAACACATGTGTAAAATTATCATTACCGAGCCAGAAGGCTCTACTCTCAGGGAGACAATTGTCTCTAAAGCTCAAGTATCTCAAAGGGACAAACTTCACCCAGAGAAAGCTGAGGCATACCCGGGGTGGGGGGGGTGCGGTGGGCATGGGAGGGGCCGGTCTGAAGCCACCCTGGGGAAGGAGTATTTTATCTCAGTCTTACTTTAGAATTGCTCCCTACATAGTAATAAAACAAAGACCGACTTCTAGTCAGTTTTCCTGCTTTAAAACTCTACAGTGATACTGCATATATAGGTTGCTGAGCACTCCCCCGGCCCCCCACTGTTGAAGAAGAACGCATTATATAAAATATAATTATCACCACTTCCTCCATGAAGCCTTCCTGAACACTATCCTCAACCAATCCCTTGGAGCGCTTGTTACAAATTATCATTTTCTGTTTATTTTTCTTTCTCCCTGCTAGATGATAAGCTCCCTAAGGTCACTGACTCTGGGTTTGCTTTCCCAATATTTCCGAATGTCTTACAGAGTGGCTTAATAAAATACAGCCGGCCCTCAACAGAGGCTTAATATGAGGAAACCCCACTGAACACCTACTAGCACTAGGCCGTGCTCTAGGCACTGGGGTTACAAACTGTATGAAAATGCCCGTCGTTATTGAACTAACATTCAAGTGATGTTTGAATTAACAAGTGGGTGAACAGTAGAGTCCCAATAACGTTTCTTCCTGGGAGCTTGGAAATATACTCAGTGAAACGAAACAGAAAACACGCATGTAGTCTGCTTTTATGTAATTCTTTCAAATTGTGCAAGTCAAAGCCTGATTTGCAAATAAAATTTAGAGGCCTGGAATTGTCAGCCGATCCATTAATTTCCCTGTATCAATCAATGATCACTCTCAGAGGCATGAGACAGGCCCCTTCCATTTCTGCCACCCTGCTCTTACATCCGCGGGCTGTGCACGCCCCTCGCACGCAGCCCCAGCCAACTTCCAAAACTGAAAACCGCGCGGGGAAGGGGCGTTTCATAAGGACCAATCCCCCACCACCACGCAACACTAATAACAACAAATACATGGAGGATACAATTTTTCAACTGCTTTTGTCTCTTTTGAACCCTCAAATAGCACATGAAATGGATAGTTCAGAGCTTCTTGCTGTTTTTTCTCTGTAGACCTTTAAGTGGAGAAACAAGGAGTTCGTGTTATTCGCCTACTTTCACACAGCTGCTAAGTTGCAAAGTCAAACTTAAAACCAGAACTACGGACTCAAACATCAGCAATTATGCTCTGAATACATTACATCATCTACAAGAAGAGATTCGGGCCGAAAATAGAACTGGAAATACACAGAACTCCCACACCCAGCGTGATTCTCTCTTCCCAAAGCCGCCTTCCTAATTTACGCACGAACACAAATCTCTCTACAATCTAGGGACCCATAAGCGAGTCCTCCTGTTACTAGGGGTAAAGAGTAACCTCCTGCAGTAGTCAGATATTAAACCTTCCAGGCAATTTACTCATAAGTAATCTGTATAATTACGTCACTCATTTCGAGATCACTGAAGGTGATCTTCGCATCTCACGGTCAAAGACAGTCAACCTCATCTGTAAGCTCCTAGCAGACCAGCACTGTCACATCCCCCACGGACCCCCAGCTCTCACACACCTCTTGACGAGTAGCAGAGCACTCGGCAAATGGTCCATGAGTGAATGAGTGATGATTCTACTACACTGGCAACTGTGAAAATTGGTTTAAGGGCTATGGTTCTATTCTTTCTGCTTTTTCTTCCCAGTCTTCTAGTAATTAGATTTGGAAGCATTTAAAGGCAGAGACACCCCCTGCCTTCCTGTATAAATCATGTACAGGGCCCCAGATGGTGTCGTGTTCATGTGTGTGTGTGTTGCATCAATATTTGCTCTTTGATTTGATGCTCAAATACCACCACTGAGTCATGTTTGTCTGGCAAATCATGTGATTTTAATAATTAGCATCTGAGGTGGGAAAGTGCCTTTTTATTAAAAAAAAAAAAAAATTGGGGGTGCACATGAAGTTCTGAGTGACGCTGCTCTCCTCTGAAGAACGCTGGACACAAATACATTCCCAAGCCAATAAATACATGAATAAAAGAAAAAATACATGCAGATAAAAATCTCTCAGAGTAACACCACATTTATCGTTTTTACATATACACACACACAAAATGAAGGAAGTATGCCAAATAATACAAGAGCCTTCAACACCTCTGAGAGCCTGAGGAAATCACTCCATTTCCTTGCAATGTGGAGGCATTGACAACTGCTCCAGAAAATAAAAAAGACTCATTCTCATGTCTCCAGTCACTAAATGTTAAGGATTCCTCTGACCAAAAGGGCATGCACTAAATGTATTATTAGTTAGACTCCTAGGTTGAATGAGGCATTTTAATAAACTGAGTTTCTGACTGACTATTTACGGTTCAAGCCTTCTGATGGGGGTGGAAGCTGGCAGGGAGAGTACAGATCATCTCATTAATCTCCCACCCAATAAAAGGAAGCCTTTCTGTAGTTATCACCGGGATCTTTAGGAAATGCAGTAATTAGTCCACATTTCCATGTAATGAACATAATTTCATCTCTCTTGGATAATAAAAGATTTTCAAGTAGTACAAGATCGTATTTTTGAATCACAATTTTTTATGTAGTAAGCTGTGATGATGCTGTCACAGAACACTGGGCCCAGGATATGCTTGGGAAAGGACACTTAAAAAAATTGAAATCCTTGATATATTTTACTCATATACCTCTTTCTCCTAAGAAAGATGGCCAACGAGAGCATATGTTGATTAAAGCGTTGAAATTGTTGCATTCTGGTTATCTGGGGTTTAACTTTATCTCGTTTGAGAAAAATAATTTGATGGTATTATGAGCTCAAGCAGTCAGATCACAGCCATAGGCAATGTTGTTGTTAATGCTTAATTGAAAACTCTTCTGAATTATTAATAATAGTATAATTTCCACCTCCAGATGAATACATATTTATTTCAGTCGAAGCTTGTCAAAAGTAAGATTATATTGCAATGACAAACTAGTAAACCCTTAAAAGGTATAATAGATTTACATTATTTTATACAATAAATCTAGTCCTGAGAACTAGAGTCTGTGAAAAGTATTTTTTCTAAATTTCATCACATGTAAAGTGCCCTGGGTGAAGAACTCACCTATCTAAAATGTCCCATGATAATCAGGCCAAAATATCAAAGGCCACCTAAATTCTATTTCATCTGCACTTCTAAATCTTTGAATGTTTACTTTTCGTAAAGAAAAGCACAACTTTATGGGATATCTTCTCCAAGAACAACTTATAAAACGCTGGAAGATACACAATCGAAAGACCCAAATGCTAAGTAGCTCCCATCCTCGCAGAGTTCACATTCCGTGAGAAACAAAGGCAAAATCCAACTCAATGTGTATAGCATCGTAGGCTATATTGACAAGGTGGCTACAGCAAAGCGAACAAAGAAAAAAATGGTAGTAATTGAGGTTACAGAGGTGGTAGACATAATCAGACCATACAAAGCCTCACAGGTGTGTGCAGTGGGTACTGTGGCCTCCCATGCAGATATGCTCTGAGGACAAAGATACTTGTTCCTCCAGCTGCTGGAGATGCTGCTTGCTGACGGCTCCAGCCGAGTCCCCCAGGCACTGCTTGACAAAGGACTCTGCCTTGCCTGAGTTTACACTCCTCCTCGGTTCTGCCTAGTGACTGGTCGGTGAAGGGTAACAGGGACATGTCTGAAGGATCATCAAGCTTAGCAATCACTTTAAGGTCAGCCAAGGCTTCTCCTGAAATTGCATCACAGCTCAGCCTCTCAGCCTGACCAACCTGCTTCCCTCACCCCTCACACGTGTCACTCCCCAGAGCGCTCCTCAGTCTACCTCCTGCAAGCAAATCTCAGACTCGAAGTCCATGTCCTGGGAAACCCGACCCACAACTGTGGGCTTTTTTTTTTTTTTTTAACCTTCTTTGAAATGAGAAGTCATTGGAGGTTGAAGCAGAGAATAGTATGAGGCGACTTGTGTTATGGAAGGGCCATCCCAGCTGCTTTGTAGAGAGCTGACTATCTAGGGAGAAAGCAGGGCACACAGCAGAAACACTAAGAAAACAGAAACTGAATATATTGCAAAGATAGAGTCGACAGGCTTTATAGCGGAAAGTCTTCAAAATCACGAGAACACGGCAGCTCCAATTCTCCTAAATTCATGTCTCTAGACATACAGGTCCAATTTTTATTGAGTAATTCTTATAGTCCTGAGTTTTTAAAATCACTCCTGCCAGGTTTGAATGTACACAGAAAGAAGGAAACCATGACCCCAGCTAGACACAGTTTACCAGCTGAGGAAATATTTAGAAAATATGTTAACGATACAAACTCACAATTGGTATTCCCATCTAACGGCTCTTCCTCTTTGTTCTCAATCCCAGCTGGTGATACCCACCCAACCCTTCCAGCTGCAGAGATGAGAGCCTCCCGCTTCACCTGCTAACACCCCCACAGGCACCACACCACAACCACCAATCACAACCATCGCAAAGTCCTACAACTTCATTTCCAAATATTTCTCCCATCCATCCATCTCCGCCTGACTATCCTCATTGTCCCTTACCTCAAGTCACCCTGTTTTGCATCAATCCCCCAGCTGGATTCCCTCCTGCAAGTCTCTTCCCATTTCACAATCCCATCCATTCTCTATACCACTGGAATATTATACATACATCATTAGCTAAAACGTGACCCCTGCTTCAAAGGCCTGACCTTGGCTTTGCTCTCAAGACTTTCCTCCCCGCAGGCTACCTTCCCCCTCTTAGAACTCACCGGTGCTGAATGATACAGAATGATTCTAGTGATCTGCCTATCCCGTGATGTTTAAAACTCAGATCACCACTCTGACTAGAAAACACGTCACTCTTCCTAGGTTAGATGAGTCCACCTCATTCTTTAAGATCCAGTGAGAGTATTTTCCCAAAAGTGCCCCCAAATTCTGGCACCCAAGAATGGGTTACTTATACCTCCACAGACCTTCCCGCACCGCACCGAAAAGCATCTCTTCATGTCAGCACTCGCCACCACTGGACTCTAAGCTCCTTGAGGACAGAGGCCATTTCTTACTCAACTTTTGAGTTCCAGAGGGTAGCGTAATACCCAGTACCTGATGGGCACAGGGGAAAAGGCTGAACTTAACTCTTACATTACCTAATATTCATTTAAAGGAGGCATTTAAATCATTTTTTGTTTTGTTTTTTTAATACAGACTGGGGCAAAAAGAGAAAAAATTATGAACAGATGGAGTTTTAAAACAACAAAAACTGAAACAAATATCCTAGTGTCAATGTACTATTTCCCCTTCTTAGGGATAACACAAGTAACAGAGGGTCAAAATGCACTTTTAGCAAGTGCCTAGGACCATCTTCTCCCAGAAAACAACTTTAGCAAAAACCCAGCTATGGATGAAATTAAAAAGTCTCTTGGATATTTATTCTGGTGCCATGTAGAAGTATACATTGTAAAAAGTATGGAAGTTTTTTTCATGATTCATTTCCCTAAAGTTTTCAGGTATATTTTCTTCACACGTCATTCTCAGAATTGGAATACTTACAACAGAATTGGTGCCAAATGTGGGTGACAAATGGGAACTCTGTTCAAAATAAAAGTATTAGCCCAATGGAAGTGGTAGGGTTAATGAGTCCTCACCACTAGCTATATGCCTCGTCATGGCATTCCCATTGATTTTGATCTGTTACAAATTATTTACAGCAAAAGTACTAAAACAAATAAATAAATAAAAAATAAAAAAGAGGGGAAGAGAGAGGGAAAAAAAATAGGAAGGACAAGGCTTTGGTCAAGTCCACGTGTGCCAGCCTAGCCATGCAGTCATGTGGTTTCTGCTGGGCTCTTTCGGAAGGGCATGTCCTCACAACCCTCCATGAGCTCAGGCCGGAGGAGGAGACGGGCAGGAGCCGTGTGAGAGAGCAGGGTTGACAGTGTTATCGTGGAGTCAGCAGACCCAGCGCAGAGCACAGACACAGCAAAGATTCCACAGGAGAAAACCGCCAAGGGCACAGTGGCCCAACTTCTCGGAGACCCGGTAGTTAGAGGAAAGCCTTTTTTAAACTTAGTGGAAAAGGCACACATACAGAAGGCACCAGTATAATTACCAAAGCCAGCAGGCCTGTCTGCCAAGCTGGGCTGATGTGGCCGCTTGACCAGGTTTTATTCTTGGCATGTGCTGCCCTCTCGTCCCTCTGCTCTTCCTGCTCCTGCAACTAAATAAACTAGCAGATGCTTGCTTCATGTACTACAAACGCTCAGCTATCTGTCTTCTAGTTTGTTTTGGCATCTACTTCAAATGGTATAGCATCTGTGAAGTGGACCAAAGCACTCCAAAATTCTACTTCAGGGCTATTTTCAAGAATTTATTTCTGCCTTTTCCAGAGACTGTTAAGAATTTTCCTAATCGACAAGCACGAGCCTATACAACCAATCACTGACTAATTTTGGTTAGTCAGCCTCTCTCGAAAAAAAGGCATCACTGTTCAAATACCTGAGAGGGAGAAGAATCCCAGTTTGCTTTTCATTCTCTACTGAATTTCAGTCACTCCTCTTTCTATTCGTTCTCTATACAATCCCATTCACTTTTGTGGTTTCATCACCAGCTATGTGTCAACAACTTCCCAACTTCTCTCTCTGTCCCAGACCTCTCTGCTCAAATCCAGACCCAGAAATCCAGTGACCTAATGGACGTTTCAAGGACTAACTGCTTAAAGTTCAATCTTCCTCTACCACTTGCCAACGCAGTTCATCATCTACCAGTTTCTTCCACTTCACAACGCGGAGACAGCCTTGACGTCTGACTTCTTCCGACTCGCACCTAGTCAGTAATGCTATCCCGCTGCAGCTACGCTTTGTTAACCAAGGAGAGGTGTACTCCTGTCGGGGTTAAGTGTGCTTTCTGAGCATCTCTCTTCCGGAATCCAACGAGCAAGGCCATATTTCAGGGTCCGCACTATGCAAATGTAGCCAGTGCCCTTTTCATTCTTTCAGCAATTCCTCTAGGTTATACCCGTACCTCCCCAAAGCACTAGCAAGTACAGAATAGATCTGTTCACTTATATCTTTAGGGAAAAACAACAAGTTTCCTTTGCGAAGCCACTGTAAACTTTTTAGAAGTGACAGCTTAGAAGGAAAAAAAAAAAAAAAGCAGCTTCATTGCACAACAGCAACATCTCCAAGGAAAATTTTTCAAGAATGAAACATCATTTTTCATAAAACAACCCAAAAGGAATCCAGCAATCAGTTAAACGGTAACAAGCTGCAAAGCCAGAAGAAACCTGGACAAGGACTTAAGTACCAAAAATGTTGTGGCAGGAAGAAAATAAAATAAAGTTGCAAATGGTGGCAGGTCACTGGCTAAGGGAGGGCCCTTCCGCAATCACAGACACCGGCACATCTTCCGTTCAACATCAGTACTCTTTCAGCCTGTCTTCGACCTGCTGAAATATAGGTCAGACGGAGGCATGTTAGGAGGGTACGTTTCCTGAACACTGAACTTTCAATGCAATTCCAAGTAGAATTTTCAAAGAATAAAGCATCTAATTCGAAAGAGCAAGCTTACAGTTTCAGCTCAGTTCCACATTGCTGAGAGACTATTTCAGATGATGGCTAAATCTTAATGAGGGTTTTTTCTTTCCTATCTTAGGGGAGCAGAGTCACCATCTCTTGAGCTGACCCAACACAAGGAGTGTTGATTATAAACTCTCAGGGTACCACTTGACAACACAGAAACTGGTGGCAGCTGCAAGGACAGAGGTCACGTATGCTATTTCTATAATAAAATTCTTTTTAGCCCTGGGTTAAGTCGATTACTCAAACTCTAAAGACTCCTCCTCCTGCCCCCATTCCTGGCTACTCCCATTTTCCTTAGGCTGACTGGCTCTAGGAAAACAAGTATAGCATTATGCTTGACTCCTTGGAATGAGATCAGTCCTAGTTTCAAATTCCCTTTCAGAGCAACCCCAAGGCCACAGGCCCTGTAAAAATCCCAGCTGCTCAATGGTGCAGGAAGGCCTAACCTACGACAAGAAAGCACGGCTTAGGTCACGATCAGCAAAGGCATCCTGGACCGGACTGGCATCCCCACAGGTCTGTTCCAGCGCGCTGGGCAGGAACCGGTCTGTAAACAGTCCAGTCTCGGCCCCGCCTCCCGAGGCTGCACGGCCAAGGCGAGGCTGCGGTACAGCGTTCAGCAGTGATTTCCTCCAACTGGCACCATCTGTGCGTGCCCTGCCAGACGTGCTGACAGAGCAGGCTGCGCAGACCATTACTAATCTGCCAGGGTCGGCGGGGTCAGGCCTGCAACGTGATGCCTATAGATTTCAAAGGCCAGTCTTCCCTCCATGCCAGCTAATCAATCTATGTTGAAAAGCAAGCACATTTTTATTCCACTTTCTTTTAAATTTCAAAGAAAAATCTCATTTTTAAAGCTCTTAGTGCAGGGATTGCTTGCATGTAATCAGCGCTCTGATACCAGTGAAATTGTATGAGATCTTCGGGCCATGAGGTTTATCCGTTGATCCTTTGCCAAAATTGGGTAGGAAGGCCAGGAGGACAACTTTCCTCGGACAACGAAAGCCTTCAAAGTGGTGACACTGGGGGAAGGACAATAAGGATCAAGATTCAAACTCTACTACAAAGTCCCGCTAAGCTGAGGCTGCGAAAGAACAGTAAATGCTAGCAGCTATCCTACCAGAAACCATACTGTTGTGAGCCTGCGCAGTGTAACTTGGGATGGCAAATAAAAATTTAGCATCGCTCCCCATCTGCTTCAGCATTCATCCATGAGTGCTGCCACCTATCAAGTGTTTACTAAGTGCCTACTGTGTGCCAGGAGCTTTATATCGTCTTGCACTTCCACAGTGTTTTCCACTGAGAAAGCGAGTAAAGGTTAGTGAGGTACTCAGCCACACAGGTACTCCTGGTGGGAGGAAACCAACAGCCCCCAAAAGCAGAAGGATGTCAGTCTTTTCTTCAAAGTGCCACTGGGTAGCACGGACTTATTTCAGGCTTGCTGCACTAAGTAAATAAAAAACCTTTCACATAATTTTGTAACTATAATTATTTGTGGGTCAAGACCAACTACTGTAATCATATCTTTGTAGATGGTATTTATTCTAGATCTTCAAATCAAAGGATGACTCAAGCTGATAGAGTCAAAAAACTAACAGCCCCATAACTAATACTTCACTCTGAGCCCCAAAGAAACTAGCTCTTCTGTTTACCATGATTTACAGGAACTTCAAGATAAGTGACTTCATCTTTTTACTCTTGCTTAGATATCAGTTTCTCCACTAGCAGTTTAAATTGAGCTAAACAGGTGGTAGTAAAAGGAATTTGTGGACTAAAATATAATGAATAAATCCTCTAACCCAGATCACTTTCCTTGTAAAACTATGGGTCTGTTAAGAAGCGAGCTGGGAGGTTCACAAATCTGACACAGCCCCTTCGGGGTAATTTGAGGAACAGGTTTGCATAAATTTATATTGAGCAAGGGCTTCTTCCAGTTTTTCCAAGCTTCAGGCAACTATAGATAACTCCAGGCTAATCTGGCTCGGAACACAGTACCCTTCCCAACTCCTCCCCTCACAAGGGTGGCTTTGTGTTGTCTAAAAATAAGTCACGCAATCACTTAGATCCCCTTCAACTACTCCATATCAAAGAACCATGGCTGTCTTAACAACAGGCCTTTTCTCAGCCTTTAGGCTTCACATCTGGATATTATAAAATAAACCGAACACATAAAACAAATGGAAACATTTAAAGTGAGATTATGTTTCACATCCATTATGTCTTTACCAACCCATCCTGGGACCTCAGGTGCACTGAAGACTTAATTCTATTTAATTTATAAAACCCATACCTTCGCATTCCAGGACAACTAGTTTTGGTCTCTCAGAAACAGTAACATTTTACTAGGCCTATATTCACAGTTAGGCTTTTAATGTAAAGGTGTCTTTCCCCACCTCCAGGCTCGATTCTGTTTCAGGAGCTTGAGTTGTTCTAGACACCAGCATCTCCCTTTTTTAAACAAAGTCTGCTCAACATTCAACTTCATTTCTGTCTGATGCTGCTGGAACGAGAGATAAGAATCTAGACAGAGGCTTTCATAGTGTTTTACCTGTAACTTGTCTAAACCACCAACTGACAAACACAGGCTCTGCCTCTAAGCACCAAAGGCAACCAAGGCATAGAAATAACTGCAGGGGCCTGTGTCTCGAACATCAGATCCAGGCAGAAGCAACTAGTGGAGTGATCAGAAGTCAGATGCCTAGACGGTAGAATGATAAATCCTTGGGAAGCCTAAAAATATCAAGTCAAGCAACAAGGTGGCAAAGTACTGTCAACAACACAGCCATAGAACTTGCAGGAAAAGACCAAAGCCACCAAGTTCTAAACGGAGATGATAACAAATCCTGTTTTTCAAACTGCCGCATCATCCCCAAAAGGACAGAATAGGTGTGGCCAGCATCTCCCCTACTTCGAGCAACTCTTGATCCTAACAAGGCACTTACAGCATCTTGCATTCTGCCTTTCTTGGATTTCTAAGGGTGTAATCATATTTCACTAGCCTATTACTGAAAGGTAGCATTTAATGGCTTGTTTCAATTCTCTCATCAACTGGTACTGTGTGAATATTCATCATAAACTTTAACACTCTGAATTTACAGAGTTAAAAAATGTATAACCCTTATTGTAAGAGGTGGGGGACCCTCCTTTCTGAAGCTGTAACAGAAGGATAAAAGTTTCACTTTATTCTCTGCCTTCCCTAACCAAGTAGATTTTATAAAAATTCCAAATGAAGATACCTGCACGGTCCTCAGAAACCCAGTCCGACAGGACGCCCAATAACAGGAAGTCCCCGTAATACTCCAAGCATGTGCAGGGGCCTGGATGCTAAAAATATGATGTCTGCCCCCCCACCCCCCATCATCCTGAGACAAATAGGAAGAAAAGCTCCTAAGTTTTTACTGCTCGAGTTTTTCATAACAAATAGCTGTGTACATGAGATATTGACCAAACAGCCAACCTTCCATTCTAGATTGGGGGATGGGGGGTGGGTGACAACTGCCAGAGTTAGATATTGAGAAATATTTTGGTTTCTGAAGAAATGTCAGTGTAATATGAAAAACCAGTTAAGAGTGATCAAAGGAGCCTAAATGAAACACTGCAGCCACCCCGCCTTTCATGTGCTATTAGCATTTGCTGAGGAGCTGCCTCTGCGACAAATCAGAAAGGCTTGCCCCGGGCTCTGCTTGCAGGAACCAGATTTAAGTGGCGCCCGTGTCTGCGTTTGAAAACAGGTAAGTCAAAGTACTAATCTTTTTTTAACATTTAATATAGTTTGTTCTCTGCGTAACCACCTTCTCTGTGATGGTTATACCAGATCACTGTCTAATCACCAATTCTTACTCAAGGAAACCAGTTAAGGACTCTTAATGGAAGATAACTTAGGACAGCTAATTACCTCCAAAGAAACTCTCTCTGTACTGTGGGGAAACGGATCCCTAGAATGGGAGAGCAAAGATAATCATGAAAAGATGTGAAAGAGAAACAAAATAAAAGGGGAAGGGACATCTCTCTGTACTGGGGAGTTACGTGCAAAGTGTCAACTTGGAGAAGTGAAAGATTCTCTCTAGCAGCTAAGATCCTCTCTAGAAGCTCCAGAAACCACCAAAACACCATTGGGCCAGATCCAAAATCAAAATGCTCCCGATGGGCCTAATTTGTGTAATTAGCATTGCATTTAGTGGCAGTATCACCACTCATTGTAATACAAGATATTTCAGGTGCTGAGGCATCGTCTCTACCCATAAATTTTTTAAAATATTTTTCCAGATGCCCCATCTATTTTCCCAACCATGTGCACAGTTCAATAAATAGGGCAATAAAGAAAGACTGGCTTTTGAAAGGAGGCTAAGGATTCTATGCTATTTTTAGACCTTAATTGATCATTCCAGAACTTGCCACCTCCCCAGTTCTATTGCAAATAAATAGTATACATTCTGCTTCATGTGACTCTTTTAAATATCAACTTTTAAATTCATAGAATTGCAGAATCCTAGCATTTCAGAAGTGGGAGTCTTCTGGGAACCAACTAATATATCTTCCCCATGACAAAGCTCAGAGTTAAGTGACTTGACCAAAGTCACACAGTTGCAAACCAGTCAAACAGGTTTTACAGGGCAAACTGAAAAATGTGCCTTTTCGCTTATTTTGTATAGCAGTAAAATTATAAATGATCCAAGTTTTTAAGTGTGTGTGTGTGTATATATATATATATTTGAATTAATACATTTTAAAATTTAAAAATAAAAAAAATCTACTGCAATCATTTCATGGGCGGTCAAATGTAATGTTTTTAAAACCACCTTTCAAAGCTAAGCACATGTTGAAACTAACTGGACCACCCAAATCAAGAATCTAGTTATGCTATTTAATGTTTATTTGGTTTGTTTCTAAATGTGTATTTAAGTGGAAAAGTCATAAAGGGAAGAATTAATGATAATCGATACCAGATCTGCAACCATAGAGCTTTTCTTGAGTTTACAGTATTTAGTGAAGTCAGCCAAAAAAAAAAAAAAAAAGGAGGGGGGGATTCCAAAATGAGAAAATACTGCATAGTACTTTAAAAGCAAGTCCCCAAAGATATTCACTAAAAGGAAAATGTAGAGATCTTAGAAGCGTGTGGAGGTAACAAATAAGATATAATGCCAGGGAAAAAAGTGCTTTTTGCTCTTCTCATATCTTCAAAACTATCTGTCACAGCTCTATATTCTAAAAGGAAGTACAAACTTAAAAAGACCTGGAAACAAAGGGTATATTTACTTACTTAAACGTGCAGATGTTTTATATTCCTGTGGAATGTTCGTAATTTATTTGGAACTCAGAATACAGCTTCTCATAGAAGCAATATCATAAATAGTGATTAGGTTTCCAGACCAGCCTACAGAAACATTTTTTAATTCAATATATACCTGAAGTAATAACTGCTAGTAATTTATAGAACCTAGGCAGGGAAGAGGAGCTAGGGGCCGGAGGAAAGGGCTTTGTAGGGACAGAGAGGAAGCCTGCTTTCATTTCCCTTTTCCTGGTGCTTTGTAACATCCGGCTAAATTAATGGGCAACCATCACCCTTGCTTGCAGCGCCTCCTCTCCCTCCTGTGCTACACACCGCTCTACACCTTCCCTTCCTCCTCTTTAATGCCGGCCCTCCAGGGGGAGAAGAAAGAACCAGAGGCAGATGTGCTGTAATTCCCACCTGCCCATACATCTCCTAGGCAATAAACCCAAATGAGCAACCAGGACCCAGGGCCTGCACGAGCAGAGGAGGAAATGAGTAACCCCAGAGGCTGCACAGGAAGGGCCAGTGCAGGCAAAGCAACAGCACCAGCACCTGAAGCTAAAACACCTCAGGCGGTCAAACTGAGAGCCTCTTTCTCCACGCCGGGCTTTGAGGAATCAGGCTCACAGACAGAAAAGCAACTAAAACAAACTTTGGTTGGCCCCTTGAATAATTAGGAAAAGCTTCCAAGGAAGTGGAAGCTTTCTTCTCTGGGCCCAAAATTGAGACGCGCTGTGAATGAGGCCGGCATAACTCAAGCGAGAGAGGCTAATGCACTTCACGCAAAAGGAAGTTATTTCCCAAAGCTGCTATTCGGAGCCCTAAATCCAGTTAATTATCTTGACATGTTTGCATTTATATTAGAATGAGAACATGTGGAGAGCGACCCATCAGAACTGAGAACCTCCACATCCGGTAGAGCCTGGGCATTATTTGATGTAGTCCTGGCCTAAAATGGTGAAAGTTCCCTGAAGCAGTCACATTCCATCACCGCAAAATTTAAATTCGGCTCCTTATCAATAAAATCCATTACACAACACCTGCCAGCCAGTAGGTTGGAAGTGTCATGAATCTGAAGGGCAACACTAATTCTGAGGAGACTTCCAGCCCGGAGAAAACGCAAGGAAATCCTCATCTCATCCCTGGAGGCCTGGGCAGTGCCCCTCCTCCCCAGTCTCAGGGCATGTCGAGCAAGAGTTCTCAAAACGGAACTAAGTCTACCCGGGATTTTCAACAAAAATACCTCGAGTCAAAGTGAGGAGAGCTCAATGGGCTCAGAGTCACCGGTGGGGCTTGGGCTGCATGCCTTCACAAGTGCACCTCTGGGCTCCGCCCTCAGTCCAGGCCTCCAACACAAGTCAGGACAGAGAGGTGCACACGGGTTGCAGAGGCGGAGCTTGGGTCCAGGTGATTACACCCTCCAGGCACCCAATTCTGAGGCCACAGGAGTGCTGATTTGCCACATGTGGCGGAAACAGACTCAGGGTTAAGACTGACATGATGAGTTAATTCAGCTGTAGCCCTGAAATCCACATATGCACAGCCATTATGCAGTCCTGTGGCTCCAGCAAATCTCAAGATAATGAGGGAAACAGTGTGACACACAGGGAAAGGCACTGGGCTGCAACAGAAGACCTAGATTTTTGTATCGACTCTGCCGGGGAATCTCAGGGGAAGGGGCCAATAGCTCCCTCTCTGGGACTAAATTTCCTCATCTGTAAAATAGAGAGCAGATGCGCTCCTTTAGCACGGAATTCTAGCTGACATGGAAACTGAAACTCGGAGCCATTTATATGTCCCCCCCTGTCTGGTACGGGGAGCATTCAGCACTTTTTAGTCAGCACACTCACGCGCTTCTACGGCTTAATACAGTGGCATGAGCCATGTGCCCGCTTAAGTATGCTTATGATCCCAACAAAATATCTAAAAAAGAAAGAAAAACGAAAAACCACACTACACACCACAAATGGAGAGCGAGAGCCCTCAACTCTCTCGTTTAGGCTGGGAATCAATGCAGTGCTGTGCACTACCCCAAACATTGCTATTGATGCACTCAGTGCGACCACATGGAAGTTCAAGTTGCTCCTCACGTGGTCTATTAACTCTTTGGCAGGGGACTCCCAGCAAGATAACATCATTGCACATGCAAAGCCACTTAACTGAATGACAGCAGCATCTACAGCTCTGTGCTGTAGGCACCTGGGTGTGTGTTACGTCTTCATAACTAGGGCTCCCAGTAGCTTTGATGCAAGGAGCAAGTCCATCTCCATATTAGGGAGGACATTTAACAAGGTGACTCAGTGCCTGTTAAGCAATACAAACATTGTCTGCACAGAGCCTGAGGTGGGGCCTGCTGAGGTACGCCTGCCCGTTCTCCCATGGAGTCCTTTCATCTCCTGAGTGGGCGAAAACAGCCCTGATGTGCTCTTCCTAAAATAACCCTCAGTCCAGAGTTCCCCACTTTCTGCTTTCTCTTACCTAGGTCTTCTTCCACTAGTACCGAGATTCGAACTTCCCACTCAGCAAAGCACAGGATGGAACAGCTCTCCCCTCTTCCCGTTCCCCCCTTGCACCTGGTGTCTTTGCTTCCAGAGGTAACCTGTGTTCTAATTTATCCACCAGACCACCCGATATGGGACCTCAAATAGTGTGATACAAAGCCACTTTTTTTTTTGGGGGGGGGGGTGCAAAATACTTTTTTTCCAAGCCCCAAGTCTGTAAAATCTGATGTCGATTAAACTATGCCTTTAATCTACAGGCAGTTGGTCAAGATGTCAGCGCAGCCCTGGCAATCAGGGCACAGGGACAGACACTCCACAGGAGGGTCCACGGGCTTCGTCAAAACTCAAGGAAATGCACTCGGTGGAAAATGAAGCTTGATCTGGAGAGCCACTCGGTCCGGCTAAAGAACTGGTAAAAGTAAGAGTCTGCACAGGACTGTCGCCTCCTCACTGCCTTCATTTCCTAAACCTGAAGCGACTTCCCCTCCACGTTCACCAACCTATTATCCTCTCTCAGCTGCGAAAGCAAACTGCCCCAAAGCTGCACTTCCTCCATGAAGTCAATTCCTAATAGCGTTCCCGAGGAGTGCTCTGCTTCCAAAGCTTTAAAGGAGCCAAGAAACCTCAGGCCTCTGAGATTTAACAACTTTGTGTGGTATGCCCGAATTGCCTGCTCTCTTTAACTCAAACCATAATCCCCCTTTAAAATCTTGACAGTAACAGAAAAAAAGGATTATATCCTTGATAAAACCTACGGTGCTGATACATGAAATCCTGGATCTGCTTCTCAATTCATTCCCTGACTCTCTGGAAAACATTAGGAAAGACATGTTGTATCCGCTTCTCCCTTTACGAGGTAGCTTTTTATTAAGCTGTGTTGACATGATATCATATAATGCTTACAGTCTTCCTTAAGCAAATAAGGAGTATGAGGCTCCTTCCACTCAACAGTTACGTACATCTCTGTACAATTTTGTCTAGTATCCGCCTTTTATGCGTCTCAGGGATCTGCCCTACATACCATTGACAACAGAAACCCAATCCTTAAAATAAAGACATTTCCATTCGTGTGCAAAAAGGCCATCAAGTCATCACAGATAATTTACTTAAGCAAACATCTAGTGCCTTGTGTCATCTTTTTATCTTCATAGACACTCCACACCATGTACAATATGAAGAAGGGTTACATCCTTCATGATAACAAAACTCCTGGGAGCTAATCATGTAATACCAGCACTTCCGGAATATATTTGGATATTAGAATGAATATTTGATATCATAAGAACATATAGAGGGAGGAATTGTGAAACTGGATTTACTATATGTTGCGATCTCAGTGAGCAATTAACAGGAAATGGCTTTACTCATATCAGAGCTTCCAATTGTCTTTATTTTTTTAAGGAAAAAGGGGAAGGGAGGGAAAAAGAGTGGGAGAGAAACCTCGATGTGAGAAACATCAATACATCAATCAGTTGCCTCTCGTATGGACCCCCACAGAGGACTGAGCCCACAACCCAGGTATATGCCCTGCCCGGGAATTGAACCAGCGATCAATGACCAACCGAGCCATACCCACCAGGGCTCCAAATACTACTTTTAAAACACCTTTCCCATTTTTAATGGCATCTTGGGCAGATCTCACAAATTGGGGGTAATTTTTGGTTATTAAAACTCTAGTCCAATTTAATTTTTTATTCTCAAGTTTGACTGTGATTTTATGTAAGCCCCAGCTCTGACACAGGCTAGGACCTAGTCTTCCTTATTCCCTCCCTCCTCCCTCTTCTGGGCTCCAGTTCATCCTTTTCCTGCAAGTCATTGGTAGGGAGGGAGAGGCAAATGTCTCCAGCCATGATCGCCTCCCTAGCTAATGCGGGCTGGTGTGTGAGTTCTCCAGGGGGCCTTACAGGTCTCCTCACTGCACAGCGTCTCTGATGTAGGTCTGAGACCAGCTCTGGTTCAACCTCTTCCCTCACCCCTTGGCTCTCATTACCAACAGCCAGCCTCTTTGGGACAAACTAGCAAGTTCGCCCTTGGAGAACCCCCATATTCTTGCCAACCTGAACAGGGGATATTGTGACCTGCAACCCTGGTAGCCCCTCTTCCCATTCAGCCTCTCCAGGTCTCTCCTCCCCAACCCAGAAAGTCACAGGGGCAGGGAGGCAAGTCAGCCCGAGCAGATATTCAATCAGGATATTCAGTGGCAATCTTGCCTCCTTGCAGGCACCTCACTCGTTTTTGATGAGTCCCTTGGAATTTTCCCTCTCACTTCTGATATTAAGCTGATGATCTTTCCTCCTCTTCCTCCTTTCCCAATGTTCTCTGCAGACTAGAAAAGATGGGGGTGAGGTAGGGGGCAGCAGCTGGTGGCAGAATGGGTCAGTTTTGCTTTCTCTTGGTTAAGTTCTCTGGGGAGGAGTCTGGCCCCAAATGGTCATGTCTTTCATCAGACTGCGAAGTTTCCGATTTTTTTTTTTTCAGCTGGAGTCAAAAGCACCTATCCCAAGACACCAGAAACAACTAACTTAACTGATTACAAACAACTTAATGGTATACCATCAAATTATCCAAACACTTAAAAGCAGTTGAAGCAATAAAATGATGAAAGTCTTGAAAATACGTCTTGTGGATGTGAAAAGATCCATTCTCAGTGCAGTACAAAATACAATGCCATCATTCTTAATTTTTATTAATAATGTAATTATTAATGTAGAGCAAATACTGAGTATCCTTTTTCGGTGTCTGTCCATTTGACTTGTCAGACTCTAGTATGTTTGACTACTCCTTAGAATTGTATTTTTGTTGATTTATGTTTCCAGTTGGAACAGTATCAATTTTTCTGTTATTCCAACATACAGTTTCAGAATTAAAATCTGTTTCTGTTATTCAAAGGCATTATTTCAACTGCACTTCATATTATTGTGAACTATGAGATTCAAAGTCGCCATGATGAAACTAATCTTTAACTTGAAACAATTTTACAATAATAACTCCATCTCATTTTAGGTGGGGTTTTTGGGGTTTTTTTTTGGTTTTGTTTTTATTTTTTTTAGTGTTTTTAAGCACATCCAGAACAAGTTACTTTTGGACAAAAGCTTTATATTTGGTTCAAAATACACTGAAATGATGGTGATAGTACATGTGTTAGCTTTCAACTTTCCAAAATCTACCCTAAAATTACCCTACTTTGCCTTTAAAACAATCCCACCTAGTAAGACAAGTATTTGTATCTCCCTCTTAAAGATTCAAACATTGAGATACCAAAGGGTTTAAATGTTGTATCACAGGTATCTAATTAGGTTTGCTGAATATGAGGAGGGATGAAATAGGAAACTTTCCCTTTATCTCGAGATCCTAAAAATAAAAGAATGTGCTTAATTAATTGAGAGAACTATTATCACATTAGAAGCTAACAAAACTTGGCTGGTGTCCTTCTGTTAACTTCTAGATTCTAAAACAGGCTCCTTACTTCATGTTAATTGCAACCTAGATCACAAGAAATACTCCCTAGTTTCCTAGGATTCCACCATATGGTATTTTTAGATATATCTGAAAGAAGTATTTCTTTGAATCACTACACTAAATACTTTTGGAAGACAACAATCAAATGGCTTACATTTGCACCACACATGACAATTTCTGATGTATAACCATACGCCATCACACTATGCCTCACATTATTATCTCCATTTTTTAAATGATGAAAGTAAACCTCTAAGGGGTTAAGTAATTTACCAAAGGTCACACAGCTATTAAGTGCCACATCTGGGACTCAGCCCATGTCCTCTCACTTTGAATCCTGCACTTTTTCCCACTAGTCTAGGTGGACTAGCTCTTCACAGCACTTAGCCTATTGCCTTGGACAGACTGGTTAACTCATTTTGCATCTTGCCAAGTTCTTACTTATATTTTATCCCATTTGATTTTCCCAGTGACCCCATAGGGAAAACAGACACTGTCTATTTTATATATGAGGAAATTGAAGCTTCAAAAACTCGTGAAAAGTCTTCCAACTAGGCAATTGCAAGGAAGGCACTTGAACCACTTCTTCTGACTTCTACTCTAGTGAATATTCACCCCTACAGTCCAACAGATTTCTCATTTCCTACAGTTTCAGTTATTACCCTCCCATACAACAACACAAGGAATTCAAGGAGGAAGTAGAGAGTTAGGCCAGGCCCGGACTCCTAAAAGCCCATGCACCTAACAACCCACGTCACAGCACCAACCTTTCCTGCCCCCTGCCCATGGACCATGAGGGATGCGAAGCATGAAGAGAAGAGGAAGAATCTGAGCTGTTTAAACCCAAAACCAGGCACCACAGGAAAAGGGAGGTCATTAGAACTCTGGCCCCAGTAAGATAATGCATCCCTGGGAAAAAAAAAAGAGAGAGAGAGAGAACAACAACGAAATGGTTTGACCAGCAGCAAAAAGGACCTGGAGCAAAATGACAGGGAATGGTAGGCTGCAGGCACATTCCCAGACTCCTCGGAAGATCTCAAAGGGAGCCCTTCTGCAGGGCTGCAGGGAGGGCGCTGGCAGTGCAGGCATCCTGGCACTGCCGCCGGGCAGAGGATAAAGCCAGGGCAAGGCCACACGCAATGCTGGGCCGAAGGACAGGGCCTGGCTGGAGCAAAGGACTGGCACTGAAGTCAGCACCGACTCTGCACTGCCACAGCAGCCCGGCCTGACCTCAGAGACACTCCCAAAGCCACGGCTGCCGCCAGCATCCACCTTTCAGAGGTGGCTTTCCCTTTTCAAAGGGGGGGAAAGAAAAAGAAGAAGGATGTTGATCCACTCATTAGCTACATTATGTGTGGTTTTACACCTTAAGCAGTAGCCAAGAAAGTCAAACTCTGGCTTGCAAAGGGGGGCACCTTTCACGTTCCTACTGAGGAGGGGGAGGCAGCCAACAAGAAATGTCTGGAACTTGGTTCTCCACCCCAGGTCCAGTGGCTCCTCAGCCCCTGGTCTGAGTCCATCCTTGGGTCCCTTCTTTGTGTTTTTCCCCAGGTAATCCTTAGAAACACTATCAGGAAGATAAGGGAGGGAAATACTACATGTGAATGTTTATCCTAGGAGAATCACAGGTGTAAATTCTGCACTTAAAAGCATTATATAAAATATAATTTGGTATTGTTTTTATTGCTGTCCATAAGACAGTTGCTGATGTTTTATATTTAAAAGAGAACCCTGAAAAAAACAGCTAACTCAAATCATGTGCTGCCCACTAAGAACCTAGCTTTTTGTCAGGTATGTGACAGTCAATTTTACAATTCAGTGATCACAAGACACTGTGAGACAGCTATTCTTACACCCGTTTCTCACAGAAGAAAACCAAGGCCCCCGAAAGTGAGATAATTTGCGTAGAGTTAGGGGAATCGGGATTCATATCTAAAACCTCAGGTGAAATCCCAGCCCCATTAAGCAAACGATAAACGGCCTCCAGTGGAAAGCATTCGGCCCTGTCAGAGAGACAGTAGGTGTCCTCCCAAAGCCGACACTTGGAAGGGCCTGAACCTTTGAAAACGGTTCATTGTTGCAGCTTGGAGGATTCTAGCTATAGGTTGTTTTGTTTTGTTTGCTTGTTTGTTTGTTTTTATTTTCTCACCCAACGACATTTTTTTTTTCATTGCTTTTAGAGAGAGAGGAAGGGAGAGAAACATTGATGTGATGATTGGTTGTCTCCTCGCCTCCTCTACATACCCAGACCGAGGATCAAAAACGCAACTTTTTGGTTATGGGACGACACTCCAACCAACTGAGCCACACTGGCCAGGTTGCGATAGCTTTAGAACTCTGGAATTTAGTGACGCAAGATGTAAAATAAGACTGGCTGCATTTATTCACGATGGGTGAACTGAAATTTTGCACAGGGTTCGATACATAAGCATTCTAAGACCAAACCACTTGTATTGATCTCCGGTGTCCTCAATTTTATAAAACAGATATGAACGATGAAGAAATTAAAGGTAAGCTATGTGTTCAATAAAATTGCTAAATGGTTGAGGCTTTATTTGCATAGTGCTTAATTGTTTGCCGAGTGCTTATCAAAGGACAAATTTAAAGGACTCTGTTGGAATCTTAGGAGCACAGAGCTCCAGGGTGGTCCTCACTCAGAGGGATGACAATGCTTAAAGAATGTCACCGCGCATATTCACAAGACTACACCCTCAGAACTGAGGCAGGCCATGAGAAGAAGCCTGAGGTCTGCTCCCTGAACTACTATCAGAAAATATGTCACTTCTACTAAGGTGAAGAATGGACAAGGGAGAAAAACAAGACCACTGGTCCCAGAATACCACTGCTTTTGCACACTATCAAGGAGGCATCTGCTCGAGCGGGTGCTTTGCCTCCCTTCCCCTCCCCACCGTCCTCCGGTATTGTTTAAAAATGATAAAAGAGACAATAGCTCCACAACAGTCACTTTCACAAGCCAAATGTCAAAGCAGGACCGGCAAGTCTGGAGCAAAATTAAAAGTGATGAAGAGACATGTCTGACACGGCAGATCTGGTCTGAGAGAGTTCTATGCAGATGGGAGGGGTGCCCCTTGGGTAGCAGGAAGGGCTTCATTCATGTCTGTGATGGAGCCATGAGCCAGCCATACAACTGAGGCATTTCCGCCTCTGGTCTGTTTCTCGTGTGTTTTAAAACTGGGGGGAGAGCAACTCAGAAGTTAATGTTTTTAAATAAAGCCATGTAAGCAACTTTGTTTTCCACACTGGAAGGCATACCTAGGGGCTCCAGCATGTTGGGAGGCGGCCTGGCTGAAAAGTTGGCTCTTTTCTCCCTTTCTAATGACTGACATACTTTCCGTCATCTAGGTGGTTCCGTTGTCAGGGCTTTTTTCCCCCCCACTATAGTCCTGTTTATGAAAATCACAGTTAGTTGATAGCAGGAAAAGAAGCTGCAGGTGTTGGCGGGAAAAAAACTCCCTAAATTAGCATTTTCCCTTTGAAATATCATCAAATTCCCCAAATATAACTCAAGCATCCTTAATTTTCTGCAAATTTTTATTTCTTAATGTGAACAAGGTCCTTCAAGCTCAGGGAAGAATCATCTCTTAGGAGAAAGATGAGCAACCCAAGAGAGCTCCAGCCAGCCACATCCTTTAAAATTTAGACACGGGGACAGACACACACATGCCTCTGAGTGGCCCAGCTCACACACCGCGATACAGGGGAAAGACCTACAAGCCCACCCTGAAAGGCTGCAGAAACACACTAAGAATGAATTCTGATGAGCAGGCGTTCCAGGCAGAGAAAGACTTCTAATCAGAATCGCCCTAGGTTTCAAAAATAGATTTTAAAGATCAATTTCTAGTTGTACATTTTAAACATAGAAAAAGGGACCCTCAGGATATTAAGAATATGAAAACTGTTCATGGACATTATGGACATTAGTTTTTTAGAACTAGAACCAACCTTAGACATTACTTTTTTCCCTGATGTTGCTTTTTGGTACAAACATCAGAATATTGTTATTATGACATGGGAACATTTTTTGACTGGACCTCAAAAACAAACCCCAAAAATCTTCAGCTGCTTTTTAAAAAACTACCAAAACAAGGCATGCAAGTGATGCCCCCCGCCCTCCATTCTATACCTAGTGGGTCAGGGCTAGGCTGGATTAAGGGAAGTTGGTTGGTAAATAAAATCGGTGGTTACATTGTGATGATATGCCATCTGGTCAACCTCTTCCTTTTCTAGATGAGGCCCAGAGAAATGAGTGACTCGCCTCAGCTAGGAGGTACAAGGGCCAAAGCTTGTTCAGGTTTCCTCTCCCCAAATACATGTTCTTTCCACGGTGAGGTACTTCCTACACATCAGTGACATTTTTTATTTCTATTGTGGGTAAGGTAGCTGGCTAAGCAGTATTACTGTAGTTTGTTTTCACTGCTGCAACTTGTACTTTTTCTTTGAGTGTGTGTGTACTAATGAACAATGTATATTAGTTTTCTATTCCTGCATAACAAACTGCCACAGACTTAGTATCTTAAACAACAAGCATGCATTCATTCATAGTTCTTCGGGTCAAAAGACGAGGCCATCACGGCAAGGTTCTCTGTTTGGCATATCGCAAGGCTGAAATCTAAGTGTTGGTTGGACTGAATTCTCATCTCGAGGCTCAGAGCGGGAAAATATCCCACTTCCAAGCTGATTTTCACCATTGGTGAAATTCGGTTCCTTGCATTTGGATGGAGGTTTTATTTCCTTGATGGCCGGCATCCTCCCAAACACCTGCATTCCTTGCTACATGGCCCCTCTATCTTCAATCAGCAAGACAAAGCTCTGCTTTTAAAAAGCCCTTTTGATCAACTCAGGCTCAGTTGAATAACATCCCTCTCTTAAAATCAACCATGCCATGTAACATAATTTAAAGTCCATCACACCCACAGTCCCAGGGCCTATTCAGGGCACATATGCAGTAGGGGTCGGGGGGAGGATCTTGAGGACCATGTTCCAATTCTGCCGTCCACACAACGCGGTAAGTCCATGTTTATTTTCCCCTCAGCACTGCCTAATTACAAAAATAAGTACCTGAAATTTCAGGGATGAAGTATCCTGGACATAACTTAGAAAGACCTTTCACAGAAACAAGTATATTCTTTCTACTTCGATTACTGTATCAGTAGGAATGGAAGACGTGAAATTAAATAAAGGAGGGTAATCTGAGGGTGAGACTAAAGCAGAGAGGCACAGTGATAAAGTTGACTCTAAAGAAGAAACTTCCATCACCTACAAGACAGACTGTATGAACATGGCTGATTCAAGACTGTCACCTGAGCTCCCCACCTTCCTCCATCTTCGGGTGACTATATATCCAACTAGCTACCTTAAGGCAGAGCCATACCTATCAACTCTGAGGATGGGCACAACACCAAGCTCGTATTTGGTGCTCAATAAATACTTAGTCAAACTAACTTTAGATAAGAGGGGAATGTTAGAGGATGCTAATCCTGCCAAATTAATCAGCTATTTCCCAACAAGCACATAGCCACAAACAATGGAAAGGGGATTGGGAACTTCCCGTTTAAAAAAAAAAGAAACAAACTTCCTTTCACTGAATGATCCACTAAAATAAAAGTAAAGGAGATCTTAGGATGCAAAAATCTGCAAGGGCTAAAAGACTCAGATGACAACAGCAAGGGATGTTGTAAATTAGAAAGCAGACTGAGGTGTGATAAATGAATGAACAGCACCTAGAAGGCAGAACCCCAAATTAGCCATGGGGACAGGTGACCATCCAAAGGTTTCCAAGTACCTCTGAAGGTGGAGTTTCTTTTTAGAAATATAGAATCTCAGGTCCCAGCCCAGACCCGTTAACACAAAATATGCACGTTAACAAAATCTTAGGTGCTTCAAATACATATTAATTTTAAGTTGCATTAATTTAGTTCAATCCTTTTTTCCTGAATATGTATGTAATGTCAAGTGTTCCAGGAATTCCAAATGAAAAAAAAAAAAAAAACAATAATAGTAAATTTATTTATATTGTGTCAGGAATCCAAATGAGAAAAATGTCTGTGCAGAAGACACACAAATACCACAAATTAAAAATCTAGTTAGACTTGGGTTTGATTTGTTTTTATATTAAATGAAATAATTTTATTTAGCAAGAATTCTGTAAATCTTTGTATTTTTCATCGAGTTGTAACATTAAACATAATTGTAATTTACTTTACATGTGTAAGCATTAAAAATGAGCAAAAATGACATTTTTCCTTACATTATTATAACTTGGAAATTTTTGTAAAGCAGTAGTTTTTCACCCTTGCTCTCACTTTAAAATTTTTAATTGTGGTAAAATATATGACACATAAAGCTTACCATTTCAATCACTTTTAAGTGTACAGTTCAGTGGCATTACTATTCACTCGCACATGTGCTACCATCACCACCACCCAATCACAGATTTCTTTCATTTTACAAAATTGAAACAGTGCCCATTTAAGATTAACTTCCCCACTCCCCCACCTCAGCCTCTGGCAACCACCATTTTACTGTCTCTGTTTATGAGTTTGATTACTCCAGGTACTACATGTAAGTGGAGTCATACAATAGATGTTCTTTTGTGACTGGCTTATTTAACTTAGCATAACATCCTCAGGGTTCATTCATGTTGTAGCATGTGTCAGAATTTCCTTACTGTAAAGCTGAATAATATTCCACCATATGTATACAATGAGGCCTGTCTAGAGAAAGTCCAGCCATTGTTAATATAATGGGAACAATTTGCACCACATCGATGTAACCTGGCAGCCAAGGAGAGTAGACTGGAATGTGCATGCGTGAACAATGACAACTTCACTGTACCAATCAGTTGGGGTGGTAGACGCCACTGAGTGAGCATGTGCACTGTGTGGTCATCACATTCAAAATGACTGAGTGAGTAGAGCAACAAATCTGCCTCACATTTTGCATTTAGCTTGAACCCTCCTCCATAGAAATTATTCAGATGATGCAGAAGGGCACAGCTATGGGCAACTGGTGACCAGCAGCTTCATCACAACAAGCCCATTCATGCATCACATCTTGTGTAGAGTTTTTTAGCAAAACATCGAATCACCCAGGTGACTCGGCCCCACGACAGCCCAGATTTGGCGCTCTGCAGCTTCTGGCTTTTCCCAAAACTAAAATCACCTTTGAAAGGGAAGAGATTTTAGACCGGTAATGAGATTCAGGAAAATACGATGGGGCAACTGATGGCAATTGGGAGAACTGTGTGAGGTCCCAAGGTGCCTACTTTGAAGGGGACCGAGGCGTCATTGTCCTATGTACAATATTTCTTGTATCTTGTATCTTCTTCAATAAATGTCTCCATTTTTCCTTTTACACAGCTGGATACCTTCTGGATAGACCTCGTATGCCACATTTTGTCAATGGACACTTGGGTTGCTTCCACTTTTTGGCTATGTATAAACATACTTTTAAACTATTTTTCCCATCCATTTAAAAAAAAAAAAAGTATGCCTTGTTGAGATGGTGGAAACTTTAAATTTTAGGAAAAAACATACATCCTTTATGGAAACATGGGATAGAGTTTGACTATGGGAACTATGAGGGGAAGGATCACCACACCTTTGAAACCGCAAGTGTTTGAAGACCAAGGCAATAAAAACAATCCCATTCACTTTCTAAGATAACCCACATTTTCTTCTCCCTAACATGGCTGGACCACCCTCATTTTCTCAGAGGTATTTTAAAAAATAATCTCCTCATTACCTACTTGGGAGAAGAATGAAGGGAAAGCTCATCTGAATAGTGAAAGTGCTGAATTAGATTTTTTAAAGCAAAGCAATTTTATTACTTTCAACCTATGGGAAGCTAACAAATTGTCCGGCGGAGCCTTAGGCTCATATTTTAATGAACACAAGAGAATCACATATAATTACCATATCAGGTGCTGCTGTGGAAATGGAGACTTCTGAAGTGCTTGAGGACGCGTGTAAAGTTTATACTCTAGAATTTTTAAACCCACCACCACAACACTGATGAAGGGTTAGCAGGCAACAAGAAATCTTAGCCCGACATTTGAGATTAACAGGTTTTATTATATTTGACTTTACAGTTAAAATTCTTCACTATGAACAAATTCTAAAAGAAAACTGAAAACATTTTAAGGAAAAAAGCAAAAGCAGATTTACAGCTGACTCACATATTTCAACTCTCTAGGTCTGGATAAATACTTTACTGGAAACCAACGCAATTAGTAAGAGGAAGGGAAAAAAGAACAGAAATAATTCCCGTGATACAACATAAGCTTAGGGGAGAGAGGAAAGCAATAACATGATCAAATTTTTGTCAGAGGAATGAGCGATCAAAGACAAAGGCAAACTAGGAAAACAATGAAATATAAAAAAATAACAAACGATAAAATTCCCTCAAGCGCGATGTTTTATGTCGAAGGGTTGTCTACCATTCAGTTCCAATCCCTACCTTCAAAAGTGGAGTAAGAAACGTCTGCAGCTCCAAATCATTCAATAATAGCACACAAATATATCTATCCTCCCTTTCATTTGTTTTCCATGAACATTTTCAAATTGACAAGTGCTAGAATTCATCAAGATCATTACTCCCCACCTGGATTTGGCATCCTTAAAGAAGGGAAAAAAACACATTCCTCTTCTATCTCATGAATATTCTGCAGAGATGCAAACAAACCAGCAGTAAAAATAAGCACAAAGAAAGCTCTTAGAAACAGCACCTCTAGCCTGTGGATATGGGCCATTTAGCATCTTATGTAGTTTGCAAAGCCCTCTCAGTGATAAAGATGGAGTGGGCAGGGATCACAAATGCTTAAAATCCTTCCATTCCCATATCCTTGTGGCTCCATCTTGGAAGCCGTGCGAAGAAAAACAGGCTAGTTCTAAGTTTTCTTGGTTCTGTGGGCTATGTTCACTTTGATATTATCAGAGGAGGTTGGGAAGAAAGTCACCCAACGGGGAGATATGAAAAGAATGAAAGAGAATTATCAAGGGACAAAAAGAGGGAGCTGGCTGATTGCCCTTAATTATTTTTTTGTTTTTATTGAAAGGAGAAAAATAAGGCGCACAAGTATCAGAGAAACTAATTACTCTGCTTACTGAGTCAAATGTTAAACACCTTTTAATTAACCAAAGAGTAGTTATTAGTGCCTACTACATGTGCAAGGAGTGAGAATAACCTTTGGATGATAAATTTCCCCTCCCTCAGAGGGCTTACATTGTGTTGGAAACAAAACCCACAGACCTCTCTCCCTCTCCTTCTGGGATGAAAAGTGTTGTTTACAGTGTAAAATCCCAAACCCCTTAGCCTAGCAGAGGCACAGGAGCCTCCCCTCCGCCCCCATCTACGGGTTCACTTGCTATGGTTTCACTTACCCGCGGTCTGAAATATTAAAATTCCAGAAATAGTTCATAAATTTTACATTGTGCTCCTTTCTCACTATCGTGATGAAATCTCATGCCTCTTAATCCCTCCAGCTGGTACGTGAATCATCCCTTTGTCCAGCGTCTCCACACTGTAGACATTCCCTGCCAGTTATTCACTGAGTAGCTGTCTTGGTTATCACACTGACTGCTGCCATATCTCAGTGCTTGTGTTCACCTAAGCCTTACTTTACTTAATGGCCCCAAAGCTCAAAAGTAGGGATGCTGGTAATTTGGATATGCAAACAGAAACCACCAAGTCCTTCCTTTAAGTGAAAAGGTGAGTAGGTGAGTGCAGCACAATATTTTGAGAGAAAGGCCACATTCATATAACTTTCATTACAGTACACTGTTATAATTGTTGTTTTATTGTTATTGTTAATCTCTTACTGTACCTAATTTATAAATTAAATCTTACCACACATAATGTACATATGGGGGGGGAAACTTACGTACTATATACAGGGTTTGATACTATCCGCTGTTTCGGGCATTTACTGGGGGTCTTGGAACGTATCCCCCATGGATAAGGGGGGACCCCTGTATGGGAGCGGTTGGCAGCGCTCGCCTCCAGTCACCCTTCGCCTTCTCCACCTTTCCTAAACACTCCAAGCTCTTTCTCACTCCCTGGACTTTACGCTGGCTCTTTCACCTGTCATCTTCCTAAATCTCTTCTTTGGCCTTCCTACTCCTGGCAAAACCCTATCGTCTTTCAGAATGCCAGTTTAAATATCACCTGCACTGAAGCCTGCTCCAAAGCCAGCTGTTCTTTATCCCTCCTCCAGGTTCCCGCAGCAATGGCGCTCAGAGGGCCGTGACACATGAGACAGGCAGCACTGTGATCCTGGTTCAAGGGAAGGCTGTGAATCCATCGGCAGAAATGAGTTTTGTTTCTTGTATTTCTAAGACAACATGTGATACAAGGTGTTCTACTCAATACATGTTTGTTGCATCAATTTAAAAACAAATCAAGAAAATGTCATTCCTTTGCTGTGTGCTGACAGAGCCGGGCTGTCTCTGGTCTGCGCTCTCCCCGAATCGCCTCCATTGGTGGGTCCATTCTGAGCGAGGGCCAAAGGCAGTGGACCCCTCACTGTGCATGAGAGATTCTGGAGGTCAGGTCCAAAAATCGGTAGGTTTGTTTTTGTAAGAGCTCACGAGATGACTCTGATGAACAGCCAGGTGTAGAAACCACTGGAACTTTCCACACATTTCATTTTTACCAGTTCTAGTAACCTGGCCCAATGTTTAATGCTTCTAGATATTCTATGCCCACTTTGTGAGACGTGTTTACATCTAGGATGAGTCTAGAGCTTTTGGACTCACGATGTTACTTTCTGATGAGGCACTGGGAGGTGTGAATTCTTCCAAGAATGTCATTCCTTCATTTATTTGTTCAACAAGTTCGGTCGTGCTTTGCGGCACATGACTGACGGCGTTTCGATGGTTGTCCCCGAAGATTATAATGGAGGTGAAAAATGCCTATTGCCTAGTGGCGTCAGAGCCGTGGTAACCCATTTCTCATGTGTTTATGTTGGTGCTGGTATAAAAACCTACGGCGCTGCCAGTCGTATGAAAACACAGCACATACAATTCTGTACAGTACACACTACTTGATAATGATAATAAACGACTATGTTACTGGCTTATGTATTTACGGTACCATACTTCTGATCATTATTTTAGAGTGTACTCTTTCTGCTTATAAAAAAAAAAAGTTTGCTATAAAACAGTATTCTGGGTTAGTTATGCCAGTAGCAGCCTCGTACATCTTGAATCTCTTGATTGCATCGTTTCTCTCGCGCTTGATTTAGTCTTCTGCTTTGTTTATCATGGCCTCTAAGCATTCACACAAGGACGAAATCGCCTAACGACACATTTTCTCAGAACATATCCCTGCCGTTAATTGACACATGACTGCATTTACTTAGCTTCTTCCAAGGGATAAGTGACACTTGCTTCATTTAAAGGACTGCTTGCTAACAACTTGATCTTGAACTCTTTCCTTAAAAGAAGATTTTTTTAAAGCAAAGAGCAGTGTGTATATTTTTCCAATTCAGGACAAAGTGGGAGGCAACTTACATTTTTAGCTCTTAAGTGGGTACTCATGGCCATATGTAGCCCCCGAGGGGAGATTATATACTAAATATAGAACAAGGCTCATCTATACAGTGTAATTGTGGATTTCTAAGTTTCAGTCACCAAGCCACAAGAAATCAGGGAACTATTCAGAGAAGTGGATTAGTTTAGCAAATATTCTATACTGTCCCCCAAATCACAGTTTTCATTAAAAGAGTTTGCAACTGAGAAAATGTTATTCTTATCTCTACGAATTTACACATGTGATAGTTTTTGCCCTCCATGCTTCACTATTGTTTGGGGTTTGGGATTCTCCACCCCGCCCCCAGAAAGGATAACTGTAGATTACCTTCTATTGAACTGTTGTTAAGGTTCTCCAAGTACCCAAGTCCTTGGGTGTGACAGGCTCGCGCACCTGGAATCTCAATTTGTTTTAAGCAATATAAATAGAAAAAAAGGGCCATTAGTCATGGATGTGAAATAAAATGGCAGAGGGACAGTTTTTATAGAGTGAAAATAACAATGCTGATGATGAAAATAAGGAATCATAACACCGGACGCAATCTCTCTCGTTTGGTCTGTGCAGAGGAAAGTGTGGTCTGTAAACTCCAGACATATCTAACGCTGAGCACTTGTTCAGAAGCTCTAGTGAAACATCCGGCTTTTGTTCATGTCCACAAGAGTATTTTAGAAAAAAAAGAACCCAAGGCACATACAGAGGAAGCTGCTAAAACACTGACTTCTAATTAGGCCGCTAACATCACTGGAGGAAAAGGAAAATGGATCTGTCTACTGTTTCCTTAAAATCCGCTACTGTTTTATCTGAAACCTATAAACAAACATCCTAATACTGCACTGTACTTGAGTTCAAAAGTTCAGCAGTATCTGGAGAAATGGTAGCACAACGGGGAAGAAAGGACAGTCTGGGGCTGCAGGGGCTGCAGATGGGAGAAGGGTTACTGGATCTCGCTCCTCCCACTCAGACCATCTGCAAAAGCTTAGGTCTTAGCAACGGAGCTGACCTTCAGGCCCAGAGTCGTTACTCAAACTGCACCTGCCCAGGATTAAGTTTCCTGCTAGTGAATGATTGTTTCTTTCCTTTAGTCTGCAAACAGCTGTCACGTGATCAAGTGGCAACAGAGCAGAGGGAGTAGAGGGAGCAGGCCCCTTGCAAAAGGGCTTAACAGGACACCGACTTGGGTGATTCATCGCCTTTAAAAACCTATCCCTGAAAGACTTTTGCATGTTTATATCACTTCTTGTTTCAGCTCACAGATAATTAAAGCCTGTCAGAGACAGAGCTCTAACCTGGAAAATAGACTATCTCTATGACTCATTAGAGCTCTTAAGAATGAATGGGACTCATTGTCTTTCTCTTTTCTCTCTGACCCCAAAGGCTGCTAAATCTATGGTTTCTAACCTTGTTGAAAACAAGGGAAACTCTGAAAAGTAACTGTGGTGTCTCCCTGTAACAAGAGAGTTGCATGGCAGAAATGTTACACCTGCTTGTTAGGCGTTTTGATAATCCAAACTGTATGTCCACAGAGTGCATAAAATAACCTTGGACAGCCACTTCACCAGTGACAGAGTAAACCCTCAGATGCACGTTCACTTGAAGAAACAGCTTCTACGAAAGGAGGGGGTGAATGTATATAACATTCCCACATGATTTTAGGATACTCTACTCTGTACAGTGTACAGAGCACATTGACAAACAAAGGAGTGCATTATCAGTTATTCACAAGGAATGTTAAATATGATAAGAAAGGGCAAGATTATGCTAGCGAATATTTCTCATGATTAAGAATCATGGCTTTCCCTGAAAGGACAGTTCTAGATTTCATTTAAAGAAAATACATAAAGTTCTATTTACAGAAAATGCTTCCCAATGATCAGTGGAAACTTAGCACCCCACCTTCAGCCAGAGTGAACCAGGAGGGAGGGAGGACTGCCAAGCCTTCACAGGCCCTCCAGGGGTCACAAATCAACTCAGGGGGCAGAGTTGCTGGGCCGCAGCTTTGTCCTGAGAATTTCAAATCCCGTGTAGCAAGCATGTTATTGCATCTCTCTCTCTCTATCTCTCACACACATACACACACTACGCACACACCACACACACACAGCCTGGATATGCCACAAGTGTGATCCTCCTGCTGAAACACAATCATGAGATTAGATGAGCACGGATTAAGTGGAACACAGGCTAGTTTAGATCTGACTACAGAGTTATCCGAGGTAAAGAAATAAAATTAGGTTTTAAGGAAAGAAAGAAAGCGCTTTTCACTACCCATTCACATCCCTCCCATAACCAGAAGCGCCAACCTGGGCTCCAAGCATACCAGGACAATTAAAGGCTGACAGGAAGCAATTCCCATTGACTGCATTAGTACTTAATGTGGGTGAGTGTCAACTGTTGGAGGCCTGGGTGTTGAAAAGTGTCTTCCTTACTTTTAAGCTATAAGACAAGACAGGCTGAATACTTCTGGTTGATTACTGAAGCGTCCAAGTGAAGGCCCGAATGACTTTAAACACCTGAGAAATATAATTCTTTCAAAATGCTCTGACTAAGAACCTTATTTTAGATTACAAAATGGATTTTATACATTTCAGCTTTATTTAAAGGAAAAAAAAAAAACCAGGCAGATCAATTTATTTTCTGAGCACAGTATTAATGACAAGATGACATCACCAGTAGCCAATCAGAATGCTCCCTGGTGTCTGGTGTTCTAACACCATTTCATATTTATGGATAAGCACCAGAAGGGTGTCAACCCTAAGCTGCATTTCCCTCCCTATTCACTTCTAAATAAAGTGCCTGCTTTCATTGAGTAGCCAAACTGGAAAAAAAAAGAAGGGGGGGGGGAGGGAAAAAACCTCATAGTCTCTCTTCCTCCTCATCCTAGCCTGTTTTCTGACAATCCCTAAACAATAAGTGGAAGGCGGGGGAGAGTGGCTGGAACCTTGTGTCACTGCTTCCTGCAAAGCTGCTGAATGCACTCTGCTGCTTCAAAAAGTCCTTCACTGACAAACCAAAGCCAAGGCTTCATCTACAAAACCCCTAAGAACAGGAAGGAGAGACTCTTGCAAAAGACTGGGTCAAGGCTCTCTACGGGAGAAATAAATGCAATCATTTTTCCCTCCTATTTTTTTAAAACTATTATCTACTCCAACCACTACCTCCCCCTCTAAAAAATTTTGAAGGAAGGAGTGAGAAGAGTTAACCCAGAAATGGTTTGTCCTAAACCAGTGCAGACAGAACAGTTCAGGAGTTCGGCTTCCCGTTCCCCGAGACCGATGGAGGCCAAGTGTCACCAGTGGACCCGAGGAACAAGGCAATGGGCAAAACCTGCCCATCTAGGATGGTGATGCTCTTCTCAAGGCTGGTGCTAATTGCCAAGCTCCTGGGAGATGTGGTGGCCAGAGCATTTGTCTTCAGTCTAAAATCAACAGTCTGTATGAGCAGAAATTGATACTATGATCCAAATTCTAAGCAGCACAGAGATGTTTATGGCGTCCGTGAAAAATCCCTGCCCTAGACAACTGCAGCGTGCACCCTGCTCCCACATTTCTTCCCAAATCTTGTCTAGCGATGGATACCTCCCTTTCCCTCTTCCACGCCCCTAACCATCTGATGTTATATCAGAATTGCTGGATCAAGCCCAGAACCAGAATTATAACATGTAATAAAGATGCTTGGCCATGCAGCAAAGATGACAGAATTTGCCATGCTGGCCTGGAGCCAGAGTGACAGATCTTGAGCTGATGTTCCTTTTCTACAGATTTAACAATGTACAAGGAGAAAAAAATTTAATAATCTGCTCGGAGCAAATTCAATGTCTACGAGCTTCTTTAGGTTTGGTTCTGACAAGCCCCCTCTTTCACCACACACCTCCAGTACTTTCCTGGATCCTGGATGCCAGAAACATTGCAAATAAAGTGACTGTAGCTGGTCCCTTTTCATATTTCACTGGGCTCAAAGGTAAACTACCAGGTAGATTCAAAGACAGAAGAGGAGGGATTAGGGTCCTCGCTATTTGGGGGCTGTATAATCAGAATCATTCATTTCTCTCACACGCACCGATCCAAGCCAAAGCATACGGGTTCATCTTGCCACATCAAAAAGCGTATGTGTTTATACACTACTCACATACACTCTGCTGCTTGCAGAGGCCCCATACAAATCAGAAGGATAATGATGTAAGGAAAAGAGCTGTGTGTGAAGCAAAGAGGAAAGAATCTGACCTAGAGCCTCTAAATTGTTAGGTCATCTAGAGCTTAGGAGAAGGAGGGAAAATGGGGGGGGGGCGTATTTTAGATGCCTCATTTACACACACATATGCCCGCACAGGAAAAAAGAGTTCCTTTGGTCCCATATGCTAAGCAATGGGTATTGTCATTTTCCAAGTTATAAAACTTCACAAAGAAAAATCAAAAGACACAAAAATCTGAGCACTCACCAAAAAAAGAATTAAAAGGCAGCACCCTGGTATCATACATCCAAAAATAATTATTTCTGAAGGGTATTCTTCCCCATGCCCTTTCCTAAGGCAAAAGGAGTCCTCTCCAAAACACCCCTGTTAGAAGGCCCCGCTATTGCTCTCTAACCTGGGTGCTCCGTGCTAGTTGGCAGAAGGGCAAACTAATTTGGATCATCCGAAAATCATTTACATTTGGTTTTAGTTGTATTATATGGGGGTAGTAAGTTGGCAACAAATGTCCCTCCCTAATTAAGTTTAGTTTCGAATAATTTTAAATTTCATATTCCCTCAGCACAAGCCAGCTAACAACTGCAGACAGTGGTTGCCTGGCAAAAGGAAAGAGCCAATTGTGGATTTTTTTTTTTTGTCATAGATAAGCGATGCACATGTAGCAAATCATGGTGAGGGAACAGCCTCGGCTCGGGGTGCGAGTGCTAGAAAGGCACCCAGAGATTTAGATTTGCCCATGACATCCTGTGCGTCCAAGCAAACGCGTGCCCAGACATGGCCAGGTACAACAGGTATTGGGTAAGACCCACCAAAAATATGTATTTTATTCATTATAATCACTCCCTTTTTCTTAACATTCCCATAACCTTGATCCTCCCCTCAGTTCTTCAAAGGTAAGGCTGTTGCTTACATTTCTTAGGATCTCTTATTCCAATCCAACGCACATATCCACAACACACACACTTATTAAAGTCAGAAATAGCAGGTTGAATTGGACCCCGATTCCGACTCCAGAAACTACACATTTTGATGACATGATATGTCATAAGAATATTTGGAGAATAACTGCCCGATGATCTGATCCAGTAAACCCTGGTAAATCCAGGCCAGGATTCTTATTATTATTATTTAAAAGTAAAGTACAGAAAGCCTCATGTCTGTTTATGTATCACAGCATCTGCTTCCTCTGCCATCTTTATTATGAATTCCCTTTCTTCATTATCACCAAGTAGCTGGTATATAAGCTACCTCATGAGGTATCTTTTTCATCTCACTCCAGCTTTTGCCTTTCATTCGAATCAATCCAATTTTGTTTTCTTTGTGTATAATCTCTTTGTGGAATGCAGAAGTTTTGTGTCTGCTTCTGAAATTCATGAGAGAAAGTTTAGAAAAGGAATGTAGGCATGTGGAAGGGGCATTACCAAACTATGAGAATATCATAAAAATAAACATCTTTCTTTTCCCACCCCTCCTCTCCCCCCCCAGTAAAATTTCCTATAGTCCCCATCAATGAGAAAAGAATACTGCTTGGGATAAATCAATAATCAAATCAAATATGGGTATTATTTTCATTATGCATTTGAAATGAACAATAAAAACAAATATGGGTTTGACAGGTTAGTAAAGAAAATTTTAAATTTCACTTAAAAAAGACTCATTTTGAGATGCCTTGGGAATTTGGGGGGTGGGGAGTAGGGGGGACACATTTAAGTTGCTATGAATCACTCCTCTTACACGTGACACATAATCAGCGGTTAATCATTTTTACATGCAGAAAAGACAAACTGAAAGGCAATTTCATAACGAGTAAAAGTCAAGGTCACACATTAGAAAGATCACATGAATAAAAACACCACTAAAGCGTCACCTTCTGTTTCTAAGAAAATTCTTCCAATTTCACAAGAGGCAACTCGACTCCCCTGGATAAACGATTTCCATTTGCAAAGCTAGCAGAGTGACATGCATGGGCCTCACCATTTATCCAACATCCTGTCCCCCAAAACAGGAAATAAATCATAGAGCTGAGGAACTCTCCTATCATTATCAAAGGAAAAAGAACCTCAGAGTTAAGTTCATATTCTGAAACAATATGCTCCAAGATGGTCAAATTGTTCACTCTGTTTATAATGACTTAAGTCAGCTCTTATAAACATTTCATCTGAACGGTTTGCATCTCACTTCATATGATTTGATTTCTGTGTAAAACTCAGGTCTCATGTGGGTAGCAGCAGATTCGCAGTCGCATTCCCCCGCACTTTCCCAGGTAACAGGCTGTGTGAACACACAGTGATTACAACATCAGTACAGTGGAGGGTAGAGAAGGACTCGGTTATATCAGCATTATGGGTCATGTTTTCACACATAGTAGAAAGGTAGAAAATGAGTATGAGAAGGACCAGGCATAGTGAAGGTGGGGTCACTAAGCCTATTTTTAAGTCATACGACAGTGGTCCATAAGTTCAATGTCCTAAAGCAGTCCTCCTGGTTTTCCTACTTACTGGGTTCTTTAGTTCTTACCTTTTATCTAATTCTAGTTAAGCCACTGGATTTGGAGACAAGGCTAGGATATGAATTTCATAAACACAAAACAATGACCAAGATACTTATTCATCCAGGCATATGATTCCAACTGATAACCATCACACTTTAGGAATCCAAGGGGCCTACCCCCAGCCCTCGCGGCACTTAACTGTTCAGTAAAAAACAAGATGCTAGCCCTGACCAGGCAGCTCAGTTGGTTAGAGCATCATCCCGACGCTGTGGGTCTGATCCACATTCCAGAAGCAACCAATGAATGCATAAATAAGTGGAACAACAAATCGATGTTCCTCTTTCTCTTTCTCTCACTCCCTTCTCCTCTAAGGAAGTTTTTTTTTTTTTTAAAGATGTCTATGCTTGAAACTTATCTTCTAAATTATTGCGTGTGGGGAACAATAACCACAGGTCATACTCAGCAACCTGACTAATCCTTCCCTGCAAATCATCACTATATATAGTAGGAACAGCCAGATCTACGCAAATAATTCATCAAACCATTTGTCTATTCTAATAATTTAAAAATTCGGATGCAACCTCCTACATGTCATGAAAGAATTCTGTATTACATTAACAATACTTTGTTGCCCCTTGAGTACCTGTGACATTTTTCTTAAAATTGGGGTCATATTTTGAGTAAAAGAAATAATGCACTTGTTGGAAAGAGGATTAATACCAATTAATGACATTCTCGGGACCACCCCACGGGGTTGTGCAAGTTCTGCCCCACGTGATCGTACACGAGGGTGAGTGAACATATAGCCAAGCCCTCACCTGCTGGCAACCACATGGCCTATGGTCAGTCACAAGGGACATGTTTTTCTAATTCATTAAGGTTTTTTGCCACCCTGAAACCTAAAAAGCATAACTGGGTATATTATTTAGTTGCAGAGATATCTGGAGTCGGATTAAAAATATTTATACTTAAAAAAAAAGAAAAAGAAAAAGACAACAGGCCCAAAATGGAGTCACTAATGCTAAACCCCATGTCATGAAAATGAGACAATTTGCACTTTCAGCTCTCCCAGAAATGGAATCTTAAACCAGTCAATCAGGAGGCACCTGATCAGCATTAGTTAGGCCATCTGCCGCAGAGGCCCCTCCTATCCCCTAAGGGAATGTAACCCTGCAATAACCAACCCATTTTTTTGCCCAGTACAGCTTCCTTGTTACTGCTTCCTTCTGCCTACGAAAGTCTTTGCACAGTTCCTCGGAGCTCCTTCTATCTGTTAGTTGGTATGCTGCTTGACTCAAATCAATTTTTGCTCAAATAAACTTGTTAAAAATTTAATATGTCTCAGTTTATCTTTTAACAACATATGCATATATATATATATATACATTTTACATGTGTATATGTGTATACATACAAGTACACCTGTGTATCATTTCAATATCAATAAATTTGAGTTCATCCAGTTGAATTTTATAATGAACATATGTGACTATATGTACTAGGGATGAACTCGTCCCTAGTACAGCACTCAGTAGAAACTTTACAAATAGTTCCCAAAATCTCTATTATTTGCAATAAGGAAGAGGGAAGAGAAGATCCACCAAGAAGAGATAAAGAAAATAAGGATATGAGTCAATAAGTTAATACAAGGTACAAAGAAGAAAAATAGAATAAATGTCTATCGACAACATGGTAGAGAGAGGACAAGACTGGCAGGACTTGACCCACACAAGGTAATCTTTAGCTTTCATTCCATTAACCCATGGGCTAAGTAATTTAAGTGATTTAAGCATGGAGTGTTAGAGAGGCCAGAGTCATGGGTTCATCCATATGTGAATCACACTGTTTCTGTTCCAGGGCCATAGATTTTGTGCTTCACTCAAATTAGCATCTTGCATATGCTTCCAACTAGTCACAAGGGAGGTCAGCGCATGGGGGTATATTCACACAAATCCATCATCATTACTGGAAGGACAAAAAAAGACCTCAAGGCATCTGCTGTCCTTCCAAGGTCCTTCAGAATCAAGCTTACCTAGAAATGAAAGCACAGTATTGAATCAAGATAGCCCCAGTTTGGCCCTGGCTGTGTAGCTCAGTTGGTTAGAATATTGTCCCGATACACTGAGGTGTGGGTTCAATCTTTAGTCAGGGCGCATACAAGAAGCAACCAATGAATGCATAAAAAAGTGAAACAACAGATCAATGTTTTTCTCTCTCTCCCTTTCCTCTCTTTCTCTATAATCAATAAATAAAAATTAAAAATATGTACATTAAACAGTGAGAGCCCCAACTCTGTGGCAGACTCGAGTTGTACCACGGCTTCATCTATGTGTCACTGCTTTGCTCCTAGGTTGGGGAAAAGGGGCTTGCCGGAAGTCCCAAGCATTTGTGTATTATTATTGAGTTTATCATCATGAGGCCCAAGCAGTTTTGTTTCCCCAGAAGACAGATAAACAAGCTTTGAAAATTATGCTAAAATTGAGAGAAAAATTGGTTTCAATTGTTCAAACAGACACCCTTCGAAATTAAATATCACTCACATTCACAGTCTTTTTCCCAAACTCCTGTAGTGATTGGTTTATATTACAGACTAATGTCACTGCAATATTAAATAAACCAAGCAGTTTGGGTACTGTAACACCAATAATCACTAGCTGTGCTTCCTTATAAGTGGCTTTATAGAGAAGCTGCATTATTTTAAATGAAAAAGTTTGCTTCAGGCTCAAGTCTCGCATTCCAAGATTCAGTCTGTGGTGAAACTTAACAATCTCATTATAAACCCTCGAATGTTGGGAATTATGATGATGGAAATGCTGACACAACATTAGCCACAGCTGGCACTGCCAAAGGCTCTGAAGTATGTTGACTCTCCTCTCCCCTATGAAGTCAGTCTCCAGAGCCCAGGACTTTGTAACTTTAAACTGTAGAGTGGAACTCACCAGCAGTGAAAGCTGCAGTAAGGGCTGGAGGTCTTGGACCTTAACTAAAGGAATACAGCGTTGACTAAGAAACATTCTGAAAAGTCCTTGCCCAAGTTGTTACGAAACTATCAGAAGAAGGAGAGAAATATGCAGATTTTACTTAAGGAATGGCTTTACACCGGGCTATGATAGGCCAATGATAGAGATAAAAGAATCAAACGGAAAGAAGCTGTGATTTTTGACATGCAAAGGTCAATGGTCAACAAAGACACCGGCCTATTTGATCAGTCTATTTGTTCAATTTCACATCCTATCTTTAAGTTCAAATGTGAACGAGTGACATGGAAGGAATTCCCTGGGAAGTGACTGATAACAAAGCTAGAATCTCCTTACTGAACGAAGGGTTCTCAACCCAAATGATGATCATTTCGAAGGCAAGAGTGGATATATTTTCAAGGGGAAAAATGCAAACGCAAGTAAAAAAAAAAATCACCTAGCTTGGGGGTCTCGCAGATCAATAGATCTCATGGATGCACTTTCTATAAACTGCACTGATTTTGTCGACTGGCTGCTATTTTTAGTGCAACCTTCCCTATCATGCCATAAACCATGGAATTAGTTTCCTTCGGGAAAATCCTTGATCCCAAGCCCAGACTGCACAGCTAGACAAGAGCCATGTGCTGCATATCCGAAGGTTTATGGGTCTCCATGCCAGCCCCGAGTAAGCTCACTCAGTAATGATACAACTACATCCCCTTAATTTGATTTTTCAAGTCATTCTGTCTTCAATAACCAGGACCACCATGCCTAAAAGGAGTCCTGAATACTCTAGGAGTAAGATTTGTTTACAAACAGAGAAAAACGAGCCCATGTATATATACTTTAATGAAAGTTCCATACTCTCCCCAGGGGACAATCTCTACCAACGATCAGTTTCGGCTACCACCTGTGTATGAATGATTCCCTCATTCTAATCTCTGATTGCTCTCCTAAACTGAATCACATCTGTGCAGTCTCAAATCCCCACTTGCAGGGAAAACAGGAAACTAAGCGCCAGCAGGTCTAACCTGGGCCACACGGCCCAGCAACCTGCCCTCCGGAAGTCCTCGGCTTGATCAATGATCCCGCCATCCCCCCAGACGGAGAGCATTTCTAATCATTGTTTACCCCTCTTTTATTCTTTTATTCCCCACATGTGGTATCATTTTACTTTTTAATAACTCCTCTCTTTCATATATATCACTTCGTTCCATCAACATTTTTCATCTAGTCCTTACAATACAAACCTCATTTGCTCAGGGCCGACAGTCCCAAGCCCCTTCAACCAACCACGTAGGTCCCATTGAAGTATTACTTTTAACCCAAAAATCTGCTTCTGTTCCTCTCTTTCTTTAAATTCTTAAAACGATTGCCTTTGTCTGCAGGACTGGGTTCCCCAATGATAGCGGAATACGAATCATGTCTATGTGTGGAGGGGAGACTTATTATAATACGGATTCCAGAGTCTTCCACAGGAATTTGGCAGTGCCGCAGCGGGGCCCAGCAACCTGCATTGTATACGCTTCCCAGGGAATTCTAATTAGATGGACTGAGGCCCATGTTTTCAGGGACAACAGACAACAAGGTACACAGCTCCTTTCAATGGCGTACAAGATGCCTCAAGATCTAGCCGAGGTGGGATAGGCTAGATCACACTTATCTATGCTGAAATAAAAATCTAAGTAGTATAATCTACCTGCATAATAATTTTCCAAAGAAAATCATTATAATTTCCTACGTATAAAATGGTAGAAGACAAAAAGAGGCTGGCACTGTGAATTAACTTAGCTTATTTAATTTAAAGAATAGTACAAAACTGCTTGAGCATATAATGAAGTAGACAAAACTGCCTGCATCTATACCCAGGACGGCCATGAACACAACAGCTACAAACACTGATCGGCAGTGTGTTCGCTGACAGCTCAGGTTCCACAAGTGGGTATGACCACTGATGACATAATTTTCCCAAACTGTGAACAAAACTTAGTAAAGATCCGCATAAAGCGATGTATAGTCTTCCCCCTACTTACAAATTAGTTTTATTCCTGGCAAATTCAATGTGCCTACTAAACCCTAACTAACCGCAACTGCTTTGCGCCTATGTGGAAAGCAAAGTTAGGTTCCAGCTCTCATATTTGAAAGAGATTTTGCTTTGAGCCTTTCATAAAGGTTGGTTGAGACCTATGAGGATCAAGTTACACACAGAACGACGCTTCGACTCTTCGTGTACAGGACTAACCTGGGTGCCTTACAAGATACCAGCACCCCTCACTGCCAGCAGCGTCCTCCAGCCATGAATGACTCAACAAAACTAACATGATTTCCAAAACAACCCCAGAGCAAAAGCCTCATCTCTCAACCTAACTACTATCCCCAAACACTCCACAGAAACGACTCTAATTAAAGCAACAGTGACCTTCATGTCTCTCAGCCCAGTAGACATTTGGCTTTCCTCATCTTCTAGCTGCAGTTGGTCTCTCCTCCTTGCTATGATCCTCCTGTGATTTTGTCATAACACACTCTCCTGATTTTCTTAACCGCATTTTCCATTCCTTGTTCTCAATGACCTTTATGAGCTCATATCCCCTACCTGGCCATGAAATGGTGTGTCTCAGTGACCCTGGCCCATAGGACTTCTTCCTTTCTTAGTCTCTGTTCCTTCACGAGTCGGTCTCACCCACAATATCAATTACCACCTAGATACTTCTATCTCAAGTTTGTATTTCCCACTCAGACCCCTGCTCTGAACTCCAAAGTTGTAAACCCAACCACCCACTTAACATCTCCTTTAGGTATGTCAAAGAAGTTTAGCCAAGTTGTTTCATCATCGGCCAACCACACCGTGCCCACCCTTGCTCCTCCTCAAAGCTTGGCCCTACTGATGGACCACCATCAATCTAGTTGTCCATGTCAAGGACCTTAAGACCTCCTCCCACACATAATCCATCACATACCTGTATTAAATGTCTAGCTTGTTCACCAGTTTTACTTCTGGTACCTAGAACAGCACTTGGTACAAAGATGATGTACCGTAAGTATGTATTAAATGAACAAGTGAATGACTTAGAGAAATAGTGTGGACAAAGCCCTCCATTCTCCCCTGCCATTTTCTACCATATTCCTTCTACATGAAGACCCCAGTTCCACTCCAAAACTTTGCAAACGCTTATTCACTGTAATTCTCAGCCAAAATGCCACCTCCGAACTGGCTTCCCTGGGCCTCTCCAGGACACACACTAGACTATCAGTGTGCTTTCCCTCTGATATCACGGCACTGTATACACAGCACCATGGCAACAACATCACTGCCTCCCAGTGACTTGGTGTGATGACATCCTTCCTTCCTGTGGATCTTAACATATGACAAATAGAAGGTCGGCTCAGCCAGTATTTTCAATGGTTTAATTTACATTAAAAGATTCTGTCTCCAACCGGCTTATCCTACCCTCTTCTATCCAGGCAGGGGAGGGCAAGGAAAAACACAGTTAAGGGAAAGAGGAATGGCCAATCCTGGCATGTTCTCATGGCTACAAGGACCCAGACACCGCCGTCTTTTCCCATTCTTCTATTCGTAATGACAGCTTTGTTCCTTCCATACTCCAAATGTGGTAAAGGCTGTGTCAGGGACCTGAGGGAGAGGTGTATATGTACACAAGTCTGCCATTGCCTTGGAGATGGTGGTCAAAGCCTTGCAGGTAAGGATCAACACTGCAGAGGTGCATGCTCCTGACTGTGGGAAAAGTTGTTAGCGAAAGACTGTATACACAAAGCTCTTCAACCACAAGGCTGGAAGAAAATCAAAACAAACCAAAGCTTAATTAGCGTCGACCATTTCCCAGCTGGGATCCACGTTAGGGATTGAGTTCCTAAAGCCATCGCCGAGGAGGCAATTCCATCTCAGGCAGGACAGGCCCTCTGAGACCACGGAAGGCTGAGCTGGGAATTTTTTTATTTTTTCATGTAATCCAGCACTCACAGCGTGCGAGCGCGTGCGTGTGTGTGTGTGTTTGTGTGTTCCCTAACCTAAGGTCCAGGCACTCTTGAAACCCCAAGATTCCAGCTCTTTGCTCCCTAACTCTTCTCCCCTTCCATAAATTAAATTAATGAGGAGTTTTCTAAAAGAGTACATTCTCTTAAAGGCTCTGTTATTCTGAAGTTAATGGCTCTGACATGCAGCCAGGCCAAACAGTTGCAGGCAGCAATAACTCTTGCAACAGCTCCAAAACTCAGCCTCAAATGTCACCGAGTCCTACACTGATCTTTCTTCCCCTTTGATTATCGCTGGTTGCCTTCCTTCCTCCCCTAACATTTTATAGCAAACTCAAATGCATCAAAGAAACCAGTTAAGGATGTGAAGATTGAGAAACACATTCAATCTTCATGTTATGATCTTGTCTTTTCCTTCCCACAACTTGTCTCTAAGAGAAAAGGACAAGTGTAAATTTGATGCCACACAGAACAAAACAACAAAATACATCTAAGGCAGCAAGTGGGGGGGTGGGGGTGGAATGAGCATTTCTAAATGCCGGCAAGCTAATCTAATACTTAGCATACACCTACTGCAAGGACTGCGTCATGTCTGTGATAGGTTAATAGTTTTTACCTGAAAAATGAGTGGACACATGCATGATGAAGCAATCAAGCAAACCTGACAAAAGTAACTGCCTCAAGTTACCTTCCTAAACTAAAACCCAGTAAGGTGATGTTCAAAAAAAAAAAAAAAAGCAAGCAAAATTTCAGGAGAACTTGATGTCAACATACCTAATGGGTACAAGGTCAAAATAAACAGTGATTTTTATGCAAGGTCTTAAGCCTCAAATGCAAAAGATGATTAGACACATGTTTATAATTCAGCTTATCTATCTTGAAAATAAAATGTAAAATATCATATTCCAGATAAGATGGGTCCAAATTCCTGTAATCACAATTCAATCTAAACATCTGAGCAGATATGTCAAAATTTTAGTATCTATGTTCCAAAAAGTTGGGAGGGGGAGGAAAGGAGGAAAAAGGAAAAGGGGAAAACATAAAAGAAAAAGAAAGTTGTATTTGCGTTCTCCAACTGACCAGGGCTTATCTAAACCAGCAATAATTTTCAAACAATTTGTAAGTGTACTCCATAAAACAGTGAATCTTTCACGTGATAGCTAGAGGTTCCAAAATAACAGATATAGCGATAAGACAGGGAAATGGAGCTCCTAACATAAGAGGCGGAGGCCTACAGGAGAGAACTTTTCTTATATAGCTACGAGATAAATGATTAGACCTTGAAAAAGTAGCACGCGTGCAAGTCTGCTTAGTCTGGGCTGCCTTTCTCTATGCACCATTATAAAATCCTACTTAAAAGAATTTTAAAGTCTCCGAAGTCCTTCCACATACATTCATCTCATCTGCTCCCACAGCAATCCATCAAGCAAGCGGGCCCATTTTACAAATGAGAAAGGTGAGGTTCAGGAAAATTAAGGGACTTTCCCAAATTGACTCAAGCAACAAGTGACCAGAGAGCCACAATACCTATCCCCCGAGTCCTTAGCAATAGGTCGCATTTTTATATTGTTAACTTCAAATTTACGACAATAAGGGGAATAAAAGAAAGGTGCGGGAAAATGAACACCTACTGGATTTCCAGCTATTCGCCAAGTCAGGACTGTCACAGGTGAAAAATATATCCAGGTAAGTAGATAGTAAGCTTGCTTCAAGATTGATGTAAATGTATTTTCACTTAATTATCCTTTGAGTCTATCTCCCCACTCTACTCCATTTCCTAACGTCACAAATAATTTGCCTAGGCCATGATAATGAGTTTATTCTGACCTTGAATTGGTGATGTTATTGGTTGTTTTTTGAACTGAAAACATACTTACCAGAGTACAGACTGTTCCTTACCAGTCCCTCTCACCATGAGTCGAAAATGCTCGGCACTCAATGAAAAGAATGGTCTGGTAATATTTAATATGAACACAGACATTTCTCTTCTAGTGTAATTCATTATGCACACATCATTAAGGATCAAAGCACAGGCAAACCAGAGAATGGAAGAAGGAATTTGAAAACATCAAAGTTAATTATATTTGGTTGTCCCAATAGCTGTTACTGGTTCAATTAAGATGCTGCTTTGGCTAATCTTAAGTCAGGCTGTGCCACTAAAAAGTCCAAGTAATAAAAGCAAAAGTCAAAACATCTAAAGTTGAAGCACTGTTTGGGCGGGGGGTTCCCAACGAGAGCTCTGCATTTCCTAGGACCTTCACAGCTCCTATCAAAGTGCAGCTGCCTGTTCACTCTTCACCACCAAAGCGAGCTCCCCAACACCTTGCGCCAGGCAGATCCCCATTAAACAGGTGTTCCATGAAAACTGCATAACTGCTTCTTCATCCGTTCTATAATATTTTTATTTATTGATTGAGAGAAAAAGAGAGGGAGAGAGGGAGAGAGAGAGAGAGAGAGGGAGGGGGAGGAAAAAAAAGGAACACTGGTTTGTTGTTCCACTTATTCACGCGCCCACTGGTTGATTCCTGTATGTACGATGACCAGGGATTGAACCCGCAACTTTGGCATACTGGGACGACGCTCTTAACCAACTGAGCTACCTGGCCGGGGTTATGTAATTTTTGTTTTAAGCCTACATAAAGTAAGGGGATGAAAACCCAAGCCAAACCATGAACCTGCTCTGTTGAAGGTCTGAGATTATAGGTGGCTTTTGGTTCTCGGTTTCCTGGGAATACATGGACTCTCATCGCACCCTGATTCTGCTTATTCTTACACTGCTCTGGGCACAGTGGGTATAAGTTCTGTCACTTAGTGACCATGGCCTCTGCCTCATGATGCCCACTGCCAAACTCTGAGGACACGGGTATACATTGATTAATGTGCTCAATGGTACCATCTATCATTTAAAGAACTCTGAGAGAGCAAAGGAGGAAAATCTGGCTTTCCCACACAATCGCAGTTACTGTTAAAAGAGAAAAGTTCATGTTGGGGTTGTCGCCAGTAAAAACTGGTAGAAAGAAAAAACGTTAGAAGGTCACTGGCAGCAGTGATGCTTTATCATCTCTGGAATAATTCCTTTTCCTCCATTAATACAGTTATTTTTTTTTTCATCAGGAGGGGCTGGGGGAGCCTCATTTTGCCAAGTATTTATTGTGCACCAGGAACTGGATGGAGGCTTTATAAATGCTGTCCAATTGAATCCTTCCCACAATCTTGCAGAATAGGGAATCTAAATTGAGCTGGAGCTCAGTGAGGTGCATTCCAAATGCAGCTGCAGGAATTTAAGTCAGCACTGGTTCTCATGAAAGTCCATGAATCTCGCCTAAAACCAACTTTCCCGAATCCCCATGTCTTGGATGAGTTCTGGGATGAGAAATGAATGCGACCACCAGCTTCCATATGCCCAATGTGCAAGCCCAGTTTGAATCCACTTCACAATTCTGCAAACAGCTTAGCCATGCCCTTCGTTTGCCCTACAGTTTTAAGTTTATATGTCTTGACACATCAGTGAGAAAAACATATACTTTACCTCTTCCTGGGTCTCTTCAAACCCTTTATTAAAAAAAAAAAAAAAGCACACACACGCACACACACACACACACACTTAATCTAATGTAGTTCACTAAAGCATTTCAACAAATTTTCATGACCTAGCCATCTGCCTGTATCAAAATAAGTTAACTCTCCAGATTGTGCTTTGACTTCTCAATCTCCTGCAAACTGGCGATGTTAGAAAGAGTACAGAGAACGAATGTTCAGTATCTTAATCCCTCTCTCCATCACATCATGCGGGAACCGTGACTTGCTGGGTTCTCACACCAACTCTGTCAGTGATGTAATGGAGCTGGGCACACCAACATTTCTTGACTTAAATAAACCCAGAAAATTTCTTTTTTCCTTTTCAGCGAAGGTGTCCAATGTGAGACAAGGAAACTCAGTTTTTCCATGATTAATTGAAACCTCTAGAATTCTTTCCTGATACGCTTGAAAACTCTGTTCCCCTGCTGAAAACCTCAGGAAGACTGCATTCTCACACTAGATGGGCTGTATTCCACACATTAGGAAACCAAGGCCCATATGGAGATTCTTCATAAAACAAACAGACCGCGGCTACTCCACTTTAGAGCCTCTAGCACTATTTCTACCCTGAACCCTCTCTCAAGACCTGTGTTGTGCTGCTATGCCAATCACATGTGAAAAGCCCCCAATGTCACCCAGAACTAAAATTTCAGCCCCAACTCACCCTGAACACTGAACACACCTGGTCTAGTCACCCTGATGGTACCTGAATCAAAGTGGTCATATGTACCAACAGGTATGATCTTGCCAAGCTCATAGAGTTTCTCATTCAGGCCTGCAGATGTTCTCCTTGTGCATGTACCTCAATGTGTTAAAATCCGGCAGCTATAGGGCACCCCACTAAAGAGCAGGTCCCTTAAAGAAATGAGGATATGGGTTCTCAGTCCCTCCTACAAATTAAGACATAAATTCAGAAGAAAAAATAGGCCTTTCTTTGTATCCCAGTTTTCTCCCCTCCATTCACAGCATGCTGTGGTCCAGACAGAGATATAAAAACCAAATACTTCCTTAAGACAAGGGGCAGTACTGCGGTAGGAAAAGATTAGTGGTCCTGGGACTAGAATGTACCTTAGAGTCACCTGAAAGGTGCTTGTTAAAAATGACTTCAAAATTAATTCCTCCCCAGCGGTTTCTGATTCAGCAGGTCCACCACAGCTGAAGACAGGAACCAGCACTCTTATCAAATGCCACAAGGAGAGCATGCCAATGGTACCGCCCTCAAGAACCCCCAGCAAGAGGGGTGAATGCAGACAGGGAAAGAGTCCGTGAGAGAGGGAGTTGAGTCAGGCTTCTGGAATTCTGCAGTGGTTTTAGCTGTTGTTTATAGTCTATTCCATTGCTCCCGTTGTAAAGCCTGTTCAGTTAAAAATTCACCAACACGCCAGACAGAAAGAAGTCTGACATAAAGGCCCTGATAACACTAATGGTGTTCAATGAGGTTGCTTTAAATAAGGGTACCTGGTTTGTGCCTAGTTGGTTGCCTTCCTTCAAGGTTTATCAAGACCCAGCCTCTTTGCTTTGCTTTGAGTGTTTTAGAGAAGGAGGCTCTCATCTTTGGTTACTTTCATTTGCAACATCCTTCTGCATCCCCATCAAAATCTGGCCAGTTTGTTTTTCTTACTTTGTACATTACATTTGCTACATTAGGCACAGTTATATGATTTTACATTTATAAATACACTAATGAGGTACTGATAAGATGGAATCAGGCACAACATGCCACAAATACACAACATGCACTAAAGCAGGGAGGGGCCTTCACGGGTTTAAGATGAGAAAAACCTGGTAAGAACAGACCAACAAAACATCGATAAAGCCTGAGCAACTGGAGCACAAAAATGTCTAAGTAACATAAAAGCATTATTCTTACAGGGATTAATACTGTCCTGTTGAACATTTATTCAACGGAGAGAGTCTGTGAAGTGCTGTCAAAAGCAGGAATGAAAATAGAACCCAGGACTCCAAATTTCTAGCTCTCGTCAATAAATCAGGCGATTTCCCCCTACAATCCAAAATAGCTGCAATGCTCTGGTTATTTTCTAACATATGGCTTAAATATTTATATTTTAACTGCTTTCAGCTTACAGTCCACATTATAAACATTCATTAACATTTATGCAACTTCATAAGTAACTCTAACTCCAAGGTCAGACCAAATACACATTTGACAAAATAAACATTCCCAATCAGAGGCTAAAATTGTTCCAATATTTACTTGATAACCTGACACCCATACTCATTTGGCTTCCTTTCTTCCAAAATAATGTTTATTAGGAAGTTCTCCAGTGCATGTGCGGGCGCGCGCACACACACACACACACACACACACACACACACACACAGAGTGTTAGAAGCCAAAGACAGACACAGTTCTAAAGATACCAAGTTTCGAACCTGAAATAACTTAAATATTAGGAGAATCTATCTTATGAGTAGGTTGTGGTTCATAGGGTTATTACATTAATTGATTCAGCAAATACTTGTGTGTATGCCCAGCACAGCTCTGGTCTGCATGGACAGAGTCGAAGTGCTTGCCATACGGTGCTCAGTTCTAGTACAAAGACGGTCAACCAGTCAGCAAATAAACATTTACTATAACATCAGCTAGTAGGAAGGAGGGCAGAAAGTGACAATGTATTGGGGTGGACAATAATCCTATTTTAAATAACGTGGATAGAGAAAGCTTCTCTGAAGACTTTAAGTCAAATACTGACCACATCCAACACCAAGAATGATATTGACTCCATTCCCCAGAGCCACTAACAATCATTAGTCAGTATGGAAAGCTGAAGGATGCTCACAGGCACATGCATTAACACACATCGAGTAATTTTAGAGAAGGAAAGGACAAAACATGTGATGCTAAACTGCTCCAGCAGCACAAGCAAACAGAGGCACGCCCTTCATCTGGCCCAGCTCACCGGAGCTGACCGAGATCATTCACAAGTCTGACCTACCTGCAAAGGCTGCACAGACGTCAGTCACGAATGGAAAAGTGAGAAATCCATGCAACGCCATTATTTTGCAAATTCCTTTAGAGTTCTCTTTTTGGGAGCAAGAATTGAATATAGCACTGCTCATACCATTAGATACAAGTAACATAAACATCAATAATAAGATTTTACAAAGATAGATCATTGCATTTATGACCAGATATAATTTTTTTATTCTTAATAAAGGAGGGACATGTGCAAACAATTTGCTAATGCAATACTCATTTAAAATATGCCCACTTTTAAAGATACCAACATCCTATATTAAAAGACAGGAAGCAACTGCCTTAGAAATTTGCAAAAACAGTGGAATATACCCTTGTATTTGAAAGAATATAAATATTTGAAAAGTCTGATACTACAGAATACTACTTAAAACCATAATCTATTTCAGATTAAAGGACATTAAAAAGTTATGGTTTTCTAGTAGCTGGGATTAGAGTTTGGTTAGAGCATCAATCAGTCATGCTTTTAAGCTGAAATTGGTCCTTAAATGCTGTAATGCATTAAATATACCAACCCCAGAATCCACTGTAAAAATATACTGTAACTAAAAGCATGATGACTCAATTTACTTCCTTCCTGAGTTTTCCATAATCCATTTGACCCCCTTCCTGTCACCTAATCTAATCACTGGCTGAGTTTCCACTGAATCAAAATTCTCCCTGTTGTGCTCTCTGAAGTCATTGCCCTAGTTCTCCAGACTTAAGGGACAGTTTTTTTAAACATCCTCACCTACAACTGAATTGTGAAAATGTAAAGTAGACAGTGATTTAATTCATGACTGTGTATTCCAAGAGTAGGGTAGTGATATACATGGCGTCTAGCATGAATTTTATGGTTTTTTTCCAGTACTAGCCAGTAACTGGAAATATTCTTAGACAGGCTTTCAAGTTTGATGAATCCATGCCCTTCTCACACCCCTTTATTTCTACCACCCGCTCCTCTGTGGCCTCTACAACTGACAACAAAGTTTGCATAGCACATGACAATTCACAAAGCACTTTCACATACATTGATCTGATCCTTGAGACCTTTTAATTATCCTAAATCACAAAAGTAAACTGTCCAACTTAAGATCTGGAGTAAAGAACTGCATGTGTGCAAAGTGGCTTTTGGTTTCATCCATTCCTAAGCTGGTCGTTACCAATCATCTATTTTAGAATAAAATCACTTTGCAACCCACAATAACGTTTTCTGTGAACTTCTCAATTTATAGACAGGGCTGCCATCTACACGGTGCTTATTGTACCTAAAATTATTCAAAATTATTATTTAAAGACAGATGTCCAAGATAATTTGGTACCTACACTGTCAGTAAACAATTTCACGTGAATCTCTATTATGGATAAAGAGAAGAAACTAATCTTTCATCCAAGGTCACACACAGTTAATAATACTCCTTGTACAAACATAGGTTTGTCTGGTTCCTTTGCCACAAGGCTTATCTAGATGTTGATTAAGGACAAGAGTGGGGGATTGGGGGGAACTGACCCCAGGTAAGGCTTTGATTGGCAAGTTGATTAATAACCCATCTTTAACACTAGAGCGTAAATGGGTAAGATCAGAATATTCCTTCAGTAACTCCTTTTCATTCTCTTAGCAGCTTTGCTTGGTGGCCTGACTCAAGTACAGTTATTGCTGATTGATTCTTTCAGCAATTTCTTGCCCACCACACAAAATTAAAATCACATCTAAGAAAACAATAATGCTTAGGGTTTTTCCCCGCTTAGGAAACTTACAGTGATCATTTGACCTCATTCTGTGAAAATGACTGTTTTTCTTCCAGGTTGTGTTTCTGTTTGCTTTAGTTGTGGGGAGGAGTATAATTATTATAAACATAATAGCAGCTTACATTTGTATAGCACTTTATCACTTACAAATGCATTACATTATCCTATTTGATACTTATAACTCATTGTGGAAGTAATATGGGAATTATTATCCATTTACACAAATAATTAAGTGGAGTCCCAGAGAGGTTAAGTAATCTGACCAATGTCACTAAATCAGAGCAGAACAAGGTCACAAACCCAGGTCCTTTTATATGTAAGCCTTCAGCTCTTTTCTACCTTATTACTTGGTCAGACATGCATCAGCTAAGAATATGTTCTGATGATCCCTCCCGTAAATTCATTACCAAGTAGACTGGAAAGCTTTCCTGTTCTGTTTCTAGACTGCTCCTTTCTTATCCTTCCATCAGAGTAACTCTATGTCTTATTCAACCTGATAGAAACAAACACTACAGAAGGTGCGAATGGAGATGATCTCAAATAGCCGAAGTCCTATCGAAAAACCAGAATAATTTGGTCCACAAGCCATGTTCAAGGAATCTATTAATATGCTTCAGAATTAGAGTCAAGATGGTGAATCTGTCACCCAAGCCCGTCATAGAGAAAAGGAAAAGAGACAATAAGGTCTGGGGCAAAGCTGGTGGAAAGCCCAAAACCTAAAAAAAGAATTAAAATGGGGGCGGTGATTGGAAGCCCAAACTACTGGCAGAAATGTGGGAGCCACAGAAAGCTGATAATTCTTTTCGCACATCTGTTAATTTGTTGCAAAATATCTATTTATATCCATCAGGTGACTCAATTATCTATTTATCCAGCAACCAATAGCATCTCTCAAGACAAATGAGATATTTCTTGGGATATTTTTTCTTAAATGTTCTTGAAAGCTAATTGGGTTGTCTTTTGTTTCATGTATTTAAGCATAGATTTCTTTTTAATCAGTTAGAAAATGGGAAAAGGCATGAGTAGACATTTCACCAAAGAGAATATGTAGATGGCAAATAAGTACATGAAAAAATTGTTCACAATCATTAGCTATCAGAGAAATGCACGCTAAATCTATAATGAGATACCTCTTCATACCTATAAGAATGGCAAAAACAAAAAAATTACAACAGCGCCAAATGCTGGTGAGGACACAGAGACACTAAGTCACACATACATTGCTAGTTGTATGAAATGGTACAGCTACTCTGGAAAATGGCTTGGCAGTTTCTTTTCAAATTAAACATGCCATTACCACATGACCCAGCAATTTTACCCTTAGGCATTTATCCCAGAGAAATGAAAACTTACGTTCACACAAAAACCTAAACACAAATGTTCAAAGCTGCTTCATTCACAATAGCCAAAAACTGGGAACAGCCCAGATGTCCTTTAACAGGTGAATGGTTAAATAAACTACGGAATATGCATACCATGGAACTCTATCCCACAATAAAAAGAAAAACTATTGATGCATGCATGGATGAACCTCCTGGAAATTACGGTGAGTTACAAAAGCCAATCCAAAAGGTTATAAGTCATATGATTCCATTCATATGAAGGCTTTTTAGAAAGGGAGAACCAATTAGTGGTTTCCAGGGTCTAGAGATAGGAGGGGAGTGGTGGGAGGAAGGGGGCGTAGCTACACAAAAGCTCCTTGTGTAGCTAGAAATGATCAGCATCTTTACCCAATATCCTCGTTTAGATATTGTATTGTATTTTTGGAAAATGTTACCATCAGGGGAAACTGGATAAAGGCTGTATTATTTCTTGCAACTGCATGTGAAGCTATAATTCTATAAATTAAAATTTCAATTAAAAAAACTATTTAACCCTAAACAAAATATTGGTAATCTGGATCCAGCAATACATTAAAAAGATCATACACCATGATTAAGTGGGATTTATCCCAAGGATGCAAGAACGGTACAATATTCGCAAATCAATAAACATAATATACCACATAAACAAAATGAAGGACAAAAACCACATGATAATATCTTCAGATGCTGAAAAAGCATTTGATAGAACCAGCATCCATTTATGATAAAAACATTTAGCAAAGTGAGAATAGAGGGAGCATACCTCAATATAATAAAGACCATATACAAGGAACCTACTGCCAACATCACACTCAATGGGCAGAAACTAAAAGCTTTTTCACTAAGAACAGGAACAAGACAAGGGTGTCTGCTCTCACTTCTCTTACTCAACATAATACCAGAAGTTCTAGCCATAGCTATCAGACAAGAAAAAGAAATAAAAGGCATCCAAATTGGGAAGGAGGAAGTAAAACTGTCCTTATTTGTAGAAGATGTGATAGTGTACATAGAAAACCCTATAGACCCCACCAAAAAAATACTCGACCTAATAAGTGAATTTGACAAAGTAGTAGGATACAAAGTCAATATTTAGAAATCAATGGCATTTTTGTACACCAACAATGAACTATCAGAAAGAGAAACTAGAAAAGCAATCCCATTTACTATAGCAACAATAAAAAATAAGTACCAAGGGAAAAATTTAACCAAGGAGGTAAAGACTTATACGCAGAAAAGAACAGAACACTGAAGAAAGAAACTGAGGAAGATATAAATAAATGGAATCATATATCCTGTTCATGGACTGGGAGAACTGACACCATTAAAATGTCCATACTACCCAAAGCAATCTGTAGATTCAATGCAATCCCTGTTAAAGTATCAATGGCATATTTCACTGATCTATAACAAACACTCCAAAAATTTATATGGAACCAAAAAAAGACTGAATAGTCTCAGCAATCTTGAGAAAGAAGAATAAAGTTGCAGGGATCACAATACCTGATATAAAACTATACAACAAAGCTACTATAATCAAAACAGTCTGGCACTGGCATAAGAACAGACACATAGAACAACGGAACAGCATAGAGAGCCCAGAAATAAACCCATGTCTCCATGGTCAATTAATATTTGACAAAGGGAGCAGAAGCATACAATGGGGTAAAAATAGTCCCTTCAATAAATGGTGTTGGGAGAAGTGGACTAGTACACGCAAAGAAATGAAAGTAACGCGCCAACTTACACCATACACCAGAATAAACTCAAAATGGATAAAATACAAATATAAGTAATGATGCCATAAAAGTCCTAGAAGGAAACACAGGCAGTAAAATTTCAGGTATCCCATGTAGCAATATTTTTGCCCATATATCTTCTAGTGCAAGGGAAGTAAAAGGAAAAATTAAAAATGAAGTTACATCAAATTACAAAGCTTCCGCACAGCTAAAGAAACCAGCATCAAAATGAAAAGGGAACCAATTGTATGGGAGAACATATTTTCCAATGGTACTTTGGATGATGGTTTAATCTCCAAAGTATATAAAGAACTCATACAACTCAATACCAGGAAGACAAAGAATCCAATTTAAAAAATGGGCAATGGACCTGAACAGACACTTCTCCAAGGAGGACCTACAGATGGTCCTCAGACATACGAAAAGATACTCAGCAACACTAGCCATTAGGAAGATGCAAATTAAAACTACAGAGATATCACCTCACTCCTGTCAGAATGGCCATCATTAATAAATCAACAAACAACAAGCGCTTGTAAGGATGTGGAGAAAAGGGAAGCACTATTGGTGGGAATGAAGACTGGTACAGCCACTGTGGAAAACAGTATGGAGATACCTCAAGAAATTAAAAATGGAACTGCCTTTGACTCAGTAATTCCACTGCAGGGAATATACCCTAAGAATCCCGAAACACCAATTCAAAAGAACTTATTCACACTTATGTTCATAGCAGTGCTATTTACAATAGCCAAGTGCTGGAAACATCCTAAGTGCCCATCAGTAAATGAGTGGATCAAAAAACTGTGGTACATTTACACAATGGAATACTATGCAGCAGAAAGAAAGAAGGAACTCCTCCCTTTTGTGACAGCATGGATAAAACTGGAAAATATTATCCTTAGTGAAATAAGCAAGGTGGAAAAGACAAATACCATATGATCTCACTTATCAGAGGAAACTAATGAACAAAAAACCTAAACTAACAAGCAAAATAGAACCAGAGACATGGAAACATGGAACAGACTGACAGTAGGCAGAGGGGAGGGCCAGGGCTGGGGAGGTGGACATGGGTGGGACGAAGGGGAAGGGACTAGTCAAAGAACATATAAAAATGACCCATGGACATGGACAATGGTGTGGAGATTGGCTGTTGGGGGGTGGGGGCAGCAGGCTTGAGAGGAGAAGGGCAAAGGAGGAACAACTATAATAGAGTAACAATAAATATATATATATAAATAAAAATTAAAAAACAGTCTGTTAAAGTATTTGTTGGCTTAGCCATCTCAAAATTATAATATATTAACTTCGCCTTTCCTCTTTCAGACAAGACCACTTTCTTTGCTTTATTTGACACAATTGCTTGTCATAACTAATTTCGATTATATATACTGTGAAAACTATTTATTAGAATAAAGCTTATGAGAGAAAGAAAACGTGAAAGAGTACATATTGTGAGACTTCATTTGCATGAAGCTGTAGGATATGCAATCTAATCTATGGTGTGGGGAAAAAAGCCAGAACAGTGGCTGCCTGTTGATACAGCGCGGCAGTGAGGGCGGAGCAAACGAGCGCTCGCTAAAGCATTAGTAACATTCTATGTCATGATGAGAGTCCAGGTTACATAAGTGCATGTATTTCTCAAAACTCAAATGTACCAACAAGACTTGTACACTTCATTGTATGTAACTTTTACATTACAACCTATACACAAAGTGAATTAAGTGTAAATTACTGGCTTTATATCAATTTGCTTTACAATAAGATGCTGTGCCTTTGAGAAATACAGGACCAAACTAAATTGTTAAAGAGAAGTTCCTAACTATCCCATTTTGAATACATTCTTCTCAAGGAAAGGAAACTGCAATCAACAGAATAACCATGAAGCAAATTCATATAAAAAGTATCATTAAATCAGACTAAATTAAATAAAAACTGATGTAATTAGGGCCCTCTGAAAGTAATTTTGACTAATACTTTGTTTACATGCAATATTGATGTAGCAACTACTGACCTCGGGCACTTTCAGCTGCTTTTATATTAATTATTACATTGCTTTTTATATTACAGATCAAAATATTCTTTATAGGTCTCAATAGCTAATATACTTCTGCCAAGGTTACTTCAAATGAGTCTCAGATGCCACGAGGGGCGGGATGCTATGAAATCCACATACCAATACAGATATAACAGGTACAGATTTTGCTTTGCTTCACCATGATTTTTTTCTATTTAAGATATCTCTTTTGGTAAAATTATAAAAGAGATGGTGGGTTACCCTTAATTACAGTTATACCAAATAAACCCAACCCTTCTCACTTAAGTTCCACTGCAAAGACATGTCTGCTTAATTGGCCAGACAAGTCAAGACGCTGATGAAAATTACTCCTTGACCCTACCAACGATTTACAGAGAAGATAGCAATCTGAGAAACACCTAGTGCCTACTATTGATTTTAGTGTTACATTTTGCTCATAGTCCAGGGTCCAATCGCTACTCCACTGTAGGTCAAACTACTCTCAGAATGGTGGCATACAAAGTCTGTCCAGAAAGTATCCAGCCAGATAATGTGCGTGTCGGGGGCTGGGTAGGGATAGACACATTTATTGAAGAAGATACAAGACACCAGAAACATTGTACTTAGCACAATGACACCTCCGTCCCCTTCAAAGTAGGCACTTTGGACCTCACACAGTTCTCCCAATTATGATTGCTGCCCTGTCATATTTTCCTAAACCTCATTAATGGCATAAAATCTCTTCCTTTTCAAAGGTGATTTTAGTTTTGGGAAAAGCCAGAAGTCACAGGGCACCAAATCTGGGCTGTAGAGGGGCTGAGTCACCTGGGTGATTGATGTTTCGCCAAAAAACTATGCAGGAGAAGTGAAGCATGAGTGGGGGCATTGGTGTGATGAAGCTGCCAGTCACCAGTTGCCCATAGCTGCATCCTTCTGAATCATCCAAATAGTTTCTGCACAGGAACATTTAGGTTTAATGCAATATTTGATGCAGATTCATTGCTCTACTCGCTCAGTCACTTTGAACACAATAGCCACACAGGTAACATGCTCACCCAACGGCATCTACTGCCCCCACTGACTAGCAAAATGAAGTCGTCATTGTTCATACATGTGCATTCCAGTCCACTCTCCTTGGCTGCCAGGTTACATAGATGTGGTGCAAACTGTTCTCATTATATTAACAATGGCTAGACTTTTTCTGGACAGACTTTGTATACATTACTGTCAATTTGTAGCCATGAAGTCTACTACCAAAAATATGAAGAAGATGTACATTCTTAATTATTCCACGAAATGCAGCAAAGAACTGTGGAAGCTTACATGATTCTTAAAATAGTTGAGCCACAAATTTTGGCTTATTTCACACTATTTGTTGAAAATATGCTACATTTTAGTTTCACTTCTAGGGAAAGAAGTGGCAATAAGAAGCAAAATCGAGGAAGAAAAGCTAGAGAAAATGAAAACAAGTTGCACCTAGAGCAGTTTTCCTGGTGAGAGACAAGAAAGAGGCAGGAAGGAGATGTTTTGTTCTGAACACGTGTCAATTAGCAAGACCCAGAAGATGAGCAAAAGGCCTTTGGATTAATAAACTGAACATGAATAAAATGAAAACAGATGCTAACAAAAAAAAATCTATGCACATGGGATCCAGGCATGTGCATCTTCAATTCCAAGGCTAAGTGATGCTTCACTACTTTACTACTCAAACTCTGAGGAACTGCACTTTAGTCTTTTCTTTTAAACTAATCTTTATTGTATTTTTTTCCATTACCAATTAGTCCCCTTACACCCCAGAGCAATCACCAACCTGTTGTCCATGTCCATGAGTCCTTTTTCTTTTCACTCAATCCCTGCACCCCCTAACCTCCTCCCACCACACCCCCCCCCACTAGCTGTCATTTGCTCTCCATCTATGAATCTGTCTCTGTTTTGCTTGTTAGTTCAGTTTGTTCATTAGATTCCACATATGAGTGAAATCATATGGTATTTGTCTTTCTTTGACTGGCTTATTTCACTTAGCATGATGTTCTCCAGGTCCATCCATACTGTTGCAAAGGGTAAAATTTTCCTTTTTTTTCTTTTTTTTTTTTCAGCCTAGTAGAATTCCATTGTGTAAATGTCCCATAGTTGTTTTATTCACTCATCTATTGACGGACACTTGGGATGCTTCCCAATCTTGGTGACTGCAAATAACACTGCAATAAACATAGGGGTGCTTATGTTCTTTCAAATTAGTGTTTTAGACTCTTTTGGGTATATTCCCAGAAGTAGGATTGCTGAGTCAAAAGGCAGGTCCATTTTTAATTTTTTGAGGTATCTCCATACTGCCTTCCACAGTGGCTGTACCAGTCCGCACTCCCCACAACAGTGCATAAGGGTTCCCCTTTCTGAATGGCTTCACCTGCACCTGTTGTTGATTTATTGAGGATAGTGATTCTGACAGGTGTGAGATGGTACCTCATTGTGGTTTTAATTTGAATTTCTCTGATGATTAGTGACCTTGAGCATTTTTTCATATGTCTGTGGGTCATCTGTATGTCCTCTCTGGAGAAGTGTCTCTTCGAGTCCTTTGCCATTTTTTAATTGACTTGTTTGTTTTTTGGGTGTTGAGTTTTATAAGTACTTTATAAATTTTGGATATTAACCCCTTATCAGGTGTATTGGTGAATATGTTTTCTTTTCCTGTGTGTTTCTCTTTTAGTTTGTTGGTGATTTCCTTTGCTGTGCAAAATCTTTTTATTTTGATGTAGTCACATTAATTTATTTTTCCTTTTGTTTCCCTTACCTGGGGAGATATATCCAATAAAACATTTCTTTGGGCAATGTCCGAGATTTTGCTGCCTATGTTTTCTTCTACAATTTTTATGGTTCCAGGTCTAACATTTAAGTCTTTGATCCATTTTGAATTTATTCCTGTGTGTGGTGTAAGGTGGTCTAGTTTCATTTTTCTGCACATGTCTGTCCAATTTTCCCAACACCACTTATTGAAGTGGTTATTGAAACTGTCTTTAGCCTATTTTATGTGCTTCCTTCCTCTATTAAATATTACTTGATTATAAAGGTGTAGGTTTATTTCTAGGTTCTCCATTCTGTTCCATTGATCTGTGTGTGTCTGTTTTTATGCCAGTACCATGCTGTTTTGATTACTACAGCCTTGTAGTATAGTTTGATATTAGGTAACATGATTCATCCAACTTTGTTCTTTTTTCTCAGGATTGCTGTTGCCATGTGGGGCCTTTTGTGGTCTGTATAAATTTTTAAAATATTTGTTCTATTTCTGTGAAATACATCCTTGGAATCTTGATAGGAATTGCACTGAATCTATAGATTGTTCTGGGAAGTATGGACATTTTAAAGATGTTAATTCCTCCTACCCATGAACATGGTATGTTCCTTTTATTTGTATCTTCTTTGATTTCTTTCTTCAGTGTCTTATAATTTTCTGAGTATAGGTATTTTACATCCTTGGTTAGGCTTACTGCTAGGTATTTTATTCTTTTTAAAGCAATTGTGAATGAGATTGTTTTCTTAATTTCCCTTTCTATTAGTTTGTTATTGGCATATAAAAATGCAACTGAGTTCTGGATATTAATTTTGTATCCTGCTACTTTGCTAAATTGATTTATCAGCTATAGTTAGTTTCTTGGTGGAATTTTTGGGGTTCTCTATGTACAGTATCATGTGATCTGCAAATAAAAACAGTTTTACTTCTTCCCTTCCAATTCAGATGCCTTTTATTTCTTCTTCTTGTCTGATTCCTGTGGCTAGGACTTCCAGTACTATGTCAAATAAAAGAGGTGAAAGTGGACATCCCTGGCTTGTTCCCAATCTTAAGGGGAACATTTGTATCTTTTGTCCATTGAATATGATGCTGACACTGGGTCTGTCATATATGGCCCTTATTATATTTAGGTATGGTCCCTCTATTCCCACTTTGCTAAGAGATTTGATCATAAATGGTGCTAGATTTTATCAAAAGCTTTCTCTGCATCTATTGGTATGATCATGTGGTTTTTACCCTTCACTGTGTTTATGTAGTGAATCACATTTATTCATTTGCAAATGTTCTACCAACCCTGCATTCCCTGAATAAATCCCACTTGATGATGGTGTTATGATCTTTTTGATGCATGGCTGTATTCACTTCGCTAATTATCCTTTCTTGAGGATTTTAGCATCTATGTTCAGCAGTGATATTGGCCTATAATTCCCTTTCTTTGTAGTGTCTTTATCTGGTTTTGGAATCAGGATAATGCTGGCCTCATGAAATGAGTTTGGGAACCTTCCCTCCTCTTGAATTTTATGAAATAGTTTTAGAAGGAAGAGGTGTTACTTCTTCTCGGGATGTTTGGTAAAATTCACCTGTGAAGTCATCTGGTCCAGGGTTTTTGTTTGTTGGGAGTTTTCTGAGTACTGCTTAATTTTCATTAGGTGTAATTTGTCTATTCAGATTCTCTGATTCTTCCTGGTTTATATTTGGAAGACTTCATGTTTCTAGGAATTTATGCATTTTGTTCAGGTTATCCAGTTTGTTGGCATATCATTGTTCATCATATTTTCTTTGTTTTCTTTGGTGTCAGTTGTTATTTCTCCTCTTTCACTTCTGATTTTATTTATTGGGGTCCTTCCTCCTTTTTTTTTTTTTCCTTGATGAGTCTAGTTAAAGGTCTGTCAATCCTGCTTATCTTTTCAAAGAACCAGTTCTTGGATTCATTGACTTTTTCTATCATTTCTTAGACTCTATTTTGTTGATTTCTGCTCTAATCTTTATTATTTCCTTCCTTCTACTCACTTTGGGCTTTGTTTGTTGTTCTTTTTCCAAGTTCCTTTAAGTGTGGAGTTAGATCATTTATTTGAGCTTTTTCTTATTTTTTTGAGATAGGCTTGTAATGCTATGAATTTCCCTCTAAGGATTGCCTTGCCAGTATCCTGCAGATTCGGGATTGTTGTGTTCTCATTTTCATTTGTTTCAAGGTATCTTTTGATCTTTTCCTTAATCTCGTTGCTGACCCTTTCATTGTTTAATAACATGTTATTTAGCTTCCATGTCTTTGTGTGTTTTTCAGTGTTCTTCTTGTGATTGATTTGTAGTTTCATAGCATTGTGGCCAGAGAAGATGCTTGATACGATTTCAATCTTAAATTTATTGAGACTTGTTTTGTGTCTTAACATGTGGTCTATACTGGAAAATGTTTTATGTGGACTTGAAAAGTATGTATGTTCTGCTGCTTTGGGGAAAAATGCTCTCAAGATATTAATGATATCCATTTCATCTAGTGTGTCCTTTAAGGCCACTGTCCCCTTGCTGATTTTGTGCCTGGTAGATCTATCCATTTAAGTCAATGGGGTGTTAAAATTCCTAAACATGACTATTTCTATCCATCTCTCCTTTTATGTACATCAAGGTTTGCTTTAGATATTTAGGTGCTCCTGTGTTGAGTAAGTAAATGTTTACTAGGTTTATATCATCATGTTGGATTGTTTCCTTTATCATCATGTAGTGTCCTTCTTTGTTTCTTACTATAACCTTGGTTTTAAAGTCTATTTTGTCGAATATAAGTACTGCTACCCCAGCTCTTTTTTCTTTCTCGTTTGCAAAAGAATCTTTTCCCAAACCTTTATTTTTAGTCTGTGTGTATCTTTCTATCTGAGATGTGTCCATTTGGAGGCAGCACATATATGGCTCTTGTCTTCTTATCCATTCAGCTACCCTATGCCTTTTGGTTGGAGCATTTAAGCCATTTACATTTAAGGTGATTATTGATAGGTACATATGTAGTGCCATTTTATTGTTGGGCTGTTTTCCCCTGGTTTATTTCTTTCTCTTTTTCTTTGTCTTCTTAAAACGAACCCTTTAACATTTGCTGCAGTACTGGTTTGGTGTTCCAAAACTCCTTTAGCTTTTTCTTGTCTGGCAAGCTTCTTATGTCTCCTTCAATTTTAAATGATAGCCTTGCTGGGTAAAATAGCCTTGGTTGTAGGCCCTTGCTTTCATCACCTTGAATATTTCATGCCACTCCCTTTTGGCCTGAAATGTTTCTGTTGAGTAATCAGATGCCAGTTAAATTGGTGCTCCCTTATAGGTAACTACCTGCTTTTCTCTTGCAGCCATTAGGATTCTCTCCTCGTCTTTACGCCTTGTCATTTTCATTATGATGTGTCTTGGTGTAGGCCTCTTTGGGTCCAATTTGTTTGGGACACTCTGAGCTTCCTGGACCTATATGACTTTTTCCTTTATTAGATTAGGGAAGTTTTTGGTCATTATTTCTTCAAATAGGTTCTTGAATCCTTGTTCGTACTCTTCTCCTATAGCCCCATGATGCAGATGTTGGTAAGCTTCATGTTATCCACAATGTTTCTTCAGCTCTCCTCATTTTAATTCTTTTTCCTTTTGCTGCTCTGCCCGGGTGTATGTTTCTATCTTGTCTTCCAAAACACTGATTCTATCCTCTGCTTCATCTAACCTACTGTTTATTCCCTCCAGTGTGTTATTTACTTCAAATATTGCATTCTTTATTTCTGACTGGTCCTTTCTTATGGTTTCTATGAATTTTTTTCATACTGTTGAGTATCCTTATAATCATTACCCTAAACTATCTGATAAATAGCTTGCCTCCATTTCATCTAGTTCTTCATCTGGAAAATTCTCTTGTTCTTTTGTTTTGGGTCTTTTTCCTTGTCTTCTCTTTTGGGATGCTTATTTGTGTTTCCTGCTTTTGCTGTTAAACTAATCAACCGTTAAATTGGTCAGCTTGTTAATCTAATCAAGATTTGATCAGCAGCACAGCTTAAGCACCACTGGGTGGGGTAGAGTAATTCCTGCAGGCAGGGCTATTGCTTCCCCTCAGGCTAATACCACTTGGAGAGGACTGCTCTGTTTGAGAAAGATGGCTCCTGTAGTATGGGGGCTGACTCAGCACAGGGATCCTTGTGGCTGTTTCTTCAGATCCCTCCCCAGAGCCACCAACCCCAGGCACTCCTCAACCATCTCAAGTCCACATTACCCTCCCTCTGCCGGAGCCCAGGGTAAGTGGCTACAAGTGAAATATTGTGTGTTGGCCCTCTATGGGGCTCTCTGCACCTCCATTTGTCTCTTCCTGGCAGACAGAAACCCTGCTGCCTTTCACAGCTAGATGTTATCTGGGTTCCTTTATGGCCTCATTGCTGTAGGCTGGGGAGCCCAACATGGGATTTAGACCCCACACTTCTCAGGGGGCACTCCAGCCACTGAAATATCCTCCTGCACTTCAGATGCCGCCCATGAGAGCCCAGCCAGCCTCTCATGTCTCCTCTATACTCCCTACCAGTCACATTGTGGTGAAGTGTTTTCTTCTGTCTGTCTGTGGTTATAAGGCTGCTCTCTAGTTAAGTATTCAGTTGGTTATTCTGGATGATTTCTCTACAATTTAGTTGTAATTCTACATTGGTCCTAGAAGGAGGTTAGTGTACTTCTACTTACTCCTCTGCCACCTTGGATGCACATTAATCTTTTATTAAACTTAGCCACCAATTTTCCTGGGTTTCCACAGCTAGCTGGGAGGTGCAAGGCCTAGTAGGTTGCAATAGAGTCAAATAGAAAGTTTTACTCTATTGTAGTTATCAGAACTAGCCAAATCATTGGAGTTAGTGCAGAACCACCAGGGTACATGAAAGAGTACCCAATTCACTAATCAGGCAAATGGATTTGAAGATGACCATCAGATACACAATTCTGCCCTCTTTTTTTCCTGTTCATCAGAAAGGCTTCCATGTTTTTTGGTTGTTGTTTTTTTGTTGTTGTTTTTTTTATAAAGAGGGCATAAAAACTCCAGAAAGGCAGGATGCTATTCTATTTATCATCCAAAACTGGATCTGCTATTTACAGGTTCTAACAAACCTAGAGTTCACCCAGGCAATATAAGTGGTCACATCCTTCCCTTTTTAAAGTAGTTATTTTGACACAATTTGCTTCTAGATCGTAGTACCAGCTCAAATCCTCAGCTTCAGTCCATTCCTTCTCCTGATATAAATAGGCTCTTCCGTACCACAAACCCTATTTTATAAAATCTAGCACTTTCTGCTGCTGAATAACAGGCCAGAAAATAGCTTTTCTCATGGAGAATCCTGTATATATCTTGAATCCAAGTGAGTGATTCCTTCCAAGTAAGTGGTTTATATATGATAAGAATTGGCATATTCAAATATCATATGATGGTTACCAGTTAGAATGAGACCCAAAAGTCAGTCTCCCCACCACCACCTCCTACCTCTCTACCAATACCTCTAAATGCCCTTGACTGCAATTAAGTTTTTAAAAGGCATATGCCCATTCACAGTAGGTAAAAGAGGCATTGCACTATGAATGTTTATTTTTAAAACTCAGCATTTTTTCACTGCTGAAAATCTATTCAGAAATCCCTTCCTCATTAGGCTACAGAGCTTTATGCAGCCAGGGGGCCAACAAATGCTGATTTTACGGGAAATCTAATCTCTTAATGACTGTTGTCAGAGAAGAGAGGGCTGTGAAGGAGTCATCTTGAAATAAGCCTCATCTCAGGTACACGTGAGCCCATAAATGACAGCAGGGAGTCAGAACTGCCACCAACGCGGCACCGACTTAATCTGTCCACCCAGGGTGTCCTGTGACAAGTGGAGGAGCTCTTCCTTCTAACACACTCACGGTCCACACTCCCCATTCTTCCATCATATAAAAGGATGCTCATTATCTAATGATAAAGCTAGGCTTCTGGGTGTCCCAAACGGAGCACGTCAGTCCAGCGGCCGTCAGTGATTGAGGTAAGAAATAGAAAAGGCGGCCTAGGTAGATGGACCACTAACTGAAGGTATACTAGATTTAGGTTTTGAGCTAGACTTTGTCAGTAATCGCAACTATAGATTACCGGAGAGGGGACGGGGGGCAACCTAAGCAGAGGGACGAACCTGTGCAAAGTGACCATAAAAACATGTTGTACGTAAGGAAAAATAGCAGAGATTCATGTGGCTTTGGCGGATTTTCGAGAACCGTGGTGATGGCAAAGGATGTGAAACAGAGAATGAGAAGATTTAGGGAAGGTGTTCCTTTATTCATTAATTCATTCAACATAGATTTATTAAAGCATCAAGTATGCGGGAGTCACCATTCTGAAGTCCTGGAGAAAAGAGTTTGAGAAAAAATATAAGATCTCTCCTTTTGAAGGGGCACCAGACTCAGATACAAAGTAGATTCAAACAAGATTCTAAATGTCAACTATGTCATTGTAATTCCTTTCCCCAAAAAATGCTGTTGGGGTTTTCCATTCTGTAAGTTAGAAAATATGACCTGAAAGACATGGATAGAATTTAAGTGGATTGAGGAAATCCCCCCCTTCTTAAGTTCTTTACCTTGTCACTGGCAAGTTAAGATGCTACATGAGAATGATGAATAGAAAGATCAAGACAAACTTGGTAGGCACAAAATAAATCTCTTTTCTGTGTGCTTATGAACAGTGACTTTCCCTAGAAACTAAGTACAGTCTAACAAACAGCTTAAATGCCAGGTGCATTGTTAGACGGCTGCCCATCAGCCTCAAAAAGTGGGGGCAGACCAAGCTTTGTTCTCTGCTACACTCCAGTATGCAGACCCATTCCCAACACACCGACATTGGTGTTCATCCTTAAGTCTGACCTGGGGGAGCCTGAAGGAAAGAAAAGTTTCAGGGGCCCCATGGGCGATTCGGAAGAACGACCAGGGGTGGGGGTTAGGTTTTCCTCCTGTAAAACAATTTCTTTTTGCCCCCGTTATAAAAAAAAGCGCCTTTAAAAAAAACGTTACAAGGCACTGTTTTTCCTCCAGAAGTCTCCTCTGCTTTTCACAAGTAATAAAATCACATAGGTGGGGTATAAAAAGGAAGAGGGTGATTTGGAACCAAGGTAGTTAGTTTACTACCCATCCCTGTTTAGGATGTTAACGGTGGTAGTTAAGGCCAAGCACTCGACAGCCAACACAGTGACGATGCACATGTGTCCCTGTCCTACCCCATCTTGCCACCTCAACAGGACTGATAGTAAAGAAAGAAGGACTTGGCCTTGGAGAAGTGGCGCTGCCCAATCTCCAGGTGGGACCTTCATCACAAGGAACCTTTACCCTCCACAGACCCAGACTGTTGGACCTATGATTTTGGTCAGAGAGGTTTAAGGGTTTAAGGGAAAGGATCACACCACCATCACCACATTCCCCATGGGAAGTCACTGAAGTCAGAGAAGTTAAAGTGACCAACCCAAAACAGGTGGTGGCAAAAACAAAACCCGATCAAGGACTGGTATCTGTGGTCTTCCTCCAGCTCTGCAGGCCGGCTGGGAGAGCTACAAGCTCAGTTGTGCACGGGTTACCTGACTCGCCTTAGAAGTAGCGAATTCACAACAACCTATGAGGTACAGGCAGCTAAGGTACAGAAAGGTGAGTGAACCAGGAAGTATGATTTCAGTGTGTGTACTTTTCTATCTCCTCTAGGGATCTACTTTCTGTTAGTGGGAGGGCACAATGTTCTCATCATAGATTCTCTAAGGCTCCCTGTTGGTTTTAAAAGTTTTCTGCTAATTTTACATCTTCATTTCAGACAGATGATGCTGTCTGCTCCCCCAAACAATATATACATTCATGTACCACATAACCAGATGATCGACGATGGACTGCATGTACAACAGGGCTGTGCCATACAGCATACATTGGTAGCAGGTCACAGCCTCTAGGTGTGTGTAAGGACACTCTATATGACACAAAGACAAAATCACGTAGGGATGCATTTCTCAGAACATATCTCCATCATTAAGAGGTATATGACTGTACACTACAGGGTAGGGCAAAAGCAGGTTGACTGTTGTGAGTATGTGAGACACAGGGTTTATTCTTGTATTATTATGTATTAATTATTTATTATTTTCCATACAAACAATTGTAAACCTACTTTTGCCCAGCCCTGTATATTGTGTTTACATGTCACAAACAATCTACAGAATGAGGCAGAGGGACTCCAAAACCACTCCCCACATCAGCTACATTGTTAGGTTTCAGAGAATGGTGACCTCTGCAATTAATTTAACAATTCAGTATTTCTTAAATTCCCTTCCAGGTATAACGTACTATAGGTTCTACCCAGAATGTCTTTATTCAGTCTAAAACATTCACTAAGTACACACACACTAAGAAAGAACAGTTTGGGTATAGCTGATATGTCCGAGCTGACCTAGTGATGGCCTCTGTTACAAAAATTTAGCTTTAGGCAATAATCGCAGAAATTTACTGACATTCGCTCTTGAGATGTGATAAGGATAGGGCAGGTTGGAGGGGTGACACCAAGAAATAGGAGAAAGTAAAAAATGCAGATAGAGGCAAAAAATAGAAATATGCCCAAAATGCACTACCACATGGGATCAATAGTAGAAGCATAACACCCGGAGACTTTTCCCCCCTGAACCTTTGGAAATTGGGAAAACAAAAACAGGGGAGAGATTTTTATCATAAGATTGTACTTTCCATTATGTGCGCTTTTAAGATTAAAAGGGATAGAGGAAGCAGGGAGGATTTAGTTTTCATTCCATTTTCCTTAGGTGTATGTAAAAGTGGTATGTGTTTTCTTAGGTCGGTCCTCTCCAGAGCTAAGATACATCAATAACAAAAGGCCTGATTCAGTTCGCCGTCCTCAGTGGTTCTACTTCTAGTTCAAATGTTCCCTCAAACCAGATATGGAAAGCTGGCCGTCTAAGAAACACGTACCTCTAAGCCACATGTCAAGTACAGCTTGATCAGTTCAGACTGCGAACACATGAGCCAACAATCACGTGTCACCGAGGAACAGAAAAGCGCTTTCTAGGGAGCACCTTTTATGGTACGAAAAAAATCTCAGCAGTACATAAGCAATTTTAATTTGCCACACTATATTTTTATAGACAGCTCTGAACAATTAAAGACACTATTGCAAATTGAAATTGCTCATGCCTCGTTGCAAATTTTATTGCCACAAATGGGGTCCCTAAGAAGCACTATTAACTTTAATGGTGACTTGTTGCTCCCCAATTATGACTCATCCTCAATAAAGAGATTCAGGGATCATCTCCACAGTGGTAGAAAGGGAATGAACACTACCAACAGCGAAAAGGAGGGCGGGCGAGACCTCAGGAACAAATCAAGGAACAAATCCTTGAAGTCAAAGAAAAAGAATCACATGAGCATTGAGGAGAAAGATGGCAGCCTACCAAGGAAGGAATGTTCTAGTCTCTTCCTGGGGACCTGGGGATAAGTCACCTGCCCCAGGATTGCCCCAAATCGGTGAGTTGCACATAAGATTAAAAGCGTTGCAAATATGAATACACTGAAAACAATAACTTTTTTTCAAGTTTTACCGTTCATACAGTCATCCAAACCCTATCAGAAAAATAAAGCAGACACAGAGAAAGTCATTCTCATTGTTCTTCATTAAAGCATGTTTGCAAAAGTTGGATGCTCTACTTGTATAGGAGTTGCTTATTCACTATGGAAACTGAGAGGAGAGAATGTGGAAAATAATTTTAAATGTTCATAATCCCTACACAACTACCGTTAATGTTCTGGTATAGTTCTTTCTAAGCATTTGAAAGTATATTTTTTACCCAGACAATATTATATATGCAATCTTCTATTTTCCTTTTTCTAATGTAAATTAAAAACAATGGCCAGTTTCAATGTTTAATATTTTCTCCTACACTTTCACTTACATAACTATTTCGTTACTGGTATATGATAGGAATGGTATTTTTTTTCCCTTTTAAAGAGCTTTTTGAGCAGAGATTTCTTGTGTTTATGATGATAGGAGATGGAAACAGTCAAGCACATCGTGAGGTACATAAGATGTGCATTTCTAAAAGAGAAATGTGTAATATGGAATATTTGTGTAATATGGAATATTTCTGTAATCTTAATCATTTAAGTAGCTTTTATTAATGATAATCAGTTACTTTAATAATTGATGTTAGATTTGGTCCTTTTAGAAATCTGCATTTTCTCATGGATCCCAGAGTCGGCCCTGTGCTCTTTTTTACAGAGTGATTTTACTTTCTGAAACATGTCTAAGTATGTTTTGTTTAGTAGCTCCACTGTGAAAGCAAACACAAGTGGGAGGACAGAAAGAAAAACAATGGGGGGGGGGTCAAGGAATAATTTGTTAACCACGCCCCAAGGCCTAGACCATTAGTGAACTTTAGGTACAGTTTAATTCCTTTCAAGGTTTTCCCCGAAAACAAGAAAGTGAGTTCAGGGTTAACAAAGTGCAAAGGCGAAGGGTGAGAGTGAGTGCAAGAGTTCAGAACGAAGAGAGGACCCAGTGCAGTTAATGAGAGGGAAAGGCAGAAGAAATATTTTCTCCGTGACATTCCCCTTCTTTTCAGCTTTTCAACTCCATTTCCGAGGTGTGGAACCGACCCCAGGGTCAGCAGAGCTCGTTCGGCCCCGCCCAGGCACCCTGCTGGAGCCCCGTAGGCCAAGCTGTGCAGCAGCTCCAGGCGCCGTAAGGTCATTGCTAGGTTTGGCGCAAAACACTCACACTCGGTGAAAACAGGCCTCTGAAGAAGAATGGAGCAATGGCCAGAAAAGAACCACTTTGCAAACAGACTTCCGAGGAGACTTAGCCTCTCGAAATCCTCTGTGCAAAAGTTCACACCGTAAAACAGCTGCTGCTTAATGTCTCAGGTTCTAATTAGCCCTGAGCTCCAGGTTTTCACAGAACTTCTGGCCAATGGGGTCCAAGCTGCTTTGCTCCTCCATGCACCGTTCAATCCCGTAAGTGCTCTTGGTCAAAAACTAGGTCACAGACTTATCCACTGAGAAACATTTACTGTCATTTCAAATGGTGTGTTCTGTTCAAGAGGTTACAATAATAAAGGAAGAGCAGCAAACAGGCTTTCGAGTCCTGGCATGCACAGACCAGCTTGGAATACTGCATGTTACCTGATCTTAGTTGGGCTCTTTTCGACTCAAACCACTGAACTCTGACCCTTTTCTGGATGCATACAAATCATTTCTAGAATGTGCATACAAATCATTTCTAGAATGACTATATCAAATTTTATTTATGCTTTTTTTTCCCCAGCCTTAACCTAACAGCTCTATGCCAAAAAAAAAAAAAATTTCCTGTTTCAAAAAGTATTTACATGCTTTCCTTCTGCCAAAGTTTACAGCATAGTTAAATCCTGCCTCAGAATGAAGGGTGGGGTGGTGGGGGGTGGAGGGGAATGGAGCAGGGCAGCTGTTTTTTCAATAAACTCCTGCATAAAACCTCCCACTTCCCTCACTGCTTCTCCCACACCCCCAGCAAAGAGAGGCAGAAGGAGGCAGCATGAGAAGAAGTCTGGTTTCTCCAAGGAGGATCAAGCTGGCTTCCTAGCTTTCTCAACGCCCACACCTTGTCATACACACAGGAGCACCAGGACACAAGGCAAAAGGTTTGTCTCCGCTTCCTTGGATGTCGACTCCCATTCTGATGGAGCCCAAGAGGCTTCAACTTCCTCCCCATCCATCCTTACCCAAATCTTCCTCCACACCCAAATCTTCATCCACACCATCCTCCCACCCCAGCATGTCCAAGGCACAGGCGGCAATGTGACAAAAGTAGCAAACTAAAAGGTGGAAATTTTTAGTCCCTTCCAAGAATATGCTGGAACTCCTTCCCACAAAAAGACACAGCTGCTGTCAACAATCCCCATGCTCCTCAACTAGTGTCCTCCAAGCTCAGCAGTTGGGCTTCTTTCTCCTGGAGTGGGGAGAGAGGAAGGGAACCTGAGAGGGCAGGAGGGAGCAGCTGTGGTCCACCCCTACGCAGCAGGCTGGAAAGCTCTCATTTGTTAACCTAGAAAACCCCGGGGCACTGAGATCTAAGAGTGGCTCCACCCAAGCAGTACCTCACATTATTTTTTTCCCTTGAGTGGGCAAGCGGAGGAAAGGGAAAATAAGGACAAATGTGTTCAGAACAGAAATACTTCATAACCCTAACTTGGCTATGGGCAAGGACCAGATTACAGGCCCAACACCTCCATTTCTGTCCAAGTGGAAAGAGAAACTAACTACAGGGTGCAACCTTGATCCAGCTGTGTGAGCTCTGTTGCCCAGAGACACTGCCAGCCCCGGACAAGATCAACATAACCCCACTTGCTCCTCAGCCCCCAGCTATCCCCCACCTTTTTTTTTTTTTTTTAATTCTTCAAGGTTTTTTTGTTCTTTTTGGTAAACTGATTCTTTTTAATACTGTGGTAATCATAATTACTGTGGAATGGTCTTCTAACTTCAAAACTTATGTTCTTGTTATGAAATGATTCAGTATTAAAGAATACAGTACATGTACATAAACTTTCTCAAATGACTGAACTGTAACCAAAGAATGAATTGATGCTGATGTCACAATTCGATTAACCATTTAGGAAAAAAGAAAAATCCAGGCTTAGGTAGCATTCATCTAGGACCAATGTCATAACATGTTGCCCATCACCTGTTTTAAAATGAGTAACAAGTTGGCACATTCTGGGTACTAATTGAACTCATCATACAAATACAGGTTCGATATAACCTAACTCACATTAATTGCCTTGAAGGCCCATTTGAATTCTGCAATTTAAAAAAAAAAATTGGTTTGCTTTGAAAGGTATAACTTTTTCAGTTTTAGCCTAGTAAAAATATATAATTAACATAACAATTGTTGATATTAAGAAACGTATTTCTAAAATTCATCTAATCTCATATAGATGACACATACCCTTGCTACAATTTAGGTCACACTATTTTTATAACTCCCCCACACACCCTCTGCTTTTCAAGTTAAGAGAAAATAAGATGAAATCTAATTAAGCCAACTCCTAATTCCAAATCAGTGAAATCTAAATTGGAAATCTGATTCTTTTTTTCTTATTCTTCCTCTCCATTTCCTTGACTATCTAAGCGTAAACGGAGGATGGGGGCTGAACAGAATCAAGTAAGAGTTGGAAATGCCCATCTGTTCTGAACTTTAATTTCCCAATCTAAGGCCTAGGCAGTGGGATTTATTTTTTTTCTTTGTTTTGGATTCAGTGGGGTGATGCTGCTTAACAAAATTATACAGGTTTCAGGTGCACGACTCCACAACACATCATCTGCGCACCGCAGTGCATGTTCACTAGCCCATGTCAAGTCTCCATCCATTGCCATTTATCCCCCCCATTCCCTCCTCAACCCACTCACACGCCTCTTCCCCTTGGCGATACTCACAGCGTAGTCCGTATCCTTGAGTTTTTCCCCTTATTTCTTTTTTTTTTTTTCTTATTAGCTGACTAAGAGGGCTATCACTCAGATAAACCATCCCAGGAAGAAAACTAATGAATTTCTGTAGCTTAGATGGTAGAACTGAGCCAAGCTGTGGGAAACAGAAAATGTATCTACACAGGCTTACGAATCCCTCTTGCCTTCTTCCTGCCCTTGGCTTGGCCCAATGTTTGCTCACCTCCATCACCGCCTGTAAGGAATTATCTGCAACCATGCAAGAATACTTATTAACTTGGTTTAAACTCTATTTGCTGTCTTTCTCCAAAGAAACCAGAATATAAAAATCTTTATTTCAATGAGACCCTAGACCATCAGGAGGCATGAACCCAAAAAAAGAAAAAAAAAAGAAAAGGAACAGATTCCCAAATTTATATTTATATGTAAATATGTGCTTCCATGTCTATTAGAGATGCACCACCTTTTATGTGCCAAGTGCCACAGGATTACACTTGGAATGTCCAACTGCGTACCCATAGGATTAGGTTCATAAATAAAGATGACTAATACTTCCGATTCATCTTTTCTAAAATTATTGACTCAGCTGTAACAGCCTTAGGCAGCCAATCAGAAGCCTCCATTTAAAATCAATATTCTTGCTAATTTTAAATAGTGATTCATTCTGCCTATCTGACCACACACCGTTTACAGTATCTGTAAATCTTAACTGCAACAATATCACATTCTCCCAACATGCAGAGAACTTCTTAAATACTTAGTACTGAATAGGGAAGGGCCTAATGAAGGAACTTACACCCTAAGCCCAGAAAAGACAGTTCTTCTGTGAAGAATGGACCGCTCAAAATACCTTCAAATAGAAAGGTGAGATGAAACAAGTTCTAGAAACACAAAGTCAAATGATCGTGAAAGAGCCACAGGGCACATACTCCACAGCTCAGTTATCTGAGAATATACTCTGGTCAAATGTGGCTTCTTGTTTGCAAAAAAAAGGTTCGACCACACATTTGCACTCTCCAGATACAGAGAGCTTTCTTTCCTCCATTCACCCTCTTGGCCCTCATGCAACAAGGAACTAGAAAATACGGATCTATGAAAACCCCACTCGTCTTTGTCTCTGGGCCTGTCTAGTCAGGGAGAGACACGCAGTTCTTTCAAGAATGGCTGTCTCTAGAGTGAGTTTCAAAAGATGTGAAAACACACATGAACAAAGGAATATAGCGGGAGAGGCGGAAACAAATATTGTCTCACTGGATCTTGTATTTACCCAAATCATCCAATTCTCAAACACGATTTTACTGTTACTTTTTAAAAACTGTCAAAGTACATCAAGGCTCATATTGCTGCCGTTTCAGATAGAGTCCCGGGCTCCCCGTGCTCACTCATTAACTTCTCCACTTGACGAGAATGTGCCTTGTGTTCTTTCAATTAAAACTAGGAAATGTAGCCCTGGCTGGTGTGGTTCAGTTGGGCATCATCCCACAGATGGAAAGGTCACCAGTTCGATTCCCGGTCAGGGCACATGCCCGGGTGGCAGATTCAGTCCCTGGTCAGGGTGTGTGCAGAAGGCAACTAATCAATATTTCTATCCCTGTCTTTCTTCCTGCCTTCCCTTCTCTCTAAAAAATAAAGTTTAACAAAAAAAAAAAAAAGAAGAAGAAGAAGAAAGAAAAAATACTAAGAAATTTAAATATTTATCTATCTCTTTCACAATGTTAAAAAAATAAGAATAATCTTACATTAAATAAAAATGCTTACACTGTGAGAATTACTACTGGGAAATGACAATTTTTAAGTCTCTTACAAAGTGATTATGGCTACTAGCATGAAAAGGGATAATTTTCTATTTCAGTTAAGAAAAAATTCCTAGGTAAGACAAAATACAAAGCAGGCTGGCAGCATTTCCTGCCTGGAGAGCACTCATCAATCATTCTGGCTGTCTTGTGCTAATGCTTCAACAAATCCACCAGTGAAATGAGATTGTTGCCAATTCCTATGCATTTAAAAGAGGACAGATATGTCACACTATGCAAAACATGGCATCATGTGATCAGAAAAGACATTTAATAATTTGAAGCAGGACAATAAATGTCAGTGAATACTTTGAAATTTAGTGCCTCTGAAACAGATCCTCTAGGATGTTCCTGAAATATACTTTCTGCACTCAACCAATTTTTGTTTCTTCTGTAGTTTCCATTTGCAAAAGGACTTGGGATGTACCGAAGGCATGTGAGTGACATCATGCTTGGACATAAAGTTCAGGGAATAAAATACACATGCAATTGAGGAGAAAAAAAAAAAAAAACAGCAATGCATTTTCCAGGACTTCCCTAGAAAGGCAGCCACTGTATCATATCAAATCAAAAGCTTTTGCCTATGGGAACTTTTATTACAGTTCCTATCAAAAGGACGGGGGTGAGGGGGAAGCTTTCCAGTTTTCACAGGAAAAGAATGATTTCCAAATTATGACTTTTGAGAGCTCAAGAGAGGGAGTGACTTATTCACAGTAAATGTGAAACACATGGTTTTCTCAGAGGGTTTTTGTCCACCCTGCACAGTTATTGCTCTTACATGAAAGAGACAAATTATTAAGATTTAAACACAATACCCCTTAGAATGTACCATACATTTGTGCTTAAAGCCTGAGGGCTGAGGCTTTAAATAATAATGATTCCAAGGGTAAGCAGGGGAATATCGGCTCCCCACAGAGACAAGCAGAGCAACTGTACCCCATACACCAAGAAATACAGTTGGGTGGACACAGCAATCAACAGGACCCTTGCCCGGTGCACCCACTTTCAGAACGTGAAGAGAGAAATTTCAGCCAGTCGAAAAAGCTGGTGGCCTCATGGAAGAAAATGGGAACTCATTCACCCAGTGTAGGCGTAGAGGTTTTCCTTCTTTTCCTTCTTTTTCTTTCCCCCTTTCATCATTTTGTCAGGGTGCTTTCTCCTTATCCCAGTGGCTCTTTACCCCAGTTGTACAGTAGAATCATCTGAAAGGTTAAAAAAGAAACCCCTACTTTTCTAATAAGCATCTAGATTTAAGAGCCACTGTCATATCCTCAACTGATTTCAACCTCACTAACTCAGCATTAAACTGCATCATTTAGACTTCTGATGAGACCTGCCAAGCAAGCTCTCTTTTTATTATCCTTTTTTTTTTTTTTGAGAAGTGCAAGAGGCTCTCAAGGAAACATTAGTACATTTTCCATGGTGGGCCAAGTATATCCTCTGTTGCTACGTGCAGAGAGCCCCTAAGTATAGAACACACTATACATGGTATGGGAATTGCAGCTCACTCCCATAGAGCCTCGGGCTTTCCACCCCGCCCCCACTGCCTTCCTAATGTATGTCACAGACATGTCCTGAGGGAAGGCGTGGGATAGCATTTCTCAGGGGGTTCTTTCCAATTTCCTAGCAATCTGTAACACAGGAAAGAGCTCTGCAGTCTGTCACTGTGATACAAATGCTTCTCACAGATCCCTCACCCTAAACAAACAAGCGTCCCCCTAAGCAAAGCTAAGCACATTCCCTGAACAACTCCAAGGATGTGACTGCACAGCCATGCCTGTGGATCGCACTTAATTATCTTTTATTACAGAAGTGGGATACAGTGAGCACCCCAACTGCCCACCAAACACATCCACCATGTCGGTACCTGCCTCTCCATTTCTCAGGTAACAAACATGTCCACGGCTCTATAGGGCTAAGATCACCAAAACCTCAGTCAGAGCCAAACCACAAAAAGTTCCTCCACAGTTGTCCTACACGATAAATACAAATTCGTTGCTGGAAAATCTACTCATTCATAGGCCAAAACCAAGGACTTTGAGAGGGAAAAAAATGGCAGCCTTAGGTTTGAGCATACAACAACTTCAATGATAAATTTTAAAACTGTATAGGCAAAACGACATTCTAAATTTCTATAGGTTTTTTAAGTTAAAAAAATTAAGTCACTATGTAGCTACATTAGTTCTAGTGGTAGTACGTTGTTTTTGCACATAATACAAAATTTGCTTAGAATTTGATTTCAGAAGTGGAAAGTTCAAGAAAATGAAGACTCATGTATACTAATGCTGCTGTTTATTAAATGAGCGGTAGGTACCAGGCACTGTGCTAAGAGTTTTATTGCATTTAATTCCCTCAACCCCATGGAGGAACTGCCAGTGCCTCCACTTATAGATGAGTTCATGATGCTTCAATAAATAAAACATGTCCATTGTCAGCAAAGCCAGAGGATGGCTGAGCTGGGATTTCGACAGAAATCTAGCTGACTCCAAAGCCCTTAACCATTTCCATAAACTATTACAGTATGTATCTTTTTAAAGTGAGCAATGTGCTGAAATACCACTTCCACCACCATTTTCAAGAAAGGAGAAAAGGAATCTGAATTCCTCTTTGACTGTTAACCTAAGGAAAGCATACTTTATGGAGTCGTGATGAGGGCGGGGTTTTGGAATTTTGGCTCTGATATAAACTGACCAGAGACTAATTTCTGAATCTCTAAGCACCATGTTCTCATCCATGCAACGAGAACGCTGGCCTCCAAGCTGTTGGGAGGACTAACAGAAATAGCATAGTAGACTCAGTAACTGCTAGCTTTCTTCCTGTCGCCTCACGTTCACTCAGCTAGGGAAAATAAGCTTTATCATACATAAATACATATCATACATATATCATACATATCATACATATGTATGTATCATACATGATATGTATGATACATACATATCATAACAGAGGTCCTTCAAGAAAAGAAAAATTGTAAAAAAATAAAAATAAAAATGGTTTGAAAAGTGAAAAGTTCTGCTTTAGAGAAGCTATGTTTCTGATCATTAACACTTGCATGTTTACTGAGTCCTGAAAGAAATAAGTTATCACTTAAGTTAACACTGAGGAGTTCCTATTTAAGAAAATGAACTTTTTTGTTATTTTGAAAGCAAACTATCCTGACTCAACTGTTTTCCACTCTGAATTTTCTATTTGGCTTGGCTTTATTTTGGTTTTGACTCTTGTACGTCAACAAGTCATTATTACACACCCATTAAGCACTCAGGTCTGTAGGGAATTTTAAAATTCTGAAAATAGGATTCTTACCCTTGAGAAAGGTAGACTATATGGTTGGATTTTCTTTAAAGTAGCACACATGAAATGTATGGATTAATTGATTAATCAGCATTTGCAGTGGCTAAGGTCAGGAGAAGGGTATGACTATTAAAAAAGTAGCAGAAAGAGGTTCCTTTGGGGTGAGGGAACAGTTCTGTACCCTGGCTGTGATTACCTGAATGTAAAATAATAATAAAATTTCACAGAAATATGTACACACACACACACCTCATGTAACAACTGGTAAAATCCAAAGAAGGTCTCTACATGAGTTACTAGTACTACACCAAGGTCAGTTTCCTGGTTTTTACAATGTCCTATGGTTATGCAAGTTTATCTTTGGGGAAAACTGGGTGGAGGGCACATGGAAACTCTGTTCTATTATTGTAGTTTATGTGAGTCAAGTTATATTAAAATAAAACTAGCACTTTAAAAAAAGATGAGAAAGATCTCTATAAACTGCTACGGGAAGATCTTTAAGATTCATGGTTAAGTAAAAAAAGAAAAGAAAAGTAGTGCACGATGTGTGTAATATGCTACCTTTTGTGTAAAAGCAGGAAGTACAGAATTGATATCATATTTCCTTGTACAGCATAAAGAGACTAGGGAAGGGTACATAAGACACTAAGGACAGTGGTTTCCTGTGAGTGCTGAAAAGAAGGAACTTATAGATGAGGCACAAAATGGAAAGAGATTTTTATACTTCTCAGGTTAGAACCATTGTAGTTGCAATATTATTTAAAAGAAAAAAATGAAAGGACAAAAATGAAAAAAGAGGATAGTAACACAATAAATAACATCAGTGTAGAAGCCTATGTCAAGTTCTTCACTGAACAATTTACATACATTATTTTTAATCCTCAAAACAGACCAAAGTGAATGATTTCTTTTATACAGAGCATAAAACCAAGACTTAAGGGTAGCTTTTAAACCTTTCGAATCCCTTCCTATTTAAGGTTTGCTGAAGTATCACACTGCTTCTTTTTTAGTTACCGGGCTGGCCAAAAAGTTCATTTAGTATTTTTCCATACAATAGCTCTAGCTGTGCTTAGTTGTCTTTAACTTCATTTGAAACAGTTTTGTTAGGTTGTGACAGCTATCATATCAGTGTGCATTTTTTAAAACAGATCAGAATTGGTGAATTTCTGTGCAGCCATTTTAATATTAAAGAAGGAAGAAGATATGCAACATTTTCAGCATATTATGCGTTATTAATTCAAGAAAGGTAAAAACATAACTGAAATGCAAAACAGGATTTGTGCAGTACATAGAAAAGATGCTGTGAATGAGCAAATGTGTCAAAAGTGGTTTGTGAAGTTTCTCGGTATTATTGACATTTTGGCCAAACAAGTCTTTGCTGTGGGGCTGTCTTATACATTGGAAGATGTTTAGCAGCACCCCTGGCCTCTACCCACTAAAAGTCAATAGGGGGAAAGAGCTGACATACTCAAAATATTCAAATCAATAAAGTTATTGGTGAAAATGAAAACTAAAAACTAAACAGACTTTTTTAGTTTTTATGGAAAAAACTAAAGAGAATTTTTAGCCAACCCAGTAAACTTACTGGGGTAACATTAGTTAATAACATCGCTAGAGGTTAGAGGTACAATTCTACAATACATCATCTGTATGTTGTATTGTGTACTCACCGCCCAGAGTCTAAGTCTCTTCTGTTGCCACATATTTGATCCCCTTTACCCTCTTCATCCTCCTTCAAACCCCCTTCTCCCCTGGTAACCATTATAATGTTGTCTGTTTGTTTATTCATTTGCTGCTTTCGGTTTTATATCCCACATACAAGTAAACTCATAAGGTTCCTGTCCTTTTCTGTCTAGCTGTACGGGAAGTGCAAATCAAATCACAATGAGATACCACCTCACACCTGTTACAAGAGCTAGTATCAGTAAGACAAGAAATAACTGTTGGAAAGGATGTGAAGAAAAGGGAACACTTGTACACTGAGGGTGGGAAGGAAAATTGGTTCATCCTCTATGAAAAAGAGTTATGGAGGTTCCTCAAAAAATTAAAAATAGAGCTATCATATGACCCAGAAATCCCTCTCCAGAGTATTTACCGTAAAATTTTAAAACACTTATTTGTAAAGATAAGAGGTCTGTCTGGAAAAAGTCCAATCACTGTTAACATAACAAGAATGGTTTGTGCCACATCGACGTAACCTGGCATCCAAGGAGAGTGGACTGGAATGCGCATGCGTGAACAATGACACCTTCACTATCCTACTCAGTGGGGGTGGTGGATGCTGTTGAGTGAGCATGTGTGGCCACTGCATTCAAAATGACTAAGGAAGTACAGCAACAAATCTGCATCAAATTTTACATTAAGCTTGAACACTCCTCTGCAGAAACTGTTCAGATGATTCAGAAGGACACAGCTCTGGGCAACTGGTGATTGGCAGCTTCATCACAACAATGCACCCACTCATGCAACATGTCCCATGCAGAGTCTTTTTGGCAAAACAGGTGACTCAACCCCCCTACAGCCCAGATTTGGTGCCCTGTGACTTCTGGCTTTTCCCAAAACTAAAATCATCTTTAAAAGGGAAGAGATTTCAGGCCATTGATGAGATTCAGGAAAATATGACAGGGCAGCTGATGGTGATTGGGAGAACTGTGTGAGGTCCTACAGTGCCTACTTTGAAGGGGACTGAGGCATCACTGTCCTATGTACAATGTTTCTGGTGTCTTGTATCTTCTTCAATAAATGCCTATTTTTCACATTACTTGGCTGGATACTTTCATGCATCCTTATGTCCATTGTATCGTTATTCACAATACACAAGACATGTTAACAATCTAATTATACTTTACAGGATAACTGGATAAATATCTGGTACATATACAATGAAATACTACCCAGCCATTTAAAAAAAAATGATGTATGATTATCATTTGGAACAACAAGAACCTAGAGTGTATCGTACTGAGTGAACTAAGTCAGATGGAAAAGGGTAAGGACCACGTGATTTGCTGCTTTCCGTTTTATATCCCACATATGAGTAAACTCATAAGGTTCCTGTCCTTTTCTGTCTAGCTGTACGGGAAGTGCAAATCAAATCACAATGAGATACTACTTCACACCTGTTAGAATAGCCACTATCAGTAAGACAAGACACAACTGTTGGAGAGGATGTGAAGAAAAAGAGAACCCTCATTGTTTATTTCAGTGCCCTTGTACATGGCTTTTCCTTTGTTTAAAACCACGCACCCCTCTTACCCATTTTGCCAAGAAAACTCCTATACAAACTTTAAAACTAAGTTCCTGTCCAGTTTTCTCAGAACCGCTCTCAACAGGATGAATATTTCTCCTCTTGGTCTTACTTCTGTATCTCACACTAGGTTAAGAATATTTTTAAAATAAGGGGTTTTTTTAACTGTGTTTAAATCCCAGCAAATCTAGCAAAGTACCTGGCAACCATAACTGTTGCTCAACAAATGTTCCTTTGGGTATAATGAACTCTTTAAACCTCACCATGAAAGGAATTAAAAGGTCTTCAAAAGAATTAAGACCTGTCATTAAAAAGACTCATATTCACTTGCTAACTGCTAAAAATGGTAGTTAAATATTTTTAAACAAAAGTGGCTACAAGTAATTTTAAAATCACCAATATCTTTAAAGAGAAATTGCTCAATTATAAGTGGACATAAGTAGATATTCCTTACAAATGCTTTAATACCGAATTTCTAAACGAGGTTAATTCCTACTACTTTTTATAAATTCTTTACGAACTATGACTTCATAAAAAAAAATCTTTTATTTTAAAATGTAATTTAAAAAAATTTTCTAAGCATGGCCTTTTTCATTTCCTTTCCAATGCCATGTATTTACCTCTAAAGGTGAAATAAAGGGCATTATGCTCAGAAGAAGCCTTGGTCCTTCGGTGCTGAGCTTCTCAACTACTCCATGATCATTTAACATGGCCTGCGTTTCTAGACAGACACACAGAACTGATTCTAAAAGCTGTTATTCTCCTCAAAAGGAATGTGTCCTCCGGAGAACACAGCCCACATGACTCATAAGTCAAATCCATAGTCAAGGGCTGGGAATGGCAGAGTGGTCAGAGATGCCTGAGTTCAAGCCTTGGCTCTCACCATTCCTAATTGTGTCCTTGATCAAGTTGACTCCTCTAGCTCATTTTCCTCATTTGTGAAATGAGTTATTTTGGTATCAAACACATTGAGATGCTGGGAAGATTAAGTAACTTCTGACACATATAAAGAGTTTAGAACAATTCCTAATATGTGCCAAGGACTGAATAAATATTAACTATTAATAATACATAACTCTGATACATGGTACATGGCAAATAAATGGCATTATTTCAAGAAGGTGCTTGCCTCTGTCTAGTTAAGCTTAAAGTATCTGAAAGGATTATTACACCTCAAGGTCATTACAAAAGATAGAGAAAACTTTGGAAAACTTTGGAAAACTTCGAAAACACCAAAAATGTGATGATACAATGTATATATCTTCAGGCAGTATGCGCTAGCAACAGGAGCTGTTAATTTACTTTCTAAGACGTAAGCCTGACTCTCTGAAGAAGGAGACACACATCCCAGATCCTGGACTGTCTTCTGTTTTGAGGATTTTGATTAACCAGAGAGTTTAATTTTTCCAGATGTTTTGCAGCAACATTTCTTTTTCAATGAATATACCAAAACACGGATCCTTACAATTAATCAGATTCTTTTTAAAAAGAAAGTCTATTCTAATAGGTTTTTACCAGAGAAAGTGGATCATGCTACGTAGCTAGATGTGTTCTGAAAGGGTTTTCACTGCCCTTTGTTGAGCTGTCCTCACATGCGTGGAGGCACCTCTCATAGCCCAGACCCAATACTAATTCCAGTTATGCTACATAAAAGGCTTTCTTTGCTATAAACAATATTTAAGTCATTAAAATCAGTATCAAAACCAGCAACTGGGTGTATTAAATAATCAGAAAAAGAGATCTTTCTTTCATAAGGAAGCAATTCAAAAATATTTTTGAGGAACTTAAACAGATATTTATACACCCATATTCTTAATAGCATTATTCACAAGAGCCAAAGGGAAAAAGAAAGCCCTTCATTTTATTGACAGATGAATGGTAAACAAAATGTCTTATATACACACAAAGGAGTATTATTCTGTCTTTAAAAAGGAAACTCTGATACCTGCTACAACATGGATGAACCTTGAGAACATTATGCTCAGTGAAATTAGCCAGTCACGACAAAACAACTACTGTATGATTCCACCTACGATATATCTAAAATAGTCAAATTTGTAGAAACAAAGGAGAATGGTGGCTGCCAAGGCCTGCGGGAGGGCAGACTGGGGAGTGAGTGTTTAACAGGTGCAGAGTCGGTTTTAGAAGACGAGACAGTTCCGGAGGCGGACCCTGGTGCAGGCTTCACAGTAACGTGAGTCTTCTGTGTACGACACCAAACTGCACCCTCAATAAGACTAAAAATGGCGACTTTTATGTTATATATATTTTAATACAATAAAAAATTTATTGAGCTCCTGAAACACATACATAGAGAAAGGAGGAATGGGTAGTTATCAATGAACTTGGCGTGAACAGTTCACCTAGATAATTTTGAGCAAGAAAGACCCTAAGAATCTATCAGCACTGATTTAATTCTCTTTTGAAAATGGGGGGGCTTCCCTTCATTTTAGCAAAAGAGATCTCACTTCAGGATGAAATAGAGTGACAATTAACCCTCAAAAAAAGAGAAAAATATTCAAACTCTACTCATATTTCAAGTCTCAATCATATAACACTCCAGTTATGCTTGGTAACTTGGGTATCTTTAGCACAGCAGCAATAGCAAAAATTACAGGAATCAAAGCTACCATCTCAAAATGGAATTTGAGCCATCCATAATCTTTACTGTCAAAGCAATTCCTAATAAATTTCAGTTAGGTTAATCCCATTAAGATCTAACATTGTTATCCTTTTTAAGTGAAAACACATTTAATTAGTTCATGGGGACGAAGAGGCAGTCTGGTTCTGCCACTTCAATATCCGTTTCTCAGGTCCTATGGACATGATATGAATATAGATAGGACTATTTGCTTCTGCTATTTCATTTTTCTTTCTTTCTTTCTCTTTACCCATCCCTGCAGCCTTACTTATTGAAATGTTCCAGTACCTTGCTATCAAAGTACTTGCCAGGGAGGAGTAGCTCTTCAAAAATAAGGAACATGAGTAAATTATTTTCTGTAACTACCACATCCCTCACGACATACCATCAGTGACGTAGGTTCAAAAAGAAGCCCCTCTGTAGTGAACCCCAAAAAGCCAGTCTGCCGCAGATCGGACCATCTATTTCTTTTGAAACACTAAATAAAAGCTCACCAGGCAAACTATCTTTGTCCCTAGAAAAAGAGTAGAAATATACATTGTAAATGCAATCTCAGGGTTGAACAGGAATAGAAAAATCAACGAATGCTTTCATGGGCATAAAGATGGACAAGACAGCTGACAGTCCTGGACTGGTTTTGATAAAGCAGATGCTTCACTATGACAGGTTACAAACAGCCACTTTTATAATAAACAAATAGAAGACAGAAGGTAGTGTGATACATAATTGTTAAGGCCGGGGAGTGCTAGAAACCAGGTCGATCAGAATCAGCTTACGGGAAGCCTTAACAGATCTTTAACTCAACTCATGTGTCTGCATGAAACGCTCTCTACTTGGTAAGAGTCAACCCTTTGGCATTTGTGTATCCATCTAATTTAGTATGATCTGGAAGGATAAACACAAAATGTTTCAATAAATATGAATTATTTTTCTGATTCTTCAAAGGTAAGGTATTTTTAATTTCATTCTGATTATAGGTTTTGCTGGAATTAAAAACAGGCGGCAGATGAATATTTGCTCTTGCTGGCAGCGAGTTTGCATATCAATAGAAAACAGAAATTTTCTAATCACATAAATCATATATTGTAATCACATGAAAAATAGCTCCTTCAATTTCTCTTAGGGAGAAATGTTTTTTAAAAGCTCTAAGAATCACAGAACCTCAAGGCCAACACCTCAATAACCTGCTAGGAGTGATGCGTCCACAAGATGGTTTGGGAAATACATAAATGTATATTTATTTTCCTAAAAGACACATTAGATTGTCAACTGTGACCAATCAGGTCTTAAACGTCTGCTGTCAATTAAGAATACATTCCTGAATTGATTAAATTTTTCCCATTTTGGAAAATGAAATTGGGTCTTTATTTCTGCCACATCTGCCATCAGCAAGGAGAAGGGAAGGGCATGAAATAAAATAAGCATTGGCGTCCGGAGAAGCTTACCTCCTCCCCATATTTTTTATTGGAAAAATAAAATTTGTTTTCCAGTAAGATATTTCATTTTTTAAAAAAATCTGTTTCTACTCAAGGCTAGAGTTCTATTTATTTTTAAATGAGGCCCATGAAACCTCCCAAGTGCGACTTAGATTTACATCTGGCTAATCCCCCAAATGTGAGGACCAAGTTCATGCTGTTTATTTCTAATGAGTTCTGTGATTTTTGGATAACACGTGTGAGAGATAGCAAATTAACTACTGCTAGTCAGCAGCAAGCAAGCAAAAGATGTCTTGGGAAGTGAGTGTGAGCAAATCCTGCAAGTCAATTTCTAATCACACTTGCCAGAAACTTGGGGGGAAAGGTGATAAAACCTGCCAAGAAAAACCAGTGGTAAACTTGTTTCCCTTTCCTTTTTCCATGGAATTTTTCAATGCTCAACCAACAAATACAGCTCATTCTTTCCTTTCCATAACTTTGAGACTGCAAGGAAGGCTCTGGTCCCACTGATAGTCGTAGAAAAATTAAAATGCCTCTCACTGCAAAATGAACAATACCTTTAGTCTCTGGAAATTCCCTTCCTGGAGCTGCATCCACTTACAGAAAGGGAATCACAGAGGTGAGGTGGCAGGTCACTTGCAAGCTAGAGAAACAAATATTCTTCTCCACCCCAAGACACCTACAGGTGAGCAGACAAACAGTAGCCAAGTCTCCTTACCTAGAACTGGCCAGAAATACTGTGCAACATGTCTGCACCAGATGAAAACAAAGCAACAAGCAGATAAAGCTAGAGATAACAGAAAAACACCTCCCCATATCTGGTCACTAATAGCCTCAGAAACACAGTTCAAAATATTTCTATCTTATTTCTCATCTGAATCCCAAACCAAACACAAGTCTTAACTAGTGGTTTTGAACTATGACTATAGTTAGAATCACCTGGAGAGCTGTAAGCCATGGTAATACTGGGATCCACCCCTTTCACCACCCCCACAACCCCCAACTCAATTGGAACTGGAATCTCTTGGAGTCAGCCCAAGTGACCAGCGTTGTTTTTAAAGCCACCCACATGAATTCTACTGTGCAGCCAGTAGTTGAGAACCACTTTAGAAGTACAGGCATACTTCATTTTATTGCGCGTTGCTTTATTGCATTTCACAGATGTTTCTTTTTTACAAATGGAAGGCAAAAAGATTATGACTCACTTCGTTGCCATACTTGCTTTATTGCAGTGATCTGGAACCAAACCCACAGTATCTCTGAGGTATGCTTGCTCTTTTATTTAAAAAAAAAAAAAAAGGACCTAACTTATCTATTAAATAAATTAGGTTTCTAATTTCACTCAGTCTGTCCTGCCCCAGAAAGTCCTGGTCATGACCTCTCCCACCACCTCCCCAGAGCAGGCAGGCTTCCCTGTGCACAGCGGGCTGAGTCGCAGTCCCCTCCAGTCACAGGTGGAAGTGCACTGGAGATAGGCCCCGCCAGGCAAGGAAAGCTTGCCTCCATCTTGGTCATTAAAAAGCCAAAATGCCCATTTTCCTCTACTCAACACTTCTGACACCAGAAGTGTGGGTTTTGGTTTTGGTTTTTGTTTTTGACACTAAGCAATTCTCCAATTCTCTACAGACACAGATGGAGTGTCCTACAATTTAATTCATTTCTGACACTCACTGTCCAAACTCAGTACAGACCCCATTGGATAAGGGCTCGGTCCTTCAAATGCTAACTGCAAGTCCAGGTTGTCACCTGTACCGCTGACCAATCAGCTGCAAATCAGGGATTTCCACAACCCACTCTTCCACTTCTATAATTTACTAGAACAGCTCTCAGAACTCAGGGAAACAATTACTTACCAGATTACTGGTTTATTAGAAAAGACAGAATTCAGGAACAGCCAAATGGAAGAGATGCCTAGGGCAAGGTGTACGGAGCCTCCCTGCTCTTTCCAAACACACCAACCTCCCAGTTCCACCGGAAAGTTCTCCAAAACCTTTCTTACAGGGTTTTTATGGCAGCTTCATTAGGTAGGCACAACTGATTAAATCATTGGCCACTGGTGATTAACTCGGTCTCCAGGTCCTCTACCCTCCCTGGAGATCAGGGTGTGGGGCTGAAAGTTTCAATCCTGTAATCACAGGGTTGGTTCCCATGGCAACCAGGCCTCATATTTAGGGGCTTCCAAAAGTCAACATTAACATAAATTCAGGTGTGGTTGAAAAGGGTTTGTTTTGATTAACAAAAGATGGTCCTCTCACTTTTGTCATTCCAGATCTGTTTCAAGGGCTAGGGACAATAACCAAATTGTAAAACGAAAGATAGTCCTACTGCTCTTAAGAAATTACAGGGGTTTTAGGAACTTCAGCCAGGAGCTAGGGACAAAGACCAACATATATATTTCTTAGTATATCACAGTGACCCAGGTATAAGTATTTTGCGTGTCTCGGCATATGTTGCAATGTTTAACACAAAGCAAGTGTAAAATAGGGTGTATAGGGAGCGTGAAATATTGGTTTTCTTTAGACCAGTGCTTCCTTAACCCTCCTACGCACTAGAATCACCTGGAGGGCTTGTTAAAACTCCTCTCCTCTGAGTCTCTGATTCAGTGCCCCCGAGGTAGGGTCCAGTGTTTGCATTTCTAACAAGTTTCCAGATGAGGCTGGTGGTACTGATGCCTGGCCGCACCGTAGGAATCAGTGCTCTAGACTGAACTTCTGGCACCTTCAAATACTGGAAATATCACATGGAAATGCTTTTTTCTCCCCGCAATTTTATTGAGATATAATTAGCATATAGCACTACGTAAGCTTGAAGTATACCACATAATGATTTGACTTACCTGTATTGTAAAATGATTACCACAGTAAGTTAACATCCATCATCTCATACAGGTACAAAAAGGGAGAAAAAGATGGTAAAAATGTTTTTCGCTTGTGATGAGAACTCCTGGGATCCACTCTCTTCACGACATTCAAATATACCATACAGTGCAGCAGTATAACTATAGTCAACATGTTCTACATTGTTACATCCCTATGAGATTTGTTTTTCCAGTGTCCGTTTGATTTGAAGGCATTATAATTAACCATTGTTCTAGGCGTGAAAATAGTATTTATGTTTCGAAAAACAGTGAGCTCTTACCTTTAAGAGATACATATTGAAAAACTTTTTAACAGGACAGAGTTGACATCTGTCATGCACCCAGCCTCCCCCTAAAGAGGTGAGGAGAGAAGAAGGGGAGGGCGGGGGGGTCAGGCTGTAACTGCAAAGGGAATCAGCGCGATCCTTTATCTGGAAATCTTCTCCAACCAGAAAGTCTCTTACCTGAACATGCTGGGTGTTGACGCTTCTGAAGTCCTCTGAGAGTACTAGGAGAGAAAGGGAAGCTGAGTCAAAAGTTGCAAAAATGTACAGAAGGAAACAGTAGTGTAAGGTTTCAGTACACATCTCTGTCTACCTACAGGAAACTTTGGAAAGCTGTTTGTTAAGGTTGGCCTTGGAGCTGACTGCTCTGGAGCCATGTCAGGGACTCGGCAGGAATGGTAAGCCGTCCTCCTTCCTGGAGAAAACTGGGAGCATCCAGAGATGCATGGTTTTAACACCAGCTCTGCTACTCCTATTCTAAGGCACTGCAAGTACAGTATTCTCCCTTTCTGGGTCTAGACTTTGTTATCTGGAAAATGAAGTGTTTTAGATGTTCTCCATGGTGAATCCCAAAGCTAAATAGTACATTACATTTGAAAAAAAACTAGCCCTAGAACAAAATCAGAAGAAAGGGAACAAGCACGAATATAAATCCTAGACCCTAGAGGATTATTTGTGTAGCTTATTTTATTTAATCTCTAAAATGGGTTTTGTAAGGTTAGTCTCAAAGCAACAGAAGGCCACGGACAAGAAAGAGACTGTGGCTAAGAGTGTGCAATCACTTGCCCAAGGTCATACGACCAGCAGTGGCAGAGCCATAGATCAAAACCAGGAGCTGGCTGACCCTAAGGGAGGAGTTCCTCCCACGACACCAGAGATTTTCAACCTTTTCCATCTTGTGGCACACGTAAACTAATTACTAAAATTCTGTGGCACACCATAAAAAAAAAATACATTTTTTGCCGATCTGACCCCCCCCCCAAAAAAAAGGTTTAATTTTGATTCATTCACACCGATGGCTATTGTGTTGGCTGCTGTCATTTTTTTATTTGACAGTCTAAGGGAAAAGAGGTCAGTGCCCCTGACTAAACAGGCAGGCATCGCATGTTTTAAAAATTCTTGTGGCACACCAGTTGAAAATTGCTGCATTATACCATGGACAGTTTACTGAGTACAGCCTTGTTGCTGGTAGAGTCACATTAAAACCATGAACTTTGATCCCAAGACTATATCAAGGGTTAAGTTTGTTTTGTGTCCAGACCTGTCTTTTAAGAAATCTGATATTTTATGAGAATGTATTTGATTATAAAATAATTTCCAGTAGAATACCCAGTAAAGTTAGCTTCTAGCACTTCTAATTTTTTTATTCAAAAAATTTATATTTGCCTTTCTCTAATACTTCTCATTTTTAAAAACATTTATAACAACAGGGTATGTCTGGACACAAGGAAGAAGCTTGGAGATATTGCTCTCTCTTAAAATCTGTAGAGGCTAGGCCCCAAAATACTCATTTTCTAAGCACCTGGTTCCAAAAGCAAAGTTCTTGGCAAGCTATGAAAGAGTCAACTATTTCACAGAAATAGTGGCTATTTCTTTCTTTTTTATTTATTTATTTATTTATTTATTTGAGAGAAGGGAAGGGAACAGAAGGAGAAAGAGACGGAGAGAAACATCAATGTGTGGTTGCCTTTCACATCCCCCAACTGGGGACCTGGCCTGCAACCCGGGCATGTGCCCTGACTGGGAATTGAACCTGCGACTCAAAGGGTCGCAGGCCAGCACTCAACCCACTGAGCCACACCAGCCAGGGCAACTATTTCTTTTTTTAAGGAGAAATAATTTTCTAGGGATCAGCACTATACTGCATTCCTGTTGGGCCAAGACAGTGAAGCAGCTTCAGTGAACACACTGCATCAAGCAACTGTCTGGCTCACAGGGGCTCAAGGTCATTTTTCTCTCACACAGGAATTCGCTAGGCACATTTCGTCCCGTGAATCAGGTGGCAAGACAGCCTATTAGATAGATCAGTGGTCTGATCCAGGACACAGCTGCTCTGCTCCCTCCAGGCTTAACATAATTCAGCACTATCAACTTCCCCCATTAGGTACAATTAATTTTATGAAATGGAGAAAATAAGCATGGGTAAACAAAATGGCTGACACACACTTCGCAGAGCAGAGATACCGACGGGTGCGCACGGCAGCAGCTGACTTGCAGGTGCTAATGAGGGGGTTCTGGAAAGACTGCATTAAAGCGTAGCCTACATTTAGCCAGCCCTAACCCCAATCCAAACTTTTCTCCCACACCACAGCAGGAGGGCTTTACTAATTGGAATGTAATGAACACGTGGCCTGGAACATGTTTCTGGAGAGCACATACCTCCAGAGTATCCTGAATAATTCTCTCTCTCTCTCTCTCTCTCTCTCTCTCTCTCTCTCTCTCTCTCTCTCTCTCACACACACACACACACTCCCCACTCAGATTTCTTAGCTCTTAAAAAATCGAAACATGCACAATAATAAATGTGGTTTTAGAAATTCAAGTACATGTTTGTGTGATGGTTAAAAAAACAACACAGGTGGAGATCGTTTTTATAATACAATTTCCCCGTAGGACCGATGGTAATGACCAGAGATAGAAACAACAAAGCTGCCTACTGAAAAGGGGCGCTCAATCACATTAGCTCGTAGTTCTAAGAAAGATGGTTGCTCTGAATTTCCCTTTAAACAGAGCAACTTCAAAAAAAATCCCTATTTTTTTAGTACATCTTTATGTAGGGAAGCCTGCGTGCCTTTGAAGCCTCAACACAAAACAAACAAGAATCTTTACAAGTCCTGTCTGACCACCCAGGGAGAATCAAATAGTATTTTTTTTTTCCTCCAGTAGGCCACCCCAGGACACCACGAATAAAAAGGAAAATGAGGAATTCATCATGTAACTGGGATGTATTTTTCTAGTGTAGCTACTACACTGTTTTAATCTAAACATTATGGTATATTATTCACTGGCAAAGCCAAAGGAGAGCTAATTATCTGTTTACTAAGCAGTAAGTTTCGAAATAGCAGAAAATAGGTTAAAATCGAGGGAAGAGCAAAGAGGGGGAAGATTAAGGCATTTGCTTCTCAAAGTCCCGAGAACTGAGCGGGGGTTTTTAAAGTGCTGATGTTCAGAATGGCAGGACAGTAGAGCCAGGGCCCGGTGCTCTTCAGTACAAAAGCCTGGATGAAACTCCCAGAGGCTTTGACCGCAGGAGACACTGGGGAGGAGTTTTCTCAGCATCACACTAAATTGCTGAACTACATGAAAGTATTTTAGAATCAGAAGGAGGCCTTACAGTCATAAACATCCTGAAATGTACTCCTCTAATCATGGCCCGTTCCTGTGCAGAATCTCCATTTGGGCCTCATAAAGGCCAGATCCTGTAACCAGACTCTGAAAGCCTCTCTTTTCAAACCCCAAGCTGCCTTCCCAGGCTCAGTTTCTACTACGTATTACCATTGGGCACAGGGTGTTCCAGGCCCCCTGACATCCCTGCTGTTGCTCAAGGATGCAGGCACTTGGCACCTGGCCAGCCAGCGCACATGGTCTTTCATTCATCTGAGGTGTCCTCATCTCTTTACTGACTCAACCTTTAAGACATAAGGATAAAGCGGGGTTAACGGACCTCTTCAGAACCACAGCCCTGCCGATTAACAGTCTGGTGACTTTGGACAAATTACTTAATCTCATTCTCTCCCTCAGTGTCTTCATCTGCTAAATGAAGATAATAAAGCCTACCTCACTGTTGTGAACTTTAAATGAGACAAGGATGATAACTGATACTCATCAACTTAGTGTGTTACTTCCCTCAACTCAAATTAAATGCCACCTTCACCCAATCCCCAAACCTTCCTCAACAGTGCAGCTAAAAATAATCCCCCACCTTCTCTAAATCCCCTCCCAGTTCCACTGCAGCTGTGTTTAGTTCCTGGTCACTCTCTAGTTGTACTTTTGGCCCTCTATAAATCAGTACACCTACCAGACTGTGTGCTTTTTGGAGACAGGACCCACGTTTAATTCATGCCTGTATACCTTCCAATGTCTTGCACATATTCAAACTGTGAAAATCTCAAGAATCCAGAATTAATAGGACCCTTTACACAGTTTAGACAAAACCCATTATTCTATAGGTAAGAAAACTGAGTCCACGTGAGATAAACGACCACACTACTGGTAAGTAATAAAACATCTTCCTACATGGCAAACATGAATGGGTGGATGGTTGGACAAAGAGACAGAGGGATAGGCCAACCGGCAATGAGCTGCAGCATCCAAGATACTGTAAGCAATTCAAACCCTGACCCACCACATAATGGCCACCGCACCACTCATGCTTTCTTCATCTACTAAAAACTTTTTTGCCCTGCCTAGTGTGGCTCAGTGGATTGAGCACTGGCCTGTGAACTGAAAGGTCACCAGTTTGATCCCTGGTCAGGGCACATGCCTGGGTTGCGGGCCAGGTCCCAGCTTGGAGCATGCGAGAGGGGCAACCGATCAGATGTTATCTCTTGCATGTTGCTGTTTCTCTCCTTCTCCTTCTCCTTCCCTTCCCCTCTCTCTAGAAGTAAGTAAATAAAATCTTTTTTAAAAAAAGTTTCAAATGCCATTTCTTTGAAATTCATGATGAAATCCAGGTCAAGAAAATTCACCCTGCCGAAGGGTTTGAAATATCTGTATACCTCTTCAACAACAGGACTCTTAATTCAAAGTATAATTTTAAATAAAATCTTTTTATTTTATTTAAAATAAAATCGCTTTAAAATAAAACATTTAAAACTACTCAAATAAACAGCGACTCACCTCCACCTTGTATAAACTCATTCATGCCACAACTTTTATTGAAAGCCAGTACTGTGGTGCCAGTCACATGCTTATCCCCACAAAAAGCCCACAGACAGAGCATCCCCATGAAGAGCTCACAGCTCAATGTCATTTCCTGCTCCTCTCCATTCTGCCAACTCCATCTGTCTCAAAATGTATTCAGTAAGGTGGTGTACCGGCATGATAAACCCTATTGCAGACATAATGAGAGAATTATGGAAAGGCAGATTGCAAAGCACTTGGCAAACACTTCAGTCTGAAAGTTTTGGATATAGGAGCCCATTTCTCTTCACTCTAAGATTCAGGAAATGTTGCAATCTTCTCAGACGTCAGGAAGCTCCAAAGACTTGGGGCACGGGAAGAACTTCGCAGAATGCCTCACTATAGAGCCACACGACTGATAGGAAAACAGCCTCGGGAAACGTTCTGTAGTGTCTCTACATGCACAAAAATGCCCACCTCTATCCAGACCTCTTAGAACTTTGAAACTAAATGGAAATGTAATGCTGGTAATACACCAAGTAGAGAATTATGGCATGGTATTGTTGGGACTGAAGAGGAGAGGAGGAAAGCAAGTTCATAGCAGTTGAAGACCACAAGGAAAACTGTTCACCACAGCATTATGCTAATCACTGTCCTCTCCCTGGCAAGCTTTCAGGACACGCCAGGAGCACCTGAGGTGATTCATGGAGGGCTTCGCTGTGGTACAGGCTCTGTTTGAGATGGCTGTGACGACGGTTCACATGTCACTTCCTCAGAAGTTGTCTCTGACGGCCTGTCTATGGCAACAGTACTTCGGGCAATATCTCCATTACCCCACACTGCTTTATTTCTTTACAGCATTTACTATCACCTAACATTAAATTATATCCCTTTTTTCATTACTGCCAGTCTCCTCTGGCAAAGCAGAAGCTTCTTGAGGGCAGTGACTCCGCTTTCCTTACTTCTATATTCACAATACATAGAGCCGTATGTGACACAAAACAGGAGATGAATGGATATTGATTAAAAGACTAATGGCAATCCACTTCCCAGAGAGAAACTTATTAGCAGAGACCCAGTGTTATTAAGTTACTAACATGGATCCCCTTCCCCAATATAACATTATTGGGTATAAAGTAACACCCAGTTTAAATCTAGCCTCTCTCTACTAATACTCGAAGTGCCTCACGAATAAACCCAGAGAATGAAAGAGGTGCTTCAAATAATTTTACTGGGAGAGTAGGTGCGCAGTGGGAGTGACCTGGTCAAGCTGGGGTGTAGAGTCACTTTAACTCTGAAACAAAACCAGATCTGAGGAGTGACACCTTTGACTAGAGTCACTGGGCCACTGCAATGCAAAGGGCACACAGCCTGTTGCCGGGAACACATGGGCTGGACTGAAGGATGCCGTCCTGCCTATGGCAATAAGGAAGGTGTAAGGGGTGACATTTTCTCCCTGTGGCTACAAGAGCCCCACAGACATCCATCATGTCCGACAAAGTCAAAACTGTCCAAGAAAGACTATGGCTGGTGACAAAGACAAAAATCAGGCTGGAGTCCTTCACTTTTAAAAACAGTGTGCTTGTTGATCGACATACAAAGTAAAAAGTCCTCACTGAACAGAGCTCTAGGAAGCAAACGAAAAAGAATACACTGAAAATGCCTATAATCACAGTAATTTTTACATGCAAAATTTTTTAAAATATAGTAAGGCATATACCTTGTATATCTTTCCTTCCTTCTATTATAAATCCCTTTTTTCTGCAAAAACTAGAATTAGCAACATACAAGCTTTTCAATTCTAAATTACTTTAATTTCACAAGCACCACTGTGCAGAGTAGAACTTCAGTTCAGTTGTAATATATTACCTGAGAGAAGTTTTTCTTCATTTTTCTTGCTAATTCAAGAATAATTCAACAATACAACAATTGCATACTGGATCCTATTCTCCATCTTTTTCCAAATTGAGAAATTTTCTCCAAAGAAAGGTTTAAAATGAATGCATTTTAAACAATAATAAACTGCAATACTTCTAAAGTTTATATACGGCCTCCAGACAGAATGGTCTTTCTACATGCTTTTCCACTGTTTGTGTAGAAAAATGCAATAAGCACATTCAAAAGTGTCATATTTTCTGTACATAATAAGCAAGCCTCACCTTCCCCCCATCTGAAAAGGCTGATTTGAAGTGCTCCCATCTTGCCTGAAATGGTCTCTAGATATGAAAAGGACAAGTGTGAGATCTTTACAGCCTAGAAGAGTAATAAGCACTAAATAAGTAGTTGAAGAAAAAAGAAAGGGAGAGAGGGACAAAAGGGGGGGTGGGTAGAGACTGAAATAAAAGATTAAGCAGGGTAGACAGACACAAAGCCAACAAAGAATTCAGCCACAAATGACTTTTCGCACTGTAATCATGGTGAATATCTCAGACGCCTTCAAACCAGGAACCATTTCCCTAACAGAGGGAGACAGGACACTCCTGGAAGATAATTTGAGCCATTTTTTCTTTTTCTTAAAGAATAGCAGCAGCTTCTGTCAAAACACATGCTTGACCTGCCCATCTATCTTTTTCCTCCTCTGATATGAGCTCTCCTTCTATCATGGTAAACAAACTCCTTTGCTCCTCACTCTACGCCAGTTTCGACCATCATCAACCACAAAGACATTATGAAGGCTTGTCAACCTGTGGCCCCATGCTAGACATTATAACCCTAACCCCGACTTCCCAAAGACATTACTGTTTGGTTTTATAAATTTTACTACCAGAAAAACTCCGGGCACATGTCCTATTGACAGCAGGTCTGTGGCTTTGAGTACACAGGGCAGCACATTTTATAAGCCCCTAAAAATCAAAATGAGTCCTCTCTCACTCAAGCACTGTCTGCCGGTACAAGCATGAAACAGATTTCTAAACCATGAAACCAAGTCTTCTTGGGGAATGTCCTCCTTTCTTCTTTTTCCAATGCACTGGAGTTGTTTTTGCAATCCTGAGAAAGCCTGATCTTGTTCAGGACACAGACAACCAGAGCTCAATAAATATCTGAACTGTGTCTTACTGACACACATTAAGTAATTATACCCCAGGATAATTATGCTAGACACATCACTTCGCCCAGGGAAATGTTCAGGTGCAAAAAATAATAAATGGAAAAGAGAAAGGGGGCCCTACGATTTCTGCTTCTCAAAGACAGAGGAAGTCTTCCTTTCAGTAAATGCATATGTTAAAAGTTCATTTTTCTTCAACACATTTCTATTCTCGTGTTTTAAAATACCGTGAGGTCTGAATTATCTTAGTCCAGAAAATAAAATTTTCTGGGATTTTCTTGTAGGGAAGTTCAAATGATAGAATAACATTAGATATTTTCAGTTTTCCTGAAGATCAGAAGGACTTTCAGAATAATGCATTTTTTTCTTCAACAAAGGCCATCTGCAAAGCTTAGTCTGCTGAAAAGAATCATTCTGACAGTCTTAATGTATTCTTTTCAGGAAAGCCCTGTTCAGAGAATTCCACAGGAAAAAAAAAAAGAGAGAAACCAGTACCCCAGGACAGCACCAATCTAATCATTATACCTTCTTGTAAATAAATGAGGACAAAGTATTTTTGATATATTCAAGATATTAGTATGAGGGGGGAATAGGAGTGATAATCTTGAATATTATATCATTTTCACTTTCCCTTGGTGGACCGATATTAAAACAAATATTTGAAAGATCTGCCAGCGTTTCAAAGAACATCTCACAGGAAAGGCACTTTCAGAATCCTGCTGGAAGAAAAAAATATCCCTAAAGTAAGAAATATAAAATTACATCATCACTGTTAACTGAGAACAATAAGCACAATAACAAAATAATTACAGTATGTTACTAATATATCAAGGCACCTTTCATCCAGGACTCAGAATGTTTTATAAACATTCTCTCTTGCTGAGATGACACAGCTAGGAAATTAGAATATGAGGAATTATAATGACTCATCTGAGGTCACGCTGGTCAGCTGGAGTGGTAGACCAAAATGCAAATACTTTATTGTGGTCTACTGATCTAAAAAAGTAACCACATAACTATTTCAGAGCTTCAGAGCTATTTTCATATTAGTCCTTCCACTGAATTCTGATTTTGCCCCTTCTCCTGTTTCCTTTACCCCCGCCACAGCACAGGTAAGGTGTAGGAGAACCAGATCAAGTTTCTAAATGATCTCCCTGCCTGGAACCTAGCTATCGACTGACTGATCAACCCATCTATCTATCTCTATCTCTCTGTCCTACACCTGTCTAGCACAGGAGATAAAGCAAAGCTTCCTCAAACACTGATTTTATCATATTCTGCCCCAGGACAGGAAGCAAGACGGTTCCCCATTGTCTATCAGAATACTTCGCGTTCTCATTGTCCCCCTCAGGCTTTTGTCGTTCCTCAGCACACACCTGACACAAAGACATTTCTAGTTCTCAAGTTCTCATCATCCCCTAACGTGTTGTCTGTGAAGCAGTTACCTCGGACTAGAAAGGCGCCATATTTCTTCTTGCCTAGATTCCTAATACACACCCAGTGATGAAGATACTAGACTTGAAAAGAACCTTGGAACCTGCTTAGTCTAACCCTGCCACTCTCCCCACAGAGCCAGCATTATAGACACCCAAGTTCTCCTTCCCACTTTTAGGGACGAGGAATTCACTGCTGTAAAAAACAGTGCTCTGTCGGGTATTTTTATTATGAGAAAACTTCTTTGGTTAACAAAATGGTCTTTGCAAAAGAATACCCACAATTATTGAAAAGGTTATTAAAGACTATTAAAACCCAGATGATATATAATCTGTAAGATAGGTAGATAGACCTTTCCAGATAAAAGCTAGGTTTTCTTTTTTTCATATACTTCCACCAAAACCACATATTAAAACAGACTGAATGCAGAAATAGATATGAGAATCCAACTATATTCTATTAAACCACATATTAATATTAAAGAGAACTGAAAAACGAAACTGCTACTCTACACACTAATTTTTTTAAATATATTTATAAAATATGTGGTTAAATTTAACATATAATATTCACAGATTTGTTGCTGTTTCTAAAGTGATTATTAATTTTTTTTTAATTTCTCAGTTTTAATTTCTAATACTCTATCAATGAATAAAGTTCACATAAACTAAAAAAAAAATGGGCCTTGCAAAATTTGAAGGTCTCTATTATGTCTGCCCTTAATCTTCTCAGCTCCAAGCTCATTTGCTGCCACCCTTCAACTGTTCCTCATGGGACCTGGTGCTGGGATTCTTCGCCATCCCCAAACCCTCCAATCTGGTGCTGCCTAACTGCTATTCATGTTATGCACAAAGAGAATGTGATCATATCTGTAGAGCACATTGGGGAAATAAGACAAGGGTTTTGGGTAGCACTCATGAGCTTGGGGCCTCACAGCTCAGGTCCCTGCCCAAGGTTGTGAGATGGATGGGAAGCTCAATGCTAATTTTTTAAGTTACTCTTAAAACCGGGCACCCAAAAATCAAACACATTCTGCACAAACCATCTCAAGTTCAATTTATTTCATCAGACTGTCCCCCAATAACTAAAGCCAACGCTCACTTTCTTCTTCCTGATTACTAAGTGCATAATAGCTGCTTGAGCTGTATTTGAGGTTTGACATCATGACATTTGACTATATTTACTTTAAGATTTTCCTAAATGAGCACCTTATTTCACATATGTCAGATTCACTTTCCCCAAATGACCACAACTTCATAAGGGGCTGTATATCATCATCATTATCATTATCATTATGCCAACAAGTACACAGTGCTGGTCTGGGCATATCGCAGGGCCTCCTATATATATATTTGCAAAACTGATTATGCAGCCTCTGGACCGGAAAGCCATTGCTTAGAGGCTATGGTCTGGTTCAAAAGATATAAACCTCACCTGAAGAGGAAGTTTATCATTCTGCCTGTTTATTCAGGCAGAATCTAAACAATGACACAGACTTTCAGACTGGAAAACTTAGTACAAATAAACGCTCCCAGACAGGTCCAGATTGGAAAGGAGGGCCATGGAATTCCTTCCACTATCTGGGTTATTAGGCCCAGACACTCGTCACTCAAGTTATAAACACTATTAAATGACATGGCATAGTTTTATTTAAAGCTATGTTTGCTTTCAGATTAGACTTTAACATTTAATAAATTTCCCACCAGACTACGCTAAGAGTGGAGAGTATTTTGATTTAAGCTTTACTTCGAGTATGGAACTCAAGCTGTGCTGGTTAAAACAGGCTCTAGTTATAATTCAGCCACACAGTAAGGTCAAGACTCTTGGATTCCCCTAATCCTCTTCCTCTAGGGCTGAAATGCCTGGGAATTCAGTTAATTTACATATTCTTCCTTGACCACAAAGCTGAATCACAGGGTCCTAGCCAAACTCTTGTCTCACTCCTCTGGGCACAAGCTGACTCATCATCCCCATACCACTCACCTCAGAATTCACCTTGGAGAGAACGAACTTGAAGGTAACAACCCCGCCACAGAAACAGAGGCAGGGCCTTCCTTTCCTGGAGGAGAGACCTCACTCCTTTTCCCTCCTCTCCCACTTCTCTTGGTACAAGCCTGCGAATTTGAAACTCTGATAGATTAATGAGAAGTCGGCACTGGTCCCTCTGGACTCGATCCATTTTTAAGTGAGCTATGAGAACTTGGACAGTTTACAGATCCTGGAAGAGTGAAATATGAGGAGAGAAAAGGAACTTTGACACATGCAGAGAGACTGATCTCTGGGGTTGGGGAGAAGCTAAGAGAAGAGAAATATTAAGACAGGATGCATAATACAAACTTAATTGACTGATTGTACCACTTAAGAATAAAGCCGGGCTTCTCCATTAAAGTTTGAAAGTTGAGTAGTTAATATAAACTCGTAATTTCATGAAAAAAAATAATAAAGTCTTGTGGCTAAAGGCAGACGAAGGACTTTAGTGCTGCCCTTGAAGCCCTCTTCACATTCACTAAGCTATCCCATCTGTGCAAGGGAGTCAAACAAGAGGGAAGAAGAATTTTACGTGGCAAGTAAAAGGTAAGGTAAAAGTAGTGACACTGTGAAACAGACCAGGTTTGCCATTCCTGTCTTTACGAATCCCAAGCAGAAAAAAAAGTGGTAACTCTGGGATGACCCGGGGAGGGGAGAAGGGCAGAGTAGGCCTGAGGCAAATTTTTAAAGCAAGTCTTCAGGGGAAAATTAAATCCCAACTCAGGTTCTATCTCTAAAAACAGAATTTCTATACAAATCTATTCTCTTCACTAGAAGCCAACATTATTCTGAAGTACCACCAGCCCATGAGTTTGGCCAGTACTGAGGGGCCTACTAATTTTAATTTGATAGTGGTGCCTTTAAAAATCAGAAGGGTGGAGGGTGTGGGGACAACAAAAATTGTTTAGTTCACATTAATATAAGCATTCTAGTCTACATTATGTTTTTTTTAATCAGTAAATAAAATAATTTGAAAAAAATGTAAATAATGTCAGATTAACACCTAATTTGGTACTGGATACTTAGTAGGTGCTCAATAACTTATCTGTGAGTGAACCCCTGATTTCTTAAAAACATCAGAATTTACTAAATAAAGACAGTAAATGGAAGATTGCCTTCTCATGAGCAAGGAATGTGGAAAAAAGAAATCAAAATTGTTATTACTGCTTAAATCTCTCACAGGACCATGACCAAGGGAAATGAGAATCTAAAAAAAAAGTGATAAAAACATTTCATGATTCACAGTACTTATGCTGTATCTCTTTCAAATTAACTGATTCTGTAATCGGTTGTATCACCACTGTGAAATGAATATGGCTCAGAAAGATAAATGGACGTTGTGTGAGCTGAACCCAAATTGTGAGACGAAAGTTCCTTTGAGGCAGTGGGCAGGTAGCGTAAGTGCTATAAGATAATATTAAGAGAAATGGTTTCAATCAGGCTACCTTAGTATGAACTGCTGTTCATACAGGGTTTTTCTAAGTGCACATAAAGCTCAAATTTTCTCCACTCTCTACCACGACTAAGATTAGCGCCATCTTCCTGTCTTTTCACAATCTGTTTTTGCTGACTATTGTCTATGGGCCTGGTTTATAATTTTTTTATTATTTTCTAAAGATTTCCTACCTCATGAGTATCCTACCTCATGAGTATATCTTGGTGGGGATATTGTTTTACATTTAGAAATAAACTAATCTTTCCTAAATTACTTAGCTACCAATTCATGGAAATATCTCAGTTTGAGTTAGCGCTTTATAGTTTTCTCGAGTTCCACTACTTAAAAGAAATTAAATTTTTATCTTCTCACTGCCCCATTTTAATTTTTTTAAGGCACAGAAGTCATGCTGTGTAAGGTTACATTGCGCTGTCCAATGATGTCAAACACAATAAGGCTAAGTGGACTTCAGACAAAAGTATCAAACTTCACCTGAATTTTAAACAAACAAAACTCTCTCCCACCAAAATAATTCAAAAGGTAAGACGAATTCTGTACATCTCTGGAAGGCTTTATTTCCCAAGTTACAAAAGTGACTATCTTTGGTAAATTCCTAAACAGATAACACGCACCGCATCTTCTTCTTAGCAATGCTTGCATTGGATTTCCAATAAATCTACTTTGTTAAAACACTTCTCATTCATTTCAACTTTGGGGCTGAAAATAAAGATACACTATATTGCTCTTTACTCCATGAAAAACAATCTTCAAATTACTTTTACAAAATGGTGTTTAAATTTGAATTTTAATGAATTTTAAATTTTTGATGCACGTAGGTAAAATAAAATAAATTGGTATCATTAGATTCAGGCAGACCAAATCAACAAGGTGTTCAGCGTCCCCAAGAATGCAAGGATCTAATATGGCTCCAGTTCTACCCTCAATAAAACAGCAAAATATGTCTTGAATGCAAGATGCCCTGGTGGGCAGGCTTCCTCAGATCTTCAGGACAACCAAACTGCAGGAAGCAGGGGGGCTCTGAGAGGCTGGGGAGGGATGCGTTCCCTCGTGAACGTGGAGAGCAGTTAGGCAGCCACAGCCTCCTGTGATTGAAGATGCACCGAGATGCAGGGCAATGGAACAACCCAAAGCAGGTTCCTCCGCACAGAGCGTGATGGCCTGACGGGCCAGCCCAAGCTGCACAAGACCTCTGTGCAGCCCAGAGCAGGCTTTGTCTTGTCACTGTTTGTGGACCTGTAAAGACGGGATGCATTTTGTCCTTCTGGGGTGCTGCTTGCTTCAGATTTGCTACTTGAAAAATGTTACATGCCATATCTAATTCACACACACACGACCCCTAGAGCTCGTGGAAGTCTTTAAATAAATCAAATAAATCAAATATGAAATGCCTTCTCTAACTCTAATTTAATTAGGAGAATTGATAAGTTTTGCTGCATTTTTTTTAAAGAAACTCCTTGAATAAATTATGATACATCCATTCCGTTCCATCAAATACTACGCAGCCATTTGTAAGAATGAGGAAGATCTAGCTGTTTTGGCTTGGGGAGATGATCACAGCATAATATATGAACACGTGGGGGAAAAGGCAAGTGTCAGTTTAGCTCACATACATCCAGGGTGCCTTGCGTGGTAAGTGGGTGTAAACATTTAAAGGATGGATGGATGGATGATGTTTTAAACGACTGCTTTATAAATTTAATAACTGGTTTATCTGTGAACAATTTAGTGTTGGACTTGGTTGGTAGGGGAAGAAAAACACAATATAGCATTACTAAAAACTGCATTGCAAGCCTTCACCAAGCACATTTAACCGCTTAGCAGGTATGCGTCCGTTTCTTTGCAATAACAAGATTCTTCTCTATTTTTTACTTATTCTACTGTTAAAAATAACATAAGGAAAAGAGCTAGAGATTTTTCTCCCCTTTCTGGCCCCCCTACACTATAATTCTTAGGCAACTTTCCCATACAAACTAATTTTTAAAACGCATCAGAAGAATTTATTCAGATGAGCACATTCCAGAAAGAAACAACAAGTATTTAGTCATGTTTCTTTCGAAGGATTTGAAATAGTCCTGGCCCCCTACCCTAAAGGAACTCAAAATCAAAGTTTTATGTCATTTCTATTGTAGGCCCTAAAGCAATCCTGGGGAGGAAAAGAAAATAAATAACCTCTAAGCAGGGTGCTCTGAGTTGGGGTGAGAAGGGAAGCAGGCAACCCTAATTTCTCTTATCATCAATCAGAGCTTGCAGCATGTCTAACAAGATAAATCGTCACAAAGGTAGCAAAAGCGTTTCCCTTCCATAAAGGTGTTGGATATAAACAAATAAAATATTTATAGGGTCTTAAAACACATATTACCCCTATTTCTGCTCTCTTAGTAGGTAGCAATTCTGAAACACTTAGTCTTCATTATCAGAACAATAACCACCCATCTGAACAGCTAACACACAAACTTTTGCCAGTATTTAGTGAATAAATTATGCTGGGTCATTTTGTACTAGAGTTATGCCAACATCGTTGATCATTTCTTCTTTCTTTCACTTAAATAAATAAAACTTAGAAAACTCTTCGTTCTAATGTTTACCTATCTTCTGAAAGGTATATTTTTTCTTTTAAAACAAGCCTTTTCTTATACTAAACTGCGCCCTGCCAGAATCCGCAGTTTTAGGGCTATCTCACCTTCAGGTCTTCTGAATTCTACTCATCTTTCAAGGATCAGCTTAAATTATATCTCATTCCCCAACAGGGTTCCGTGACCCTGGCCATCCTCTTAGAGGACTTCCTGTTTTGTCGTTACCTGTTATTTTGGCGTTTAACTATAAACCCTTTTATCCATAACTTCAATGCTTCAAATATCCAAGGATTACCTTCCATTTGACTCTAGTTCCACAGTTTCTGGAAGGAGCAACCATGACACACTTTTTTTCTTTCTTTCCTTACCACATACCAGGCATTAAGCCGACACTTCTTGAATGAATGAATGAATAAATGAACGAACGAACAAACAAATGAAAGAAAAAATAAATGAGCACACACCATGCCTTTTCAAAATGAGCTTTGGAATTAATCACCCATGTTTTAAGGTGATTTTCCCACAGATGTTCCAAAGTCCCCTTAAATTAACCAGCTAATTAAAGAGAGCAATGACTAGCATGTTAAAATTACAACAAAAGATTGTCATATGTTGCACCTTACTATAGTACGTTTAGAAATAAGACTTAGTTAAATATAATGCAGTAATACTAATGTTGTAGGCTAGGCTTTTGGTTTTGTATTTATAGAGCTCCAAGGCTGAAGGTACCACAATTAATGCAATATATATTTAACTATGTATTTTTTTTAAAAAAACACATCTCCTTAAAATACCACGTGTCCCTAAAAGAAACTTTTGGTCCAAATAGATGAGTTGCTGCTTTGATTTTCCTTGGCTTGAATGAGGCTACAGTTTTCCAGAGCTTTCCAACAGGTAGCCATGCAATGTTTATAGGTGTGCTTTGATGTTTATAGATGTGCTTTCATACTGATCCTCTCAGTCCTGGGTTGGCTGCAAGGGCCTGAGTGGCCAAAGCCCTGGGAACAGCTGAAGCCGCTGGCCACACGCAACCTTATCCATTTATTCCTGCACGTGTGCCTTACAAATATTTTCTGTGTGCCATAAATGTGGAAAAGCACGAGCAGCAGCCAGCATGACTCTCATACTTTGTCGCTGGGTTGGTCGGTACCTGTGCCTCCCTCTTTGGTACAGATGGTCAAAGTAATCAACGCCTGCTGTAATCTGAAACAAAAAAATTCCACGGACTACTACAAGACAGAGGTATATAGATGGAAAGCTAGCTAAAGGGCTTAGAACTTGAGAATATTCTGCACAAGTGTATTCGTTGTGGGGAAAATAAGTACTATTATAACAGCTGACCCGAGATCTCTCTTAGGGAGGGAACGGCCTTTATTTAGGAAAATATCTTTCTGAGCCACTTGAGGGCAAGGGGAGACAAGAGAAGGATTGCAACATCCTGGAATCTGTGGATAAAGGATAGCCAGTAACCTATTAAAAAAAGGAATGTTTGTTATAAATGTTAAATTATTGGTATTCCTGTGACTCTGAACTCCCTCGGTATCACCAAATTTCCATTAACATCTCTATACTCCTAATGCTTTGTTGTGATTTTCTTTTTCTGTGAAAATCATGGCAAGGGGCCTGAAGCTCATGTCTGAGATTATGCTGAGAGAAGGGGAAGGCTCTGCAGGAGGTGAGATGAATGAGATTAAGAGTTTAGCAAAACAAGGAGCTCAAAACAAGAAATGGCCAGAAGGTCCCTGAAAATTCAAAAACATCTTGAGAGAGTGGTAAGGAAAGTGAATTCAAACTTTTCAAAATCTATGGAATGAGGATATGAGGAACTCTTAACTAAATTTTAAGAAGCAAGTCAACAGCTATTCTGGGAGATACAATGTAATAGGTAAAGATAAGATGTAAACAAATGTATAGTAACAGATGCAGTTGGTGATATATAATGTTCCTATCATGCATATGAGTACGCATATTATAAAAATGAGGCTTACCCTGGCTGGCGTGACTCAGTGGATTAAGTGCCGGCCTGCGAACCAAAGGGCTGCAGGTTTGATTTCCAGCCAGAGCACATGCCTGGGTTGCAGGCCAGGCCCCAGTAGGGGGCGTGCGAGAGACAACTACACATTGATGTTTTTCTCCCTCTCTTTCTCCCTCCCTTCCCCTCCCTAACAATAAAATCAAAAAGTAAAATCTTAAAAAAAAAAAAAAAGGACGAGGCTTAATTTAGCACCAGCCAACCTCCAATTAAATAGGCTCCCTTAGATCCTCTAATTTTTTTTCTGAAGTCCAGATGTGACTTTATTGTATGTGTTTGCAATAAGGTCACTAATCATTCAGTTACCTGACGCTCAGAGTTCTATAAAAAACCCATATAACTACTGAGTTTGCATGTCTACCAACACAGTGATAAAAGAATACACTTTTGTTTGTCAAAGATGCAATATTTTCATAAAATTATCCCATTATTAATGAAGGAAACCGACCTTTACCGGTGTGTCTTAGTTGGTTAGACCATTGTCCCATACACTGAAAAGTTGTGGGTTTGATTCTGGGTCAGGGCACATACCTAGGTTTCAGGTTCAATCCCCAGTCAGGGTGTGTATGGGAGGTAACTGATTGATGTTCCTCTCTCACATCAGTGTCTGTCTGTCTGTCTGTCTCTCTCTCACCTTTTCTCTCTCTCTAAAAAAGCAACGAAAATAAGGTCCTCACATGAGGATAAAAAAATAAAATAAAATAAAATAAAATAAAACAAAATAAAATAATGGAAACTGCCTCTACCCTCACGCACATAGGGTTAATATATTGATTTGATCTTGATCTTCTCATGTAACTCTGAAATTACTATTAGTGACCTGTATATTCTGTGTTGTATTTCCAATCATTAGAGCTGTGTCTGGCACTGAATTATTCACATTTTCTTAACATAAACCACGTGTTCAATGATTGGCATGTTGCAGACAGCTAGGCATGAGGGAGCCACAGTTTCCTGTCTAGTCCATGATCCCAAGCTACAACCATCACACAACTGAGAAGGCTATGTTCCTAATCTTGCTGAAAGTGCAGCATTGTTTACAAAGACACTCAACTCGTCAACTTGTTCATTCTGACTTTCGTAGAGGTTGGGCTTTTCTTTTGGGGTTTAAAGCCAAGGTAAAAGGCAACCAACATGTTTTTCAGAACCAATTTACGGTGTTAGTATAAATGGAAAAAATTTCGACTAGAGTAAAATATTTTTTAGTTCCTGTATTTTTAGAGTTCTCAAAAAAAAAAAAATCTTTTGCTAAATTAATCTATTACCTGGATCCTCCTAAACTCAACCAAAGCTGATCATGTCAAAAGCTAGCAGTGAAGTGGTTAAAAGCTCTACTTCTGTCTTTAGTTATGTACGAAATGAATTTCAGCATGCAGACTTAGTGTGTTCACAGAGCTATGGAATAATCCACGGGTCTAAGAACCTCTAATTCCTAATTAGACACAGTAGTTTTTAATAGTATTTTCATAGTGTTTAGTAAAAACATTCAGATTATTGTCTGTTTTTTAAAGGCCCATAATATGAAGTTATAATTAAAGAAATCAACTGAGATCTATTTGGAACACACTTTTTCTTTCTGAAAAGTCACTCATCCTCACATTTGGAAAACACAGTGGTGATTTTCATAGCATGGGCACATATGAAAACTTTTCTAAAGGAAAAAAAAAACAACCCATGTCTTTGTGGTAACATGTTCCTTCTTAGATAAATATGTCACAGTTATATCACTAGATATATCAGATTCCATAGCTTTTCAGTTAAAAAAAAAAAGTGTCTTATACACCCTATTTTGCAGTAAATCTGGAACTTGCATGCAGACAAATGGAAGCCATCTTGAAAAGTAAAAAAAATAAATTACTTTTGCAGAAAGAAGAATTATAGAACACAGCTACACGGAAAACAATAGCTATAGGCAGAAAAAAATGACAAGACATATAGCAGCTCATTAAAAATTCAGAGGATATTGGAAAAGGCAAGTTTAATTTGCCTACCTTCACTAAATATGCTGAAAAACGTTTGACAATGCAACACACAATTTGTGTTCTATGAAATTTAAAAACTCACAAATTCCATCTTCCTCAGTCTCTGCTTCTTAACAGAATCAAGCGGCTAAATGCAATCCATTTACTAAAAGCTTATCTAGACAGGGATTAAAGGAAATACAGATAACTAGGGGAAATATTGGTTAATGTGGCATCAAATGCTCAAAGCAGATGTTTTCAGTTACCGACATGTCTACAGGTAGTGAAGTATATTCATCTTTATGTTTACCTTGCCACATTCCCAAAGGGTCTGAGCTAGCTAAACTGCTCTGTGACCATCATAAAGTCATGGATATTTAAGAAATATCAAAGACCTTAAATGTTCTTCTTTCTGGTCCAGCCCTTTGTTTCCTGGCAAATAATTGTTGTTCCTTGTTAGGAGAAAACTCAGATCTGGAGCATTTAGGTAACTTTCACTCCTGGTAGGGCTGCCCTCTTCCTTCTCCCCACCCCTCAGCCCCCACCACCCAGTCAGCTCTTATGCCGTCACCCATTGATATTTCACTCTCATTCATGATGGTCACAGGATGAAGAAGAAGTTACAGCCCAGAATACAAAAGCTCAGTGTCATTCAACACACACAGGGGCTGTGTCTAGGATACCGAGAGAGAATAAAAAAGCAAAAACTGACCCCTACGCTTAGGAAGTGTGATTGTGAAAATTGTTTTAAATGATTTAATATTGACAGAGAAATATACCAGGAACCACTAATGGAGAGCAGGTAGAATAAGAAAGAGTGTACAAGAAATGCAGAGCAAAGCCATGGTCAGAAACAAGTGCTTCTGACAAGGGAAGGGGGATCCCTGGCCAGGGATTTGTTGGCAAAGCAAGGAAAGTCACTCACAAAGTGAGGAAAGAGTTGTGCAAGGGTAGAATTGGGAAAACTGAATTTTCTGGGGCATACTTGAAATAGCTGATGTGACCAGGACACTGCTATAGTTCCTCAAACTTCACAGGCAGCTCCCAAACTGACCTTTAGGAGCACAAATATTTTCATCATCCCCATCAGTCCCACCGTACTTAGAATCAAATCCTCACCCCTCACCGCAGGCTACAGTCCCTAGAGACCTCCCCAGCCCTCCCCTTCTCCCGCTCCCCGGCAGTCACACTGGCCTTCGCAGGATGCCTCACGCCAAACTCTTTCCTGTCTTGTGGTCTTTTCTCTGCCTGTTCCCACACCTCAAATGCCCTCCCCTCTGATCTTTGCAGGACTAGCGCCTTCTTGTCATTCAGACCACGATTTAGATCGCAGGCCTTTTTACAGCCGCCTCACCTGATCTCCCCTCAGCAGTGCCCACCCTGCAGCCTTCCCATAGCTCTAATTCTCTGCAGAGCCCATCTAGCATTTCAATATTTTATTACTGAAATGAGTACAAAGTCAATCTCCATTAGTCACAGATTTTCTATTTACAAACTTGCCTAACTTGCTAAAATTTATTTGTAACCCCCAAATCAATACCTTTGGCACTTTCGTTAATGGATAAGCAAAGAGCAGCGAAATTTTTGAGTTGCTGGACACACACATTCCCAGCTGAGGTACAACAAGATGACACTCTGCTTTCTTGTTTCAGCTCATACTGTGAACAAGTACTCTTTCTGCGGCCTATTTAGTGCGCATTTCTCTCATTTCTGCTTTTTTTGTCTGTGATTTTGCTGTTTAGAATGCCAAGTGTAGTGCTGAAAAGGGCAGGAAGGGTGTGGGGTACCGTAGAGAGAAAATACATGTGTCAGACAAGCTTCTTTCGGGCATGAGTTACAGAGCTGCTGGACATGAATTCAACGTAAAGAAATCAACAATATATACTAAATAAAGTGTCTTTAAACAGAAGCACACAAAAAAAACACAGTTATGTGTTGTTCAGTTGATGCAAGTGCGACCAGAGACTCACAGGAACCTAACCCTGTATTTCCCCTAGGAGCAATGGTTCCATTTTCCCTAATTCAGTGTTCACAGTGACTTCACAGAGAAAAATTACTGCAACTAACAAGAACTGCATGCATTTATTTTTAATATATGTATTTTTGGAGTTCTTCAAAGACACCTTGCTGAATTTGTCTATTTTGCTCCTGCCAAACCAGACAACAGCTGGTGGCAACAAAAGCAACAGAAAAATGATTGAAAGCTTCACTTTTGTCCTTAATTAGGTTTCCAATAAATTTTTGCATACAGATGAACTGGGTTTGCACAGCTATGGCATAATTTATTTTCCCCTGCAAGCAGGAACCATGTCTGTCTTGTTCAGGACTGAATCGCCATGCCTAGCACAAAGTGAGCTCTCATTAAAAATCTAATGAATGAAAAAACTACTTCATGACAAACAAAACCCTATAACTTATAAGTGGGTTCTCATTACAAATCTAATGAACAGATGAAATACTCATTTCGTGCCAAACAAAATCCTATTTCTTATACCTATTTCCCTTGCAAAAATATAGAGCAAATCTGAGGTACGAAATCCTTTTTTTTTTAAAGACTCCATTTTAATTTTTTTTAGAGAGAGGGGAAGTGGGGGTGAAGGAGAGGGAGAGAAACATCAGTCTGTGGTTGCTTCTTGTGTCGCCCAAACTGGGGACCTGGGCCACAACCCAGGCGTGTGTCCTGACTGGGAATCGAACTGGTAAGCCTTCAGTTCACAGGCCAGCACTCAATCCACTGAGCCATACCAGCCAGGGCTGAGGTTCTAAATTCTCATACTCACTTCACTTGGCTGGGATAAAAATTGTGACACTATTATGCCATAGAGAAAAGATTAAGAACTTCAACAACAGTGACTTGGGGCTAAATTCTAACTCTAAATTGCTACCTGTGTGAGCTTGGATATATTTTAACTCTCAGAGCCTCCTTTTTCTTGAATTCAGTCATACATTAATTAGCAATAGGGATACATTCTAAGAAAATCATCATGAGGCTATTTTGCCATCACGTGAACATCACAGCGTGCACTTACACAAACGTAGATGGTACAGTCTACCACACACCTAGGCTACATGGTATAGTCTATTGCTCCTAAGCTACAAACCTGCACGGCATGTTACCGTACTGAATACTGTAGGCAACTGTAACACTATGGCATTTATATATCTGAACATAGAAAAGGTACAGTAGAAATAAAGTGTAAGAGATTTGTTTTTAAGTAGTATGTCCTTCTGGGACTTTACTGTGAATGGAGCTTCTAGGACCGGAAGTTGCTCTCGGTGAGTCAGCGAGTGAATGCGAAGGCCTAGGACATTACCGTATACTACTGTAAACTTTATAAACACTGCCCGCAGGCCCTCCCCCTGCTCCTTTCTGACAGGTCAGAAACAGAGCAGCGAAGCTGTCAGTGCTGCTGCATGAGCGAGGGTGTGGGCTAGACTGATTGGAAATGTCAAGGAGAAATTGGCTGGGTAAGGCACAGATCACCACAGTAGTGACCGTCAGGGTCAGTAGAAATAAGAAATGAAGATGGAGACATAAAGGAACACAGGGGATGGTCATGGCAATATGGTTCTGTCCACTGCACGTTGGAGCAGTGGTCAGATTAAGGAATGTATGTGGTGTCATAAAAAAGAAAAAGAGAAAGCGGGTGTCTAACATGGAGAGGTGTAGAACTGAGGATGCAATATTTTGCCTTGGAAAATTTGTTTTTGGTTCCATTATCCCTCTCTGACACAAAAGGCTCTCTCTGGCATTGATCTGACGGAAGAAATAAAACTTATCTATGTTTTACATCATTATAAGGACAGGAACGGCCTGGCCCCACACTACCCGGCAGCTTTTACTGCAGCGGGAGTGGCACTTAATACTTGTTAAGGTAGCCCCTGTGGACCCGTGTCCTAGTACGGGAGCTTAGGTCCTCAACAAAGAGTTTATAGCAATGTACCCTAAAGAGCATCAAGCTAGATGTGGAAGGACTGTAGTGCTCTCTAAATGTGTAGCGCCGGGGGAACAGGCTCCCCTGTGCTGAAACAGGTCAGTGGCTGATAGGGATGTAACCTGTGTACTCAAAAATGGGGTGCTGTGAATGAGAGGGAATCTATTGCCAAACCCCACAGATACTGCTCCCATCAGAGAAAAAATATTCCTCCACAATCACGTATCTTCCTTTTTTTTTTCCCCCTTTTTTCATTTGTTGATTCCAGAGAGAGGGGATCGGGGGAAGAAACGCAGGGAGAGAAACATTGATACAAGAAAGAAACATCAATCAGTTGCCTCTTGCAAGCACCCCGACTGGGGACAGAACCCACAACCCAGGCATGTCCCTGACCGGAAATCGAACCCATGACCTTTCAGCTTGCAAGACAACGCCTAACCAACTGAGCCAAACTGGCCAGGGTTATCCTTCCATTTCTTACAAGAAACTCAGCTCCACTGTAATCTTATAAGACCACCATTATATACACAATCTATTTTTGACCAAAACATCATTACACTGCACACGACTCTATAAAATAGGGACAATACCACCTCCAGCACATGATCAGGACAACTATGATATTGTATACACAATTTCTAGTACATTGCCTCACACGTTACAGATACTGCATAAATAGCATCCCTTCAAGTTTACGTGGAATCGTGTCATTCAGACTAGCATGGCCAGAATGAAAGGAATGAAGTCCTCTTTGACACATCAGAAAGAGGAGAGGTTGGGGCAGCCCCCAGTAGGCAGTCCAATTTTTATTCTCACAACTCTTGTTGATGATCCCCTCAACTCTACTTCAAAAGAGATGCCTGTCCTCAGGCGTGGGGAGCTCCCCTCAGGAAAGTCACAAAAGTTACACCCATTCGACCTACCATCCTTCTTACCCAAGGAACTAGAAAAATGGTGTGAATCCACAATCTACATTTTTTTAATTTGCATTTTTATTGTGGTAAAATAGACATAACATAAAACTTATCATTTTAAACATTTTTTTAAGTGCTCTCTCTTTCTTAAGCAGCCCCTGACAGGAACTGCATTAAGGTATGCATGCATGAGATTTGACCTTCGGAATATCGTGAGATTAGATATAATACTCCTAGGCTTAGATTTATGATCCCTAACCCTCTCCCCACTATTTTCCACTGAATGTGTCGGTTAAGAAATAAACATTTTCCTGAAACTTAACCTGTATTCCTCATTCTTAAAACAACAGTCACTTTCTGGCTTAAGGGAGATCATCATTAAAAGAATATTTTTTGTGAATTGTTTTTTGCAGATCAATAATCAACCACTAATACTTTGGGGGATGAATCACTATTTTACATGATCTAGGTAGATTTCATAGTTGGCATGACTGAAATGAGTTCTTTAAATTGCTCCGGGCCTATTCCTTTTTCTTTAAAGAGAAAGAATTGAATGACATCTAAGACCCATTTCAGATCTCATACATTATATCACAGGACTAATACATACCATACTATCTACACAGAGAGTAAAATGTGGCTTCAACAGTACAGACCAAAAAACTACATACTCATGATATCACACATTCCCAAACAAAGCATATCAAGCAGTATATAACTGCCACTGAAATAGCTGCAAGAAAAACAAACACCACTTCCATGACCTCACACAACCTTATTTTATAAACATTATGAAAACTCCCCTACGCTAAGCTATTTAAAGCAGCAAGACTTAGGCTGACTGATAAAGCTTGTGTCATTTCAATTAGTTTTTTAAAAAAACAAAGGGAGCGTTGCTGAACTTATTGGCAGGTTAATATAGGAAAGTTGAGCAAGGCACCTCCCTTCATTTGATGCATGAGTTAGGCAATGGTTTGGGGTCTCTCGCATGGGGCTTTTGAAGTGAGAATAATTTGACCATGGACCTCATGAACTACACACAGATATTCGTCTAAATTCCTCTTTATATGTTGCCCACCATTTGCCCCACTTGATCTTTGAAGGTAAGTATCATGTTCAATTGTCTAGTGTTTGCTAGCATAATTGTCTGGTTCTGTGGCATTTCAAGAGCCACCTTATTACCAAAAAACGTTGTCCACTGAATGCGGCCTGGTATCACAGGTTCACACTCTGTACTTTCTACTATGTGAGTGATGTCCAAACCCATTCTGTGAGAAACACTTTATTCCAAATATGCGCTACATAACTAGCAATTCCAGTATAGAAAGGAGTCCTCTGGTTGTCCACATGATAAAAAACGCCGTTTAAATTTTAAGATATTGGATTTCTGATTTTATGTACGAAGTATTAAATATAACAAAAAAAAGAGAAAGAGAAGGAAGAGAAGAAGAATGGGGGGATGGAGAGGGTGAAGACAAAAAATAAGAAAAATAGAAAATAAAATGATAGGTTTAAATCTAATCATATCAACAATCACATTAAATATTGATACACATGACCTAAACATTCCAATTAAAAGGGCATCTAAGAAGAAACCTACAAGTAATACCATATTTGTGAAAGACTTAATGCTTTGTTCATAAGAAAGTGAGCTGACAAGCCACAAACTTGAGGAGAGGATGTGTTTAAAGCACATAAACACTAAGTACCTAGAAAAAATACACACACACACACACACACACACATGCATTTTACAAAAGAGAAGAACAAATGGTAAACAATATATGTAAAGATGCACAATCTCACTAATTATCCAAGAATTCAAATTAAAACCATGAGAAACTATGCTCATCATAATATCAAAGGTAAGTTAGCAAGGATGTTAAATAATAGGACCATCTATTTACTACTCGTGAGTACTGGACACTTCTTAGAAAAGAAGGCATCAACTCCTAATAAAGCTGAATATATGCGTATCTTTATCACCCAGTCCCGCTGTTGGGAATCTCCCAGAGAAACGCGTTCTGTTTACTGGGACATGTTCAAGAAATCCCATTACGGTATTATTTGCAATGAACGAAGCTGCAAACAACCTGTTTTAGTTTAGCTTCCCTCAGAAGCAGATGTAAGGATTGAGGGTATTTAGAAGGAAAAATAAACAGGAAAACTGGGAGAGGTGGGGAGAAGTAATGAATGGAAGGAAAGACAGCCAATACGGAGTATACTATAAAACCAGTCACTACGTGGGTGATTGGAGTGTCATTTCATGGGGAAACTGTGAGAACTAGAGTGATCTGAGGAAGGTGAGGTATTTAGATCCCAGCTCTCAAGAGTCATTCATTGGTTCAGAGCTGCTCCCATGGGTACACCTAGCCGGCTGTCCTGAGCATCGCTGAGCAGCCTTCTGCGGGGAATGGGGGAAGAGTCCTCAGGCATAGAAGCAGATAACAGCATCTGGAAGCTGGTGAAAGCGCCAAGAAAGGTCCAAGGGTCACTGACGGAATCTGCTCCACAACTAAAACCCAAATGTCTGGTGACAGCAAATGGATAAACTGTGGTACATTCATACAAAATCACACTATACGGAGGTAAAAACCAAAGCACTAGAGCCACACACATCACAAAAACATATACTGTTGATTGAAAAAAGTAAGTTGCAATAGAAGAAATGCAGTATATATTTAATTTAATTGGAGACTTTAAACATACAAAGTAAAGCTATTGTTATCTAGGGAAATGCACGTGTGAGGTGACACTATGAAGGAACACAAGAAACTGAGAAACATAAATTCTAGGATGCTAAATTATTTAAAATATATTGGGATTTAATATGTTTATAATAATCATAATAACGTTTTTTACTGTGAAAATCAAATTTTAATTGGAAAGGAAAAACTCTATGTGCCGCACAGGTGAGGAGGAGACGAAACGAGGCGACTCCTGCTCTGCTGAGCTGGATGGTGGTGCGCAGGTAGGTAGTTTATTATTCTTCTTAGAGAAATATGTGCAACATTTTACGTATAAACATTTCAAAAAGGTGAGACCGAAATAAAAGATGTTAAATGTTCACTTAACTATCTGTGTGGAAGAATACGAATTTTCTTTTCTTCTTTTTACTTTCCCATATTTTCTACAATAAATATACATTCCTTTTACACTAATAAAATACTGTAAAGTCAATCCTGTCCCCACAAAGCCCCAACCTCTCTATCCCAGCTCTACTACCTTCCATACATAGCCAGTCTAGAACAGGAGAGAAATCAGTTACTTGATTCCCTATTGTAGTTATTAAATTATACAGAGATCCCCAGTTTGTTAATTCCACTACAAATTTACACTTGCCCAGAGGCACTGGAGTTTAAAAAAAAAAAAAAAAAAAAAAGTAGGCCAATTCTCAAAGAAATCATCTGGTGGGCAATTAAAAACTTGATAAAAATTGAGGAGAAGAGGGAATCAGAACACTATAGGTTAAACCCTATTATAACAAATTCTATATGATCGTTTCTCTCCTTTTATGAAGGGATTTTGAGTTGCATTCAGGCTATGTCAAACATTGCTCAAAACAACTGAAGTATTTAAAATACATTAAGAGACTCCATCTATTTATAGTAATCATAGTAACCATTTTTATTCTGAAAGACAAAACTGAAGAAGGAGATAATGTCCGTAACTTCTGAGTATGGGAAGACCGAAGCCCCAAAATATTTGCAGTAACCAACTTGGGTATTCATCAAATGCCTTGCATTTTTTCAGATGTTTTTTGTCAAACAATGAAAACTAAAATTAATTGCTCCTGCTCTCAGAAGTTACGTCTATCACACAATACAGGTTCCACTATTTTAATGCAAATTTATAATCAATATCCACCAGCCTATCGATGCTAACACAGAATAAATGCTTTTCAAGTCTTACAAAAACTGACCACTAGAATCTCGTGAATCTGTGATACCCTAAGATGTATTTGTTCATTCGATTAGCGGAATCATGTTTTGATGATGCTCTAGTTAGGATGTCTTCCTTTAGGACTCCAAAATCATTAAGGTTTATGTATTCATAATCTGAGAGGCCTAAGTGAATAGGCTTGAGGGCCCCAGGAGCTCTTAAAAGCCAGATGGGAAGAAAAGTGCCTGCTCAAATAGCTTTTGCAGAGCAACAGACCGTGAATCTCCTTTGTGAGCTCAGATAAGCTTGGACTGAAGGGGGCTCCCATTACTCCCACAAACCCAAACTGCACTATCTGACTCTATGGGTTTCCAGTCTTGACCTCTGACAGCCCATTCCATTTACCCTGTTCCGTTAGCGGAACTGTGTATAACAAAGGTTGTGTGGGAATGTCCCCTGCCTGACATTGTTGATCTCAATCCAAAGCTCCCATTTTTTTAAATTGTCTTTTTTTTTTCAAATTATAGTTGACATACAATATTATATTAGTTTCAGGTACACAACATAGTGGTTAGGCATTTATATAACTTACGAAGTGATCGCCCCAATAAGTGCGGTACCTACATGACAAGCTTGTGAGTGGCAGGACGGGCCTTGCACCAAAGAATATATGAAAGAGAAGAAAAGGTGAGAAAGGGAAGAGGCCCTCAGATTCTGAGGCATGATGGTGTGTACTTGGTAACTGACTATGATTTACAAAAAGCAGCATCCATAAAATGCTTAAAGTCTGAACTAAGAAAAATCCTGAAACCCACAAAGGCTGAAAGATTAAATATCAGAGTCTGTCACAAAAAAACAACCAGTATATTCTTTGTAAGCATTTTTCTAAAACTCTAATCCTATTATTACTTTCTGGTTAATAAAAGAAGAAAGGAAAAATATTTTCTGGTTTTCCAATATAAAAAGCCAACTTCAAAGGAGCTTTATAAGTACCATAAGGTAGTATTGTCACCCAGGCCATTTCAAAAGGCCCTTCCAACCACTCTCAGATAACTAATCTGCTATCTGGCCACTCTTATGAGAAAACATTTTTAAAGGGTCCATAAACAATCATTATCTTTACACAGCATCCTTAAAAACTAAAAACAAGCAGGATAACATAGATTTGTTTTTTATTTTTATCTCCCTCAGACTGTACTTCGGATCTCCTTCTCAACCTTTGTAACCAAAAATATAATAATAAAAAATCTTTGAACCAAAAGTTAACATAATAGGTATTACAACAGATTCAAGAACAATTCACTTTTTAAAAAGGGGTTTGAAATAAAATGTATCTTTGAATTTAGAGAAAAGGCAAAAAGACAGTAAAAGGATATAGGCCTAAATGAGGAAAAATCTTTACATAATCATTTACTTTTCCATTTTAATTAAACTTGAATTCCAAATGATGCTAAGTTTACTAACGAGATAATTCTTTGTAAGTCACTAGTGAGAAGGCTCCATAAGAATTTTATGGTTTGTCAATATCAAATGGTAGAGAGTAATCTAAGAATTTAGGGAGTCAATAAAATAAAAGGCAATCACAATACACCCAATGCAGCCACCTGAGAACTCCTTTGCAGACTGAAAAGGGAGGTTCAAGTTACTTACAGCATCACCAATTAAAGCAAAAGCTTCAGCACTGAATATTCCATTTGCTCCTCAATGGACCTCAAACCCCCTCCCTAACCAAGAGACAACAGACAGCTCCCTTATGCACAGTATGCATTGTGAGAAATGAAATCCAAATTTTTTTGGTGGAAAATAGTCTGAGATCATATAAATACTGATCCATATCAGATAATCAAAATAAATTTTGAATCACCACAATTTACTATTTTCTAGAGCGCTCTGTGTACCCAGTGAACACTATTTCCTACGTGCTGTTTATAAGGCACCCTCCACTTCCAGGCTAATACTTTTACTAAAACAAAATGTAAGCATCCCAGACTTCCTAAGTCCTGGAACGAATGTTAACCTAATTAGGCTAAGTGTAAATGAATGAGTGTGATTGCTTACGATGTGCATAGATGGGAGGAAGGGGTTTAAGGGATGTGGAGAAAGAAGTAGGGTATATTGAGAGGAAATTCCTCAGAAATCGACATGAGAAATTTGTAAATTCCGGAGGCAGTCTAACCTAGTATGAAGTATCACTTCAGTAAGAGCATGTCTGAAACACTTATCTTGGAATTCCCCATATTCTTGAATAAAATATAACTTAAAGGTGGCAGGAATTGAACAATCTGAGAATTATAACCCAATTTTCAACACTGCAAAGCTGGGTCATGCTTTACTTTTTCTAGCAATCTATTATTTTAATTCAGTATTTGTCAAAAAAGGAAAGCGAATCATGTAGCATAACTCAAAATTCTGGAATGTTATAGAGGGAAAGAGTTCTATCAAACAGGAAAATAGCCCTGCATGACTCTTTCTCCTTTGAAATTACACTGATACTGAGCTCTCCTCTTCTATTGACAAACTTGACCTCTGCAGGCCCAATCAGGGTCACTGAAAACGTGAATAATTCCCACTGCGTGAGCGTTAATGCAAATCTGGCAACTGCTACAACCATTTACACTAACACCCTCTTTTACACAACTGCTATTACTTGTGCTAAAATCCCACCTGTCACATCCACATTTTTTCCTGAGATAATAATCCCTCTAGTTGAGTCACAAAAGGGCTATGGCAGAACAACCGAAGGCAGAGGGCACTGAGGGCTGAATAAGCCCCATTGTCTGCTTTAGAACAAGAGGGCTGTATTCATGATGAAACCAGAGTACAAACTAGATTAAAACAAAGACTTAAAATTCAGAAACGAGTCAAAAGTAGCTGAAAACCCACCCAAACTTTTAAAAATATAATTCCAATGCTTGGCACCATTTTGTTTGTCTTCCCTACAAAATAAAAAATGTGGAGATGATGTAAATTTATGGGGGCAGCTCTTTTTAATGTAAGAATTACTTTGTTTTCTCAATTTCTCCTGAACATTTTAAATGTCTCTTGGGAAAGTAGAATATCCTGCATATTTTAAAAACCTCTCAAGGAAATTAGAGATTAGTCCATTTATTAAGCACTTGATTTTACACTTCGATCAAAACTATAAATCATAGTGTCTTTTTGGAAAGGCTTCTCTGGGCAAGCAACCTTTAAGCGGATTCCTAAAGGATGCATAAGATTCGACCAAGCAAAACTGTGGGGAGAAGGGAATGGCATTCTAGGCAGAGGAGCTAAAATGCAAAGAGCGTTTGGTAGAAAAGAAGACTGATGAGTCCTGAATGGGGTGGGGAAGAACTTAATGAAATGAGGCACAGAGGTGGGCACAGGCCAGAGCACAAAGCCAGGGGATGCCATGCTTCGCTCCGGTCCTTCATATTGGAAAAAAAAATGGCTTTATTAAACCAAAATAACAGTACACATAAGCAACACACATTCGAAGTTTTACCCTGAGAAGTTTCGGAGTAAGAGTAATTAATACCCCAGCTAAAGGATAGGTTTTCAAGCATGTAAAGAAGTGATCATCTTTCTCCTGTGTCTTTTCTTTCCCATGATGAAACAGTTCCAGATTCTTCGAATGTCCAAGCGATAACCCAGCCATAATAGTCTAGTGGTAAACACAATGGATTTGGACTAAAGATATTTGATGCTGTTTGATGCTGGACTTACTGGATGCATGATTTTAGGGATAGCACTTATCTAGAAAGGCTGCCCAAATCCTAAAAACACCAACGAATCTGCTGCACTCCATGTCTCACAGAATTACTGTAAGGTTCACATGAGCCAAGAGATGTGGGAAGCCTAAGCAATACGAGGTATTGTTAGCAGGGGATAATGGCGATGATGATAACGACAGCGACTACTGCTACGATAGGGTCTCCTAACAGGGCAATAGGAGTGTCAATATGCTGCCAGTTTCCACATCCCTAATAGGTCCAGAACTGAACACAGTGTTTGAAAAGTAGGTTGTCCCAGGAAAAAAAATTATAACTATGTGCAGTGATAGATGTTAACTTACCGTGATGATCATTTTACAGTTTGTACATCTATCAAATCATCGTGTTGTGCACCTTAAACTTAGACAATGTTATATGTTAACGATATCGCAATAAAACTAGAAAAAAACCTCAGCAATGGTCAATCTTTTGGCATGATGCTCTATCCTTCTCTGGGTCTCCTCATCAAATCATTTTCAAAGAAAAGTCATTAACAGAGCAACACAAAATATATGCCCTGGTAGTAATAATTGGGCTTTTGGTTTTCTATGTCAAACACCGTGCTAGGTGTTAATAAATATCTTTAAATAAACATTAAAAAAATAAAAGTTTTGGCCCTGGCTGGTGTGGCTCAATGGACTGAGTGCTGGCCTGCAAACCAAAAGGTCACTGGTTCGATTGCCAGTCAGGGCACATGCCTCGGTTGTGGGGCAGGCCCCCAGTAGGGGGAATGCAAGAGGCAACCACACATTGATGTTTCTCTCCCTCTCTGTCTTCCTCCCTTCCCCTCTCTCTAAAAATAAATAAATAAAATCTTTTTAAAAAAGAAGTTTTTCCCAATGCAAAGTACTTTCTGATTTACCCTTCTCATTATAAGCTATTTCAGGTTAAGTTGACATGAATTTCTTGGCTCCCACGGTTTTGACCTCAAATAAACTCACAATCTAGAAGACATATACATATACTACAGCATAATACATTATTATAAAAAGCATCATTTTCAGAAAGACAGAAACTTTGTCTTAATTATCTCTATATCGCCGGAATCTAGGGCCAGTATCTGAAATACAGTGAGCAAGAAATACACTGTTGATGGTTGCCTGAATGCACGTATGGTGTGTGAGTGGTCACATAAGAGCACAGAGCATAAAAAAACTTCTATTATAAAATAAAAGTATAAATGTAAAAAATATTTTATTATAAATATGGAAAATAATAATAGTGATAGCCAACATTAATTATCATACTTACATGGTCTTCAACACTATGCTGATTAATGCTTTACACAGATCATCTTAGGTAGTAACCAATGGCTGGGCAGTTGGCTGGGACACTGGGGAAGATGTCACAGGAAAAGTGGTGTTTGTATAGATAACTTGGCCATCACAGTTTAAAAAGAGGTGATGTTTATCTTCTTCATCAACATCTAGCCAAATCACACCCCCAAGGAATTTTAAGGATAACTTGATCAACTACAAAGTAAGTTCTTAAAAAACCATCTAGTTTGGCTATCTGTGCAACCAAATACATGATAATCAACTTTGAAGTGTTTCGTTTAATCTTGAGTGTATTTCACCACAGAACGACATGGAGATGGTGGGTTTAAAATAATATTAAATAAAATTACTGCCTTGTCTTCACTCATTGAAGTAGGCCATGCTCCGACACCCAGCAGCAACAACTCTGGGACTCAACCCACCAGGGTTTAGAAGCAAACCTCACAGATTTGCATAACTCCTTCCTCCTACACATGAAAACCTATCACACTCAGTTAGAAAGAAAGGAAAGGAAGGGAAGGAAGAGGAAAGAAGAGGAAGGAAGGAAGGAAGGAAGGAAGGAAGGAAGGAAGGAAGGAAGGAAGGAAGGAAGGAAGGAAATTCCACAGACCCCCGAGAAGGACATTCCAATGTTTAACAACTGTCCCAGACTACGTGGAAAGCAATTTTGAACACATAGAGGTGGACATAAGGCTCCAGAAAGCAAAACAGTGTGTAAGTTATGGTACACAATGAGCCCATACTTGAAAGTAGAACACAGTATTAAGAGATGAGAGCAATATTAAGACCTACTGTCAGAAAGAGAAGTGGTTTCAAGAACTGTTTAATCCATTAAACTGATACCCAACTATTCAGCTATACGTGAAACTTAATTTGATCGTGCCCTGATCTTCCTTTACATTTTAATTAAGATTAGTTGAGCATGTAAATGAGTTTAAGCATAATATCCTGGGATGAACAAGACTGGAAAGAATGGAAATAGGTCCATGAGAGAAGGAAATGGGAAAGGCAGCCCTTGGGGACTCTTTGATGCTCAAGGTGAAGGCACCAGAAAGGTGACTAAGGTGAGTGGCATTAAGAAGTCAGCAGGAAGCACTTTCCAGTTAGATTCTTCCTTGGGAAGTGCGCCCATTCATGACAAAGGCAAGGGGATGCCGCAAGTGTGGGCAGAACTTTCATATAACCAGTGTTCTCTTTCTTGATTGTAACCTGCAGTCCTCCTCCTACTTCTGCATTCTGGTATCATGCCTTAAAAAAATAAAAATTTTTTAAAAATGTAGTCATACAGTCTTCACTCATACTTAACTTGTTGCATAGGGTAGCCCTAGATTCTAATTTGCCTAACTTGCATACATCTTGCCATCGCCACTCTGCAATCTTTTGATTCATCTTCTTCCCTGTTTACTTACTCCTTCGCTTTCCCTTGTATATTGTGTTTGTGTGAATACATGTCCATATAAAACTGTTACATGTATCAATATATTCATGCAATCTAAATGGAATCTTATTCTCGTGTTTTCAAGTTAGTGAACTCAACATTAAATACCAGATTTGCAGACTACTAAACTGAAATATTTTTACTAGTTCAGTATCTGAATTTTCACAATCGCAATAGTTTTCAAACTTGAAATAGCCTTAATTTTCCAGGATTTCCCCCCAAACTCATTATTTCCTACCATCATTATAGTTGCAAGCTTCACAAAAGATCCATCTGTTAGTCACAGGCTCTTCAAATCAACATCAACCACAGGCCACTTATTTCCAAGAAAAACCTCAGTTAATATTCATTTTATTCATTAGTTCAGGTGGTAGCGCTAAGATATAATACTCAGAACCCAAACTCTGCAATCTACAGAGAAATGACTTTATATCCACACAATTGCTTCCTGCCAGTAGGCTTCAGGAGCACAGCCCTGGGAATTTCAATGACCGATTTACCCAGGGAAAGAAAGCTTATTTTTAGTAAATAGGGGAAGAAAATGTTGATTTAACTTATTTTAGTGCCTGTGAATCTACTTTGGAAAGGAGAGGCAGAGTTTGATTAATTAGATTAGCAAATTCAGTAAGTTGTTTATTCAGCGGGGTGAATCAATGTTTCCCTGAGTTCAGTTTAGCTTTATTTTATGCTTTCAAATCTATCCAGTAGGTAAGATGCTGAAAGCCAAAAGCTATTCTATCCCACAGCTCTTTCAAATATCTTTTCACATGTTAATTTGATCTTTTTGTGATTGGAGGCAAACATTTCACAGTCCTTCCCTGTCCCCTTCCATCCCCCACCCCCCCACCAACTCCAGCACAGGAATACACACACGTAGAGGACAGAAAATTATGAATCATAAAAAGCTCAAGACACCACTAAATTCCTATTTTTTATACTTCTCAGTTTTTAGTATTTCTCCTTTCCTACTGGCTTTAGTTTTAAATTGTATTTCTACCCAAAATTAAAATCTAAAAGGAAATAATGAGCTTTCTCAATTAATGACATTATTTTAATATTAGCAAAGAATTATTAGAGCAAACGGCTTTATTAAAAAAAAATAGTTGTTAAATTTCTCAAATGTTGGCTACATTATCTTCCTTCATTCTTTTAATGACCTGTTTTAGGAAGTTCCTTTCATCTTGACTTGTGCTACATCAAATCACTCCTGACTCATTTGTTACTGAGCTTCACAGGAGTACAGCTGTTCAAACAAAGTGCTTGCCTATGAAAGCCTGGGAAAACTAGGAAAGGTAATCAAATTAAAATTCCAACTATACATTCTCTTAAGGGAGTGCAGACAATTTTGATATTTTATATTTAAAACATTTTAAAGTAAAAAGGATAAGCTCTGAAGCACCATGGACTACAGTTTTCCATTAATGACCTGGATGACATAGTCAGAAGGAGAAAAAACTTAATTCGGCAACAAATCAAATGTACTTTTCTAGAAGAGGTTTTTTTGTTTTGTTTTTTTTGAGATCCTGACAGTGAGGACAACTGGAGTGTATTTGGCTCGTGGCGATGAGCATTCAAAAATCAGCGCCAGTGACCTGGACACAGTGCTAAGTGGCTTCTGATAAACACCAGATCCCACTAATTACCAACAAAGGTGGAACTGGGGTGCTTTTATTCAAAGGCTGCAAAAATCACTTTCTCCAAGAAAGTTTACATCTCTCTAGTTCTCTGAAAATAAAAAAAGATTTTAGGATCACAGTCTCCCTCCAACTAATGAGCCATATTTGACTGGCCTTGAAATTCAAAAGCGGACAGAGACAAATCAAAATTGGAGTGCATTCACCCCTCTGAATTTACTCCCTCTGTGTCTTCAGTTCATCTATACAGTGGCTGAGCTAGCAGAGAATGTAGAGGTTTCTTAGATCAAACAGTTTAATACTTTTGACTCACACTAAAAAAGTCCACCAAACCCCCCTCCCCGCCCCCAGATAAGTATTATGTTGCCTAGCTGAGGGAAGAACATCCTCTTCTTACCAGCTACCCCGGGCCACCTCCAGTCAGTCACCAAGTCCCATTTAGAATCTCAGTCCTAAGTATCTTTGGACTCTGGCCTCTTTTCCGCATTCCTAAAGCCACTCTCTTAGGTAGGGCTACTGCTGCCTTCCAACCAACTCGGGGCAGAAACCACCCAACTGTCTGTCTTCACCCCATCCTTTCTTCATACAATGGCGAAGCTGATCTTTCCAGCAAGTAAATCTCCTATTGGCAGTGGAACTGAAAGGAGCTCGAAGCCTGATTGGGGTCTATGCAATGCCCCAGCCCAATCCGATTTCTCTGCTTCCACCTCATACCCCACAGGCAGCCAGGTTCAGCTGCTTCTAATTCCCCCCACAAACTCTCTCTCCACCCCCCACCCCAGACCCCGGCACACACTCCTATAAATGCCTGCAACACCCTCCCAGTGCCATCCTCCCTCTCCCTCCTCCTCTCTCTCCTTGGATTTACTCTTGGTTCTTCATCAACTTTCTGTTTAGATAGCACTTTCTGCAAGAAGTCTTTCCTCCAAGTCTGGGCTACGTAACACACACTGACGGTGTCACCACATTTTTATGCTGAAAGCATTTCTCAGGTTATGCTCCAGTGCCATTATTACTTGTCAACACCCCCTTAGAATGGAAACCCCGCAAAGACAAGGGCCGAACCTGTGGAGTTCATCACCAAATTCCCAATGCCAGTGCCTAGCATAGTGTCTGGCACTTTATTCATATTCAAAATAAGTATCTATCGAATTAATTAATTGATTAATTAATTAATGACCAAGTTTTCACTCAAACAGTCCCTGAAGTCTCCATGGCAAGTGTTTTTCTGAAAATAGGCTCCAAAGAGAGTCTTTTTTAAATAAATAAATAAATAAGCAAACAAACAAACAAATAAATATTTCCTGAGATTTAACCTGTAAGAGTGGCACTTCATAGTTGTTCAAGAAATATTTCTTATTGGGTAAAGGAATGAACGGGGTGACAATGAACAATGGTGCTATGTATATAACAAAGTGGAGTTTGGGGGCATTCTTTCCTACTAAAACTACCTGTCAGGCACCAAAGAGGAGGCCAGAGCCCAGAAATCCCGTCACGCAGGTTATACGGGGTCTATGTAGTTTTCGTGCCCCACCAAGTGCAAGGCAACCTACATTCAGTACTTTAATTGTTTCCTGTTGCCCCTGTCTTATTTACACTACTGGCCGCTACTCTTTGACATCAGCCTGAGTTCAGAAAGGACGGGACTGATAAAACCATTAGCCTTATTCAGATTCCCAAGCCAAAATGCTAAAATGAGAAACACTGCAAGCTCACACTTCTTTCTCTTAGTTCTAAGCAAATAAATAATTAAACTTCTATTCAAGAGGATCTCCCTACATTCTACAATGGTTTTGTGTTAATTTAGTCCCTCTTCCCTATGCTGAATTTTATTTAAGCTTCCCTAATAATTTGTTGGAGTGTGATAAAATAGCTACTCTGGCCAATTACGGTCCTCATTTACTATTTACCCCAGGCAAGAACTGAGATCTGGGTGTAGATACTCACTATAAAAAATAAAAATAAGAACTGGTAGTCAGAACGTGCTTTCACCCATACAAAAGCACCTCGTGCCCACCAGCAAAAATTGAAACTATTCTGCAGTGGGGCAGGGCACGGGAGCAGCTATTAAATGACTTTCTACAGTCTCTACACACCACCTCTCATCGCATTCCGGGCCGTTCCGGGCCATTCCGGGCCATTCCGGGCCCTTGCATCCCACACTCCAGGCGTACCACTCAGCGACCCTCAAACCTTCTTCCGTGCTTTCGCTCAGGCTCTTCTCTCTGCTTGAAATATCTCCACTCCAGTCTCATTCCTCACCCTGTCCTTGGGCCTGGCACATACTCCCTACCCCCAAGCAGAATCCATTAGTCCCCTCCTTTGTCCTTCCTTTCCTCACCTCTCTCAGGCCACTTAACACGTTAGTTATGCATCTATCTTCCCTACCAAACTGAGAGACGCTTAGAAGCAGATACCACATCTTATTCATATTTAGGTCACTGGTGCATAAAATAATACCTAGTATATAGTAGTCAACGAATGGTTATTTAATGAAAGAATCGGCTTCATCCCTGCCCCTCACTGAGGCCATACATTACAGTGATCAGAATCTGACTGTAATTCCATCCATTATGATTCTATACATCATAAACAACAATGGAACACCAAAAAATCAAGGACTACAATTTACTTGCAATAGAGATGTAGGGTGAGTTACAGACGAACTATCATAATGACAAGCAAATGGCTCGGCTCCTGACAACATCACCTTGAACTGCTGTTCCAACTTGATCATGAGTTGGAAACAATTCAAAAAAGGATATTTCGAGACTTTAACTGACACCAGCTATCTGGCCTTTTTAATACTTGCTCTACCTGCTGAATACCAATATGCTTGGCTTGCTTTGGTAGTAAAAGAGTTCCTGACTTGTGTTAGAAAAGATCCCTGACTTGAAGGGCTTTTCAGCCCAGTAAACAAACTGAGGCATTATAAGGTATTAACTTATAGCTGTCATGCGAGTGGTATAAACTGGGGATTATTGGCCTTTACGGGAAGATGAAGACAAGTTTTTTCTGTTGTGGCCTTTTTTTATGTAATGCTAGTAGGATGGTAAATACCATCTAAGAAAACAACTGGCTCCTCTTACGCCAAAGTTTGCACAGAGTGTCGCTGCAGTTCTCTCGGTGGCATCCGAGGAGCTGGAGCGCTAAGGCACCGCTACCATGAGGAGAAAGGAGGTTCAGAAGGCCTCACAACTCTTCCAGGTTTTCCTCCCATGCTAGGTGGTTTATCCTTGAGATGCCTCCGGGGAAAATAATTTAAATCCAATAAGCTTCAAGATAAAACTCTGACTCAAAACATCTCCTCCCAGAACATCTCTAATGAGGACTGGCCTCTCCCACTCCCAGAGCCAATTATTTACTCACACCTAGGAGTTCCCTGAACACGCATTACTGGGGTATGGTCCCTGCCTTCAAGGACTTCCGTCCTTCATTCTCAAGGTCTAAGGTAGCTGTAAATATGTACCTTTACTTGTCTTCACTACCCTTGTTACTGTAAATCCTCATAGTTAGTGTATGTTCCAAGTTTTTAAAAAACTAAGCTATGAATTATGCTTTCTAATATTTGTCTAGTCCCGTTTCTCACCAATCTAACATCCTCATGATACACACTGTCAAACTAAGGCTCTCTCCTTGCTTTATATAGTGTGTCCCATTGTGTATTTGCTTGTAATCTAGAAATACCCAAATCTCCTACTAAGTCTCATACCTCAAAAGACCACCTTTCTCTGGGGACCACACAACTAGCCAGTGCCCAAAGCCAAGTGTATTCAAAATGAATTTTGATATTTCAGAACAAAGGATTCAAACCAGGAGTCCAAGGATAAATCCACTATTTGAAATTGTATGGAAAAAAATCTTATGTGCATGTGAATATATGGATTTTTTTCCTTGGGGAGAGCTTTCATTGCTTCCAAGCAATTCGCATAGGGGCCTGTCACACCCACACACACTCTCAGACACACACACACACACACACACACACACTCCTAAATGTATGAAATCCTGCCAGTTTCAAAAAAGAAAAACTTTTTGTGTACAAAGATGACACAATTTCCATTTGTCTAATAAAATGTGTCAAAATCTTTTCCATGCTTTTTAATTGAAAATATGATTAAAAGATCCACATTAGCAGGTGACTGCCAGAGCACAAAGCTCTATAAGAAGCGGCAGCAAAGAAAGAGAGAAAGCCCCCAAATAATGTATGAATCATGAAAAAGATAAGCAAAAAAAAAAAGTAGGTCACTGTGACTTGACATTTAGAAATAAGCAACATTTTATTCCCACTGACCTATAAATCCCCCTCCAGTCCTGAATTTCATCACTACCCTACGAAAGGTTACTGAGCCACCTCAGCATTTCTCCAGCACTACAACACAGCTACGGAACGACATGACGGCCTGTCATAGAATCTCTTCAAACTAACACTGGGAAGCAATATTAAGAACAAAATACCTGCATTTTATTCCACAAATTAACTAGGAAAATGTTTGCCTAACAATACAGGGGTGTGAGATTCTGTGGAAAGAAAAAATACATAAGGCTAAAACAGATCTTTACCTACGACATAATTTATATGGCAGAGAGTGTCTCAAAATAGGAACATGTAGATGAAAAATCCATTTAAATTTGTCCTGCATCTTGATCTGACAGAACCAGTGGTGATTTATTTGCTTTCACTGTTATAGTTCCCTGACACCCTTTTCTGAATGAATCCAGATGGAAATGTCTCTCTTTTGGTTCTCTGTTATTTGCTGCTGCAGTTCCCATCTGTGGTGCTAAGAGCCAGCCCTTATTTTATCCGGGACACCAAGCAACCTTCCTTTCTTCACACTCCTTGGTGTCTTCTCAGCAGCTCCACATGGAAATCTCTGGGTTGCTTCAAATGCATCCAACACTTCTTCCCTATTATTTGTGTTGGTGACAAACTCTTTCTCACCAACTGTCTAGGGTCACTCAGAGGCACTTGATTTGAAAAAGCATTCGGCTTCCCATCCAATATTTTGGTAGCTCGACAGCTCCCCACTTCAGCTCTGCCAGAGTTAGCACATTGTGAAGCGGAACGAAGTTCTTACATTTTATCTGAGGTTGCCTTTAACATCCATATGCTGAAGTTGCTTCCACATGGGTTCTCAAGTCTAAAGAACATTAACATCAGCAACAATCCTAGAAAAACTAGTGTTGCTCTCTCAAAATCCTAAGCACTTCTATGACAGAATGGACACAATCCCAGATCTGCATTTATTATTGTTGAGCCCTCTGAGCAAGTCTCTTAACCTCTCTGAACCTCACTCTCCTCATCTGTCAAGTGGGGAGAAGACCACCTTCCTCGCCAGGTTATAATGACCTACGATAATGTATGTGAAAGGTTCGGCAGACTCGCGGGCTACTCCCAAGCCAGTGCTCACAAGAGGCAGGTACTTATTCTGAGAGCAAAATCTTAACTGTCTGGGGATAGGAATCAACATTAGTATCAAATTGTTGTGCATTTTTTTAAAGGAATCAAAATAATTTACGTTTTAAAAGCAAGCAAGCAATCCTATTCAAAAATACCAAGGGCTTACTCTGACGAGCCTCTGGTCTGGAGAGACAGAGAACTCTTCTGGCTCATTCCTTCTCCCAGTTTTGTTTTTTCTTCCCTCTCTCTCTGTAAATTACAGCAGCACATGGGAGAAGGTTCTGTTAACACTATCTAGCAAGGAAGGCTCCAGTTGATCAGGACTCTGGATGAAGTCGTAGGGCAAACTGGTTGCTACCCTCACCTCTTGAAAAGGCTGATTAAAGATTTAAGTTGTAGCAGCCGAGTGAGAAACACACATGTGGTTTTGAAATATCCACATTCCGTTGTGCTGTTCTTGGTAAAAATCCATGCTGAGCAAGGGAGCTGATACAGTCAATAGAGCACGTGGGTCTCCATTGTATCTAAGACCCTCCAGGTATTTTAAGCACCAGAATCAAAGTACACAAATAGAAACAAACAAAAGCCCAGTATCTGTCCACGCTCCATCTTGCCAAAAAAAAAAGATTTAAAAAAATAATAATAAATCTGCTGTAAGATGATTGTGAAATTATTTAGCCCATTCAGCAAGATTTTTCACTAAGCTACAATGCAAAAGATTTATTTTGTCATTGTCCAACATAAACAATTAAAGAAACTCAGCCCAGCACAACATCCCCAGGAAAAACAATCTGCGATTTAATTAGTGAATAATGGAAGCAATTTAAATACAATTTCAGGCATTTTTTAAAATAATATTTGAATAGACATCTGCTGCATCTACTAAGTGTTTGGGCAAAGCACAATAATCCTTGATCTGATGAGATGCCCAAGGTTATGAACAAGACTGTCTGTTGTCAAGGGAAGACCCACAATTTAAAACAAATCTCCAGAAATCACCCTTCTCCTTATCAACAGCTACCCTCCACCCACCAAACAGAGAGCTAGATACATAAAGAAAGAAAAGATTAGTCCCCAGTTCTGAAATGCAGTATAAGGCAAAAAGACAGGATTTAAAGGCAACCACCCTAAGCCGGTATTCTGACTCCTTTGTTACCTCTGCTCTATAAACACTTCAATTTCTTCATTTATAAAATGGGAATGAATATCAATGTCTACCTCCCATAAGTTTTAAATATTAAGTGCAACTACTTATAATAAGATAACATATAAATGTTAGTTGAAGATGTTGAAGTATTAAAGAAAGAGAATATAGCCCTGGCTGGTGGGGCTCAATGGATTGAGCACTGGCCTCTTAACCGAAAGTTTGCTGGTTCGATTCCCAGTCAGGGGACATGGCTGGGTTGCGGGCCAGGTCCTCAGTTGGGGGTGTGTGAGAGGCAATCGATCAGTGTATGCATCTCTCACACACTGATGGTTCTCTGCCTCTCTTTCTCCCTCCCTTTTCCTCTCTCTGAAAGTAAACAAATAAAATCTTTAAAATAAAAAAAAGAGAATATAAATCAAAGTAGTGATATCTCACTACTGCACCTTCTACCATAAGAATTTTATTATTTTAGTTTTACAGATTTATTTGTATATACAAAATATTTGACCATACAGAGTTTCAGTTTTGCAAGACGAAAAGAGATGCAGAGATGGATAGTACTGACCGTTGCAGAGAGATGTGAATGTTCTTAATGCCACTGGGATGTGTGCTTAAAAATAGTTAAAATGGTCAATTTTATGTTATGTGTATTTCAACAAAATTTTTTAAAACTCTTCTTAAATATTTACTATGATATAATCCCTTGGAAGCAGAAAAGAAATCCTCTGCCTTTCATCTTTAGCTTGGTCAGTGGACGCCAGGAGCAGGGGCTGAGGACACGAGATGTGATATACGGCATGAGCATACCACAAAGGCATGTACAAACTCTAGGACCTTAGCCAAACTTTCAGAAAGAAGCATTTTTTTCCTTTGTCTTTTGTTAATTGCGAACAAAACAAATTTCAAAATAAAGGTATCCATACATTGGTTGCCAAGCCTCCAAAGTCCTAGGTTTTGCACGCTTTAAGGGACAGAAATGGCATTTGTACTTAGGAGTACTAATGAATACAAATACTTGAAATTATTCAATGGTTTAGGTTTGAAAATGTTTGGCAGGCTCCCAGCATGTGCTGCAACAAGTGTATTAAAGGAAGAAGAACCCACCAAAGAAGAAGACCCTCATCACGGCTCATATACTTACAGAGAGTGTGCATCTTCCTCCTCTTGGCGAGAAGCCGCATGAATCCATGCATGATCACAGGTCCAGACACAGAAATAAGTACAGGCAGGAGAAGGGAGACTTGGTTAGGCACCTCTCTTAGGAAACGGGATTCCCAGCAGTCTCAGCTCTACTACCAGGAGCTGGGTCACCTCGTCGAAATCACCAAAACTTTCTAGGCCTCGTTCTTCACGTTCGTGTGATGGCAGGCAGGACTAGATGACATAAAAATCCCTTTTTTGGTTCTAGCTCTCGATGACTCTTTGCTCTATGCTAAGCTCTATGTCAGGAGGTCAACTACACGATATATTAAGCCATTTGCAATAGAGTAAATGTGCGCATCCCCCTCTGAATTCATATATTAAAGCCTAAATCCACAGTGTGATGGTATTTGGAGGCGAGGCCTTTGGGGCATGTTTAGGTCATGAGGATGAAACCCTCATGAAAGGGATTAGTGCCCTTACAAAAGTGACCCCAGCAAGCTCCCTTGCCCGTTCTGCCACATAAGAACATAGACAGAAAGCAGCCTTGTACGTACCAAGAAGTGGACTGCCGGTGCCAAACTGCTGGCGCCTTGATCTTGGAATCCCCAGCCCCCAGAAAGAACTATGAGAAATAAATTTCTATCATTTAAGCACCTAGTCTACAGTATTTTTCTCATCAAAGCCACAGACACCATCCTCTATGCATTTGAGGAAAAGAAATAATAGGAAAAACAGCTAGACACAAAAGGATGACAGGGCCATAGGAAAGAGGAATCTAAATGATCAAGCCTGAGCACCAAGAGCTCAAACAAGTACCATGAAAAAGCACACTGCAATAAAGACAGGTTACAGAGGTCCAACTGGCGCAACGCTGAGACAGCGCAGGTGAGCCTCTGGCTACAATGCACGGCTAAACGCTAGCCCCGCTGCCCGGTGCTCGTCAGTGGAAGCCCCACCAGCCACGGGAACCCGGACCAGAACTGCCACTTAGGCCTGAAAACTCTGCAAACTGTCTCCTCTTTTGGAACATGGATTGCAATGGTGATAATTCAAAACCGTCAGATGGGGGGAGAATGTGTGATTTAGTGAAGGTCCAAATTACAAAATGGTTTATCATGAAACAATTTTTCTTTACATGCTCTGAGTTTTAACCTAAGGTGTTACTAATGCTGTAAGATAATTATTGAATCCAGTTCAAATTGGAATATTTCATAACACTAAAGAGGACTATCAAATCCTTCACAATAAAATAATTCACTGAGACACTTAAAAGTTGATAATAAACTGAAAGAGCTTTTCATCTTAATCTCGACTGGTGTTTCCTAATTTTACAGTTCCTTCATGTAAGACTTCAAAACTCTAAAAATCAGTAGGAAACACCCTATTTTAAATTGATGAGAACTGCCTATTAATGTCCAAAATATCACAAATCACAATTTCGTAAAATCACCTATAAAAATTTTTTTAAATTTCAGATAAAATGATACAATAGTAAACTGTGAGAGACTTTTCACTCTCGGCTTCCTTTAAAATGCTTCTGAAAACATACCAATAGAAGGGGAAATCTTATCATGGGAAACAAAGACAGGGAGCAGGTATGATTACCTCTGGAGAAATTTTCTACCCTGGCACTGACTGTGGCTTGATTCAGAAACGTGATTTTGCAATCCGCCTCCTTCGTTACAGTGTGGAGAATGGACGTGAGAGGCCTTCACTAACCTTCCCTGACGGCACCTGAGCAAGAAACTGCATTCTCCTGAGAAAATGGACAGCCAGCTAGATTAGTGACCCGAATTTGCATCTCGCAGTTTCCTTTTTTCACACCTAATAATACTATTAGAAGCTACTTAGCAGATTGTTTTCAAAGCCAGAGACCCACCTCTTACAAGGAAAACCAGAGAGAGTAAAACAGTACATAGAGGCAAAAGAGCAATACTGTTTCACACTAAAACATGCTGGAAGGTGGATGACAGAAAAGCCTTTCTTGAACATTCTTTTATCTTACTAGGACCTCAAGACGATTTTGCCTTGGTCCCCAATTTTCAAAGCTGTAATTCCAGTGCAAATGTCTTTATCCCACTCCTCTACCTAACCCTAAGCCGGGACTGGAATGAATATCCATGTATTACTTAGAAGAGTGAATGAGTCCTACACACAAAAGAGAAATAGCGTTTAGTAAATGCATTGCCAGACATTGTAAATTGGGCTCATTACAATGCAAGTCAAGCTGCCCCGAAATTTCAGAAAAGAAAGAGGGACTTCGCTGGAGTCCAAGGGAACTGTGAGGGAAATGGAGAATCCGACATCAAGCCGGTGCAGATGCCCGAGTTCCAAGTGTAACAGGAGACAGGATGAGATATATCTGGAGCAAGATGTGGCAGGAAAAAGGAAACCATTTGCCACCATTATCACTCCACTGGAATCCAAGTCCTAGCGCAGGTGCCTCAGACAAGTTTCCATCTTGCAAAGACTTTTGGAAGAAGGAGGTGTGCGTGGTTATAAGAACTCCAACTAATTAAATTTTGGTTTTAAGGTGTCCAAAATCCTAGCCCTTTATAGAAGGCTATCTTTGTCCTAGGAAGACCAGCCAAATAGGCAGCTTAATTATGCAAAAACATCTTATGAAATGAACACTGTGAGGAGGCCAAGGCTATAAAACCTAGGCAGAAATGCATTCCTGCAAATCTGTTAAATCTGGAGAAATGCTTTTTGCCTAAGAATGGATTTGGAGCATATGGTTCCGACAAACGAACCTGTGGAGTAGTAGACCTGTGTTTGAGCTGTCATTTGTAGATCAGAGGCAGAGACACAAATATCTGGAGAGAAGATATGAAAGCCCTATTTTTATGCGCTGACGGAGGAAGGACCGTAAGCGAAGCCCTACCTAAATGAGACGATGGACATCCTAGCTAATTAATCCAAAGTTGAAGCAGTGACCAGATATTAAACTACTGAAGCATTGCTTAACCTTCTGGGGAGATGCCGGACCACTTTAACAATCTATCAAGGTTGTGTTGCTGCTCCCTGGAAGAAGGCACACACCCACAGCTTCAGGGGGTACACGGATCACGCAAAGCATGTGTACACAAAGCTAAAAACTTATGGACCACTGTATTATATGGTTGTCTGGCTGGAGCTATAGGTTAAGCTAATAACATTCTGGGTAACTATGACATATCCTTTGATGGAAATGAGTATCTTTTCATCAGTCATCCCAAGAAGAGGGAGATCCTGAAAGGGGAAATAAAGTTAGGCTGAGAAAGAAATTCTAGTGAGACTTCGGCCTGGCCTCTCAGGAGTCTAGACTGAATTACAGGAGCCCACAGGCTGCAGGGAATACTAACTTCCACCCCCACGAAAGGCAGCCGGGGCCTGGGGAAGCATCGACCCTAAAAGAAAACCTTGGCAATGACTTGGCCCTGTGGATCCCGAAAATAATCAAACATTCAGTTGTAAATTATTATCTGTCCTGTAATTTTCTCCTGTTACTCTAAATTTTAATAAAGTCATGTTAAATGTTATAGGGTCAATTTAGAAATCTTTGAGAAACACAGGGAAGGGTACATGACAAGCTTGGACTAGAGTGATAAAGGAGAAAGCAGCCCCTTTTTGAAGCTGACACAGAGATGGTGGCTATAAACCATGGGACCCTGGCCAACAAAAGCACTGACGGTTGAAAGAAAGCGACAGTAGATGTGCAGGGAACTGCCCAACAGGCACCAAAGCCCATGAGCTCTTACATGCTTCGGAAGGAGAATGAAGGAGAGAGGGAAACATTAGAGAGGCAAAGGGCTTCTGTTCCCAGGACAGGGCTCTAGGCCGGTGGTTCCAGGCTGACCTGTAAATATGATCACACTTTGTGTCAGACGGGGCCACTGGAATAGAGCAGGAAAGCTGGAGGAGAACGGAAGGCTACAGAGCATACGGAAAAGTGAAGAGAAAACCAAAAAGCCTTAGAATAAATAAGTGATTCCAGAGGCTGGATTTTGTGGGGAAAGACTACACAGACCTAGTGAAAGAAAAAGAGAAAACACAAATAAAATTATGCCTATGTGTTTAAAATTTTGCTGAATAAATTAAGATTATCTAATATATAATTTCACGGTAAAAGTTTGGTTCTTTCCCCAGCTTTATTGAGATGTGCTTGACATACAACACCATGTAAGTTTAAGGGGATGTAGGTGATCAGTTGATACACACACATACTGCAAAACGATTCATGATAAAATTATAAAATCTTATTTCAACTGAGGGTTTTCTGTGTAGATTTCAATTCTCAAAAGTAAACCAGTAACATAGAAGAAATTAAGAACCATATAACGTAATTAACTCCAACAAAATCACTCAGTGCCCATTTGGTTTCACTGGCCAATTATTTTTAATTTTAAGAACCCGTGATTTCTATGCTATATAAATTGCTACAGAACATTTAAAAGAAATTCTCTAAAATGATGCAACACATAAGTATTACCTATACCTATAAAACAGAGTGCAAAGTAAAAGTACAAATATGAAGGGTAAGCCCTTCATATTTGCTTTTGTTCTTCTGAGCTGACTGGGAACCACCATGATAACTTAAATTGAGATTATAAAATGGAATTTTTTAAAAGCAACAAATCTCTAAACATACCAACCCTAATAAATACCTACATTCCTTAACCTCTCATGAATGTACCTCATTCTGTTAGTGCAGCTGAGATATCCATAGATAGAGTAACTGAACCACAGCTAGCTATTATACTCAATGGCGATATTCATATTTCTACTACAGTCTATCCTTTTACTTTGGGTAAGTCTGGGATGTGTATTTGGTTCCAAAGTCTTTGATAAAATGCTTTGCCATTCAATATTTTAAATGTAAATAAACCACTGCATCATGTATTGATTTTATTTCAGATGCAGTTTCTCCAATGACTTAAAAATAGTAAAGTCTATATTACAAGTCATTCTCTTAAAGATCATTTTCTTGGAGAGGAAAAAGTAGTCAAAAGTGTGATGGATTTTCTTCTGATGGATATGGAGCAACTCACCAGTGTAACAACTGCTATGATAGATCTGTGTAGCTGAAGCATCCTCAAGTGAAAAAAACAATCATGGGACATCAGATCTTGCCACGTCGCAGTTGTAACAAGGTTTGGGTTGGCAGAGGCTAGACTGAAAAAAATAACCTTGTACCTGATAACCTGATTCCTGTCTCTTTTTGGTGGCTTACAGGTTACTTCCCACAAATATTATACATTCCACACAAATTCTATAAGAATTATGGAATTGCAATCTACGAAGAATCTTCAATGCGTCTCCTGATTTTACAGATTAGAAAACTGAGACCCAAAAGACTACTTTTATTTTGTCTACTGAATTATCAAGGCCACAATAAAACACATCTAGTGGTGGTTGTAAAAATGCCTAGAACTTTCCATTTCCTCCATGCTGTCTGCATTAGACCAAAAAAGAGGAACCACTGGTAAAGAGATCCACAAATCATCCAGTTTCAAAATACAGCAGGCACATACACACGACAGGCAAGACACAGACCCTAGCTTCACATGATTAATAATTTAGGGCTTAATTCTGAAAGATTTTAGATCTAAACCCTTAAAGAAATCTTTATGAGTCTCTGACGAAGCTGATACTGTGATATAAATTATTTATCCACTCTCATCAGCTCAACATCAATGAGCACTGTAGGCAGAAAGGAAGGTGACAGTTAGAAAAGGGGAAGGCGTACATTTACCCTGAACTTTGTCACAGTATCTGGGAGGACAACAAGCCAGTTTCCAGGCATCTGTTCTAAGACCCAAGCGACTGCCTCCCGGTCTCACAGAGAAACACCCTTCTTAGCGGCGCCTCCTCTTGCTCCAAAAAGAAAAAATTATGATCTAACACGTTAAAAAGGAATGCTACCAGCCTTATTTTTCACATTTTTCACTCTGGATATTATGTAATTGCAAACCCCTATCTCAACATTTATTAGATGAGGTAAAAAAAAATTTTAATCATGTAGGTAGGGCTTTATCACACAAAGCCAGTTGAAAACAAAGCTGTGAACCAGATCTTGAACAAATATATACAAATGCCAGGGTCTTGTTTAATTCACCTTCATTATTAATAAGATTTATTGGGAATTTGGACTAATTAAAAGTCACAAAAGGGAAAGAGTTTATTCAAAAATGGTATATTGTGTTTCACAAGAACATTTAAATATGTGGTCTTAAAATACAACCCTAAGATTAACAATACACACTTTAAATTTAGCAAATTCAAAGTAAATTACTCTTTTTAAATATGAATGTGATCCACACAAACTCACATGTACACATAAAAGGAAATAGGTAAAAGTTTCTAGAATTTAAAATGGTTTTTTTTCCAGAAAATGACAAGAAAGTTACCATGACATCACTAAGCAAAATCTAGGTGCTAAAGATTTTCATCCGAAATACCTCTGTTTATCTTCTTGCTAACCTGCCATTGAATTGGGGTAAGCAACTTGGTTCTCGAGCACGTTTATTACCCTCTCTACTTTACACACCCTCAGCATAAGGTGTCTTCAGGGTCCTCTCTGCCTGCTGAGGTGTCAGTTGTCAGTTCTTCTGGCCATACAACCCAGCTCTGTGGTAGACTTCCAGGTATACAGTCAAGTGCAACTTCCTCCCATTGTTTAAGCTGCTTTAATAATGAAAAGTAGAAGGCGGGTGGGGTGGGATAGAAGGTAAAATCAAAAGGCAGAAGACACAGAGGAAAGAAAGGGAAGAAGAACAAAAGGTCACAGAAGGGCAGCACGGAGCGAGCTGCTCAAACTCAGAAGATGGCAACACTGGTGAAGGGAATACAGTACCCCACTCCCATCCACAGCTTCGCTTTTCATGGCTTCAGTTATCCACGGTCAACTGCGGTCTAAAAATATCACATGGAAAAGCCCAGAAATAAACAATTCCTAAGTTTTAAATGTCACACTGTTCTGAGGAGTAGGATGAAGTCTCGAGCGGCATCACTCCCCGCCACGCAGGCACTGATCCGGCCCGCGCGAGGTGATCTTACCCAGCCTGTCCTCATGGTGTAAGCTCCCCGCCAGTTAGTCACTTAACAGACACCTTGGTTATCTGGGAGAAAAGAGACTGAGAGATCCCATTCACATAACTTTTATTACAGTACACTACTATAATTGTTCTGCTATTGTGGCTTATTGTTTTTAATCTCTTCCTGTGCCCAATTTATAAACTTACCATAAGTATGTATGGATAGGAAAAAAATATAATATACATAGGGTTTGGTACTGTCCCTGGCTTCATGCATCCACGGGACATCTTGTATCCTCTGTGGATAAGAGGGAACTACTATAATCCCAGGGAAGAGAGCCTTCCATAGAGGAAGGAAGGTGTGAGGAAAGATGCCCAGATGAGTAGGACTGAGCAGTCAGAGGGGAAGGTCTCACAGCCCAGTAGGCTGGTGGGGTCGATTAGTACCCAGGGAGAAAGCAGAAAGACGCCAACTAAGGGAGGCCTGCTTCAGGCCATGTTGGACATGACCCCGTAAGCGATGCCAGCTGCCTGAAAGATCTGGGTATGGGTGGGAAAGGAGCAGTAACAATAACAAAAACAGATAGCACTGGCAAAGCCCATAGCGCGTGCCTGGCCTGCTTTGAGTGCTTTAAATGTATTAATGCACCTAAAATCTAGGAGAGCTCAAGAGGTAGGTACTATCAGCATGGTCATTTTACAGAGGAGGTGCCCAAGGCACAGAGAGATGAGGTAACTGCCTCAGGCCACGCGGCTCCTGAGAATCTTAAAATGTTTCAACAGGAGCAGCCAGGAGGAGCTGGAAGGGTGAGGAGAGTGGTTTTAGGTTGTACAAAGAGAAAGCCCTGGGCGTGTCCTAAGGGTGGAAACCCACATGCAAACATCATGAGGACAAAATCAACAGATTACACTAAACTTGAAGGGGGCAGGGGGCGGGGGGGTGTTGGTGAGGAAAGAAGAAAGAGAAATAAGCCATGGATGTCTACAAAACTGGTCCTGTTCTTACGATTGAAATCAGTTCAATCCATTTCTTGGGAGCGAAATCGCCCATTACGGATTTTTCTTTGTTGTCAAAATGTACGTTTGTGAGGTACATTTTGGCTCAAACTGCACAGAGAGCACCTCCCTGAAAGAACTGCTCAGTGGCCCAGGAGCTGAATTTTTCCCATTCCCCCCACTTTGTTCACCAGCCCAGAGCCACCACTCCCGTCCACCAGAGGCTAGAGAGGCCAGCGGGAATGTCGGAGGAAGGGGACGCTCAGCACATCCTATGCCTCGCCTCCCACCAGCAACAGAGCCCAAACCATCGGGGACAAAGCCACCCCTGCGGTGGGCTTACCCATGGGCATTGCCAGATGACATTGAGCCACTGTCCAGTATCAAATTTGCACAAGCCCACAGGTCAAGCAATCTTAATCCACACTCTTCCTCTAATTGAGAATACATCCCATAACAATTTCCATTTCTTCCCAATAAAGGTTCCCACACAACTGTTTAAATTATTTTCTTCTACATCTGAAAGGCATTAGTGGAAAGCAAGAACCCTCCCCCAAAAAAGTGGTGTCAGTGAGAGATCAACCAAAGCATTAAGAACACATAGAGACTTATAGAAAATTACACTCCAGGAGATTTCTAACATTCTCTGAAGACCGATTTGTGACCTCAAGTTCAGTCATTGTATGAGGCTGGACACTCCCACATTTAGGTAACAAAGAACAGAGAAAATTCTGGGTAATTTTCATTGATGGTCAAATATGTCTTTCCTGATATCCATATAAAAATAAGACTCTGCTTTTAAAATCCCCCGATACTTTTAAACCTTAAAAGAAGCAACGGGGAAGAGTGGAGTCAGGAACCAGAACTCTGGGAGCTACAGCCACCCATGTGGGCAGGTGACTTCATCCCCAAGTTCCCAGGTCTTCACCTATAAAATGGTGGCACGGGTCAGGTAAGCTGACACTGAGAAATGTAGGCAGATGGAGGTGCTCTTCCATCGACACTAATTCATCTGAAAGACCACCCTGTGTGGAAAACTGGAACCCTTACTACACTTTTTCCACACAGATTTTTCCAGCCATCACATTTCTAAAATAAAAATTTAACAGCTTGTAACCACTGCAATATACTTAAGATGTAATAATGGAAAATGAGATGTTATTGATTGGAGAGGGAGGAGAAGTAACCACAATGGTGTCATCAAGTCAGAGAAAGAAAGAAATTAACAGATGAATTCTTCAAGACTGAGATTTGGTTGCCACCCACTACAGATGGCAGAGTTCTGAGTAGCAGTCCCCAGACAAAACAAGCTGTACATTAAATATGTGAGGCAGCCCTCAAAAGGATACTACACATCCTTTCAATCACAAGGGAATTCCACATTCTAGAGTACATCGCAACTAAAAACATGTGCTGAATCCATTCTGTTCAGCAATAACACACACGAACACTCAACTGTGTCTTGCAATTGAGAGCAAGACAGGTTCCCTTTTATTTCCAATGAAACCATCAAAGCGTACAAGAGAGCCACAATTTTGTACATGCTTAAATGAAACAGTGTGTTTTTAAAGAAGTAACTAATATTAAAAGTGGCATGCCATGACAAGTATAATATTGAATGTGGCATGCTATGCCCTCAAAAAGAAGGCGCGCAAGTATTACTAAATTAAAAATGAAGCACCTCTCTGTTCTTTGTACCCGAAGAGTGGGGATGAAAACCTGAGAGATACCTCTAAAAATAGCAGAAACAGGAAATGCCCTCTTGGTGTTTTCTGCTAATGATTCTTCCCATTTTATTCATTTATCAAAACATATAATTTATCAAGCAAATAGCTAGCTCCACACTGCATTAGAGATATGCAGTAAATTGAGATAATATCAGACTTTGAAGTCTTAAAAGAAAAACAATACCTTTAGGAGCTGCGATTATCTCATTCCTTTTTTTAATGACTTTTAATATATTTAAATTTAAGTTCCAAGGTTCTCCTCCCAGAATAAAATAAGTATCTTCTCTTGGCACCAGTCTAATATGCTTGTATCTATGAAAAATGACTGCTGGTTGACCCGCGATTCAAAAAAATGAAGTTTTGTTTATTTTTTTCCCCAAGCAAGCCTTACGTGAAGACGGCATCACAGCCTGGGCAAGCGTGCATCCAACCATTCAAGGAAGAGCTAGGAAACGGTGGTAGAAACAGTATTGCTTGAGAGAACTTTGAAATTTTGCTATTTCAACTCTACCCTCACTTAGAGTATGGCATGACTGATTTTAACCATCATCTTTTAGGCGTACAGGATGCATAGTAGCAGATGGCAACTTGGTTAGGACAAAAGAGCATTTGTTAGAGTCGGAGAGACCTGGCGCTGACCTTGACACTAGCTGTGGGCCCTTGGACAGGTTCTCTAAATCCTCAAAGCCATAGTTTCCACATCTTTCTCACAGGATTGTGTTAAGCAGTAAATGAAAGAAGTACCTTGCCCAGAGACTGGCAAAAAAGGAGTAACTCGTAAATGTAATGTCTTGTCGTAAGCTTACTTCCTCCGGAGGAGAGTAAGCTAATTTTGTGAGCACCCTAAGGGGTGAGTGGCTGCCTTATTCATAGCCACAGCCCCAGCCCAGGAGAGTGCCTAACACTTAACTGGGATTCAACCAATGTTTGCTAAACTGTGAATAAATGTTTCCCAAAGGTCCTGACTCCAGTTTTCCCATAAGGTGCCCAGATCTCTATTAGTTGAGCAGATTTCTCTTGAAGGTTGAACAACTGAAAAGGTAAGCCAGGAGATTCCAAAGAGCTGCTGCAGTAGGTATTTCCAACTGCCTGCCTGAAGGAGTGCTTCCTCTCTTTACTGTGTCACCAAGCTGGAAAGATTTCTTATGCCACCATCCTGAGTTACAAATGTGTGGCTGTGCAATACACTGGAAAAACACATTAACTGACACCAATATCAACATAGGCAAACTTAGTGTGCAAAATTATAGGCTAAAGTATTTTTAAAAAAGAGTTTCTGGTGCCAATGAGTAGTTTTGGCCGAGGACAGAGTGACTGTGACCAGAAGCCCTTTTCTATCTTTGTCTAAACTAGACATGGGCAGCGTTGGCCTTTCGGTCACCCTGCTAGAGTCCTCTCGGCCAGCAGCTTCAAGTGACACTCTGAAACTCATTTAAGGGCACAAATGCTACCTCTGGAAACTGACTTCGGTGCATTTTCAATAACACAGACTCTCTTCTGGTAGCTCGCTTCTCTTCGGGGGACTGTCACTGTTTCTGGAGTGGGGCACTCCAGATATAATGAGGAAAAAGCTTAACAGTCTTTCAGTGAAACATACAGCAGATCATGTCCCAAAGACTGTCATCAGGCATTCACTCAACAACAAGGCATTAAGCTGTTACTCTACGCCAGCGATGCTTTCGATAATGGGACACCACAACACACAAACCCAGCATCTGCCTTGCTTCGCCTTTCACCCTTGACCCATTCCGTTTTCAGATGGACCCCTCCATCACTCGCAAGGCTGACCTCTCCACATCTGACTCTGGAATGTGCAGTTTGCCAAAGAACAAAAGGCTCCCTTCTGTTCACTGAAATATAGTCTGGAATTATGTGAGAAGCTCACTTCTGAGGCTTCGCATGGAATTAGACATGACCTCAGAGGGCAGCCCCCACACTGATGGAGGTATGCCCCCCTTCCTGCCCAGAGAGCTCCCCATCTACCTTACCAGCCTGGGGAAACCTCTGTAGCACCAAAGTTTCACTTTTCCTCTTTTCTCTTTGACCTCTGCCCTTCTTTCTCTTGTGCCAATTGACAAGAATGTCTTCTTTGTTATTATCTATACATTTCAGGGTTCTTTTCAGTAGGAAGAAATAACAGAACACAGATGAGCAACCGAGTTCAGGAACTTGAAATGGAGAGGGGATGGGCCTTTAATTTTTTTCCCCCTTCATTCAAAAAGCATTTGACCGTCTGCTCAATTCATCTGACCACAGCCATCTGTGCTTCAATGGAAGGCACTGTTTCACAGATAATGCCGAAGAAGATAGGACATGGTGCATTTTCTCAAATAGTTTGTAACATAGTTGGAAGGACAGCATACAACAGTGCTTTAAGACATAGTACCTCTGGCACCAAAGTAGCCGGTCCACATTGTTTTCTTAATATTGGATCGTATTCTCCTTAAATTGGAATACTGAGAAATATGCATCTAGCCACATGTGAACACCCTTCAGCTCCAGATTATGGAGTTCCTGTTCGGCATTAGGTCTGTGAACGATGCAGACACCTCCTGACAAAGGGCACCAGGGCTGCACTTCAGGGTAAGGCACCTTCATCAGGAGACCACTGTGCATGTTAAGTCTATCCACCATGGCCACACTCAAATAGCAGTACTTATTCTAATTCCTGTAGTTATTTATTAATTCCCAGGCTTCCACCCTAAGAAGCTGCAAATCACATTTCTAAAAAGGCATTCCTCCCTTCTGCAAGGTTAAAGCAGCTAAAAGGAGGCATGTGAAGGAAGGAGAAGAGAACCAAACCATGCATTTATGAAGTGAGCAATTTACAAAAGAGATCTAAAACAACACTGTAGCAATCTAAGTACGAAATATGAGGTGGTAAGGGGCATAAATGGTGACCTAGGGTCAACAGGAAGCCCTGCCCAGAAAAAAAAATGTCTTAAGTGGCAACCCAGTACTCATAGTCTTCTTATGGTTTCCTCTACTCTATCTTGCCAAAGGGGTTCTATCTCCTATAACGCCTTCCATTTGATAGAATAGAATTAGTGCTATTCTTAGCCAGCAGAAGTAGTACAAAAAAAATCATGTGGATTTTCTCAGACAATAATAAAAAGTATAGTGCCCAGGTTGACATCACATGCCTAATTTTTTGTTACATAAGTACACATGAACAAGGCATCCAATATTTTGGGCTAGGGATCCAAATAAATGGAAAAATATAAATGCAGAAATGTACTATACTTCCATAAAACACAAATCTCCTTACTAAAAATACGAATATATACAATATACACTCCTTAAAAAGCAATTCCAGAAATACAGTAATAGCAATACCAACGGAAATTCTTCGCCTATAACATTCCCCTTTTACATGCAAGTTTGATCCCTGGTTCAAAAAATAAATCCCTTACACGCTATCCCAAAAATGATAAAAAATTTCTCTCAGTCTCCAAACTTACCTCTTTCCCCCTCAACGTTATAGCACATTTCATAAGTGGAATTTAAACATTGAAAGAAACAGGTTATTCCGGGATTGCTCAGGTGGCAATTTTGGCAATTGTGATCTTGCAAGTTCAGAACAAGTTGTTAGGTGTTTCGAGTGCAAAAGGAAGGGAGTGTTGTGCCCCACTTAATCCTGCTCCTCACGGGGGTAAGCTTCAGTGAAGGATGCTCCCGGGTGCCTGTCCCCCTTTTTAATTTTCCCTCCTGTGCCACTGCAGATAACTTTCCTAGGGCATTTGTGGTTCGCTGATGGGATTGATTTACCCACCCTAAGTCAATTTTCACTCCCAGTTACACTCTTACTTTAGCGACAACTACCCATATATTAGTCTTTCATTATAAAATAATGCTCTGCTTTCAGACTCTGGCTCTATTTTGGTACATCCTTTTTAAAGTAAAATGCATGCCATTAAAATACATTTGTTCCATTGAGTCAGATTTTTAGACTCATTATGATGCTCACTGTTGACACAATAGCTCCTTCAGATACACAACAATCTGTCATAAAAGAGCCATACTTGGATGGGTGACAAAAGTGTTTTGCAAAGGCTGTCTTCTCAATGCAGTTGCTGTCAAAGACATATATTAATATCGTCCTAGTTAAAGAGTATTTATTCTAAAAAGTGCAGACCACTTAAATAGCAAATGACTTCATGAGCTATTTCTGCAAGTTCAGTTACTACGGAGAAGAGTGTTCTACATGCTCAGTGGTAGAAAAGAAAAACAACTAACAGAAGTTCATAATCCTGAGCGCCACTCCAAGGGCACATTCTCCACTCAATTTGATGGTAGCACAGATTCCCAAAGTCATGAATTTTCTATTCTTTTCCGTAATCAATGAGTATTGCAGATTGCAATTAAAGTGAACTATCTTCTTGTATCAGTAGAAAGGAAACAGCCTATGTGAAAATGCTACCAGGTTCAAAATATGAAGGTTGAGTCATTTGTTATAAAAATAAACCTGAAAATAAAAATGTGTTCTCCCCCTCAGAAGTGCTAAAACCTGCATCTAAAATAGAGGGATGACATAATCTTCCAAGTGAAGTCATACTTTATTCTTAATTACACTTGATAGACTTGGGACACCAAGCTAATATTCTGAGCAATTAAAATGCCAAACTGAACCCATACAGGGTAAATAGAGAGCGAAGGAAACACAAAACATATTTCAAAATTTTACTTCAGTGACAATTTTGTTTGCTATGCTACCATTTTAATTCTGATTTCCCTCTCTCTTGATCACAAATTATAAGGCTGAAATATCTGAGGGCCTATTATATATTTAGAAATGTAGAGCTCAAAAGAACTATAGAGAAAAACAAGTCCAGAAACATGAAGTGATTTGATGGTTGATGACAAAGCAGACACCAGAGTTTAATACTTCTGTAAGTCTAATTCAGAGATCTCTATATTACATAATCCTGCTTGCTGCCTTGAAAAACAATATGCAACAATAGGTAGTCAGTAACACCCTTAAAAAGATGAAATAGGAAACTAAAAGTAATATTAAGGTCACATGTATGCTGTGTGCCTAGTACTTAGATCCACCTTGAAAGGAAGCAAAAAAAAAAAAAAGTAAATTATATCTCCATAAAACTGTTACATTTTTGTGATGCTGATCACTGTAACATCACCAAGTATAAAATATCTAGGAATTAAAAAGTAAGATTCAAGGCCTACACAAAACTTTATCTGAAAAACATAAAAGAATATTGTGAAAGGGTGACACATTATTCATTACTGGATGAGAAGAATGATTAATTTTAAAATATGCAATCTCTCCTAAATAGTTCTAATATCATTCCATTCAAAAATCACAAGAAAATTCTTGTTAGAACTTAACAAGACTGAGAACGCCATCTGGAAGATTAAAAGAAGAGGAAAGGCCATGCATTTCTTTTTACTAGAATAAAGTGGGGGGGTGGGGGGGGAGAGTATTGATGCTACATATTTTTAAAAATCTATAAAGTGCCCTGGCTGGTGTGGCTCATTGGATTGGGTGTCAGCGGGCAAACCAAAAGGTCACCGGTTCAATTCCCGGTCAAGGCACAGGCCCGAGGTGCAGGCAGGGTCCCTGGGTAGGGGCATGTGGGAGATGACCAGTCAGTGTTTCTCTCCCTCTCTTTCTCCCTTCCTTCCTCTCTCTCTAAAAATAAATATATATTTTTAAAAATCTATACAGCTGCAAGGCTTAAAATACTGTTATACTGGCACAAGATTAGATAATATGGCATGGAAAGGATATGGTAAGTCCACATATAAAAGATCTTACCATATGATGCAGATGGGAATTCAACTCAGAAAGGAGAACTGTGCAATTTCTGGGACAATTGGTCACTAATAGAAAAATAATGTTAGGTCTCTGTTCTAAATAATATAGAAAAATAAGGTCTATGTGAATTAAAGGGTCAACTGTAGAAGTAAAACATATAAGAGAAAAAGGCAAATATAGCAATTTTGAAATAGTAAGGATTGTATAACACCAAAGAGAGAATCCATGAACAAAAAGATTAATCAATTTGAGACTATAAAAATATTTAAAAATCTATACCAGAAAAGCTATAAGCTGAATTTAAAAACATGTAGGGAAAATTGCTACAGTGTAACTAACAAAGTGATACTGTCCTAAATATGCAAAGATTATGTACAATCAATAATGAAAAGAATGTACAAATAGAAAAATGTATAAAGGACACATCTAGTAACTGAAAGACTAATATAGTAATAAATAAGAAAAATGTTTAAGCTCAATGGTAATCAGAGAAATGCAAATTAAAGCAACTTAATACCACTTTTCATCAATAAAGTGGTCCAAAAGATTACAGAAATATTCAGAGTTGAGGGCACAGTAAAAAATAATCATTCTCATACACAACTTATGGGAGAGCAAATATGTGTTAATATTTGGATCAAGTGCTATAAAAATACATACTCATTAACCCAGCTATTCAATTATAGGAATTTGCTTTAAGTACCTGATCAAGGTATGCACAAAGATACATCTATGAGGCTACTCATTAAAGCACTATTTACACAGTAATAATTTAAAAGGAAATAAACAAAAAAATACCCTAAACGTTCAACAAGAGGGAACTAATTAATTAAATTTTTGCCATTACTGTCTACATGATGTAGTACTAAATGACCACTAAAATTTGTTTATAAAAAATGTCTAATACCTTGGGAAAATGTTCACAGTGGACTGTTAATATATATACATAAATACCAAATGTGACTGAATACCTAAAAATATCAACTACAGCTCTTCCAGGATGAGGGAATTATCAGTGCCATTTATTGTCTTTACTAGATTTCTCCTAAATATCCAAGTTTTTCAAAATTAATAATATTAATTTTCCAAAAGATTAACCTCCTAATGGACATTAAAATATACTAATATAGCAAGATACTAAAATATGTCAATAATTAATACTTAAAACATGAACAGTTGATAAAATTTCCACATGAACACACTTAATATTTGGCCGGGGCAGGGGGGTGCAGTGTGAGGCGAAAAGTCAAACCCAGGGTGATCTCTTTTTTTTTTCCCTCCCTATAACTTTTCAAAACTTTTTATAATGAAAAATGTCAAGCATAAACAAAAGTAGAAAGGAAAGTAAAATGAACTAACACTGACCCACTGCCCAGCTTCAACATTCACCCACTTGTACTCCCCCTTGGAAGCAAAGCCCAGATATCACATCATTCATTTTCATAAATATCTCAGTATGTATCTCTAAAAGATAGGATTCTTTCTGTTGTTCTTGAAACATAATCAAAATAACATTATTACACAAGAATAATTAATAATCATCCCTCAATATTCTTAAATATTCAGCCAGTGTGCAAATGATCCCAACTGTCTCCTAAATGTTTTGTTTTGTTTTGTTTTAATGTGTTCACATCCAAAACCAGATAGGGTCTTATACATTTATGTAAATTTTCAGAGTATAAGTTTTAATCTATGGGTTTCCCCCTCCACCTCTTTTTTCTTCCCCTTGCAAATTCTTTGTCGAAATAATCTAGGTTGTTTGTGCTGTCGCATCTCCCAGGATCTGAGCTCTACTTATTCCATCTCCACGTGGATGTGAGTAGCATATTCCTCTACCGCCCCCATTTTCCGCAAATATGCTAGTCAGGTCTAGAAGCTGGGTCAGGTCAGGTTTGATTTTTTGACAAGTCTACCAAATGCTGGTATTGTATGCTTCCAGTAATTACATAATGTCTCTCTTTTTGTGCTGTTAACAGCTATTGATAATTATTGCCTAGACAGATAATTCATTAACGACTGCAAAACGCTGGTGTCCTAGCACTGCTTTTCATGTGTTAGCTGGCACACTCCTACAGAGAACCTTCCCTTCCTGTGCTATTCAGTTGCTTTGAGAGATTAGACAGCAAAGCGAGGAGAAACACTTGATTTTTTTTCCCTTTATTTTTGCAAAATAATGAGCATAGGGAGATCCTTATAAAGTGCAAATCTGATCAGAGCACTCCTACACCTCCCCATGCAACCTTTAAAATGCAATCCACTGCTCTTAAAAAACGGCATCTCCAGTGAAGCCTGCTAGGCCACCAACAGTCTAACCATGACCTGCCTTCCCAGGGTTACCTTTCCTGGAAACCCTTGTGGCCCGGCACACCATGTCACCTCCCACAACGAGGCCTTCGCAATGCGCCATTTGCTCAGCCTGAGATGCCTTCCCGTCTGCCCCACCTCCTGCCTCTAGTGAGGTGCTGTTCGTCCTTTAGATCTCAAGAGCTACTTTCTTTGGGAAGCTTTCCAAGACCCCAAATCTGGGCCAGGCTTATTTGATTCAAAGCATTTATTTTTCTCAATTGGTAGCTAAACACTGCTTTGTGTGATTCCTTAATTATTGCCTGCTTCTTACCCAGCAACTCTTAAGCCTGTTGGGGCCACTGGCTTCTCTGTTTTGGGCTACACCAGCCCAGCCCCAGCGCCCAGCTCTGTGCCAGGCACCTTACCGTTTTTCAGTAATTATATGTGGAAAGAAAGAATGAATAAGTGGGTTTGGTTTCTAATATTATTTGCTTATCCTCATTCATTTACTGACCAGAACACTTAACTTTATTGGGCATCATGCCAGGCACCAGGAATTTTGTGCCGATCACAATCTAATCTAGGAAATGGACAAGACAGTGTTTACAATTCAATCACACAGGGGAGCGAGCCCCGAGTGAGAGCTGAACACCGGGGCAGATGTGACAAAAGGACACATTTAAATTAAGGCCACACTGCTGCTAGGTAAGAGGCAGTATTAGATGGCCTTCTTAACACAGCTGGACCCAACAGAATGAGGACAGAGGGACCAGAATAGTTATTTTAAAAAGACATTTAGTTCAGCTCATTAAGACAAGTTTCTCTTATCATAACTCAAAGGTTTAAAGCTTGTGCCCACAACACAAATTCCATAAACAAATTGATGATAGAATTATCTGGCTATAAATACACAACACAGATTAAGACCTGGAGACAAACGGAATGCCAAGAGGGATATTTTTTAAACTATTGCCTTCACATGGCTAGAGAAAAATATACAATGAATTTTCTCAGTGATTTAGACCAAATATAATTGCTAAGTTGCTATTAGTAGCATTAAAAATATTGTAAATCATCAACACAAGCTATTGGGTGTAACAAATCATTTCATTAGCATAGATATTCTTCTTGTAGAAATCTAGCTCCACTGGAATTTAGAGCTATGATTACAGAGCTATGATTAAATCATGCCAAAACTGTTCTTCTATAATTTGTTCCTTCCACAATACTTAGGACCTTCAGGGTGCAGACGCCTTATGTATCTTTATATCCTCAATGCTTATCCAACCACCTGACATAGAGTAAGAGCTCAGCGACCATAGAATAAGTGAACAAGTGGTTTCAGGTGGAAAACTTTTAAATAATGCAGAAGAGATAGTGGGTGTTAATAGGGTGACCATAAATTTATTGCCCCACTGGGTTCATAAATTTATTGCCCAAGCTTATTAGAGGGAATAAGGATTCTGTTTTTATGTATAAACCTAGACTTCCCAAGCAAATCAACCCCTTTACCTTAGCAATAAAAAAACAAAATTTGCAGAAAGATCAACCCATTGCCTACTTAAGACTTAGAAGAGTTTTGGGGACATAAGGGATATTTCAATGGCCATGATTACTTTAAACAACTCCACAAATGAAGATATTTGAATAATCAAACAGATAAAAAATATTCAAAATCGTTGTCACCAGGGAAATTTAACATAAAATCACAATGAGATCTCACTACTGACCCAGGAGATTGGCTACACCAACAATTGATGATAGTATCAAGTATTAGCAAAGCTATGGTAACAAGCAGAACTCTCGTACATTGATGGAAGTGTAAATTGGTACAAGCACTTTTAGAAAACGGTTTGACACTATCTACTAAAGGTTAATATGTGCTGCGACCCAGCAACTCTATCTCACAAAAGAAATACATACATATGTTCAACAAGAGACATTTATAAGAATGTTCATAGCAGCACTTTGAACTGGAAATGACCCAAATGTCCACTAGCAGTAGAATGGATAAACACAGTGTGGCATATCCAAACAACTGAAAACTGTACAGCAATGAAAATAAAGAAACTACTGCTACTCTTAGCAACATGGCTGTATCTCACAAAAAAAAAAAAAGTAATGTTGAGCAAAAGAAGCCAAACACAATAGAGTATATAGTGTATGATTCCATTTATATTAATGAAAAACAATATAAAATTTTATCTACAGTAATAAAAGTCTTGACAAGAGTTACCCTTGGGAGGAATGGCAACTTAGAGGTATAAAAAGGGAACTATCAACATTCTTAACCTAAAGAGTTTACTTTGTGATAATTCATTAAATTGTAAACATAAGATCAGTGTGCTTTTCTTATGTATATTATACTTAACAAAATTTATGAAAAAATATACCCAAGAGATGATATTCTCATGTCTCGCTTTTCTCCCAAGAATTCTTAATTCAGCAGACATACTGAAAAAAATAATCCACTGATCTCAGAACTATCTGAAGGGGTTCATATGACAGGTATTCAATAAATGTTTGATGATGACGATGTTCTTTAAATAAGAACTGACCCAACATTTTTTTCCTTTAAATATTTTTTCCTAGTTTACTCACTGCTTCATTCGATATCGGATCAATAAAGTTTACCAGAAAGTAAGAAGTGATAAGTCACCCATTGATAAGTGCTATAATAGAATTTTAGAATTTGTTGAGAAATCCTAAAAGCAATTTTCAGGTCATTAGTACAGAAAAGTTGAAGAGAAACTTCAGAACCCTGAAAATTCTGGCTTCTTAGATACTTGAAAGAACAGTGGAAAGAAGTAAGAAAAGAAGTATGAGCGTTAGCATCAAGTGCAACCATTTATGTCCCCCAAAATTCATAGGTTGAGGTCCTAACTCCCAGTACCCCAGAATGTAACTGAATTTGGAGAGAGGGCCTTTAAGGAGGTAATTAAGTTAAAATGGGGTCATTAGAGTGGGTCCTAAGCCAACATAACTGTTGTTCTAATAGAAAGAAGATATTTAGACACAGACACACACAGAGATGATGTGAAAAGATGGCCATCTATACGCCAAGGAGAGGGGCATTGACTAGACCCTTCCTTTGTAGCCCTCAGAAAAAACCAACCCTACCAACACCTTGCTCTTGGATTTCCAGCTTCCAGGTTGTGAGATCATACATTTCTATTGTTTGAGCCACCAGTTTGTGGTACTTTGTTATAGTAGCCCTAGCAAAGAAATACACCTTTCATTGTGGAAAGTTCTGAAACAGCAATCCACTTATTCATGAGTTGCTGTTAATACCTCCTGCCATGGGTGGGGGGCAGGGGGTTGCGAGTATAAGCTCCTCCAAGGCAGGAGCTGCATCTACATAATTTATCTCTCTTCCATTTATCAAGCCATCTCCTGGACTTACATGCTCAATACTTCTTTTCTTTTTCTCTTCTTGGTTTGTTTCAAACACTAATTTATATTCCTCTCTTAAGACCCACTTTTGTTTCATTCTCTCTTTGCATCTGTGTGACCCAGAAAGCAAAGAAATGAAAAAAAAAAGTCCTCCTGTTTCTAGAAACAATGGGTATGAGAAGAGCCTGTCATGAAAACACAAAGAAAACATCCTTCCAGAAGATAAATGAATAGGGGTTTTACCTTCCTACTAAAAAGAGAAACTGAAAAGGGAAAAAAAGTCACAAAGACAGCAATAAAAGGGTTATACTAGGAAGCAGAGTGCTGCAATGAGGAATAGTAAAGCTCTAATTTAACCTTTCACAAACATCATTTATCTGCACAGTAGGGCAAGAATCCTGGTTCCACTGTGAGCATCCCTTGTCTTCTAGTTCTACTTTTACCACAGACAATGCAGCAAAGCTTCCCTAAAATATACGTCTGGCCATGCACAGTATAGAATTAATTCAGCTGCACCTGTAGCAAACCTTCCAGAAATAATTTACAATAATTTGTCAGGATTAACCTTTTGATAAAACATAAATTCGTCTAAATTTAAAACACTTTAAGAGGTGCAGAGGTCCATTTTTATTGTACAAACGCTGTATCAGCAAGTTGATGGAGGCAAAAAATACTGATGCTCAGAATAGCAACTACTCTGTTGGACTTCATCTTTAGTGCCGTAAAACAGAAGCTTGGCATTTCGGCACGGGAAGAGGTGATTCACGACTGCATCCTCCTTGGTTAGTCCTAGAAATGTCAAGCCCTCTAATTAAGGAGGGACACTTGCAGCTACACGCAGTACGCAATGGCAAATGAGAAGTCTACATCACAGCATTGTAAAATGTGTGCAGACGTATGTTTTTAATATTCAACAGCCACCATCTGCAGAATTAGAGGATAGTAGACATTCTTAGAGACCATCCACTAAAACAGAGAAGAATCCAAATTGCCTAGTGGATAAAAGCTTTCAGTGTTGGAAGCAGGTAACACACACTGACTTTGGAACAATGGCCCAATGGTCCACACTCATACTGTCCTTTCCTGAAAAGTGTGGGGCAGGAGTAAAATCATCATGTTATTCTGGATATTTGCTTGCACAGACTTAACTTTGATTATGTGTTTTAATTAAATTATGTAGCCAAATATTAATAGCCCAATATTAATCAAAATTAATCCAATGCTCCTACAACAGAATTTCTATTTCAGGAACACCGACTGTCTAAACCGGGCTACAGAGGTCTTACACCAAGTGCTAAGAGTTGTGTTGTAGAAGCCAGGATCTTCCTAAAGGCAATATTGTGCCCTGCGGTGGCCCTTCTTTGCCTGCGAGGAACCCTAATAATGAATTGAGTTTGAGTGGTTGGCTTTTATTACATGCAGTGGTAACTATAAAAACCTTAGCGTACTGGAATACACGTAATATTTCAGGGTATTTAACATTTGTCAGCCATTTTACTGCAAGTCTCCAGTGCTTGAAATGTAAGTACCTGACAAGTTTTCCCATGATAAAACATAGAAGAACCAAGTGTTTCAGGGAAATTTCAACTCTAGTAATCAGAAGTATTCCTTAAAACTGATTCCAACTCCGGGTCTGGCCACACCCCCATGCCCCAGTGGCCCATGGATCCTTTCATACGTTGATATGATTGGGAAGTGTAGAGTAGCTCTCTTTTCCTCCCTGGCTGCTTAAATATTGGCTGCCGTCACTAACAACACAGTAACTATCAAAACCAGGAAGTTCACGATCGATGCACTACTTCAGTGGAAACAAGTGGTCACTGACGTCCTTCACCCTGGGAAGGAAACAGTACCTAAGACAGAAATGGAGGAAAAGTTAGCCAAAATGTATAAGATCACACCAGCTGTCATCTTTGTATCTGGATTCAGAACCCGTTTTGGTGGTGTCAAGACAACCAGCTTTGGCCCTGGCCAGTGTGACTCAGTTGGTTGGAGCACTGCCCAGTGAAAGAAAAGGTTGTGGGTTCAATTCCTGGTCAGGGCACATATCCAGGTTGTGGGTTCAGTTCCCAGCCTAGGGCATGTACAAGAGAGCACTGGTTGATATTTCTCTCTCACATCAGTGTTTCTCTCCCTCTCTCTTCCTCGTTTCCCCTCTCTCTAAAATCAATGAGTATGTCCTGAGGTGAGGGAAAAAATAATAAAAAATAAAAAAAAACTTTTTTTAAAAAAAGAAAAGAAAACTAGCTTTGGCCTGATTTTATGATTTCCTTGGATCATGCAAAGAAAAATGAACCCAAACATAGACTTGCAAGACATGGCCTGTATGAGGAGATCTCAAGAAAACAGCTAAAGGAACACAAGAAGAGAATGAAGAAAGTCAGAGGCCCTGGCTCATTTGGCTCGGTCGGTTGGAGCATCCTCCTGTAAACCAAAAGATAGCAGGTTCGATTCCTAGGCAGAGTACATGCCTAGGTTGCACATTTGGTCCCCAGTCTAGGTGCATATGAGAGACAACCAATCGATGTTTCTCTCTCACATCACCGTTTCTCTTCCTCTTTCTCTCTCTCCCTTCCGCCTCTCTCTGAAAGCAATAAGCCTGTCCTTGGTTGAGAAGGAAGAAAGGAGAAAGGGAGGGAGAGAGGGAGGGAGGCGGAAGTAAGTCAGGGGGACTGCAAAGGACAATGTTGAAGATTGGAAAATAGAAGAATAAAAGTTCTTCAGTGAATTTATGTGGTGATTGCATAGATTTTACACAATAGGATTAATAAACTAACAACTTAAAAAATGACCAATTCCACTTTCCTTTGGATGACCACCCAAATCATAAAAGCAAGAAGGAACACAGTCCGCACAGCAGGGTAAGGCTTTCCCTCAAGCCCGGTAACTCACCCCTCAGGCAAGTCACTCAGCTGTGGCGCAAAGAACCACTCTCACCTCTCTCACCATCCAAGAACCTGTTCCAGGATGAACCACCTCTGACAGTGTCAAGCAATGTTAATAACATCAACTGAAATGTTTTCATAGTTCATAGCCAGTAAGTAAATTAGCCCTTGCCTCATTGCAAAGAAAAATATTTTAAATCTGTGTTAAATCTATTTATCCACTCTGCTGTCAGGGCTTTTGATCAAACTTTTAAGAGCAAGTAAATAAAACTTTACTGGCTCAGTAAAGACTGATGTTCTGGACTCCATACTCAACAGTTATTGTTGAGAACACAGCTCACTTAAATTATGAGATACCCTAAGTATTCAACGTCATCATTTAGTATAAAAAGTGAATCTTCAATCCAGGGTCACTAATCAGAAATGAAAACAAAGGCCCTCCAGAAAAGTAACTGAGATACAGTTGCTCATTATCATAGAGGAAATTACCCCAGGATTTCCTGCTAACACATCAGTTGATCATATTTCATACAATAAATATTTACTAGATTTGAAAATATTGTCTAGACCTACCTCTTGTTCCTTTGATGATAAGAAGTGTCTTACCAAATAATTAAGAGCATGAGCCTAAAGAGAAAAATTACTCTACTTCTAACTATTGTCCTAACAAAGTTGAAACAAGATTTTAAAAAGCACTATCTCATGATGGAAAAACAGTTTGCACCTATTCGGTTTATCTCTTTTTTTTTTAAATGTAGGTTCATGTATCTTTTTTTATTTTTGCACTACCTAGTATGAGTAGCTGAATGCTAAGTACATAAATAAAACTGAATAGAGTAGTAGGCAGTACTCACCCACCCATTCCACTTTCTTCTTTTTTAAATTTTTAAAATTTTTTAATTTTTTTGAATTTATTGGAGTCACACTGGTTAATAAAATTATATAGGTTTCAGGTGTACAATTCTATAATAACATCATCTGTATATTGTATTGTGTGTTTGCCACTCCAAGCCTGCTGGGTTTCTTTACAAACTTAATGATACACCAGATTTGTGTGTAGAGAAAAACAAACACTTCCATTTTCAAGTTACTGCCTCTTCTGTCTTCTTTTCTCTCCAAATAAACTACCTAATTTTTCTTAAGCTAGATATGGTATCTGTGGCTTTGTAACTGCTTCCTGACTAAAAGAAACACTGCAGAGTGATTATCACATTTCCACAGGAGGGAAAATATGGATTCATCTCGTCCACCCCTTCAATACCACAGGGGTGCAACTCGCTCCAGGAGCTCTGCAGAGATGGCTCCCCTTTGGTACACATTCTACACAAGACAAAGTGCAGTGCAAAATCAGACAGACTTGACCCTCTTTGAGGGAGCAGTTTCCAACATTTCCATTACGGTGGACTATGTCAGCGAAAAGATTAGAAAAGATGTCCAATGCCCTCAGTCTCACAGCTAGAGGACCCCAGGCTGATCTCCCTCAAAGAAAATACATTGGGCTTGCCAACTTTCACCTATTCAAAAATCAGCCAAATATATGGTTTTTACAACCAATGATTCAGAGAAATGGGAAACCATTACACGCACAGTGATCTGGACTCACTATCATTAGTACCCAAATGTTTTCCCAGCAACATTTTTAAAGAAAAGGCTAAGACTGGCTCCATTTTCTCCATTTATTTCAACTAAACAGTTATCTGTGTAATGCAATGTAAAAAAAAAAAATACAAGGGCCAGTTTTGTGCATATTTTTTAATTTACATAAGGATAAAAACAGAATTCTATTTATTTATGTGAAAATACGTTTAGCAATGGTATGTTGCTTTTACTAAAGCACTTTAGAGCTCTGAGTTTTTTTTTAATGTTTTTTTAAATCCTCACCCAAGGATATGTTCATTGATTTTAGAGAGAGGAAGAGAGAGACGGAGAGAAACATCGATCTGTTGCCGCCTTCCCCATGCACCCCAATTGGGGATCAAACTCTTAACCTAGGCGTGTGCACTGATCGGGGATCAAGCCTACGACCTTTTGGTATACGGGGTGATGCTCCAACCAACTGAGCTAACAGGCCAGGGTTTTATAGCTCTGTTTTCAGCCACAGCTAATTCTTTTCCAAAACCCAACTGTGTGGGGCCAAAATTTGATACTACTCAAAGGTTTTTATAAAAATGGAAAAAAGAAGAATCTTAATCAATGCCAGCCTCAATAATTATAATACTCTCACTAAGTCTGTCATGATTTTGTCAATTGTTTTGAAATTATAAATTCCTTCTTTGATAAGTATTTTGCTGCCAACAATTAAAGGAGGATAAAACACTGCTTAATTATTAATGAATGAAACAGCAAACTGACTGTGGATTCCCAAGAACTGACTTCTGGTGGTCACCCACCTTTAACACAAAGACCACCATTATTCTTAGAATCAATGACTACATGTCCACAAAGGTACTTAAGTTATACAAAATTTCTTAGCAAGTGTAAGAGAACGTCTATATTCCAACAATTTATATCACAAAAAAATAAGTATTTGACCAAACTTAGATGAACTTTGATAGGATAGTGAAAGAAATTCTACCTAACATCTCCAGTGATTTCTTCATAGCTACTCTCGTTTGCAAGAGCTTTTCTTTTTCTTTTTTCTTTTTATAAAATTTAACTTATTGATTTTGAGAGAGAGAGAGAGAGAGAGAGGTTGATTCTTGTATATGCCTTGACCAGGGATCGAACATGCAAACCTGGAGTATCAGACAACACTCTGAACCAACTGAGCTACTGGGCCAGGGCTCCAGTAATTTCTTATTATTTATCTCATCCTTACCCAAAGTAAGTTAAACAAATGGCTAAGAACATTTCCCTACCATAAATTTCATATTCCCGAATAAAATTTATAAAATCAGCAGAGGGTATAATAGGCCTTAGGTAGAACAAACAGTCTATATGTACCTGTAATCAATTATCTATTATGATCACCTTCCCCACTAGATCACAGATGTTGGCTTGATATTGGTAATATGTTTAATGGAAATGCATTAATAGAATCCACAAACTCAGTTCATTAGCTCATGAAAGTTAACTAAGGGTCTCCCAAGTTTTCCTATATGTAAATGGCCAGGCTTGTATTTCTTGACACCTTCCATGGCCCTCTGTGCAGGAGCTACCTGCAGCAGCCCATGTTGAACTGATTTTTTTTTTTTAAAGTCAATTGTCTTATTTTCATCAAATAATCACATCAAAGTTCTTGCCACCATGGGAAGTTGACTTTGGGGGGAAAAAGTATATTATGAAAAGATTAGCAAATACAGGAGACCAATCACTCATTTTTTTCTGGAGTTTTTGGTGCAAAAGAAAATAGTAAACAAGAACTAATTCCAACTAACAAGGATAATTGAGTTTCAGCATGAAACCTTTTGCAAATGTTACTGCTATGCCCTGAGGCAACTATCCCATTTTACAGGAGAGGCAGCTGAGGTTTGGGAGAAGGTAAGTAACTTGCCCCACAACAGCACAGGAGAAAACCGAAATCTCAGATTAATGGAAGCTTGGTCATAGACCCTACGTACGATGAATTTTTATTTTGTAAATTTTGTTTCAGCTACATAGCTGATATGATTTTTGTATCAGTTCATTGACAGGACTCTACATGTATCTCACTCAACAGCTTATAAGATCCAACTTTTGCATCTAGTTAGCAAGAGTAATGTTTTAAAATAGGAGCCCCCAGATGGCATAAACATGCGCTATCCAATGCGGTAGCCCCTAGCCACATGCAGCTTTTGAGCACTTGAAATGAGGCTAGGCCAAGTCGGATGCACTCTGAGTATAAAATACACACAGGATTTTAAAGACCAAAGAATGTAAGATATCTCATTAATAATTTTTATTTTAATTACATGTTGAAATCATATTTTAATATTCTGAGTTAAAAACTATGTCACTAAAAGTAATTTAATGTGACTATTTGAAAATTTAAAATTACATATGTGGTTTACTTTTGTGTCCTGCACTGTATTTTTCTTGGAGAGCACTGAATAAACTGTTAAAAACACTCTTCTGGCTCATCTTCACCTCAAAACGAGTTATAACACTGATGTAAGCCCAGGCCACCTAAATTGCTGGTTAAGGCTTTGCTGACATCAAATCCTGTAGATTTTCATTGTTATTCAATTATTAATTCATTCAGGCAAATAATTACTTACTGAGCAACTGCTATGTCTCAGATAAAATAATAACAATGCCTGGTAAAAGGGTCTGTCTCTAGGAAATTTTATAGTGAACCTTTTAGGTAAGGTCCCAGTCATACCACTTGATACTTTGGTGATAAAGCTTTAGTTGGTGGCAGAAAAAACTACAGATGCTCCTCTATTTACAATGAGGTTACGACCCAATAAACCCAAAGTAAACTAGAAAATCATAAATCAAAATGTGTAATATATCCACCTTAAACATGCTCAGAAACACTTACATTTGGGCACTTATCCTGACTTTCACCTCAAGAGTAACTGCCATCCTCTTCTGTTCATCAGAAGAAGGAGACACAAATGGGCAAATTTTGCAGACATGATGGGATGTGAAAACACAGAACACAGTATCCAAAAAATGCTGGCAATACAGTGGAGTACCAGTTGTATTTCCTCTGAATGTGTATCAGGTTTGCACCAGTCATAAAGTTAAAAAACCTCAGGTCAAACCATTTTAATTCAGGGATAAATGGCATCTTTGGAGCATATTTAAAATTCGCAGAGAAAGAAGGGGATGGTACCGAGAATCCAAGGATTTAATTAATTGAACATATGAGGTGTATTGTCTTAAAGCTAACACTGCCTAATGTCAATTTCAACCTTAGTCAGAAGATAAGGTGATCATGCAAATACAAGTTCAATTTAGTGGGAAAAAAGGTCACTTTCAAATCTAATTCTTAACCCACCCACCTGCATAACCAAGGTGGAGATGAACTGTAATTTCAATTTAGCCATACGACTGTAAATATTTGCTATACTTTCTTACTAAAAACAGTTGAACGTAACTAAATCTTGCAAACTCTCGTAGTGTTATTAGCATTTCTACGTGACATCAGGCAATGGTGTAGGTGCTTTAAAAATCAATCTCACAATAACTATATAAAGAAACCAATACCTATGTTTTATGTCAACAAAAACAAAATCATCATATTCATCACAATGCTGTATAGTATGTAATATCCCTTTCCTTTGTCATTAGTTTCATAAAACTGGGAAAATGTCCTAGCAATTTATTTTAACTCCTACTTGCTCCACAATGTAACTGAGATCCTAGAGGAATGGTCTAGAAGACACCTTATCTCCCTGCGGAGAAAAATAAAATGTCCATAAGAAATGCCATCATATTGGAAAGAGTAATGTTCACCACGAGGACAGTCCAGTGAGCCAGGATTCCAGATTATTTTACGGGCTTCCTCCATATGTAAAAACAAACTGTTTATTCTTCCTACAGAACATGAACCTGCAGTTCCCATTCAGCTAGTCCCAGTAAATGCACTAAGGGTTCCGCTTGAGTAAGAACCAAGCTCATAGTTTCAAAATTATATTTCATGGAAGATTTGAGCAGAAGACACTTTGTGTGTGATCCAGAAATCCCAGAACACTGTCATTTAGATACTGTCAGTGCAAAAGAAAAGCAGCAAGGTAGTGCCTAATTAAGATGTCAAACCATTGCCTGGAATGACTCACTTTTCTTGTTCTGCTAGATAAAGTCTTCTTGGTGGTTATTATTAATATTCCAGCATAGCAGAGGAATTGTTACATTAAAAGGTGGCGTAAATCCAAGCTTCAAGTTGCAATAAACTCATGAGAGACTAAGCCTCCGGGGCATTAATTTCTTCTTTCACATATGAATACCCAGATCTTGCTGGTCTTGCTTCTCTCCCAATAAAATTTTAAATAACAAATCTTCAGGCTCTGAGTTGCTGAACTAGTGAAGAAGTCAGTTGGAGTACTCAAGTATGTGAGTGCCCACCATCTGCAGAACTCTGCATACTGAGTACAAGACGAGTATAGAGGAGGCCGTGACCGGCCCTCAGAGATTATACAACCCATGTTAGTGTCCTCGGGCTGCTGTAACAAATCATCACAAACTCCATGGCTTAAAACAACAGAAACTTACTTTCAGGGTCTGGAAGCCAGATGTCCAAAGTCAAGGTGTTGACATGTGATGTGCCCTTCAGAGGCTCTGGGGAAAGAACCCATTCTTTGTCCTTCTAGTTTGTGGTGGCTACTAGTATTCCTTGGCGTGTGGCCTCATCACTCCAATCTCTGTTACCATCTTCATATCACCTTATGCTCTGTTCTGTAGGGATGATCCCCTTCTGCCACACTCTTCCAAGAATACTTGCGATTGGATTTAGGGCCCAACCAGATAACCTAGGATAATTTCCCTGGGTCAAGATCCTTAACTTAATCACACCTGCAAAGACCATTTTCCTTTTATGGCAACATTTACAGTGTTCACATATTAGGACCTAATTTCTTTGGGGTGCCATTATCCAACCCACAGGCACCTAGCCTCCTCAAAGAGGCAGAGTGACCATGAATGAAACTGAAAAGAACTGAAAACCAGTAACGCTCCATAAGTAGGTGCTATACTAAGCAGGAGCAAAAAACATTCAGCCCTAGCTGGTGTAGCTCAGTGGATTGAGCATTAGCCTGTGAACCAAAGGGTCGCCGGTTCAATTCCCCAGTCAGGGCACAGGCCTGGGTTAAGGGCCAGGTCCCCAGTAACGGGGCACATGAGAGGCAATCTCACATTGATGTTTCTCTCCCTCTCTTTCTCCCTCCCTTCCCCTCTCTAAAAATAAACTAAATAAAATCTAAAAAAGTTTCAGTCTTGAGTTCAACGATTGTGGTCCAACGATTGCGGTCCATGCGGTCCATGTTGCCCAAGCTAGGCTGGCTTTCCTGGGACTGGATGAGGATCTCCTATCTTCTCTCAGATGTTCTCAAATGCTTTTGCAAGCTACTGAAGGGCCACTCTCATCCTGACAGTGTTTATCATTTGGCCTCCCACTTCTATCATCTTGACCATACGGCACTCCTTCATGTTTCTGTTCCACCCCATTATAATCGGGTCACTTTTCTGTTGCTCCTTTGGTTTGTGTTGTTATTGTCACTGTTTGTCTTAGGCCAGTCTTTTTAGGGATGAGGTGAACAGCTACCTTATACGACGTGAGAGACTCAGGGAGGTTTCTGCCGCCCCAGGTTATTACACTGCAGGTCATGTCACAGCGTCTAAGATGCCTCACATCTCTTCTTTGGACTAAAGCCCACCATTTAAATTCAAATATTATTTTGTAGTGGATATACATTAAACTGTGAAACTACTGAGTCTTCATGAAAGAAATCTTCAGTCATTATTTCCGAAATAAACGTGTGTCCAAAGATTAACCCTGTGGAGTTTGTTAGTGAATGTTCTGTGAGTTTAAAAAATAAAAAGTAAAAAGACAGAGGGGACCATGATTTCATATTCAAGAAGTTAAAAAAATAAGAACAAGAAGAAAACTCCAACCACTAGATATCTCACGGCCTGGTGAGCCTCAAAAGGGACACAAGCTTAGTGTGTAGCGTTCCCCAAACATATTTATATACAGAAGTTTCTTTTCCTCTTAAGCTGATGGCAGGAACCATGTTCATTTTGCTTAACTTTGTATCCCCAGCACCCAGTCCAGTCCAGACAGGTAACAGGCACTCAGTGATATCTGAATGAGCAAGTACATGGTGGAAGCATAGTAGGTAGGTGCATGGATGGATAGATGAATGGATCAATGGGTGGGTGGATGGAAGGAATAATGTCTTAAAAGCCTCAATGGCTCTAGTAGACCAAGAAAAGCAAAGAGGACAAAGGAAGGAGAGCACAGGGAGGAAAGGGGATTGAGAGGATGGGTACTTTGGAAAGGAGAAGTCAAATTTCCTGTACATGACGATTTTGCTCAGGGCCAGTTCTGACAAGTGAGTTGGTACTAGAGAATATTTGCAGATCTCTTATGCCACATCTTTGATGGAGAGGCAGTACTATGAACTGAATGTCTGTGTCTCCTTCAAAAGCCCCATTCTCCAGTGTGATTATATTTGGGAGGTAATTGGGCTTGAATGAGGTTATGAGAGCAAAATCCCCATGAAGGAATCGGTGCCCTTATAAGAGGATGAAGAGACCAGATCTCTCTCTCTCTCCCTCTCCCTCCCTCTCTCCCTCCCTCTCTCTCTCCCTCCCTCTCTCTCTTTCTCTCTCTCTCTCTCTCTCTCTGACAAGCGAGGGTACAGCAAGAAAGCAGCCATCTGCAAATCACGAAGAGGGCCCTTACCAGACACTAAATTTGCCCACACTATGATACTGGACTTCCCAGCCTCCAGAGCTATGAGAAATGCTTGTTGTGTAAGCCACACAGTATGCAATATTTGGCTATAGCAGCCAAGGCACTCAGCACAGCACAGTGCTGGAGTCAGACACACCTGGGCCAACTCCCAGCTTTACCATTAACAGCTTCCATTTCTTCACCTACAAAATGTGGATACCAATGCCTACCTCATGGGGTTGTTGAGAGGTTTAGAGATCATTTCCCTGAAGACTCATATATAGGAATCTTTGAAGAGTTTCTTTTACATATACTTTTATCTCCCAGAAGCTTTGCAAAGTGCTGTATAGAAGAATATGGCTTAGAAATACTACTTAATTGATGCATTGTTCTCTGTACGTGTTTCCTCCCTCCCTCCCTTTATTCTTTCCTTTCATTCTCCCGATCCCACTAGGTAAAACAGACACACAGCTCAAAGTTCTAAAGATACACAGGAGAATACCATGAAAATTCTCCGTTTCCGCTGGACCCAGGCATCCACTTCCTCTCTGTAAAGCATTCAATTTTACCAGAAACAGAGTTTCAATCAACAGATGCTTGTAAATTAGGCTGAGAATTAAATATTGCTTATTGTGGGTTTAAGCAACTCAAAACAAAATGCCCTACTGTTATTCATCACTCCAGAAGGTCTCCCAGCAAGGCTAACCTGTTTCAGCCAGTGTTACAAGTCTTATGTGGATTAATCAAATAGCCTGGTTAATAAAGAATCAGCACATATGTTATTCATCCATCATGAGTTTTCAAAGAATCAGAACACTAAGATATATTTGACATAAAGTGGTTCTCAGCACAACTTAATTCTTCTCAGATGATTGAGAGGCTCTACATTTTACCACAATTCAGGGATGTCATTGTCAGCATCTGAATCAATGCAATGCCCTGAAGAAGGGCACGGGTGACAGCAAAGGAAGAGTTCATTTTTTTGGACATATGTTGGATGAATTTTTTTTTAGCAACATATGAGGATCCAAGATGACTCCATAAGAACAGGAGGTTGAACCTGGGACCACTAGAAGTGGCCAGTACCTGCTGAAATTGGCCATCTTTGACAACTGAAATGTAAAAGCGAGAATCAAGGACAAGATGCCACTGTAGATTAGGACCAGATAGAGTTAAGGCCAGCGACAAAACAGCTGACAAACACAAAAGACCAGGATATGCAAAGATATGCTATGATCCGCAATTTGAATCAGCACACCAGCTCATGGAATTTGCGTAACTAAGTTGAATCAGTAGGCAAATAATGACTTGAACTGATGCAGAACTGGAAGTCAGAAAATAAGATGGGGACCACAGGTGCTCAGACTCTGAGCCCCTTTCCTGGGCACCTGGATCAACTCCCATGTTCCAAAGGTGATCTGAATAACAAGCCAGAGTTAGCCAAGCCCATCTCTGGCTTTTGGAAGCCTCATCAGGCACAAACCCTGGTAACGCAGAAGGCCAAACCACAGAACAGGGACTTGGCATTAAGATAATGATAACGTAATGCATCTAATGCATCTTGCTCTTATCTATTTGCTTGCATCTCGAATACACTCATATCCACTTGGCTAGAAACCTACAAAATATATTTAGGAATAGTAATTTAATCATTACAGTCAAGTGAGATCTTTTTTTTAATTTGGCTGCAGAATCAGGAAGAATTCAGCAGAAACTTTTGAAGAACAACATTCTATGAACTTTCACCCAAATTCCCACGCTGAGACAAATGCTGAAAATTTATTTTGATCGAACCAAGGTTTATTTATCCCAAAGACAGAATGACAAGAAGTGAATTTTATTTATTATTTGAACTATACTAACCTGCAAAAAATAAAAGCTGAAGACATATGCTAGTAATCTTCTTTGTTACATTACCATCTTTTTATTCCAATGGCTAAGGGCCAACCAAATACAATAGGAAGTATTTCAACAGGGTTGTCACATAACTCATTGTGCCCACCCCTAATGGGCTCTCCATTCCATACTGATCTGCCATTATTAACTAGCATCCTGGGTGGGCTAGTGCAGTGTGATATTTTTCCAGAGTAAGGGAGCAGACAGGAAGGGAGAGCTTTCAGAATGTCAATTTGTGGAGGGGGCTAAATAGAACAGGGAGTGGAAACTTGGAGTCACCACACAAGGCCAAAGAGCCAGACAGCCCAGCTTGGGGAGTTTAAGTTTTAGACTTCTCTCTCCTACAGGTTACTTTCATCCCAATGAAAGAATGTGAAAGGGTCTCAATTATGCACCTGAATAGCTTAGCTCAATCACTATAAAATTGAGGGTTCATCCTTGAATCTAAACAGGAGCTGTGAAACCACAGGTCAGGCCAAAATGAGCCTCAGGGACAAAAAATAAGGGCCACAAAAAGTGTAGGCAAGGGAAAGTCTAGTGTGGAGTATTATGGGAGGTCCACATTCTCTTCTTCATTCCAGGCCACTACTGAAAAGCAGCAGCTCAGGAAGTCTTCCGGTCCATCAGAGAGCCAAGTCCAAACAGAGTATGCCCAGGCCCAGGGGAAAGGAAGCAAAGCACGTGCGGTTTGGCCCAGTCATGCTTCAGGCTTTTAGAGAAGACGTCCTCTACACTCTGTTGGAGCAGTAAGATCCAGAAGGCTAGTAAAACCCAGGCCTGGGATGGGGGAAAGAAGGGAAAGGAACGGATGGGCCAGGTCAATCAGGCCTACCTCTGGCCTAGGCCTAATCAAAAAGGACAAAAAGAGCCCTAGAGGCTCATTACAGTCCACAGCAGGTGGACAGCCCAGAACGGACGCTAGAACTCATGACATTGAGCCCTGAACAGTGTGGTTCACCTGGTTGGGAATGATCCCACAAAGAAAAAGGTTGCTAGTGCGATTCCCAGTCAGGGTACATGCCTGGGTTGCAGGTTCAGTCCCTGGTTCAATTCCCAGTCAGGGCACATGTCTGGGATGCAGGTTCAGTCCCTGGTCAGGGTACATTCGAGAGGCAATTGATCAATGTTTCTCTCCCTCTCTTTCTCCCTCCCTTCCCTTTGCTCTAAAAATAAATAAATAAAATCTTAAAAAAAAGAAAGCATGACAGTGTAGAGAGTCCCTTTTGGTAGGTAGGGAGGGAGGGAGGGAGGCAGACAGACAGACAGATAGGTAGACAAATAGATAAGCCTAAGACAGACCTAAGTTCAGGGACATAGCAAAGTGAAGCCGCAGGGAGGTCTTCTATTCAGGGTTTCAATTCAGGAATTGTAAATGTGTCCAAAGTTCTTCCTTGGAAATCTGACTTGAAGAAAAAACAAGATGAAAAGATCCAAAAAAAGAAAAAGAATTTTTTTTTTTTTTTGCTACAGAATGGGGATTCTGTGAACATTGTTATGTATCATCCTTCGAGAGTTCATTATAAAGAATGACACCATCCCATTAAAATCTAACAAGTAAAACTCTTGAACACTGACTAGTTTCACCATTATCGTCATGCTGGATCCTCAACTGTTCCTTGCAACACAATCTCTCAGGAATCTAAAAATACCAATAGAGCAGGCCATCCTCTTTTTAAGCATGGTGAAGTGTTGGGGTCTCAAGATATATTCACAGTATTTTCAGAATAAGAATAAATCAGCCCTGGCTGGGTGACTCAGTTGGTTGGAGCATCAACCTGCACACCAGAAGGTTGTGGGTTCGATTCCCACACCTAAGGTTGTGGGCACATACAGGAGGTGACTGATCGATGTTTTCTCTCACATCAATGTTTCTCTCTTTCTCTCTCCCTTCCTCTCTCTCTAAAATTAAAAAAAAAAATCCTCGGGTAAGGATGGAAAAAAGGTAAATCATATCAACATGAAAGAAGAAAAATTACCAGTTTGAGGAGGACCTCTTAAGGGAATATTCTCTCATCCTCATCTGCATTGCTGGTCCCTAATTAATAAATTTGCTTTGTTCCATTTACTAGTCTGGTTACTTGGGCTAGATACTTCTCTGAATTCCAATTCCCTTATCTGTGCAGTGAGAATGTTATAAACACTTACTACTTGGGATTCAAGTGAGAACCAAGTAAAAAGATGTGTAATTGCTGCACAAATGTCTGAGGTTTCTATAATAGTCATTCTCTAATAAATAGAACACTGAACTATAAATTTTAAGATGTATACTTCATTCTCACTAAGACTAATAATAAAGAAACTTAAATTTCTCTTCTTGGTTTTCTCAATCTCTGGAATGAAATTACCCATTATGAGAGAACTACTGGAGTTGTTTAGATTTTTTTTTAAAGTCACTGTTTAATTCAAAATATTAGTATTAAATTGACAGTTCCAAAATTCTAGGTATCTAGTCTATACTGGTACCTACTCTAGAATTTGAAGAAAAAACAAAACAATTTTAAGAGCAGGAATGTCACAGGAAACAATTTCAAATATAATATGCCCCCACAATTCTCTGTATGCCTAAGTTATCAGAATTATCTACTGATGCATTCTAACTACCAAAAATTTTGATTCAGGTTTTCAGGGACTTTTCAAGCATGAATCATTTGGAACTCCATCATTCCACTGAAATAAACGTGCTGATCCACATGTTCCAGATTTTGCAACAGTGGTTTGCATCAATAACCTACATACACAGTGTTACTTATCTTTATACGTTATACTTCACAAGAAAAAATATGATAAAAGAGTTAACAAAAGAATAAGATGGAACTATGAAAATACAGTCCTGTTGGTTTATTTTTTCATCCAAGTTCAAATTATTTTGTCAAGTTGCTACCAAGTTGTCCAGTACTACACACTGTCTAAACATCTTTCTGTATCTTAATAATTTGGTGACTATTAACTTACACTTAACCAAGATTATAAAAAGCTGTTACTGGCATGCCAAAAAGTTACATGGTACTTCACTGGAAAGGAATGTTGGTCTTAGCAACTGCCCAGAGTCACTCACCAAGGCTGTGCCTGTTTTGCTATTAGTTTGGACAGATTAATTTTCAGAAATTCTTCATGTGATAAGCAGAGAATAACCTGAATTTCAATACACTGGATTATTTCTGTTCAAGTTGTAGCCACCTGTTAAGTCATAATTGTCATATAACCACAGCACTTGGCTCTACTTTGTATGTTTAGATCAATAATATCTCCTAAGCCTTACACATGGACATATGGCTGGCTCTGTGGGTTAGCTATTCAAGAACCATTCCCCTTCAATTTCGTTCTGACACTGGGAACCAGTGGGCATTATGGGCCAGGGCGTTAGATGATCAGTCTAAGCATCTCAGAGTAATCTCATTTTCCCTTTTTAGTAACTAGATTTTGTCCTGGGCTTCTGTAGTTACCTTGGGAAGACTGCTGGACTTCTCTGAAAGTTTTCCTCACTCTTAAAAAGATATAAAAAGCCGGGATGTGAAGAAACTGGAACCCTCACACATTGTGGGTGGAAACCTCAAACCTATAAAATGGTACCACCACTCTGGAAAACAGTTTGGCAGTTTCTTAAAAAGTTTTAATTCACCATATAGCACAGCAATTTGTCTCTTACATATCCACCCAAGAGAAATGAAAACACATGCCCATGCAAAATATTATGCAATAATATTCACAACAGCATCATTATTCATGATAGCTAAAAATGTAAATAATCCACACATCTGTCATCTGGTGAACAGAAAAGCAAAATGTAACATATCCATATAACAGAACACTACTCAGGTAACAAAAGGAACAAGTTACTGATTCATGCTACAACATGGATAAACTTCAGAAACTTTATGGTAAGAAAAAGAAGCCAGACCACCCCCACCCCAAAAAACCCCCACTAATTGTACAATTCCATCAATGTATGAAAAGTCCAGAGAAGGCAAATGTATAGAAAGAGAATGTACATTAGCGGTTGCCTGAGACCATTGAGCGGGAACAGAAATTAACTGCGAGTGGGCACGGGAGATATTTTTGGGGTGAGAGAAAGTTCTAAAAGTGGTGAAGGTTGCACAACTCTGTACAGTTATCCAAAGAAATCATCGAACAGAGTACATTTAAAATAAATAAATACAGATATGTATATAAATATATGGCAACAAGTCGACACTTTTTATCTTCCTGTCTTCTGTTCCCAAGTGGAGACATGCTGCGCGAAGCTGCGGCAGCTCTCTCAAGACCAGGAGAAAGCTGGCTAAGCAGGAACCATGACATTGCTGAGCTGCTAAATTAACCAGTCCTGGAATAGTCCTATTCCAAAATTCGTTAATGTAAAACCAAAAAATAAAATAAAATAAAAACCCTCTTCCAGCCACGATGGAGGCGTAGGTAGATATGTTTTGCCTCCTTGCACAACCAAAAGAAGGACAACAACAAATTTAAAAACAAAAAACAACCAGAATTGCCAGAAAACAGAACTGTGTAAAAGTCTGACAACCAAAGAGTTAAAGATGAAACATTCATCCAGACTGGCAGGAGGGGCAGAGTCGGGCAGCGGGGTGAAGCAGATGTGCAGCAAGGCAGCAGCTGGAGGGCCAGGTAGGCGAGGTGGCGGCCGGCAGTCCCACATCTGCATGCGGATAAACCAGGAGGAACAGCTAGGGATTGAGACAGACCGCGCAACCCAGGGTTCCAGCGTGGGAAAAAAAAGCATCAAAACTTCTGGCTGTAAAAATCTGTGGGGGTAGTGGCAGTAGGAAAAACTCCCAGCCTCACAGGAGAGTTGTTGGAGAGGCTCACAGGGTCCTAGATTGTGCACAAACCCACCCACCCAGGGAATCAGCACCAGAAGGGCCCAATTTGCTTGTGGATAGCGGGGGAAGTGACTGAAAGCCACTGAGAGCCAAACAAGCAGCATTGTTTCCCCCTCTTGACCCATCCCCCACATACAGTGCCATGAGGCATCAACATGGGTTGCCCTGCCCTGGGAAATACCTAAGTCTCCTCCCCTTACAACATAACAGGAGTGCCGAGACAAAGAAATATTGCCCAAATGAAAGAACAAATCAAAACTCAAAAAAAAGAACTAAGTGATGAAGTGATAGCCAATCTATTAGATGCAGGGTTCAAAACACTGGTAATCAAGATGTTCACAGAAATAGTTGAATATGGGTGCAAAATAGAGGACAAAGTGAAGGCTATGCAAAGAAAAATAAAGAAAAATGTACAGGGAACCAACAGTGAAAGGGAAAGAAACTGGGACTCATATCAACGATTTGGAGCAGAAGGAAGAAATAAACATTCAACCAGAACAGAATGAAGAAACAAGAATTTTTAAAAATGAGGAGAGGCTGAGGAACCTCTGGGACAATTTTAAACGTTCCAACATCTGAATCATAGAGGTGCCAGAAGGAGAAGAGGAAGAGCAAGACATTGAAAACTTATTCAAAAAAATAAGGAAGAACTTCTCCAATCTGCCAAAGGAAATAGACTTCCAGGAAGTCCAGGAAGCCCAGAGAGTCCCAAAGAAGTTGGACCCAAGGAAGCACACGCCAAGGCACATCATCATTCCATTACCCAAAATTAAAGATAAGGAGAGAATCTTAAAAGCAGCAAGAAAAAAGAAGACAGTAACCTACAGTTCCCATGAGACTATCAGCTGATTTCTCCAAAGAGACCTTACAGGCAAGAAGGGGCTGACAAGAAGTATTCAAAGTCATGAAAGCGAAGAACCTACTTCCGAGATTACTCTATCCAGCAAAGCTATCATTTAGAATGGAAGGGCAGATAAAGTGCTTCCCAGATAAAGTAAAGTTAAAGGAGTTCATCAACGTTAAGCCCTGATTATATGAAATATTAAAGGGACTTATCTAAGGAAAAGAAAAAGATCAAAACTATGAACAGTAAAATGACAACAAACTCACAACTATCAACAACTAAATCAGGAAAAAAAAACAAACTAAGCAAGCAACTAGAACAAGAACAGAATCACAGAAATGGAGATCACATATAGGGTTATCTGCAGGGAGGGGAAAGGGGGATTTTAGGGGGAAAGGTATAGGGGGAAAGAAGCATAATTGGTAGGTACAAAATAGACAGGGAGAGGTTAAGAATAATATAGGAAATGGAGAAGCCGGAGAACTTATATGTACAACCCATGGACATGAACTAAGTGGGGAGGAATGCTGATGGGAGGGCAGGTGCAGGGCAGAGGGGAATAAAGGGGAGAAAAAATGGGATGACTGTAATGGCATAATCGATAAAACATACTTGAAAATAAAGTAAAGTAAAAGTCCTTACTTTTTAAGCCACTTCACTTACTTGATGTCAGAAGACCCCGATTGATACAGACTAGAAATAGTCACCAGAGCCTCTTCGGTGGTATACAGTTCACATGTGCATATACTTGTAAAGGAAGAATAGAATTTTGAAGCTCTCTGCTATTGACTAAATGTTTGTACGTCCCCAAAATTCATCAAAAGTCATACACTGGAAACTAACTTCCAATACGATGGCACTTGGAGTTGGGGCCTTTGGGCAGTGGTTAGGTCACAAGAGTGGCACCCTCCTGAGTGGGATCAGTGCCCTTATCCGAGGGCCCCCTGAGAGCCCCCTTGCCCCTTCTACCACGTGAAGACACTGCAAGAAGACAACTGTTTATGAACTAGCAAGCAGGCCCTCACTCGACCTGGAATCTGCTGGCATCTCTATCTTGAACCACTCAGCCTCCAGAACGATCAGAAATCAACTTCTGTTGTTTTTAGGCCACTCGGCTTAGGAAACCTGATCACAGGCAGCCTGAACTAGGACAACACCTTTGTGGCGATGTACATAAGCTCAGGCATCTCTAACCAGGTTGTGTCTAACTATCTTATATGACATGAGGGACATTGTGTATAGCTATCTTCTATGATATGAGGGATATTTAAGATGGCACCTTGAATTTGTTTTATTAAAACTATATTTGAATCCAAGCTTGAACTAGCACTTGCCATCACCGCAGCCTGTCTCTCATCCACTCTTCTTCTGGTTCAGCATGAATCAAATGGTTTAAGCATCCCAACTACATTCCAGTTAGCATCCCTCCGTGGTTTTGCACATTGTATTTTCCAAGCATAGATTTTGACCACATGTTAAAATGCATCTTTTATATCCTAACTCAGGAAAGTCTCCCGTGACTCCAAAAGATAATCCCTCCCTACTCCGATATAATCCTATACACTTTGTACACACTGCTATTATCACCTCTATCACATTATATTGGAATTAGTTTTAGTATTCCTATCTCCCCTATCATGAATGGCAAAGGGTTTGAAGTTAAAAGACAGCTCTATCTCATATTGGGTGACTTTGGACAAATCACTTTACTTCTGAGTCTCAATTTCTTCTTCTGTAAGATAAACATAGATATTATCACCCCATCTCTCTTAGACTCTAAGATAACATATGTGAAAGCATTTTATCAATTAGAAAGTCCTGACTAGAGCCTGACTAGGTAGCTCAGTTGGTTAGAGCATCACCCTGATAAGCCAAGGTTGCGGTTCAATCCCTGTTCAGGGCACATACAAGAATCAACCAGTGAATACATAAAAAAGCAGAACAACAAATCAATGTCTGTCTGTCTCTTTCTCTCTCTCTCCTCCCTACACCACTCCTCTATCTCTCTGAAATCAATCGATAAATAAAAAAAGAAAGTCCTTACTAATTTTAGTTAGAATAGATAAGATTTTGTAAGTAAATTCAGTAAACGAAAAGAAAAAAAACGATTTTATAAAGGTATGCAAGGGACCACACAAATTAGGAAAAAGATATCTTTCACCATTTACCAAAGGTACTCTAGTTAAGACTAACAAAGAACACTGACCTCTCAGATGCCTAAAACCAAAGACGTATTCACATTCTCAACTGTCATCTTCCGTAAACTATCAGCAGCACCTGATACAGACGACCTTGCCTTCCTTCAGGAGACACTTGCTTCACTGGGCTCCGACTTCAGTGGCAGCCCCTTCTCACTATTCTGTACCTGCCTCTTCCCATCTTCCCCACTTCTAAAGCAGGAGACTCCCAAGGCTTAGTATCTAAACCTCTTTTCTTTGTATATTCACTCCCTTAGTGATCTCATCAAGTCTCATTGCTTTAAATAGCATTTAATTTCTTCCAACTCACAAACTTGTATCTCTACATTTCTTTGAAAACCAGACTTGTGTATTAAACTGCCAAGATGCTTAAAACATATCTTAATATTAATGTGTCCCAACTGAGCGTCTGGTCTCTTCTACCCCAAACCCCCATTTCATCTCAGTTAATGGGTCTGTTCAGGTGCTCATGCCAAAACTCTGAGAATCATACTTGACTCTTCTTCTTTCTCTCATAATTCCTATCCAATCCACCCAAAAATCCTCCAGCCAAAATTCCTTCAGAATTCAACATCTTCTCATTACCTCCGTGTTACTTTTACCCTCATTCAAGTAGCTATCACCTCTCATTCAGTACCTGAAATAGTTTCTTAAGTGATCTCCCTGTTTCTGCCCTTGCTCACCTTCTGATCTGGTCTCAGTCCACCAACCAGAGTCATCTTGTTACAATACTAATTGCATCGGGTCAATGACTGTTTACACCCTTCCATGGAATCCCATATCCCTCAGTGAAAAATCCAAAGTCCTCACAATGGCCTTTAAGGGCTCTGTTCATCACATTCCCATTTCCTCTGTGACCTCATCAGCTACCACCACCTCCTTTGCTCATTCTGCTCCAGCCACTATGACCTCCTTGTTTTACAATGACACACCGGGCACTTGCCATGCCTCTGCCCGAGGGCTCTTCTACCTGATGACATCACATAGCTCATTTCTTCACTTCTTTCATGGCATTCCTCAGATGTCATCTTCTCCATGAGGTCATCTCTGACCACCCCACTGAAAATCGCCACCCCTGCCCCAACTGCTGCGGCTCAGTGGGTTGGGCCTCATCCTGCAAACCAAAAGGTCGCCAGTTACATTCCCGGGCAGATCAACGTTTCTCTCACACATCGATGTTTCCCTCTCTCTTCTTCTCCCTCCCTTCCCCTCTCTCTAAAAATTAATACATAAAATCTTAAAAAAAAAAAAGAAAATTGCCACTCCCTTTCCTCCTACTCCCTATCTCCCTTTCCTGGTTTATTTTACTCAATAACAATTGCTGCCTTGTAACATATATTTTACTGTCAAGAATTTTTATTTCTTATGTATTCTCAGTGCTTGCTTAGGACAATGCCCAGCACATAGAAGCCACTAAAGAAATATTACTTCAAAAGAATGAATAAGGAAAGAATGATTGAAACGAGTAGGTTTCATAGTTTCGTGATGTATTTCTAAACATCTTTATCTTACACAGTAACAAGCATAACTACCATCAAAGTTCTTAGGAATGACTGGTATTTTAAAATCAGCAAATTTGAGGCTACGAAGAAGAAATCGAAGTAATTTAGGAACACCTGTTATACCTAAAGAAACTCATAGTAAATAAATAAGTAGAAATACTACTCAAAATACTCAGGTGATCACCTCCTAGACTTATTATAAAGCTCAAAGATACATAAATGCTTTTTTAATTTACTTATTATTTGCTTAGTATGTATTATATTCATCATCTTTGGATGACACAGATGAATATTTGGATTTTCTTCCTATGTAGTGTAAATACCTTGGTGGATCGTCCCAGATTCAGTAATTCAAAGTAATCCACAGCAAGAAACAATTTAAAATAAACAAGACTATAAAATTTTATACTTACAGTAAAGTTATTAAGTATATTTGGTTATAATTTAAGAATTAGCATCATATAGAAAAATTTAAAGAAATTTATCACTTTAAACTCTGTAATTACAAATTATTATATTAGTAGTTGCCACACTAATAATATAATTAGCTGATTAAAACAGATGTGGTCTACAAACATAAGTTTTGGATATATCTGGGGAAAAAATGTTTTCCCATTTAAATATTAACTTATTTCATATTTTTCTTCTTAACGTTATCATTTCTAGGCAACTATCTGCTAGTGGGTTACAAATGAGAAGAAGCAGTACCTTAACATTCCCGTCGGAAACTTCTTCTAAGGGTAAATGAATATAACTTACATCAAACTAAATAATCACTCAAAGAAGGCAATGTATCTTGCTCAATTACAAATCCATAAAATGAAAATCCAGGACTTTAAACTTCATTTCACCATGATAGGCTAGTTTTCTAAGTGTTGTTTATACTAACTGTGAGTTCCCTATTTAAATAAAGACCATTTTACAAAAACAAATATCTGAAAATGTGCAATAGTTCCTCACCTCTTCATCAAGACACCATTGAACCATCACTTTATAATATAGCTGAAAAGTGAGTAATGAAATTTTTTAAACTATATCTCAATCTACTTATCATTGATAACAATGAAAACAGAGAATTTGAGTAAATCAATTCAGGGGCTTGCTATTATCTCAATTTACAGAAATTTCTATAAGGAAACAGGACGAACACAAATTCCAAGATGAAGCCATGACCTTCAGCAACACGTCGTAACAATTAATAAATGTTTGTCAAAGCGAATTAATCCACACTTAACTGGATAAAAGACTCGAACAGAACATATTTTCAGAGAAAAACCTTTAAATATGTGAAAAATTCTAACCAAATTGACTCTGAATGTTTCAGTGAATATTTTTGGTTAATGTGGCTTGAAACTTGTAAGGCAGTCAACAAAGAAAGTTGGGAGTACCGAAATATCACTAACTCATTGTGAAAGGCAATAATGTTATATGTTTAGAGATACTTAGCCCTCTGTTTTTTCTTACATACTGGTATATGCTTTTTAAAAATATACCCCCTACAACAATTCAATGAGATAAATGTTTATTACAGTTTAGAGATACTTAGCACTCTGTTAAGTTTTTTCTTACATACCAGTATATGCTTTTTAAAAATATATCCCCCACAACAACCCAATGAGCTAAGTGTTAAGATCCCCATTGACAAATCAGGAAACTGAGACCCAAGGAAATCAAGTAACCTGGTAACGGTATCATGGTGAGTTGCCCGTGCTGGGATTCAAACTCAGGTGCTTCATTCCAAAGCCTATTTCTAAACCTCTGACCCCAACTCTGGGGAGCCACTAGAACAAATTCAAACATACTCACTTCAGACATTTATAGGAAAAACGCTTGATGAGAAATAATACTGCACTCTCTACCCCCAAAAGTATTCTAGCAAATAAATCTTTGTTGAAAACACTTGAGGAACTCTGACATTTCCATACAGCACACTTTGCCAAGAGTATACTTTATAGAAAATTTAATACGTATTTCCTTAACTAATATTCCCTGAGCTCAGAATTCATACAAAATAGTTACTAATAAATGTGAAGGCTCTCTACTTTTGTTCAACACCTTAAAAATAAACTTCACAAGAGAGGATGCACCTTAATTATAGAAGCAATCAGCAAATAACACAATCTTGAAGGTAAAAGATTTCTTACAGTTTCTTTAACCTAACCTTCTTTTGTACATAACATGCGAAAGTCCAGGATGATCAAGTATCCTGTCCAAGTTTATGCAACTGAAAAGAGGCAAACCAGAATAGTTTTTCACTTGTAGCAGGATAAAAATATTTCCAATTCTCAATTATCTTCTTTGACCAGCACTTAACATTTCTCAAAGTAATACATCAATTATATTCTCCATCTATACCATTTAAAACCACCTCGAACTTAAATCATTTTGAAAATCAAATCTTACAATTTAAATAATTTCAAAACAATGTATTTTAAACAAAGAAAACTCTCACTTTCTATGGCAAACAAGGAACATTAAGAAAAGTAAATACTGTATCAAAACACTTTTATATTACCAACAGTATTTATGTGAACTTTTATCTGCTTTCTCACAGAGATAGGTAAAAATGAATTATAAGACTTAAAAGTGGGAATAGCAGATTCTCGATGAATGCTATAAAAACTTGATGTGTACCATAAAGACTAAACAAATGTATAACCTCTTTATTACACAGTCAAGTTTTCATTGTTAGAACTTGTACTTTACATTGATTCCCAGTTATTAGGAATTCATTTATTTCTGGTTACTTTTGGAATTTGTTTAGCAAAATGAAATTTCAAAAGTAAAAAGAAAATAATGCAAACGACAAAAGTTCTGCAAATGTAGAAACATTCACTACCATATCTAAAAACAAAACCAATCACAAATAAGGTAGGTCATTTTGCATATTGGACACATCATTGTTTCATAACTTTCCTCAGTGACAACATAATTCACATTCTATGTGTGCTGCTGATGAAGAATATATTGTAAATTAATAAAAATCTCATCAGAAGTACCCAAATCCTCATTCCAAATGAAAAAGAACCTACAAAAACCATTTCAAAACAAGGAAATCTGAAGTCATAAATCACTTTGATCAGGCAAAGCTCAAAATAACTAGACAGTTCTCTAATGGCATTAGCACCAGCCCCCAAATGAAGCACTTGTGGAGTATTTAAAAGGAAAAGTACCTTCTTTAAGGTGGAGAATTCCGAGTGATCAAATTGTAGTAATCCACACAGGGAAGGCATCACAAAAAACTCCAACATTTTAACTTTTAAGTAACTCCAAACAAAGAAGTCTGATAACTTTTCATCCAGGAATGACGTATTGGTACTTCCATAATGTTCACTCTTAGAAAGATCCCACAAGAACAATGCACCGCATGATGCTTTCTAGATGCTGATAATGATAATAACACCTGCACGATTAAAATTAATTAACATTAGCTTCCAAGTCACTCTACACATTCAGTTTCTTAAAAAACGTAACCGAGCCATTAATTTATTTCGTTCTTTAACTTGAAAATTAAAAACTGCTGTACATAATCCTGGCACTTGAATCATTTCTAGCTGCAAGTTTTAAATAATGGATACTACTATACAAAATCATAACTTTAAGAAGTTAAAATAGACTGTGTTTGGATATTTCATTTGTTGCGTCTAAGTGAAAAGGTGGGTAAGTCCAGGGGTGTGAGGAAAGCCTCTAGCTCCAGGGCTGGGAAAGGAGAGGAAAGTGGAGATGGTGATAAATTACCTTGGTATTTGGAATGATTCCAAAAAACATACCTGAAGATAATGACCTAAATTTGCATAGTCGAATTCAAGAAGACTGTTCCACACATTCCTAATATTTCAACACATCATAAAATCTAAAGCATACTACCTTTGCCCACTTTGAACAAACTCCCAACTGTTGTCCCTAAATGTTTTTCTATTAACCAAGTGACAAGGCAAATAAGCAACTTTTTGTGGGAAAGTGGGAAAAGCGCTGAAAGAAATTTCTTATAAAGTGGAGATGTTTACCAGTTGCAGAGTGGTTGCCTCCTTCGAGCAAGAACCAACCTAGAAACACAGCGAAGGGAAGCTGCTTGGGAAACAAAGTTAGGGAGGCTCCTTTCCCCTATTAACTTGGAGGACGCTGCCCTGCCTCTGCACCCGCAGGAGCAGCAACAGCCATCCCTCCTCGGGGCGGGCGTGGCAGATAGAAACAAAAGGTTAAAACACAAAAGGCGGGCGGAGGGCAGGGTCTGAGGATCTTCAAGGGCTCACGTTCCACTTTCTATTCAAACACATTGAAATGGGGGGAGGGGGTAAAGTGAGAGAGATGACCGATGAATCCGAAGGGACAGCATAGGTTACTCTGGGTGCGTGGTGAAACTAAAGGACGCACAGGATGGCCGACGCTATTACTAGTGGTCCAGGCCCCATCCCTGCACCTCTGCATCTCTGCCTGTCGAGAACCTGTGGCTTTCTCCACCTACCCCATGCCCCAAGTAAATCTTCCCGAACTCTTCTTACCTGTTTGCCCTAACCCCCTGGACCACAAACGCAGGAGTCCACACCCCTCCAACCCACACCTCTTCTGCATTCTATTGTTGCAGCTTTGGCATTGTGCGTTAGATCTACTGGGCGCTCCACAGACAGTTAAGTTATAACACCGTCAGGAAACAACCCCCAGCTCCATATCTCTTTCTTTTGCACAACAAAGTCTGGGGGAGGTGGGGATGAGGCTGGACAGACCCCATTCACTTCAGCGTGTTTTTCTCCCGTGCGCACGTAACTGGGGGAAAGCGAGGCAGTGCCCCCTGGATACACCCTTCCCCCAAACCCCCAGCTCCTCACAGAAAGAGGCACTGGAGAGAAATGCCTGACTGGCCTTTGCCTATTAAAAATGAACAACTAAAATCATCTGTTCAAGTTCGTTAAAGAACAAAAGAGAAGGGAGCGGGGAAAAGGAGGTACAACTTTCCAGCCAAACTTCGTCACTGGACGACTCCTCTGTACTCCAAGGGCGGGGAGCCGGGCGCAATAAGGGGAAGAGAGGTAAACAAGACCACAGTCCACTCACCTTCTTCCCACTTGGTCACACTTTTCAGAGACGTTCCCCTGTTGCAGTCCGCGAGGCGCCGGGACACTTTTGTGTGGCCTGACAGCGCAGAAAGTCGCGGCGGCAAAGTTGCGAGACGGAGATACCGGGGCGTCCGGGGCGAGGGGAGGAGAGTTCATCAGAGTTCCCCCCTTTGTTCCCAGTCCCGGAGTAGACAAAGAGGCGGCGAGCGGCGGCAGGTTCTCCCTCTCACCCCTTCTTCCTCTCCCCTCCCCTCCCCCTTCGTGCCTCCCCGCCCCCTCCCTCCCCGCATCTCCCGCCCCGCTCTCGATCCTCCGAGACGCCGGGCTGCTCGGTCCCCAGCTCCACACCGCCCGACGCGACCCAGTCCTCCCACCGCCTCGCTCCAACTTTCCCCGGAGATGCCGGTCCTGGTCCCCTCCCTCCATACCGCCTCCTCCCCAACCCGCTCACGTCTGCGGGGGGGCAATCTCCAAAATCATTGTTTCCGGGAGATGCGCCTCTTTGTTCGCACTTTCCCTGCCAATCAACGTGAACGATCCACTTTGGCATTTAGTTTCCGTCAGTTTTTCATCATCCCAATAGACAAAATGCGAAGGGCAGAGGGTCAACCCCGGGAGATACAGGCGAGTTACACAATCAGAGGTGGGGCGCACCCTGGCTCTCCATCCTTGTTCCGCGACCCAGATTCACCCCCTCCACCCAATACGCCAAAACAACTCAGAGGGGCTCCAAGTGTTGTAAAACTCTTCTCCCCCGCCCACCCCACTACACTGTCCCTTGGGAGAGCCTTCTAATCCTCAGGACAAAGCCCATATCCAGGGTACCTGTTGCTGCTGGCGCTGCGCAACTCGGTCCAGGGACTCGAGGGCGGATCCCCACCTGGACATCGAGCCCACCTCTCAGACCCAGAACTTGCCTGAACCTCAATCCGCGACGGCAAGGCTCTGGGTGGCCGCGCTTCCTCTGACCCTGAAGCCAAGGGCTCCTAGCCTGTTTCCTATCCTACGCCCTTGCCTTTTCCTCGCCCCAAAAATCTGACTCGGAGTCCCTGGCCGTCTCCCATCCTGTACCCCTCGGCGTGGATGGTCTGAGCCGAGCATCCCCTCTTTCCATCCCCTCCCTCACTGCCTGATAAATCAGGTGTCCGGACCACGAAGAGCTACGGACCTTCCTCAGGTCCTCTACCAGTCGTTCCTCGAACTCCACAATTGGGGACCCCATCCTCACCTCCTCCCATCCCTAAACCCTCATCCCAAGTGCGGCCCACAGCTTTGGCTCTCTGAGTGACTCGGAGCAGTGCTGATTTTTCTTATAGATCTCACTAGAATTGAAGAGAAGGAAAGCCAAGAGGTGGGGGAAATGGGAGAGAATGGGGGCCCGCGGGGGAAGCAGTTTGTAGGGAAAAGGAAAAACCCCAAACTTTCCTAAGCAAACGCCCACCCTCCAGGAGGTACGCCAGAGCGCACCATCGCCTCCACCCTCTTTCTCCATCCTAGACGTAGGATCTCAATGAGATGGTGAAGTTTGGGGGTAATAGGTTAGGGTAGAGGAAGGAGGCTTGTGGCCTTGGGAGCAGTGCCGGGGTTGGGTTGGGGGTGGGGGAGATGCCTGAAGGAGGAGGTGGGGAGGAAGCAAAGAGCCCCTGCTGGGACCGGAATGTCGCGGCTGGCGGTCCCCTCACTCTCCGGGCGACTCCTGGCCAGGTCTGTCCCCTAAAGCAGAACAAAGAAGCCGCGAGAAGCGCTTCTGTCCTCGCCTCTGGCGCCCACACCAGCCCTGAGCTCCTCTTGCAGAGCCCACACCTCATTCAGAAACTTTGCTACCAACTTCCCCCGGAGTGAGCGCGCGCGGCGCGGGAAACAGAAGGAGATTCGGGGACAAACGCATCCCGGGACCAGAGATGCTGGCTTCCTGGGACTCTCCCGGACGATGGGCGCCCCTCCTCGCGCCGCCCGTCCGGGACCGCGCGCGGGGCGACCCATGGTGCAAGGGGAGGGAAACACGCGCTTTCCCCGCTCCCCTAGGAGAACGAAACGAGTTAATTCTTCAGTTTGGACGCGCGCAGCGCTGGGCAGTGGGTTGGGAGGAAATAGGCGGCAAACAGAAGCGGGTGTGGGGAAGGAGCAGGGCGGCGGCTCCGGCCGGCGCGTGAGGCTGGGTGCGGCAGCTAGCGCGCGTGAGAGCCGCGCCCGTCGGGCCGGGCTCCTGCGCGAGCGTCCTGCCCTCCGATCCCGGCGAGCAGCCACTAGGCCGCGGAGTTAGTACTCCCGTCCCGCCTAGCCGGCCCCCGGATGCGGGGGCCTCCTCACCTGCGCGACAGAGACACCTGCGCCCGTCTTCCTGGAGCTCTGGGTTTCCTGGGCAGCTACTTGCCTACTGGGAGCCCAGAAGCTTCATCTTAGGTTAGGGATCTTAAACGCACCACAACCAACCACAAAGAGAAAACAGCCCCCACCCACTCTTGTCTGGCACATTTTCCTCTTTGTTTAATTATGTTATGATGACTTCCAGAATTCTCTTTTTAGGAGAACTCTACCATCCCCCAAACAAACCCTTACTTTTCCCTATCCTCAGGGGTCTGCTTGGGAAATAATGAAAACGAAGTACTTTTTATGATTTTTCGAGACAATTATATTCTGTCTGGAAAATAAATCAACTAAGAGTCGCTGACTTCTAATACCCAATTCTATTTCTTGTTACAGCCTACTAATTGAATCTTAAAACACCGAACCTTTGAAACTATGGACTGGTACTGCTTGTTTCTCTTTTCTCAAGGAATGAGGCTAAGGACCGCTTGCTTGGTGAAAAGCCCACATGGCTTTAAGAAGTCGTTCTCCCTGCTTTATGAAACACACCTGTCAGCTGTTTGAGGCCTCTTCCTTTCCCAACCTACTTGCTAACAAAGTCATTTCTCCCAAGAATCTTGGTCCTTAAATGGTCAGCGCTCCCCCCTCTCTACTCTTGGGCCACTCTTTGTATGACCTAGCCACTCTCACTTTCTTAAAAGATGCCATCTTTTCTCAGATGCCTCTATATTTTTTATATTTCTTTGAAAGTTAACATCTAGGCTCAAAGATGGGTATATCAGAGCAAATAGGTTTAGAAACCCAAGTATCCTCTCTGTAGAGACAATGTCGGAACTTTACTTGGGACTCCACCCTCATTCCTACTGGCAGCCCAGTGGCATCTTACTGCAAGCCTCTCCCTTCTCTGCTTCTGTGTTCAAGAGCTTCTTCTGGCCGCCAGACTCCGCTTGGCCAGTTCAGGGATGAGGGCTGAAAGTGCCGGTTAGTTAATGGCCCTCAGAGCAGCCCTCAAGGAATCAAGGAGGGGAGTGGGTTTAAAATTACCAGAGCTTCCCCGTCTGGAGCTGGTAGGACTATACAGGCATAGATTACTATATTGCACTTCAGAGATGTTGCTTTTTTTTTTTTTTTAACAAATTGAAGGCAAGACCCTCTGCCAGCAAAAAGAGTACTCCTTGCTTTACTGTGGTGGTCTGGAACTGAACATACAATAAAGCAAGTATGCCTGCATTAAGTTGTATTCTACACTGTCTCCCAGAGGTCCCCAACTTAGAGCCTCAGTTGCCTACAGCAGTAACCTGCTCTTTATGAACCCAACATTGGCCACTTGCTTACCTATCTCACACTCCTTCCTGTGCTTTCTGAGATCACATCCCAACAGAGAACTGTACCTGCCGCCATTCCTGGTCTCAGGATCAGCTTCCGGGGGAACTCAACCTAACAAACCTCTCATATATGTGCTTTGTAAAGGGAGGAATCTGTTCTATTTGGGGAATGCAGTTACCAGATCAGATTTTCCCTGGAAAAGAGGTTACTTCAGTAATGAAAAATGTTGGCATTATCTAGTTCATTTTCTATGAAATAGCTCAAAATTAGATATTTTACTGAATAAAGTAGAGAAACGATGACGTGCAGAATCATATCTGATGTATGAGATTTTTGTACATAAATTCATAACACAAGAAGTTCCTTAAGTCCAATGTCAACAGTGAGCAATGAAAACTGGAAATACTAGTAGAATCACCTAAAATGAGTGAGAAGCAACATAATGGGCTTTGACTGAGCCTCTGATGAGAATGAAGAAGGATGATAACACATTCTATACAAAGTCTCAGTGTGACCTAGTCAGTACCAATTCCAGAGAGAGATCCTATGGTGCTTTTCACCAAACTTCTCACAGCATAAATTGACCTACATTGCGTCACTTTTTATGAAATTATATATTAAATTTTATTCTCCTCTTAGTTACCATTATGAATAAGTCATTAAGTGTCACCTAATTATAAGCCCCTAATGCAAACCCTAGCTTCAGAACTTTCCCTTTCTTAGGCTGCTTTCACTGCTGCTTTGCATAAGATCTCACTGTGGTCGTCTGTTGTGCCGTTCCCCACATTTTTGTTGTTCTCCCTCTGGGTACGTGGTCGGAATACAATTCCCTACTCCCCCCTGAATCAGATGTGGCCAAGTGATTTATTCTGGCCAATGAAATGTAAGCAGAAATTATATGTCTCTTCCATGTGGAAGCTTTAAGAGCCAGTGTGTGATTTCATGTGCTCCCTTTCCATCTGCTACAGTGCTGGATAGAGTTGCTGATTTAGTCTGGGTACCAGAGTGAGCCCCCCAGCCAAACCTCAGTGGTCTGTTAGGGAGAGCAAAAAAATAACCCTTTCTTGTCACAACGCACTGAGATTTTAGGGATGTTTGTAATCTCAGTTTTCATCTGGCTAATTCTCACTTGTTTAGATGCTCTTCGGTCATTTATCTTTGCATAGTTATATTTCTGGTTTCCTTATGCGTTTTAGATCTTGGAAAGTTTATGCAGTAGCCCACATGAACTTCCCACAGTATTTTCTTGCTGGACTTCAAGTTTAATGGTACTGTGCTGGCTAACCTGTTTTCTTTATGAAAGATTAGTTTATCTTCTTATTTTTAAAAAAGGCGACCAAAAATTATAAAGAAAGGGGTAGGATTTTGTGGAGTCTGATATACTTCATTTTTATACCTGCATCTGCCCACAGTTAGAGTTAACACTTCCACAATTTTTGTCATTGGCTTCCAAATTTTTAGAACCTCTTTAACCAACACTGGAAACTCAATGAATCTTTATGATAGCACTTTTTTAAAAAAGTACAGTTGACATTCAATCTTATTTTATATTAGTTTTAGGAGTACAGCACAGTGTTCAGACATTTATATAGTTTACAAAGTGATCCCTGACACCACAAGTAGTTACTACAATGTTATTGACTATATCACCTATGCTGTATTTTACATCCCCATGATTTATTTTGTATCTACCAATTTGTATTTTACCCCTTCACCTTTTTCACCCAGTCCCCCAACCCCTCCAGTCATCAGTTCGTTCTCTGTATCTGTGAATCTGTTTCTGTTTTGTTTGTTCATTTATTTTCTTCTTTAGATTCCACCTATAAGTGAAATCATATGGTATTTGTCTCTCTCTGCCTGACTTATTTCAGTTGGCATAATACCCTCTAGGTCCATCCATGTTATCACAAATGGTAAGATTTCATTCTTTGTTATGGCTGAGTAATATTCCATTGCATATATGCACTACATCTTCTTTATCCAGTTGTCTACTGATGAACACTTAGGCTGCTTCCATGTCTTGGTTATTATACATAACATTGCACTAAACATAGGGCTGTATATATCTTTTCAAGTTAGTGATTTGGATTTCTTCAAATAAATGTCCAGAAGTGGAACTGCAGGGTCAGTAGGTAGTTCTACTTTTTAAATTTTCTGAGGAATCTCCACACTGTTACCCACAGGGGCTGCACCAATTTGCGATCCCACCAACAGTGCACGATGGTTCCCTTTTCTTCACAGTCTTGCCAAGACTTGTGTGTTGTACCACATTACATTTTCAACTAGATTTCCCTGGACAAGTCACTTCACCTTTGCTGAAGCTTTTTATTGGCTTTACATACCTAATAAAACTGAGTCGTCATCACCTACATGGGGTTGTCATGGGGATTAAATTAGTACAAAATAAAGTCCTTAGTCTAAGGGATATACAAGATAATGGCTACCATTCCATTTCAAATACTTCATAGTTTCTCTAACAATTTCCTGGTCAGAAACATTACTCAGCAGACTTGCCTGCTGTGAAATGGTTTTTTTTTTTTTCCCTTAATATCCAGGTAATAATCAATATATTGCAAAAATATTAAGTATAACTAACAGCTCACCTTTCTGATATCCAAAAGATACCCTGTTTTATTTCTAAGCCCCGTGGTTTGTCGGTTTTACTTGTACTCTTATTGTTGCTACTATTATTGTTTCTAATAATTTCCATTTCCTAGGGTAAAATTCAATCTCCATGACCTATCATATAGGGTCCTCTACCTACATAAAGTCTCCCCTCCTCCCTCTCAATTTGTATTTCCCAACAATCTGACTGGCGCTGTACACTCTGGTAACACTAAACTGCTTGTAGCAATGCTGTCTCATGATTCATGGGCTTTTACTCAGCTCTTCTCTCTGAAAACAGTTGTCCCACCTCTCCCCATTTCTAATTCTTGCTCACTTTTCAGATCCTTCTACAACATCATGTTCAGTAGGAAGGGCTTCCAGAATCCACTGGTTGGACTGAACGTCCCTCCTCAGTTATGTCGGACATTTTTTTTATGAACAATGAGAATTTTGGAATCATCAGCTGGCTGTGTATCACTTGATCAAGTCGCTTCTCCTTTTTTACTTCAGTTACCACCTGTGGAATAACATAATACTGCCTACATCATGGGATTGTAGGGAGAAAACGTCATCAAACACGTGAAGTGTTTAGCATATAAGCCTGACAATAATGAAAACAGCAAGCGTTTATATCTAGTAGATGTAAAGAAAGTTAAAATAGCAAAGTAATAGATGGCAAGTTTCATTTTGGTTCTCAGTTATAAAGGATCAGAACTTCAGGAAATAATCTTCCTTAAGGATGATGGGCATTGAAAACAAAAACTACCCAAACTCCCAAGAGAAAACCATTGCTATAGAAGTTATACCAGACGCTAGATTTCCTAATCAACAGCACGTCAGTCTTTATGTCAATATGGATAGTCCACATTGGGCCATTAGAAGGTTCAGGAAGAGCAAGTAACCTAATGTATTTAGTCCAATGTATGGTATTTCATCCAGGCTACAGTGGAGTTTGAGGGACTCCCTCTGCTCTAGGTACTGTATATGACGGAATAATAGAAGGTAATCCCTTATTTTCCAAATAAAATTGTTTAAAAGTTTTTTGCCAACTTAAATAGACACAATTTTAGTTCATATGTCTGCTTATTTAATGTGGTTACATATTTTAGTCACATTAATAAGTTTAGAAAGAGTAATTTAGAAATATTTCTCCTTTTTTTTTCTGCCTTTCACTGTTCATGAAACAATTTTGTTTTCACAAACATCTTTGTCATCACCATAGCCCATATGATATACTTATCCCCCTTTATGAGAGTGCGTCATCTTTATTTCTATTTAAATTACTTAAAACACAGCTCTTCTTGAGCTCAGAGATACTGAAATGGGAAATTTTATCCCAACCCACAAATAGTGATTCACACATTAGTTATTCATCCTTCCTACAGAATGTATACTTGAACTAGTCACTATACCACAGTTGATTTACCTGTGAGGGGAGAAATGTGTTTACAAAGACTGCAAAGCTTGATGATTATGATATCACATTTTAAGGAAATATTCTTTTTGAAAAGCCTATAAAACATTTTTAGCCTCTTTTATTTCTAGTTTGTCAGTTGACTTCTACAAGCATTCGAAACTAGCTCGAGGCCCAAAGATTGAGGCAAGTGTGGCTTCCTTAAGTAGTCTGTCATTCGAAAAGTAATTGAAAAATTGAGAGATTTTATCTTAAGGAGTTTTGTGTAAGGCAAAGTCCTTCGCTGAAGGATAATTTTGGTGGAAATCTCTTACCTTACATTTAGGGACACACTGGTATAAATCTGTCATGTCACTGAATTGTCACGTGTCACATGCAGCACTTCTCTGTATTAGTGAAGAAGAAATCTCACCAAATTCCATTGGCAGTCTCTTCAAGGCAATCCATCAGCCTCTGCTTGCATTTCTTTTTTTTTTTAATCCTCACCCAAGGGTATATATTTTAGAGAGAGAGAGAGAGAGAGAGAGAAAGAGAAACATCAATGTGAGACAGACAGACACATGGATTGGTTGCCTCCCATAGATGCCCCGACCAAGGCTCCAACCTGCAGCCTGTTGGTGTATGGGATGATGCTCCAACCAACTGAGCCACTCAGCCGGGGCTGCTTGCATTTCTTAGTGCATTACTAACTCCTTACATTCTTTCTTCCCGTTTGAAGAAAAGATCATTTCCATGTTGTTATTCTTGAAGATTTGAAAACAGCATATCTTTTAAAAACAAACTTAACCATTCCCCTTTGTTAAGGTTTATTTCCTTCTCCTCCCTTCCCCCTAGCTAGTACCTTTGCACATTCTGTTTTTGCTCACCTAGTTCCTATCATCTAACCATCCTCCATTTTTGCTGCTACAATGTAGCCTTCCCTGTAGAATCAGGGTTCCATCCATTATAGAGTTTTCTCTGAAACTTTCTGTATTAACTTGATGAATGGTACTTTTCTAAATAAAATGTATCTTACAACTTATGTTCTTGGATGATATATAAATATAAAGCAGTCTTTCAGGCTGCTGTGATTATGCTAACAGCAATATCTTCAACTTCAAGGGGGGAAAAATCTGTTTCTGTTCTGTGTTATATGGCACAATTTTTGGCTTTCATTTCTGATTTTGTATTTCATAACATTTATCCCTTATAGCTAACTTAGATAAACTCTTTAACTGAAAGGCAGTACAACTTAATAAAAATTTAATTTTGCAATATTTTCGCTCCAAATTCATGTAACTTTGACATTGCCTTTTATTTCCTGTGGAAATACTTGTTTGAGATGGTAACAGCCTTAAACTAGAATAAAAGTGATGAATATTTTGCTTTGTTGAGAAGTGTGTTATTAGACTTTGTCCTTTAGTCTGAATAAACAAAAATCAAGGCCATCCTAGCCACAGAAGTTTCTCAGAGAAGTATTTTTATTATAGCTTTGACTTACTCAATCCAGAAAGCCTATCACTAACAAATATGATTAAAAAGCATAAGGGGGCCCTGGCTGGTGTGGCTCAGTCGATTGAGCGCAGGTCCTGCAAACCAAAGGGTCACTGGTTCAATTCCCAGCCAGGGCACATGCCCGGGCTGTGGGCCAGATTCCCATTAGGGGCAGGCGAGAGGCAACCACATTGAGGTTTCTCTCCCTCCCTTTCTTCCCCTCTTCTCTTCTGTCTAAAAATAAATAAATTTAAAAAATAATAATAAATGCACATTCAATGGTATTTTTTGAAAAAAGAAGAAGAAGAAGAAAGCCTGGGGGCCCTGGCTGGTGTGGCTCAGTGGATTCAGTGCCAAACTGCAAACCGAAAGGCTGATGGTTCAAATCCCAGTGAGGGCACATGCTTGGGTTGTGGGCCAGGTCCCTGGTTGAGGCCTGCGAGAGGCAGCAGGTCAATGTTTCTCTCACACATAGATGTTTCTCTCCCTCTCTTTTTCCCTCCCTTCCTCTCTCTTAAAAATAAATAAATAACAATCTTTTTTAAAAAATAAAAACTAGTCTTCTTTTGTCTGGGAAACTCCTTATTTCGCCTTACATTTTAATTGAGAGCCTTCCTGGGTAGAGTAGTCTTGGTTGTAGGCCTTTGCTTTTCAGTACTCGGGCTATTTCTTGCCATTCCCTTCTGCCTTGTAGTGTTTCTGTGGAGAAGTCAGCTGCTAGCCTTATCAGGGCTATAATTGGTTAGGGTGTCATCCCCATACAGCAAGGTTGCAGGTTTGATATCTGGTCAGGGTACATACAGAATCAACAAATGAATGCATAAATAAGTGGAACAATGAATCAATCTCTCTCAATCTCTCTCCCCTACCTTCTCTCTCTTTCTTCCTCTCTCTAAAATCAATCAAAATTTTTTTAAAATTTTAAGCATAAGGTATAAACAAGTTGGCTTTTTCCCCAGTCACCTGCTTTCTACCCCATGCTTTCTATTTCATTGCCCTAGATATCAACAGTAACACTGATTACACTCTCTCTACCGTCATTTGGAGTAGGTCATCTTTTACTTTGCACGGGTTATTACCTGCTTTGGGATACTTGGCTCTATGTACTCGGTTTTGATACTCATTTTCCAATTCAGTTTGTGTTAGCTCATAAGAGATTTCCTTCAGTTTGGTAGTCTTTTCTTCTCTCATTATTTATTTAGCTTGCTTTTTATTTGCTGGCAAGCTCAGCCTTCATAAAAAGGACTAGAGACTGATCCTTTGATGCAGAGCACAGGCAGGAACTCTTAAAACAGCCCGCCCCACCTGTAAGAGGAACCACTTGGCCCCCATAACAGCCCGGAACACCAGAGGCCTCATAAATACCTACCAGTAGCCTCCACAGAGCAGACCCTTGCCTTTAAAGAACTGTGTGAGAGCCATCGTCCTCTTTAAGCCAGGGCAAAGAGGCGACCATTTGTCTTCTTCTTCAGAGCCAGCAATTTTTTCCTGTAATAAATGACTTCATTCTACAGCTGGAGTTACAGGGGCTAAATTTATAGCTAAGTACAATCCTCTACTCATTATAGCATCTTCCAGAAGATTCTCTTTTATTAGCAAAACTATCACTTTGAGTCAGCAATAAAGGTGGGGATGTGCTCATACGAAATTACTAAGAATAAGGGTGAGAGTCTGATGTGAAAAGTATAAATTATTAAACTGAAAGTGTTTCTATTTTTTCTCCTAAATGTCAAATAAAATAATAAGACATTTAACAAGGGTTTTCTTTTTGTTTTGTTTTGTTTTGTTTTGTTTCATTTGCAGTGCCTCCCTGCCCAGTTCCTTCTCACAAATCAATCACCACCGGTCCCCTTCCCTTCTGGCTCTACGCCTTCCTGTCCAAGCCCACCCTGCCACTGTAGCTCTGCGTGCTCATGACCACCATATCTGTACCTGCAGCCCAGGTTATTCTTGCCTGAACCAAATACCTATAAATCTAACTGCTCACCGGACAGTTTTGCCCACAGGTCCCACAGATACTTCACCCTTATCAGATCCTGAACTAATTTTACCAGCTTTTTCTCAAAATCAGAATCTCTCCCCCATAATCCATATTCTCCTGAGCAGTACTACCATCTAATCAGTTGTGATGCTCAATTTTGTGTCAACTTGACTGGGCTAAGGGATGCCCAGATATAGCTGGTAACACATTTTTTCTGGGTGTATCTGCAGATGTTTCTGGAACTAATTGGCATTTGAGCAAAGAAAGCTGCCCTCACCAATGTGGGTGGGCATCATCCAACATGCAGAGGGTCTAAGGAGAACAAAATGGCAGAGGAAGGGTGAATTTGCTCTCTGCTGAGCGGGGACATCCACCTTCTCCTGCCCTCAGACATCACCTCTTCTGGTTCTCAGAAGTTTGGATTCAGGCTGAATTACACAACTGGTAGCCTTGGCTCTCCAGCTTGCAGTAGGCAGATCACGAGGGTTCCCGGATGATTCAGGCAATTATGGAGGCTGAGGAGTTCCCCTGAGAAATTATATATATATATATATATATATATATATATATATATATATATATATATATAAAATCGGAGTTCTCCATAGAAACGGAACCAATAGTGTATTCAACCAATATGTTCTTCTTCTCTGGAGAACCCTAATACACTGCTAAATGGAACAACAACAACAAAATCTGAGAGTTACTCAAGCTTTCCCCCTCTCCCCTCACTCCACGCCTAAACACCTAAACAGCCACAAAGAACTGTCTGTTTATTTTCTTAGCATCTCTATCATCCTTCCCCTCCTGCCCCATGGTTACTACTCAATTCATGCTCTCATCATCTTTTAACTGACCAACTGTAATAGTCTGCTACAGACCAAATGTTGGCACCTCCCCAAAATTCATATGTTGAAGCCCTACCCTCTAGAGTGGCTGAATTTGGAGATGGGACCAGTAAGGAAGTAATTAAAGTTGAATGAGGTCATAACAGCGGGGTCTCTGTCCACATGCTCACTGAGGAACGGCTATTTGAGGACATAATAGGAAGACAGCCATGTGTAAGCCAGTAAGAAAATCCCTACGCAGAATGCAATTGGCTAGCAACCCTTGATCTAAAACTTGTAGCCTCCAGAACTGTGAGGAAAATAAATGTCCTATTGTTTACACCACTCGATCTGTGGTATTTTGTTACAGTGGCCTTAGCAGGCTAACAGTCTCCAAAAATGGCCTCCTCCAGTATCACCCAGCATCACCCAGCATCACCCAGCATCACGTCCAGAGTGAAGCATGGTTACCAGAATGACCTTTATAAAAATGCCATTTGACCACATTATTCCTTTCCTTAAGAAAAAACAAACTTGTCAACATCTGCCTCCATTTCCAGAGTCTAATCTCAGTTTCCTCTGTGATCTAGCTTTATCTGCTTCCCTCACGTGACTCCCTACCATCTCTCCTCCCCACACAGACACCTCCAGTCATACAAAAAACCTACAGCTCCCTGAATATGCCTCTCCTGTGTCCTTCTCTGTCTGCATTTCTCTTACTCTCCGACGCTCCTCAAGGCCTAGGACTACTAAAGATCTATTCTCTATCCTGGGTTCCCTTCATTTTTGGACCCTCCCCTGATCTTCAACGCTGAAGGAACTGAAAAATCCCCATGCTTCATACAACCACTGTACCTCTATTCTAATACTTACACACTGCTTGGCAGTGTTTAATATGTCTTTCCTACTAGGTCCTGTACCTCATTTATAATTGCCTTTTTAGTGCCTAGCTCGGTGCCTGGCACACAACAGGCACTCAGTGCTCGTTTAACTGGAAGAATGATGCAAAAAAGGCTGGGAAAATATCAGGACAGTATTTTCCCTCCTACTACATCAAAAACATATGACCTGATTTCATCTTTGATGACTTTGATCTTGCCAGAATTATCTCATCACTCCAATCTGTTAAGGTTTAGGGGGCACCTATATCCTATATCTAATATGATAGATCCACCAATTACAAATTCTGTACCTTCCACTAAGTCACTGATTTCATAAAGGGATTAATAAGTCTTGGCGAGAGCCTGAGAAAGGAAATGAAAAGCTTCCCTCTGCTTTGATATCATTCATTATCTAATTACTTTTACATTTTACCTGCCTCCTTGTCCGTCTAATTCTACTGCCATCTAATCCACTATAACCTTTTCCCCTACACCATTTTTGCCTAAGAGTAAACCTGGAAATAAGAATATCCTACCCATTGTGTTATACTTTAATTGGCAGAGTTACTGTTTCTTCCCCCAGCCCCCTCCTTTACTGCTTCTGATATATGCCACTATTTAATCTGCATGCACTAAGCACTGATAAAGCTCACTATAAACTCTTTAAGTATTTCAGATATACTCTGAAACTGAATTTGAGCTCAAGCTGTATTATCCTTCCATTATTTTTACTATATGTGAAATTGAGACTTTGGAACAGATTCTCAGCGACCTGTCGCAGAACGTGCACCCATGTTTTCATTAGCCTCCACCCAAGGATATCCAAGAACCACAGACATGAGAGCTATTTTTGTGTCTACCGTAGCCATTGTGCTACCGTAGCACTTGTCACTGCATCATATCATGGCCTCTTTCTGTGCATTTACAGGAGAAATGTTTCATAAGTTTTTATCTTATGGATAAATCTGGAAATTAAGCAGGTTCCTGCTTTGCTTTGTTCCCTGGAAATGTAAAGCCCAGTTTGCTGTTCTTCGCCACCACCTACTCGAGGTGAAAAATAAATGTGTCTGTGTGTATAATCTTGTCCCTGGAATCATTCGGTTTTCCTACCCAACAAAGTTATTTCAAAAGTTCAGTTTTATCGTTTGCATTTATATACACTGTAGCACATGAATAAGGACATAATTAACTTTCTGTCTCTTTTTACAGAAATGGGAGTGGAATGCCCCAATTGGGTGGTAAGTTTCAGTAAAGCTGCTTTAACACTGATTAACCCCATGACACCTGACTTTTCAGATTATTCTCTTGCATTTGCTAGCTATGATGACAAGTATGGCCTGGTTTGAAATTATTTTGACCCAACATTTGTATTAAATTCTTTTTATATTCAGGGTATGACTATATGATCCCAAAACCTGTGGATAGAAAGTAAAAATTTCAGTTATCTTTGTGTGGGCCGTACTCCTTACCACTGCTTACTTCCAGAAAAAGCAAACATCAGTGGAACTGATGACGGTTCTTTTCACTCCTCCCACATACCTGTAAAATGAAAATCCAACTGTCAAGTGTCCAAAGAACGTTAGCTCAGGACCCAGGATGCCCAGTTTCCAGTCCTGCCGATGGTACTAAGACTATAGTGAGGCCTTTGTCTTTACACATTTCCATTTTCTCAAATCTGCAAAACAAAGGTAATGCCTTCTGGGTTCTGCAGATCAATTGAAATAGCTGATAGAAAAGCACTTTGAGAAATATGAAGTGCTGCATGATTATTAGAGAAAGGCTTTGAGTCAGAAAATGCATCATTATCTCTCTGCATAACAATACTTTATATATAAAACTCCTGACTTCTCTTAAGTAGAGAAGGCCACAAGAAGCATAAGTATACAATCACTTGCAGGTTCACATGTTTAAGAAAAAGTGCAGTGCCTTAGCTATTTAGCCATAGAAATAAGAAAGTAGAGTGTTTTCCTGGAGAACCCCTAGATTCAACTAGCCAACTTCTATTTTTTTTGGGGGGGGGGACTATATTTCAATTGTTTGCATGTATGTATGTATCTATTATTGTGGCAAAAGGAGTAACATAAATTTTACCATTTTAATCCTTTTAAGTGCACAAAACGCAGTGACATTAGGTACAGTCATACTGTTGTGACATCAGTGCTATCCATTTCCAAGACTGGTTCATCATCCCAAACAGAAACTCTTTTCCCGTTAAACAATAATTTCCCATTCAACTTCCATGTTTGAAGGTTCCATCTATTGGTCTTTGGCCACATATGACAGTTTTACCTATTACACACAAGGTTAAACTTTCCTCCATATAGACTTCTCCTTTTCCCTTCCTTGAAAAGTTGCTTTTCATCCAGATAACGGGTTATTTTTGTCCTATGCTGTTAATTTTTTTAATGTCTCATCTTAAATATGTTTTTGCTGGCTTTAATGTTTTAGGCATAAGTGAGAATGTGGCATCAGAATTCAGTCCTTAGCTTGACCCACTAGCATGCCCATACACCAATCCCATGGCTTTGACCACCAGCACCCCAAGACACTGGTCTTGCCCGCTCCATAGTGAGGCTCTGCTTTGACTTTGGTCCTGTCCACTCTGAAGTCCATGTGACCTGGGTCACATGGAGGACAAAGTGAAACACTATGGGTAAATCAATACAAACCCACTTGAAACACAAGTTCATTTATAAAGGCTAATACATTAAACAGACAAATCAATTTCAGGCATAGCCTATTCCTGTATTATGTACTCTCATGTACCGTGGGCTGACAGATAATAGTTACCTATTAAATGTCTGTTGAAACAAATTCAGAATAAAAATTTTCTTTTGTACAGATGTGATAGTAACACCTAAATGTATATAAAAGCTAGGAACTATGTGTAAACATGAGGAAAAAAAGTGTTTACTATGATCTTATTATATGCCAGGTAATTGTGATGTCTTCATGTTCATGACTTAATTTAATCCTTACATGAACCCAGAAAGGTGAACATCAATCACGTCCATGTCTTGGAGAGGCTAAATATGTTCAAGTTCGTAAAGAAATGAAGGACAAAGCTGGAATTCAAACCCAGACATAGTTCATTGGAATTCTCATCTATGTTTCGTTTCTATACTGAGATCGCTAAAACCATTCTAAAGTATAAACCATCAGTATGTCATTCATTTTCTTTTCTGTAAAATGGGTCATTGAACTTCGAGCTCTAGATTGCAATCTGTGTGATAAAAGATGTAAGAAAGTTAGAGAAATGCATGGTGGATTAGAAAATTTGGAAATGATCTGAGATACTCCAATCAAGTACCACTCATACATCTTTCTCAGCGTCTATCTTCAGGTTTCAGGACATGTTTCATCTACGCCATTCTAGGAAATGGTACCATTTATTAACACTTAATATTGTTCTACACCCTTTGATGGTGTTTTTGAGATTTACTTCAACATGGCTGATAAACATCTCCCCTAGCCTAGGGCGAAACAATCCTTGAGTCTCTGGAGTTTATAATGGAAGACTACTAACCAGACTTCCTGGGACCCACCCTGTTCTGGAGTAATAACACTGTCATTAATTTAGATACACTGGCTTCAGAAACAGGCTGATGATTAAAAAATAATTTTAGCACATATAGAACAGAATGTGGGCATAAAGTATATTAAGAAACAGGTGAGTTTTAAGCTTTTAATGTATTTTAGAAAACAATTATTTAAAATATATGTATTAATTGAATAAACAGAAGACTCTATTAAGTACCTATTGTCATTATTACATCAATTGAAAATGTGTGGACTTATCTGACAGTAGAAAATACAACATTGAATGTAAAACCCTAAAAATTTATGGACTTAAAGACAGTGAATACATTTGCTCACAAAGCCTCACAAAGGATTAATCAGTATGCTTGTGGTTTCATACAAAACAAAAAACATTCATGCAATTTTTTAAATGATGTTTGTATTTATAAGGAAATCCTGTGGATGTGCAGTTAGAGGTATGTCAAATACAATCTATCTTTCATTGTATTTTCACTTGCAAGAACCACAAAGAAAGACTAATCAGGTACAGCCCTTTTTGAAAAGATCTATTGTTGTGCCTTGCTTGCTTTTGCAAAATCTTTTCTTCACAAATTTTTCTTTTACCTTGTAAATCTGGAAGTCTACCTTATCAGACGTGAAATGCCTTTGTTCCATTAAAATTCTGAGATTTAAACACATTTTATTTCCCACTCATTGTAATCCACACCTCTACGTGTGCGTGCCATGGCGTGGGCCACTTAAAACACCACAGCCACGGTGGCATTTCACGGCTCAGTGGGTTACACAATCACTACGCACAAAACACAGTGGAAAGTCACTCCACAGTGGCTGCGATGCAACCTGTTTTTCAACTAGAGGATCTCAGAATCTAACGACATGGCTGACAGGGTGACCAAGCTGATGTTAGATGACCCTCTCCCATCACTATGACAAACAAATAGAAATATTGAGCTCAGACATGCTTGAAAGAATCAAAGCGAAACTTCAAAATGCCAGACAGAAAGAACTTCAAACAGAGCAGTAAAAATATAACTTAAAAACACAGAGACTCAGAAAAACGGCGGACACCAAATGAGGCCCAGTCCACAGGACTTTTGTGTGCTGTGACAGGAGATGTGATCCTTGCCACGCAATACTGTAGCTACAGCTGATCCCTGCATACCCCTGCCCACACTATGAAAGAGGCGCCAGGAAAACTCCTCCCGCCCACTGAGGGACAGGGAAGTTTTTCACCAGCCTACAGATCTGGTGCATAGTATCTTGTGAGAAACCAAAATGCCAAGACCGCCCCATATATAAAGAGTCCACACTTCTATACCCATTGTCTTAGTCACTTCATGATGCTATAACAAGATCACCACAGACTGGGTGACGCAAATGACAGACATTTATTTCTTACAGTTCTGGAGGCTGGAAGTCCAAGATCAAGGTGCCAGCAAGTTCAGTATCTGATGAGAGTCACTTCCGGGTTCAGAGATAGCCGTTTTCTCTCTGTGCCCTCATGTCATGAAGACAGAGTAAGCAAGCAAACTCTCATGACTTTTCTTATAAGGGCACTAATGTCATTCATGAGAGCTCCACGCTCATCACTTAATTATTTCCAAAAGGTCCAATCTCCAAATACCATCAAATCGGGGCAGGGTTAGAATTTCAATGTATGAATTTAGGGGGACACTAACATTCAGCCCATAACGCCAATATGAGGCAGGAATTCTGAGCTAAGAAATTAACATAAAATGGGTATGAAATCAGTGAAACCCCTGGGACTGTGGCATAAGCACTCAGAAGCACTTAAAAAAAACACAAAACTATTGAGAGCAAATCGGAAGCTGCAATTCTGTCTTCAGCTTCATGATGTTTCCATTGGCCGAAAACGCACTAACTTGTCTCCTAGTTCGAAGCATTCAGCGAATAATGGCAAGGCAGATCCACCAGGAATGAACACCCGATTTTCAGGACGAATGTGGTAATGCTGTGGTTAGCTAGTGGAGTCACTTCTTGTGTGGCTACATGGAGATAGCAACACAAATTGGAATAGAATGAAACCTGTCCCCTGTCACCCCATCTGGTACAATAATGAATTGTCTCAAAACCAACTCATAATTGATGCCAAGAGGAAGTACTGTGTACCCATTAAAATATGGCATGATTGAAGAAATAAAGGGCATGTGAAACTTTCAAAAAAAACTACCGGGTGACACTGGTTAGCAACAAGCACTCTTTGGTGATGCTCACAAACCACACACACCGACGCACGCGAACCATGCAGTCCTTGCTGGACATGAGCTCGCACACACAAAAAAAGGCTATAAATTGAGACAGTCTGAAATAAAACTATAAAAGAAGGAACTGAAACCATAAAGAACAAATTGAAGAGTAAGGGGAAAATAGGCAGGTTGAAAAATCATCATATAGAACTTTTAAAAATGAAAAATTATGGTTGGATGCCTTAGTTTGAGTTTTCCCAGAAGCAGGCTCTCAGACAAAAATGCCAGAGCTAGCAGTTTATTAGAGAAGTACTGATACTAGAAACTACAAGAAAGTAAAAAAGTGATACTAGCAGGAGAAAAGGCAGCCAGTAAAGGACATTCTACGAAGCCAGCTTCCATCATGGGCCGCTCAGCTCAATCACATGCAGAACCACGAAAATGTGGTGCAAAGCACAAGTCTGAAAATTATCCCATCTAAGGGGCAAGGGAGCTGGGAATTTATACAGCAGTTTTGGAGTCATTTTAAGTGCACTGGTGGAAGGGGTGCTTATTTCCCAGCATTCCCAGCCTGTTGATCCAGAAATAAAAATGAAACACTGGCAGTTGGAAGTCTACCAAAAAACACTGGAAGGTCCCAAGGAGACAGATGGGCCGCTGACACTACACTTAGGTAAGGAGCAGACTGGAACACAGCTAAAGACAGACACTATAATCTGGAAAAATAGATGGAAGGAAATATGTTAGAATGGAACAGGAAAACAGAGATAAAATATATGAAAAAAAAGATTTAGAGGTTAAAATGAGAAAGACATCATTCATTAAATAATTTTCTGAAAGGAAGTATAGGTAGAATTTATAAATAAATGTCATATATAATTATATATTTATATAAATAAATGCTTATAAGTTCCTGAGAATTAGTTTTGATGAAAGACATGAATCAACAGATTGAAGAATCAAGTCCTCAAAATAAAAAATAAGTGCAGACACAACATAGCAGGGGGAGGGAGGACTGGATTATTCAAGTAACCAGGAGAATGACAGAACTATGTGCATAAAAAGGAATGACATTACGAGGGATAGCAAACTTCTCATTAGAAACAATATAGACAAAAAAAGGTGAAATAATATCATCAAAGTGCTCAGGGAAAATGACATAGAATTTTATACTCAGTTTATCATTCAGGAATAAAGCAGCATAAACACACGTCAAACCTACACAGACCTAGACAATTTGCAATTAACCAACTTGGAAGTGTCCCTTGATGCACGGAATGCAGAATTCAAATAACAAGAGTAAGCAAAGCACCCTGAATGGCGTGGCTCAGTTGGTTGGGCATTGTCCTACAAACTGAAAGGTTACTGGTTCGATTCCCAGTCAGAGCACATGCCTGGGTTGTGGGCCTGGTCCCAGGTAAGAGGCAGCTGATCAATGTTGCTCTCTCACATCAATGTTTCTCTCCTTCTCTTTCTCCCTCCCTTAACCTCTCTCTAAAAATAAAATCTGAAAAAAAACAAAACAGTAAGCAAAGCAACTGCTATCTTGAGAAATGTAAACAAGTATTGACAATACAAACAAAAGCAATAATAAGAATTGATTATTTCAGGGGACAAAACAAAGAGAAAACCATATAACATCAAATATTACAGGAAGACATTGAAATTAAGCATTCTAATAGGGTCTATGCTGTTCAGGAGGAGGAGGAGAGAGGCAATTGATTACATTTAGACTTAAAGTAAAATATGAATGACTTCAAGACTTATTAAAAAGTTATGGTAATCAAGATATTATGGGATTAATGTAAAAATAGACAAGATCAATGGAACAAAATTAAAAATCCAGACAAAGACCTACACTTATATAGTCATTTGATTTTTGACCAAGGCGTCAAAACACTTAAACAGAAAAAGAAAAGTCTTTACCACAAATGGTACCAGAACAATTGGCTCCCTCTATGGAAAAAAAAATAAACAGAAATTAATGCAGTGGAAACAAAGACACTACAGAGACGATCAAAGAAAAAGATCTTGAATATGCTGATATTGAAAAAAGAGAGTAGACAGGATGTTTATATGTATTTATATGTCTCATGTTTATCATGAGAAAATATTAGGAACAAACTTTATGCCAATGAATTGAAATTATAAAACTGGAAATCATCTAAAAACATAAAAGTTCAAAATTTGTTCAAGAAGAAAGTGAAAATCTGAATTTGCCTATAATCACTTAAAATTTAAATCAGTAACCATAAATCTATTCATAAAAACACCCTGGCTGGTGTGGTTCAGTGGATTGAGCACTGGGCTGCAAACTGAGGGGTCGCTGGTTTGATTCCCAGTCAGGGCACATGCCTGGGTTGCAGGCAGGGTCCCCGGTGGGGGTTGCTTGAGAGGCAACTACACATTGATGTTTCTTGCCTTCTCTTTTCCCCCTGCTTCCCTCTCTAAAAATAAAGAAACAAAATACTTAAAAAAGAATAACAGCATCAGAGCAAACCGATTTTATAGTTTTTACTAAATTAAAAAAAAAACACTCAATTTTTTATCAACAATTCCAGAACTGTAAAAAGTGAGCAAGTTCCTCATTTCATTTTATAAAACTAGTATTGTCTGAATACCAAAATTGACAAAGGACAGTGTTAAGAAAGGAAAACTACAGTTTAATTTCATTTATTAAAATATATCTTAAAATCCTAATGAAATATTAGAAGATTTCATTTTCCACTGTATTTTCATAATTTTTAATCTTCACCCAAGAACATTTTCTCACTGCCTTTTAGAGAGAGAAACATGATGCAAAAGAGAAGCATCGATTGGTTGCCTCCTTTATGTGCCCCAACCAAGGATCATAGGAACCTGACCAGGCAGGACTCAAACCTGCAACTTTTGGTTATGGGATGAAGCTCTAGCCAACCAAGCCACACCAGCCAGGGCTTCACTCTATTTTAAACAGTGATAACAGGTATAGTGTACTCGAAGTGTACATGAATCATTTAGGATTAGAAAAATCTATTAAAATTATTTAAGAAAATAACAAATTAAACAGGAATAATGATCAGATCTTCCTAATAATTTCAGCTTAGCAAATTAAGAATGAACTGGCCCTTCCTTGGGATAATAAAGTCTATCTTAAAAAAAAAAAGACTATAGCTAACGCATAACTTAAATGTAAACTGTCAGAAGCTTTTTCCTAATTGTCAGAAAAAAAAGATGAGATGGTGATTTCACAGTTTCTTTTTCAACATTGACTATAGTTTCTACATCAAACAATGAAAAAAATATATCGGGGGCATTGAAATTGATCTTGGCATCTACTATTAGTAATACAAGAGGATGACTGGCTCTAGGAGACATCATCAATGTCTTTGTTTAGGAGAGTCTTTTGCTAAACTACTAGTGGGGAGACAAAACCTTGGGCCAATAGAAGCCATGATAAAGAAAATAGGTAACTCAACACTTCTTTGTTTGAAATTAAGAGGTTTTGGGGGCTCAGAAAATGAGACCGAAGAGAAAGGAGGGGATGACACAGTATATTGCTAGATGTCAACGCCCATATGTAGAAAGGTTCAAAGGGTCTTTGAGCCAGGTGTTCTTAACATTCCTTTCTAAGATATTTGCTCTTTCTTGACTAAGTTTCTCTGCCATCACGGAATATTCAGTAAGGACTCTTACATATGGCAGTACCTTCTGGGATTGATCTTTTTTTTTATAGAGCTTTAAAAATAAAGAATAAATTCCCTACCTGGCTCGACATGATGTGGCGCAGGGAAAACATAACAAGGGACAGTCTCAAATCTAAAATAACTCAGTAGAAAAGAGCCCAGAACCAAAGACCATGATAACATAAGTCCCCCAAAAGTCACAAAAATTTAACACATTATATAGCAAGGAACATGGAATAAGGGTTCCAGCAATTTTAGGGAGATATTAAGGGCCTAGAAAACCATGGTGCTGTAGTAGCAAAAGAGCCTAGAAAAGAAATTGCAAAGTACATGTTAAAATATTTACAATCCAAATCCTACTGATTTTGAGGTTAATTATGTATATAATCTGTTACTTGGTTACATGAACACCATGAAAAAGGAAATTTTTGAAGTATGTTTAAAAGATTTCACTGGAAACAGTAGAATTCATTTATAGAGAAAGTTCTTCCTCTTTCCTCTTATGCTTTTGAAATATTTTATCTGAGTCAAAAACTGTCTAGAGAATATGAAAGAAGAAAACAATGTCTTCTGGGACTTCTAATTTCACAGCGACTAAATATTTTATACAAGAATACCTTTGCAGTCATACTAATGTCAAAGTATAAATTAGTTATTTTAAAAGTGAATCCCACAGTAATCGTTTTGCTTGAATATAGAATAATTTAAGTATGTTAATATGAATTATAAACAGTTCTCGACATGGCCAGAAGAGACTATTATTATGTTACTAGCATTCACATCTCATAATTTTATAAAATTAGATCATAACAGTAGATGCAAGTATTTAAATATACCACATTTTAAATTATTTCCCAAATATGGGGGATGATCTGGTTCCAGAAAGTGGGTTCCTATTATTTGTGAAATATCATTACTTACTAATATAACTTTTCTGTTAATAGCAGAGGTATCAACCTTTTGGCTTCTCTGGGCCACACTGGAATAAGATGAGTTGTCTTGGGCCACACATTAAATATACAAACACTAACGAAAACTGATGAGGAAAAAAGAGTCCATGCATAATTTTCGTGATATCTGCCACCACAGATAAACAAAGAAGTCCTCACATAATAACCCTAATTATGCAGTGGCCCTTTTAATAATCTTTTAAAATCGTCCAGCAGGTCCCAAGTTTGTGATCACTAACACAGAAAACATGCATACCTAAGTAATAAAACTTAGTATAAACCTTAGTAATAAAACTAAGTAATGTTTTGAGTAAATTTACGATTTTGTGTTGGGCCACATTCATAGCCATCCTGGGCCACATGTGGCCCGCAGACCACAGGCTGGACAGCCCTGCTTTATAGTTTGCTTAACCATTCTGTCAAGGTCACATTGTATTTTATTTTGTTGGGTTGTTTTTTTGTGTGGGTATATTTTTTTATTTGCAAAAAAACAGTACTGTTACCCCAATAAGCCCATTGCTTTTTACCTGGTATGTTGTTGCAGCTCTCTTCCAGAACATTCCTAATACAGCTGGAAAAAAGTTTCTACCATTAATCACAGCTAATATAAGTTACCTCATTCCTCTTATCACAGATAAACCACTAAGTCACAGTTTCTGTACTAAAGTTCTCTCCAATAAAAATGGACAATCCATGAAGCAAGAAATCACATATAATAAATACCTTATGATGATCACTAAATGTCTTAAATATATTACTGGGGTTTTTTAGACTAGAAGGAGCCAGCATTTTCTTCTAGTGTAAATATTTCAGGAATTTGTTTCCTTTCTCATTTCTCCTGCATTAAGTCAACTAAGCAGCACACTGAAGACTTTTTAGACTGCAATCACTAATAAAGGACGATAATCTTGATGTTACAAAATACTCCTGGCTCTAATCAGTGTTCATCATGAGTGAAAAATCCAAATATCAATTCAGTTTGCAATATATTCATCATTGCCACTAAACCATGATATTTTCTACACTTTATCTTTGAGTTTATCATCTCATAGTTCCAATCCTCCTGACAACCTAATTCACCTTCTGTTCACTGGTTCCTCCCTGGAGACCTTACAAGCTAGGCCTTGAATGGTATCTCTTCCTAACCAGCAGTTACACAGAAAATACTGAAAAAATTGAAGAGTTATTGGACTTCCCACAAGAATGTGGGTCAAATTAAACTCATTTGGAAAAACAAAACAAAAAATAATGTACCTAGAGGAATATAGGTTTAAAGTGACTTTAGGGAAAGCCTTTGTTCCCTAGTATTTCCAAATCATTCTCCAACACTTTGCCTGGACTCCCGTAGGTTGGCATTGCAGTTTGAGCTCCTTATCTAAGAACAGTAATCAGGGTGTCATACGATCCACTTCGCGTCTGCCTCCCTCTTTAGTGGAGCAGGAAAACAAATGCATTTCTCCAGGAACTGGGACAGACAACCCTTTCAAAATAACCAGATGAATCATGCCTACTTCATATCCTGAACAAATCTAAGTCCACTTCCAACAGTCTATCAATAATAACCAGAGAACACATGCAGAACCAGCTGTATCATGAGCCCTCCTGTTAACTGTTTCAATCCCAGAGGACAATTTAAATTCCATGCCAGTGATATAGACATAACTACAAAACACTTACATCTCTAGCTCTGTAGACTTTATCTACTTGAAACTTTGAGAATAATTCAGAAATTTATTTTTAAAAGTAATGGGTTATTTAAGTTTCACCAGCTACTAATTCTTTCTTTTTCTTAAGAGCTAAGCTCTTTCACCTTCATTTGGATAGAAGTACTGAAAAAGTAGTAATACCTTGAATTTTCCAATAGCTATTTCTTTCCTCAGCTTGGGGATTCATACATAACAGAAAACAGACACTTATGTAAACAAGGAAGAATATCGAATACCAATATAATTACTGTGATTGTATGTTAAATCTATCCCTGACTTTCCTGGCCCCTCCCAAAAAGTGAGGTATATAACAGGATGTGTTATGTAACTCCCCTTGTCTGATTGAAGGAATAAAAGGAAATATATCAATTCTTTAGAAGAAAATATCTTTTTGGTATTAAATTCCAAAGGAAAGCTTTTACAGATCCATTTTCAAAGAGATTTTGAACTATATACAGGACAATATCTTCAGTCATTGACAATTTCTTGGTAAACTTCTATAGGCCTCATTTTCAGCAACTTGGTAGGAAAAACAAGGGCTTGAACTAAGGCAACAGGAATGGAGAGGAAAGAATAGTAAGAATTAGTAGTAACTATTTGGAAATAGGATTTGAAAAAGGAGGCATTGCTATTGCCCTTCCTCTGTTCCATCCGTAAATACTGAGCTTTCTCCTGTCTGGGCTCTTTCTCTAGGCCGATGTCACTCAGAGTGTGGTCCCTGAACTGACCGTTGGTCTGCAAACTGTTACCAGTATGCAAACAAGTCAGTTCTGGAAATCAGAGTAGATGTTTAGACTTTCATAGCTATTTGACAGAATTATTTTATGAGTGTTGAATCTAATAATTTAAAATTTAAGCCTGTCCTTTTAATGTCTTTGATATTTTTATTTTGCTAGTAATTAATTGCTACTGTATTTTATAAAAGCATCCTACAATGGATTAAACAATTTAAAAAACAAACAGAACTAGTCCTTCACCCCAGATAGAAATACTACTCTAGGGCTCTGTTTCTCAAACCTTGCTTGCCACTTATCACTCTCATGACCCCACCATAGCTATGCACTGACTTTATCATTTATTCAATAGCTGCCTTTAAAGAAAATCTCTTTTTAAAAATACATTTATTTTTAAAATGATGCTATTATCACCATAGGCCTTGTGTCACTTTTTTCTGAGAAGGATAATATCTTTACTCAAACATACTTTTAAATCATACTTTCTGACTTTGTAAACTGAAAATAACTATAAAAGCAGATACTATGGAAAAGAAGCTACTCAATTAAAAAATTAAAAATAAAATAATGATCTTCAAGTAGTGACAAAGTTAATTGATTTGCAAAAGTGCACACAAGAAAATAGGAAGAAAAAATATTGAATATTCAGCTCAGTATTTCTTAGTTCAAGATAAAGATGATCTGAATATCTGAAAGATATTTAATGGTCTTCTCAAGAAAGGTTGGATTCTGAGAATTAATTCCTAGTCAAAATGAAGTAGGTGTTTATTCAACAAGTTTTTTTCCACCAGTAGCCTCCTGAAGTGAACTGCTAAATCTTCCAAATGGGTCAGGATATTCAAAAGTCAGAACAGTGATTTCCAAAGTATTTCCTTTCACGGAATCATTGCCATCTGGTTTGAAAAAATACTTATGAAAACCTGCTATCAAGTGGACTCATAATTTTTAAAATGTTTCAACAAATTCTTCAGATGAAATTTCTGAAGAAACTACAAGTTTCTCAAAAATCATTGTCAGCAGAATAACTAAGTTTCAGAACTTGTTCCCAGGATCCTGAGTTTATCATGTCTTATGCACGGTAAATATAACACCTACTATTTATTGCACTCCTAACCTGGGCCAGGCCCTTTGCTCAGTGCCAGAAAGATATAAATACAGATATAGATGTAGATACAGAGATCTGACATCCATGCATAATCTAATTTTATGTATATATATATATTATACATAAGACTTTACATATCAAGATATGAAATGAGATTATAGATATATGCAATGATATTATGTAATATACAATATATATGTGATGTATATAAAATCTCATTTAATTCTTTCTCAATGGAAATTCTAGTCTCAAAGAGAGATACTGAACTCATACATTCAATAATCAGTAAATACTTGTTGACTGCTTATTGTGTACCAGCCATCATTGTAGGCGTTTAGATAACAAAGACAAAAAGAATAGACATAGGTCACTTCTGTCTTAATTATGTTTGGGGCAAGAATAAACAATATAATTCCTGGTAGTCATAAACTATGAAGAGAGTACGTTATGTAACAGAAATGAGTTTAGGGGAAGTGATTTATGTGCCAGAGTAGTATCAGAAGGTGGTGGGGAGAGAGGAATAGGGGTTGGTTAAACAGGAGTTGGTCTGAGAAAGGACATTTGAACTGAGATCTGAAAAGCATAAGAAACGGCTATTGCAAAGTCCTCAAGACAAGGACAACCATGGAACATTCTGGGGGGGGGCGGGGGAGGAGATCAGAATCTACTGAGCAATGGGGAGCATTGTATTCAATGTCAAACAGGGCCTTTAGGTATGTTGAAGAGTTTGGAAGCTACACTCTACAATGGAAAAAAATTGGAGAGTTTTAATCAGGGGAGCGACATAATCTGATTTCATTTCAAAAATATCCCACTGGGCGTGATATGAAGAACAGTGTATAAAGGGCAAAAGAAGGAAAAGACACAAAGTCAAAAGCTTGTGTTTTAGCCCAGCAGGAAGTGATGGTGGCCTGGGCCAGAGTGGCAGTGGAGAGAAGTAGAACGACTTGGGGACAGAGTTGGCTGAACTTGCAGATGGATATGGGGAGGGTCAGGGTGAGTGAGAAGAAGCAGGAGAGACTCCTTTGGTATGAGAAAATTTCCTCTGGTTTCCTAGCTAGTAAGTGGCAGAGCCAAATTTACACCCAAAGTCTGGTTCCAGAGCTACTTTTCTTCCCATTCTTTCTTTTGGTGACTGCTGAATTGAAGCTCAAGATTGCAGCCTCCAGTCTTCCTCAACCAGTTAATGCCAAACTCTCAGCATTGGACCTTGGTGTGGCCCGAGCTCTCCCCAAGCCCTGAGCCTCAAGTCTGAGGTCATACATTCTCAGAGCAACCAGAGAGGAAGAAATCTGGGCTGTCATTTGAGGACATGCAAATAGACCAACCATTGAAGGCCTGGTGTCTGACAAAGGAACCTCCACCTTTTTCTGTCCCCATACTTATTTTCCTAAAATTTTTACCATATAAACCCGCCCTCCTTCTGCTGTCCTTCCAGGTCACCCTGGACAGCTACCCCCACATCTGTGCAGGCCCACGTAACATAGAAAGCAATCTTATCATCTCAGGGGCTACTGAGGGCGTACCTACCATTTGGGAAAACACAATTCTAGGCAATTCCTTCCACTTCCAGTGAAAGAAACAAAGAGGCAGTAGCAGAAAACAGTATTAGAGAAGTCAGAGGAGGAGAGTGTTTTAAAAACAGTTTCCATTGTCAACCATGACAGAGAGGCCCAGTGGTAAGAGAAATAAAGATGTCATTGAATTTGGGTAATTGACGGGGTGGGGGAGAGCTTGGGAAAGTTAGGCAAAATTGTATTAGAGTGACGTGAGAGCGTAAAGAAAGGTGAAACAGTGGAAACATGAGTATTCAGGGTGGGGCAAACATAAATTTACAGCTGTGAGTATGTGAAACAGGGTTTATTCTTTATTATCATTTATTAGCTATTGAATCATTTTCCATATGAACAACTGTAAACCTACATTTGCCCAACCCTGTCTATCAGACTTTCAGGCATTCTGAGAGAAAGTAAGTGGAAAATGGGACGTAGACCTGTAGCTTAAGGGAAAGCAAGACTAAGAAGAAGAATTTTAATACAGGGTATATATGAAAGCACTTTTAAAGTGTTATGCAATTATAAGGGTTATTAATATTTGACCTTATCACATGCTGCCTTTCACTCATTTACTTTTACCTCAATGCCCTTTTCCTCTAAGCAAATTCTAAGCGAAATAATAAATCCTGCTTAATACTTATTGTTACCAGCACACTGTCTGTTCTATGTAGAGAGGTCAGTGTGAACTCGATTACTAAAATATAAATTCAAAATGTATGGAACTGTCCAGGACATTGTCACACAAACATACATGTTTCCCAGTTAATTTGTTTACTATACTGTATGTTACTTGACAACAGATACTAAGTCCTATGTTTCTTTTTATTTGTCATAATATTTACCCCAGAGCCTGGAACATAGTAGGTACTCAATTACTATTTGGTGATAGGTTTTAATTATTTATATAAGTTATCCTCCAGTTCTCATTTCAGGAGGCAAACTGTCTTTTGGCAATAATCAAAATTACAATGTAATTACATTAAATTGCATTCAAATATATGGATTATTTCACACCTTTCCCAATGAAACCCAGGTGTGCTACTTCACCAATTAAATCACTCCTTTATCAAAGTTCCATTAATCTCCTGGAGGTACCACTGTGCTCATTAACTAAATGTCAGGTAGGCACAGAAGCTACTTTGGATTTCACTTAATAAACCAGAACAATTTAAAGTAATTACTCATATCTTGTGAAAAGAAGCCAATATGTAGCCAGTTTAACCTGCTAGAGATCTGTGGGAGAAAGAACCCATAAAGTGAGGGGAACTGGGAACAGCGGCCTTTTTCCCTGTGCCAAGGCTTTCAAGTCAAGCAATTATTTACTCTAAAAAAGGACAGAGTTGACTTTAGGAAAACTTAAAAAAAAATCATTCCCAATGTTTGGAGAATACTTCTGAAGAGTGTTAAATTGCCCAATTTATTGCCCAGATTCAGCTTATTTGTATGAAAACTTATCTTAGTAACTACCTGAATCACAGTCTTCCTTTTAATCCAATTTCCCACGTTAAAGTGATTTACTTTCCAGAATTATAAGCAGTGCTTTATGCCATTTGCAAGAGCAAAGAAATCAATTATTAAATGTATGACTTTCCACATAGTAATTTTCGATATATGGATTATCATCCGGACTTACTTTAACTCTGCACGCTTATACATTATTTAGTATATACTTTAAAGTGCTCTCAAGAAAGGAATAAAACTCAGCCACATGTATAGACTAGTTATTACAACAGACAATCAGAAAAATTGTAGACACATCTATATTGTTATACAGAAAACATAATTTATATAATATTAATCACTATGAAATGAGTTTATTTCACAACTTACAAAGTTATCAAAATTAAAGAATTGAACAAATAGATCCCATTTGTAGGTATTTAGATTCTATAATCCATATTATGTGGAGCCCAAATGATGTCTTTTCATCATCTGGAAACTGCTATCATCTATCAACCTATTAGGATAATAAGCCACCCAAAGAAGGAAAAGATAATCAATATTTACTGAACCCTTAGCATATCCAGATACTTTATATATAAGTCTATTTAAACCTTCACAACACACTTCTAAGGTGAATACATGCCTCATTTTGCAGATGAGGAAAATGCATTTTCATTGAGTGACTCAGCCAAGAACAAACAACCAGAAGAGCCCTGGCCGGTATCTGAAGACATGTGCTCGCCGCTGATGTCCAGGCATCTCGCCTCAACCAAAGGTCTTCAATTAAACAAACAAACCAAGTAAAACAATGCTTTCATTATAATCAAAGTATCAATATTCCCTACCAAAATATGAACTCAGATAGTCATTTGTAAATACATTGAAGGGTTTTTTTTTCCTTTTTGTCTAAAAAAGTTACTAAACTTATCTTCTACCTTAATTAGTTGCCTCATTTATGCCTCATTCAGTGAGCATATATTAATGGCCCATTCGTGTTGAGGTGCTTACAAGGACCAATGTATGGTAAGCAGAAAAGATAGGCAAACAGATAGCTATAAAATAAGGGTTTTGATATTCAGGAGGCCTGATACATCAGAGGCGGCCTAAGCCAGGCCGGTGTGGGCAACACCTCTTCAAACAGGAATGCCTATGCCGATTTCTAAAGGAAGAGCATTAGTCTGGGGGGGAATTGGAGAGGCATCTCAGGGAGCAGGAAAAAGCACACCAGGAGTGCAGACATGAGAAAGCATGGTACAGTCTGGAAATGGAAAATATTTTAGGACCGCTGGAGTATCGAAAATGAATATTGGGAGTAAAGGAGAAAGAGGAGTGGTAGTAAATGACACTAGGCAGCTAAATCAGGATCAGTTCCTAGAGCACAGTAAACCATGCTGCAACATTTGAACCTTCCCGAAGGGGATGCAGAGGCATTAAGGGATTTCACTCAGCCAGGGGAGGGAAATGATTGGATTTATATGTGAAACAGATTGTGCCGGGGAGAGTCTGGTGCGTGGACTGAAGAGGGGCAAGGCCTGACAGGAGAACAGTTAAAAGACTGCCACAATATCCAAGATGAGAACATGATGAGGCCTTTGCCTACGTTTGTGGCTGCAGGGATGGAGTGAAAGAGGTAAATTCCAGAGACATGGAAGAGGTAGACTGGAGAAAGCTTAGTGAATCACTGAACGTGGGCATGACAGAAAGCTCAAAAAGGCATCTAAAATGGTTCCATTTAATGACCTGCCCCAATGAGTTGACAGTAGTGCCATTCTTCGAAAAGAGTGACCATTAGAGAAAGAGCAGTCTTGAGGGGAAGCCCAGGAATTCACATTCAAACATATGAGTTTGGGATGTGTATGAGACATCCCCATGGAGCTGTGTAGTAGGTCTTGCTTGAGTTCAGGAAAGAGGCTAGAGCACTTCAACACAGGTCTCAGGCGCCAACAGTTTGTATATTATTTTTTAAATCATTTAAAAAATGTATTGATTTTAGAGGGAAAGGGAGAGGGACATAGATTTGTTGTTCCACTTATTGATTCATTCATTGGTTGATTCTTGAATGTGCCCTGACAGGGTATCAAAGGCTGCTTGGTATATCAGGATAACACTCTAACCAACTGAGCTGCCCGGCCAGGGCTGTATATCATTTTTAAAGCCATAGATATGAATAAGAACATGTTAGGTGCTCTTACTCATTGGAGAAGGTGAGGAGTGGGGGTGAGAAGAGAGAACCCCAGGGTACCAATATTTAAGGTGTGATCAGCGGCAGAAGAGCCAGGATAAGTAAACATAGAGCAACGGACACCCAGGAGAATCAGGTGTCATAGAAGCCATGGGAGGAAAGCGTCTAAAAGGAGGATGTGGTCGGCAGTGTTTAATAACTTCAGGGAGCACCAATCAGACCAAGATCAGACCAAACACAACAGATTTAGCAACAGAGATGACGTTGACTAATACAATTAGAGAGAGCTGGGTCAGTGGAGTTGTGGGAATGGAAACCAGACTGAAGCTCTCATATGATAGAATTTCCTGAATGAAACAAAGAAATCATCCATAACTCCTAGTTGCTAAAGGCTTTATGCCAACTATAAAGTTTAAACTTTTTTCAAGCACTTTCATTTAGTTGGCAATTTAGTAAAGTACTTGTACATGCCCTTTCCTTAATAATAGCTTTCATAATCTGTTCACTTTCATGTACAAACAGGCTCATCTGTAAAATGGGTTTAACTGAAGCATCAAGCTAAAGCTGACCTACATGCAAAAATTAGCGATAACTCAAACCAGTTAAAACAGATTGCATACAGGGAGCAGGGTTAGAAGAAACCTAGAACATGATTCCAGTTCTGATAATGTGCAGACACAGCACAGGGATTCATTTAAAACTAAGTCCTGAAATATCCTGTTGTCTTCCCTAGGTACACAGAAATTAGAAGATTATTTTAATAGACTTCACTGTTATTTTAAATATTGGTACTAGAAGTTAGAATTAACCCCAAATGTATAGTTAATTGTATTATGTTAGGTTTTTACTAGTAGCGTTTTCTTTCAGAGAATAGGTTTTATCAACAAAGATGCCTAAATCAGGGTAATAATGATCCTCACCTCCTATATTGTTTCAAAGATTTCTTTTTCTTTCTCAGTTTACTTATCTAATTTTTTAAATAATGAGGGCAAATGGAGTTAATTGT